>JANHMN010000005.1:117756884-117800353 GCA_030674055.1 Rhabdomys pumilio | reverse complement strand
ACACACACACACACACACACACACACACACACACACACACACACACACACACACACATCATGTGCACATAAAGTAGGAGAGCCTAGTGGGTTGTTTTAGGTTATGGGCAAGCACATTCCCAAAGGGGATTGTGACACCATGATCTCTTTCCTTTTCTCACTTCCCAATCTCACCAAGAGCTGAAAAGTTTCTACTTTTTACTTTTCTTTATGTTTCTTTTTAGGTAGTAGAGCTCAAACCCATTACATTTGGTAGGTCAGTACTCCATTGCACGCCAGTATTCGGGTGAACAGCTTTGTTTCACCTAATATTCTTACCATGAGGAGCTGCAACAGGCCCAAGACAACAGGGCCAACTGATCCTCCACTAGAGCCTTCAAAACTGTGATCTAAGCAACCTTTTTCTCTTCCTAAGTTGATTACCGGAGTTGTTTGCTATGCTAATGAAACCTGAGGAATGAATAGGATCTTCTGTTGATAGGAGGGCCTTCATGTTTACTATTTGAACTCTGCATTTACTCTTCTGTTCTCACCCAACCCCAACCGCAACCCCTGCTAGACTATTGGGCTATAATCAGACATTTTACCTCTAGATCTTGTGAACTACACAACACAGTATTTTTTCGGAAGTCTATTCTCTCCTTCCACCAGGTTAAGAAGTTAGTAGACTAGTGGGTTCACTCTAACGACCTGCATCAAAAGAGGAAGAGAGAAAGGAAGGAGTAGGTGGTAGAGATGGCAATATGAGAATACTTTTAGCAAAGGAAGCCATATATAAAGACCAGAGAACTTTCATAGTTAAGGACAGCTTGAGGCTGATGGACAACAAGAAAATGCCCTCATTCTTTAAGCTTCTAGAGAAGAACACCTCTCTGACAACACCATGATTTGACTTAGGGAGACAACTGTCAGACTTCCAATCTAGTGAGCTGTCAAATAATGAATTTGTGTTGTTTTAGCCTTCTAGGTTTGTGCTGAGCTATTACAGTAATAATAACAAGCTAACATATATACATTTGTAATTTTTCATTTGGATTCCTCTGTAAAAATCCGCATTTCCACCCAATACAATTTCCCTTCTGCCTGGAGGAGTTCAACATTTCTTGTAGTACAGATCTGCTAGTAATACCTTCTTTCAGACTTTGAATGTACAAAAATAATATATTCTCTCTGAATTTGAAATCTCGACAGAGAATTCCAGTGCTTTAAAGGTATCCTTTGGCTGTCTTCTTTGTAATATAGCTTCCATTCTCTGGCACATAAATAGGAGAAAATATTGGTGATCTTGGGTCAGGACAAAATTATTATTATAATTTGAGGTACGTTTTCCCTATGCAGCTCAATCTTGCCTTTGCAATCATTCTGTCTTCGAGTTCTGGTATCACAGGTGTAGAGCAGCATGTGCCGTTAAGATTTTTTTTTAATGTTACACCGACAGCATACTCATCACTCCCATTGATATATGTGCTTCATTTGAATTAAGAATTCTGTTTGTTGAAAGGCACTTTCCAGGGCCAGTGAGATGGCTCAGTATGAAAAAACATTTATTCTGTAAGTTTGATTTTCAGAGCCCACGTAAAAGTAGAAGAACAGAACTGACTCCACAGAGTTGCCTTTTGACCTCTGCAACCAATGCTGTGGCATCAACATGTCTACATACACATCATACACATGCAGAGTAATAAAAAATAAATACTAAAAACAGGGGAACATGCAATTAAGAAAGTAAAGGGATACGCTCTAGATTAGAAGAGAGAAATTGGAAGTAAGACATCTGACAATGACTTGTGTGTATTTTGCATTTATAAAGAACTAAACTCAACAATAAGGAGCAAGCAACCCAAAAACAACCCAATAAAAAATAAGAGAGAGAGAGAGAGAGAGAGAGAGAGAGAGAGAGAGAGGCAGACAGAGAGAGGCAGAGAGAGAGAGACAGAGAAATCACAAAGTTGGGTAGTTAGAGAAATGGGGTTGGATATCTGGGAGCAGTAAATATAATCAAAATGCATTGTAAGAGAGTCTCAAAAATTAATAAGAATATTTAAAAAAAAAAAGTAAAAAGTAAGGGCTAACTGTAATCATAGCACTTCAGAGGAGGAAGCCTAAGAGAACTATGGAGTTTGAGGCCAAACTGAACTAGATAGCAAGATTCTTTATCAGGACAATAATAAAAGGACTGATATGTAACCCAATTAATGGCGTGTTTGCCTAGCATGTAGAAGCCCTGGGTTTTAATCAATCATTAGCGACAGCGGGGGTGGGGAGGAAAAAAGAAATGAACAAAAGGTAAGACACATACTTTGTCAAAAAAGGATACTTGGATGCTAAATAAGCATTTGAGGTGATTTAAATCACTAGTGCTTGCTTCTTTGAGACAAGAATTATTGGAGAAATACTAACCAACTAATATATAGTCTTCAGTGCATTCATATTTATAATATATATAATGTAAAAATAAATCTTTCCCTTTCAAGTGTTCACAAGTTGTGAAGCAACTGGAACTCTCACACGCTGCTGGTAGCAATGCTGGCTTATGCAACTATATTAGAAAACAGCTTAGCAATGTTTTAAAAATAGTGTGTGTGTGTGTGTGTGTGTGTGTGTGTGTGTGTGTGTGTGTCTGTGCGAACGCCATAATGAGAGTGTGGGGACCAAGGACAGCTTGATGAAATCAGGTTACCTTTTGTCTTTGTGGGTTCTGGTTGTGAAGCTTCATGATAAGTGCCTTTCTGCTCTGAGTGACTTTGCAAGCCCCAGCAATGTTTTACCAAGTAAAATGCTGCCCAGCATATGATTCAGCATCACTTGAAAGGATGCTAGCCAGCTCAAATGTGGTGACTAAGGCTCTGGCAGGCCTTGCCCTTCTCCCCCATTGTATTTGCCTTGCTGAAAAACAAAACAAAACAAAACCCAAAAACATTAGATTGCATTCCCAAAGCTAGCCACCAAGGTCTACTCCCTTATTTGGCCACTTCCTCCTCTTGAGGCTGACTACCAAGGTCTAGCCACCAAAGTATTGAAGTCCAGCAATCAAAATCCCCCTTTGGCTCACATAATTAACATGTCTGATCAAAATTAAACAGCTCATCCTAACACAGGGTTTCCCCTTTTACCTTTATGAACCACCATTTTCCTATGTATCACATCTGTCTCCTCTCTACCCAGAGGCAGTCCTTTGTCCCCCTCTTGGACAAATGCCCCTCTCTCCTCTCCTTTCTCCTTTCCTCCAGTCCTCTGTTTCCTGTTTTGGTCTCTTATTACCTGCTTCTGTCCCTTTGGGGCAAACAAATCTACTTTTTTGCAGAGAACTTGGCCTTGGGGGTCCTGAGCCAATACTTCTCCTAACAACACAGTTCTTGAATATTTACCCAAGAGAGATGGTAACTGATGTCCATATAAGGGTTTATACATTGCAAATTTATCTGTAATAGTCACAGGCAGAAAAACTCAATAATTCATGACTATGTAAATGGATAAAATAATTGTGTATCTATATGATGGGATACAAGTTAGCAATAAAAAGAAGTGACCTATTAACAGCAGCACAAATGAACCTCATAATAATTTTTCTGAATAAAACACAAAGGTACATTTGCGTAACTTTTCAGAAAATGCAAATGAATACATATGAAAAGCAAACAGAATAGTGGGGACAAGCATGGGGTGTAGAGGGATGGAGAGTATATTAATCAATGTTCTCCCGAGAAACAGTATATATATTTATCCATGTATTAAAGATGGCACGTTATGGAAATTGACTCATTTGACTATAGAGATGAAGAAGCCTCATGATTTAGAAGAAGAGTAAGCTGGAAAACCAGGAAAGTTAACTCAGCCCAAGTCCTGGCCTGAGAGTGAGGGCAGACACTGATACCTAAGGAAAAAAGAAAGCAGAGGAAGTCAGTTTGCCTTTGTGTTCTAGTCAGGTCTGCAGAAGTTTGTATCTTTAATTTTTTAACATATATTTTTATTGATGGTTTTTAGACATTTTAATCTCAGTTTTAGCCCACCACCCACCAGAGGTAGTGGGAAAGGAAGGATACAGGGGAAGTGGGCCTATTTAGAAAGATTCTTTGGAGAAACTCCCATCTGTGCTGTCTGGAAATGTGTTTACAGGTCTGCAGTGGCAGCTCAATCTATTGGTAAACATTTTACAGATATACCAGCAGTCTGGTTCAGTAGAGTTGGGATAGCAAACATAGTAGCAATGGTACTTCCTAGCTGAGACACCCAGGCCTCAGCCTCAACTTGAATCAGCAGGAGGGAACTGGAGGGACACCAGGAGAAGTTCTCTGCTGTGTCTCTCTCAGGGAAACAAAAATCAGCAAAGACTTGAGACCCACAAGTGTTGCACAGCAAGCCTAGCTCAGCCTCCATCATTGTCTGTGGAGTTTTTTTATACTCTCTCCAAACATCCCATGTCCTCCACGGGCCTGCCTCAGCATGTGTCTTGTCTCAGCACATGCATCTGTCTCAGCTAACATAACTCTATCAATCAGCCTGAGTCCAAGGAAGCAGCAAGAAACTGCAGCACACCACCAGAAGTATTTTTGGTGCATATTTCTTATGGAGTCACGACAAATGTAATTTGTCGTAATGTAAGGTGGACCCATACATATGTGTCCTTAGAGAAGACTCCTTCATTGTGTGTCCTTTCACGTGCTTGCTTCAGCAGAACATCCTTTCACTATGTCTGCTTCAGCCCAACATTCCTTTACATGTATGCCCCAGCAAAACACCATACAGCACAACTGACTTTCCAATGAAGCCTTAAGTTTTCACTTTAGTGGTTGGTTGACACTCAATTGTACTGAAGCAAATGACTCTTTCATATCCAATTGACTGACCCATATCACAGTTCCTTCTATGAGTATCCTCACAGACACATCATAATGTAATATTTTGCCAGCTCCTATTATACCTTAACCCAGTCAACTTAAAGCTACTCATTCAGTAATGGAATGCCTGCTTAGCATGTATCTAGTCCTGGGTTTAATGTGTGTTACTGCAATTAAATGAATAAATAAACACTTCAAATCAGAACCTGGCTATCACAAGTCTATGCAGTGGAATTTTTCCCGATCTGATTGATTGGGTAATAAAGATGACAAGACGTCAGTCACTGGGCGAGGAGGAAGCAGGCCTTCCAGGTCCAAGAGAGGAAGAAGGAAAGAAGAGAAAGGAAAGAGCCCTGTTTGGAAAGAGAGGCAGGAGCAAAACAGACAAAGTGTAGGCCAGGGCTTGTTAGATCTGGTGGAGGAATTCACCAGGATTCACCACTGGAAGATTTCTAACATAAAATAGTTGATAAATTTAGGATGCTAGATTCCATGCCCAGCAGTTGTGTTCTCTGTTGATTCTAAACTAAGATTGTCTGGTGTTTTCCATTTCACAGCGGCTCAACTGAGCTCCAGGGGAAAGGTAAACGCGCTGGACTCTGGGTTGGTGGGAGCATGCCCCCAGCTAGCTGTGGAAATTTGGGAGTGCTGGGCAGTTTGACAGGAGCTAGCTCTGAGAAGCAGAGCCAGCATTGATGGGGGAGGCCTTGGATATGGGAAACATGTGGTATCAGACTTTATTCTGGGCTGGGAACAGACTGAGACTACTGGCCAGTGCTAAGCCAGTGATAATGTAGATGGTTTTAATTATTATACACAAGTCTACTTCTTGCCAGCATGGTGCCAATATACATTTTCTTAGTTCATATGTGATCTTCAAATGAACATGGTAACTTTACCTAAAATGACACCATTGTCTTACATACAACCCAAAATGATTGAATCCCTTCAGCCTCCTACAACAAAAATAAGATGGTTCCACAAGGAATGCACCCTCACCAGACATAGCCTTTTCCACTGTTTTTATCTTGGAATCCCATCTTTCAGACTGTTAGAAATAAATTTATATAGTTTATAAGCCACATAGTTTAATTATATATATATATATGCATATATATATATATGCATATATATATATGCATGTATGTGGATGCATATTTACATACATTCTACTTACACATGTTCTATTTATGTATATATGTGTGTGGCATGTGTCACAGTGTACAACTAGAGATTAGAAAACAACTTGTAGAAGTTGGCTCTTCTTTCCATGTAGCTTCTTGGCACTGAACTCAGTTTGTCAAGCTTGGCAGTGAAAGCCTGCTGAGCTATCTTGCTAACCCAGTTTATTGTATTTTTATCACAAAATTCTCATAGATTAAGACAAAGGAATGGTGAGGGACATAGGGATCTCTCAGTAGTGACAGATTTATTCATTGTTATTTGCCACAGTAGTTATGCATGCATATGCTAAAATTTACCTGGTTTGTACACATTAAGAGTGGGCAAATCTACTATGTGTCAAATATGTCCCAATTAAGGCTGTTACTAACAAAGAAAACCTAAATACTACTACCATTCCAAACCTCTGATCCAACAAATTTAAATAATAGGCATTGGTAAAATGACGTTCCACACTGACAATGGGAATATAAAACAGTACAAGCACTTTCTAGAACAATTTTACAACATATAGTAAAATAAAAATTGTCAGGGGCTGAAGAGATGGCTTAGCAGTTAAGAGCACTGACTGCTCTTTGAGAGAACCTGGCTTTGAATACTAGCACACAATGGCCATCTGTAACTACAATTCCAGGGGATCTGGTGCCCTCTTGTGGCATATGCAGGTACTAGACACTAAAGTGGCATACAGACATGCATGCCTGCAAAACATATATATAAAATAAGGATCAAAATAACTTTAAAAACTTTATATCTGCTATATTTTATTCTACCATGTCTCTCTGAGCCCCATGTATTAGCTTGTTTTATAAGATGGCACTGTTGAAGTGGTAGAAACTTTAAAGCTACAGGGAAGTGGAAATGTTTGAAGTCCTTGGAGCCTTCAAAGAAAAGTATGGGACCCTGGTTTTCTCCACATTCTCTTCATCTCAGCTGCCATGAGATGGACAGGTTTGTTCGACTATGTATTTCCACCACTGATATGTTGTCTTGTCACAAATTCAATAGCAACTCATCTACCTGACCATGAATCCAAACTTCAAAAACTGTAACCCCAAATAGGACTTTTCTGTTTCCACATTGGTTATCTCAGGTGCTGTGTTACAGTAATGAAAAGGTAACCAACACAATATAAAAAAGACCACTTCTATGACTATAACCTAAAGAAATTATTGAAACAATCACCATAGTACATGGTGATATGCTGGTAAATATGTAATCACTAACTCTTAATGGAAAGAAAGGGGCTGTTTTATGCCTTGGTTAAAAATATTTTGCCATAAATATTTTCACTATGACTGATATCTAGTTAGACTCCAACAAATGTAGTCCCTCCTTACCTGTGCAGAATAGAGTCTCAAAGGAAGCCCCAAGCCATGGAAAACACCAAATCCTATATATAATTATGGATTTTCCCACAAACTTGTAAATTAGGCATGGTAATTAATCATGGTAAGTGATTAATAATAATCAATTGCCATAGTAAGTATAGCAACCATACTCTATAATTTTTTTTCAAGAGCCTTTAACTTTTCAGCTAAAGAAGTAACTTATAGATTTTCCTGGACCTATCAAAGCTGCCAGTACCACTATTCCTGTAATTTGGAGCCATTATGAAATAAAAAAGGCTTGTTCGAGGATGAGCTCTGCAATAGCACTACAGCTTACAACTGAGAAGGCTGGTAAGTCCCTCATAGGCAGGTAATATGCACAGCACAGATGCACCAGAGAACAGGATAGTTCCGATCCTGAACTGAAAGTGAAATTGAGAAAAGAGGTACCACTGTACACACACCAAGTAAAGGCTTGCCAGCAGTACAATGGATAAACTAATGTAGTATTTGTTCAGTGGAGTACATGGATGCATCTCAAGTAATAAAATGTTGAGAGGAAAATCTTCGTTCTATACTATGTGCAGTGTGATACCATTTGTATAAATCTAAAAAATCTTTTACAAAGTGATTGTCATGGTTTGAATATGCTTGGCTAGGAAGTGGCACTATTAGGAGGTGTGGCCTTGTTGGGAGTAGGTGTGGCCATGTTGGAAGAAATGTGTCCCTGTAGGGGTGGGCAAAAAGACCTTCCTTGTAACCACATGGGAGCCAGAATTCTCCTAGCAGCCTTCAGATGAAGATGTAGAACTCTCAGCTCCTCCTGCACCATGCCTGCCTAGATGCTACCATGCTCCCACCTTGATGATAATGGACCGAACCTCTGAACCTGTAAGCCAGCCCCAAATAAATGTTGTCCTTATAAGAGGTGCCTTGGTCATGGTGTCTGTTCACAGCAGTAAAACCCTAAGACAGGTATACATTAGTAAATATATGTTCAAGAAAGCTAGTTAGACACAGGAGCAAGCACATAATCAAAGTCATGATGGTACTTAGACTTGGGATAGGAGAAAACAGGATGAAGATAGTGTGTTAGTTATTTGTTGCTACAGAACACCCCCCCCCCAAAAAAAAAACAAGTTACTTAACAATACTTACATTTATTACCTCACAACTTCCACCAGTTGGAATTCTGGGCAAATGCTGCTTAGTTCTTTGTTTACTGGAAATAATTCGTTGTCACATTGGGTTGTGCCCTGAAGGCCCTTATTTGCTTCTGAGTCATCCTTCCTTTCCCAGGAAAGGCAGCACCATTTTAGTGCATTTCTTTCCAGAAGAATGTTGGACATCCAAAAGGACCGTGTATTCTGTCTTCTTCGTCTCTTTCAGTTCAAATTGATGGCGTTTCTGAAGTAATTTTCTCTAAGAGGTTTTAAGACGGTGCTTAAAACAACTTATTCTCTTATTTAAAGCCAGACATATATGACTCTACCACCTGACTTCCCTTCTCCATCTTGATGTCTTGCTGAAATAACAGGAACTAAATCATCAAGTTTGCTAGAGGTGTCTAACTTAATTTAAAGAATCTGGGAAATTTCGGAAATTTTAGAAAATAGACCTCAGCTGGAGGATATGGATCATTAGGGATAGGTCCTTAGGAATGTCTTCTGGCTGCCTCCTCTTCCCTCACCTGTTCCCCTCTCATCCTCCCTCCCTGCTTCCTGGGCACTACGAAGTAAGCTAGTCTGCCATGTTCTCCTTGTTATGATGGACTTAAATCTCTGAAACTGTGACCAAAATAAACTTTTCTTCTGTGTTTTCTCACATCTTTTGTCACTAAAAAGCCTGACACAATATCTTTATAAGCTTCATTTCTAATATTATGTACCCTTTTACTTTTAAAGTTTTTTGTTGTGATGATGATGATACTTTAAAAAAAAAAAGCACATTAGTCTAATTGTATACAAGGTCAAGATCATCGATTCCACTATCTTCTACCTCCACGTTTTGTCATGGTGGAAGATCTTCATAGTCAATAGGACATATGACACTTCATCGCCTGAGATAACAATGCCTTCTTATAGATCCCTCCTGCCTGGAGCTCCTCCTATGAGGATGGCAGTCTGTTCAGAAATATGTCCATTATAGTTTCCTTGTTTCTTGATTTTTTTTTCATCATAGCAGACAATGCATGGTGCACATTCCTCTCTAGCAGAAAAGATCTTTAAATGTGGGATCTTAGTTTCTTTTTCTGTTGCTGTGATAAAATACTCCGAAAAAAGCAACCTAAGGCAAAAAAACAAAATTATCTGGCTACAAAGTTCCAGGATACAAAGTTCACCATATCAGGCAAGTCAAGGCAGCAGGAGCTTGAGGAGCTGATCACATTGCAAACACATTAGGAATAGAGAAACTGAATGCATGCTACTGCTCAACTCCCTTTCTCCACTTACATAGTCCAGGATGCCAGCCCAGAAATGTCACCATCTACAATGGGTGGGGTTTCTGACTCCAATTAATTAAATAAAAATTTTCCCAGAAGGCCATCTTCCAAGCAATTCTAGATTCTGTTAAGTGGACAATTAACAGTAACCCCAGGGTCTATTCCTTCAAACATTTTAAGGAACTGGCTGAGATCTACAAAAGCTGCTGACAAACAATCCACTATTAAGGGAGTTTAAGTTTTTTCCATGCCAGTTCCCATTTCCTTCTTCATACTTCCTTATGGACTGTGTGTTCATGTTCCAGTCCCAGCAATTTCTCATTGGTCACATCTTTAGAAACCATGTGGAAGAGTTTCTCTGTGTTATTCTCCTCTATATCAAACACAGCCTTGTTGATTTTGTAACCTCTCCATACCTGGCACCCAGGCACTCCTTTAGTCATGCATGTTGAGTAAGACTTTTTTTGGCTACTTATCCTAAACAGGGCACCAAAGACGAACCAAAGAAGCAATCCCACCATAGTCCAACTTGGCAAAGCAATAACTTTGTTTAAGTTACTTACAAGACCCACGATGACTTAAGGACAGTTGGCTGACCAAAATGCCAGTCCCCAAAAAGTAATTACTCATTGAAGCTGCAACCCTAGAGCACTTTGCTTGACATACAACGCATCTTGATGAACAGTCTGTTCTAGACAGATTAACTTCCTCTCTTCTCCCTGGCAATTGTTTACTATTTCCATTTCCTTAGATCATCCAGAACCTTATAGCTTCATCTTTCCCAGACATGTGATGTTTGCTTACTTCGTAAGTTTCGCAAGCCTCTATGTTCGTTCCTGGAGGGAATGTTTCATCTCTGGAGGAAATTGCTGAGACACAAGTCCAAGCAAGGATCTCATGCAGCCGTAGATGCATCAATTCTTCTGGAACTGCATTCATGTCTTCTCAGTGTCTTCCTTCATGGCTGTACCCCCCTGGGCAAAGGCCTACTCAGGTAACCAGCTTTAAAAGTTGCTGTAACTACCTAATTCACTGGTGGCATTTGGAGAGAGAAATATTGCTTTGATGTTGAGATGAAGATCACAATATAAGGAAGGCAAATGTTCATCATTAACAATAACCAATATGTTGAAAGCATGCTAGTCTCTAAACAGTTCTTCTCATCTCAGTGGCACAGCAGTTCAGCAGGATATCTTAGAAGAAATGTTGAATTACCTGACTTCTTACTACTATTTGTAGTAGTTTGAATATGCTTAGCCCATGGGAAGTGGCGCTATTAGGAGGTTTGGCATTATTGGAGGAGGTGTGACCTTGTAGGAAGGAAGTTTGCTGCTGTGAGGGTGGGCTTTGAGGTCCTGCATTCAAACTTCACCCAGTATGGAAGACACCTTCCTCCTGGCTGCCTGCAGAAGATAGTCTTCTCCTAGCTGCTCTTTCTTCAGCACCGTGTTGGCCTGCACACTGCCATGCTTCCCACCATAATCATAATGAACAAAACTTCTGAAACCGTGTAAGCCAGCCTCAAGTGTTTTTCTTTGTAAGAGTTACCCTGTCATGATGTCTCTTTACAGCAATAGAAACCCTAAGACACTATTCTTGTGGTAAATGGGCAGGGAATTCTTTGTCTATATGTTTTGTCCTCACATGCTGGATCATAACAGGTTTTAATTTTTACTGTCCAACACTGCCCCTAAGCAAGACATTTTCAAAAGCCTTGAACCTTGCCACTGATGTATCTTCTTTGTGGGTGAAAGGTCTTTCAGACATCTGTTTCAAAAATAGAGTTGCCTTATTCATATTGAAGATTTGCATAGGCAAGTCATTTTCCTCTACAATCAGTTCATCTAAGGTTTCCAAAACTCTTTCAGCTGCCTTCACATCCACACTTGTAGTCACCATTCACTCCTACATGAAATGACAAACAATTTTTAGATCATTTCAACAAGCCAGACTCATGAAATGGAGGTACCATTCAGTGGTGGAGCACATACAAGGCACTGAATTCAATTCCTGTGACTGTAAATAAAAGTTTGTTTGGGTTTCCATGTGAATTAAAAAGAGCAATAAATAAACTAGTTGAGTATGGTGCCTGTAATTCACTTGGAGGTAAACAAAACAAAATCACAAACAAAGAAACAACATCTACCCAGACCTAACAAAATATTCAATATAATCATTGAATACAGCCTTTTCCTTTTGTTTAACCATGATTGCCATGGATCTAAGAAGGATGTCCTTTGGTCTCTAACTTTTAGTTAAGATCTTTAGACATTTCTCCTTCAATGTTAGCTAAAGAGAGAGAAAGAAATGGCATGGAATTGGGTGGGTAGGGAGGTAGGGAGGATCTGGGAGGAGAAGTTGGGGGAAGGAAAGAGCATGATCAAAATATATTGTATGAAACAGTTTTTTAAAAAATAATTATTTTTCTTTAATTTTAAATTTTATTAAAAACCAACATTTTCATAAAATACATTTCATCACTGTTTTCCCCTCCCCAACTTCTTCCAGATTCCACTCTCCCATCTACATCCATACCATTCTTCTCTTTCTCTCCTTAGAAAATAAACAATTAGCCAGGTGGTCGTGGCGCACGCCTTTAATCCCAGCACTTGGGAGGCAGAGGCAGGCGGATTTCTGAGTTCGAGGCCAGCCTGGTCTACAGAGTGAGTTCCAGGACAGCCAGGGCTATACAGAGAAACCCTGTCTCAAACCACCCCCCCTAAAAAAAAAAGAAAATAAACAATTATACTGCAGGGATTGAAATGGAGAGGAACCTGAGGAAAAGGAGGTCCAGCAACAGGCCCAAAGTGGGATTCAGCTCAAGGGGAGGCCTCAAGGCCTGACACTATTACTGAGGCTATGGAGTGCTCACAAAAAGGGACCTATCATGACTGCACTCCAGAAGACCTAACAAGCAGCTGAAAAAGTCAGATGGAGATATTTACACCCAACCAATGGACAGAAGCTGCCAACCCCTGTAATTGAATTAGGGAAAAGCTGAAAGACTCTGAAGAGGAGGGTGAAGGAGGACTAGCAGTCTGACCTAACCTGCACCCCTGTGATCTCTCAGACACAGGACTACCAACCAGGCAGCATACACCAGCTGATATGAGGCCCTCAACACATATACAACAGAGGACTGCTGGGTCTGGACTCAGTGAGAGAACATACACCTAACCCTCAAGAGACTGGAGGTCCCAGGGAGTGGGGAGGTCTGGTAGGGTGGGGATGGGGGGATCGGGACATCCTCATGAAGACAGTGGGGCAGAGAAGAGGTATGGAATGAAGAACAGTCAGAGGGTGGACCAGGAGAGGAATAAACTATGGAGTGTTAAAAAAAATATTAACTCTGTCTTGGGGTCCATTATCAGTTTCAAGTCTTGTACTTTGGCTGCCAGCCTGTTGATGTAGTTAGAGACAAGTTTTAACACAATGGGCAGGAATAAAAGTATTCCCAGGACAAGAAAGGCTAGCCTGATCAAGCTATATATGCCATTCCTGAGGTTTGATCAAAATGGAAATACTGACCTCAGGCTATGGATATTTCATCGGCATTATCTGCAGCATCAAAGCTCAACAGAGCAGGATTCTTTAAATTCATAATCTCACTATGCAAAGTTAACACACCCAGAGAGGTGTTAGGATTATGCCAAACATCCTACAGGTGTCTTTAAACTTTTTTCTAATTATAATGACAATCATTGTGGGTTTCAAAAGTAACACTCCTCCAGTGATATTTGTCATGACACTTGGAATGGCTTCTAACTCTTGAACCCTGAACCTTCTTCAGATAATTTGAATAGGTTATAGAACATCATCCATTGTTCCAGATACCTATATAAATTTTTGTATGCTCAATACATTAGTAACTTTTTTTTTGCTAGATGTTTAACAAAAATAGTTGTCTTAACTCCTTGTGTCAGTGCTATTGCAGAAGCAGTGGTGCTATCAATTAATGAAATTAATTAATGAAATTAATTAAAGTTGTTATACCAGCAATAATCAAGCCCGCTACCCTCTTGCTTCTGCTTAAAGCCTAACTCACTTCTTCCAGCACTTTCAAGCTTTTTTCAGTGAATCAAGGTTTTCTAATACTCAGGGCAGTAAGACAAAAGCTGGTTGATAGACCCCCATAACAGACATGCCAGGTTTCAACATACTAACACAATTGGAAATTATACAGTCAATGCAACTTACAATAAATACTGTAGAAGAGACAAAACCAATTTTAACTTGACAATTAAAAGAGCCTTAAAACATGCACTAACTTTTGTTTGAAATCCAGATCCTGTCCCAACTTTATCTCTTGCTATCATAACATCATAGTGAGCTACAGCTAACCTCCAAATATGTCTCTGACAATGTCCAGATCCAGTCTTCCAAAAGTAGACTGTTATTTCCAATATTGGATTGAGTTCTAATAGTTGGTCACCTTTAAGAAGAGTACAAGAGACATTATAATTTCTCTTTTTGATTATCTATCCCACAAGGTCTAAAATCTTGAGGCAAGGCAGCTTGGCCCATCTGAAATATAGTCAAGCAAAGGTGGGTCAGGAACTTATGTCCAGTACAGCTCCCCAGTCACCCTTGTCAGAGCACTCAGCAAGCTCACAGGTCGGCATCATTCTTTGTCTCAGCAACAGTATGTCTCATCAATCTTTTAAGAGTTCCATGGGCCTCTTCCACAATACCTTGTCCTTGAGGATTATACGAAATCCCCATAATAAATTGTTGACAAAAAGTCTCAACTGCTTGACTACAATTGTCAGACCCATTGTCTTTTTTTATTATTGGATATTTTATTTATTTACCTTTCAATGCTATCCCCTCTCTCATTGCCCCCCAAACTCCTTATCCCTTCCCCCCTCCTCCTACTTCTATGAAGGTATGCCCCCACCATCCACCCATTCCCACCTCCCTGCTCAAATTCCCCAACACTAGGGAATTCAAACTTTCAGGGACCAAGGCCCTTCTCTTCCACTGATGCCTGACAAGGCCATCTTCAACTAACAGGCTGGCAAGCCAAAGACGGGTAAGATTCTGTACAGAGCCTTACCAACCTAAGACATAAGTGCATTGCTTTTTATAATTCATATTCCATGACAGGTAAGGAAAGCATTCTTGTCAGAACGACCTAAGACAGGCTCAGTCTTGTTAATGAAATAAAAAAGGGGGAGAGGTGGAGAGCCTTTGGGGCTGCTTAGCAAGAAGCTTACATGGGCCAAGGACAAGGAAATGGGCTTCTTGGAAGGAATATGACTTTGGCCAAGGACAAGGAAGTAGATTTCAGGCAGGAATCTGACATTAGGCTAGAATAAAGGAATAATTTCAGGTAGGAATCTAAATCTTAGGCTACAACAAAGAAGTAATCTCAGGCAGGAGTCTAAATATTAGGCTAGAAAAAGGAAGTAGGCTTCAGACATGAAAATGAGACCTTGAGCTAGGACAGGGAAGTAGGCTCAGATACTTTGGTCATCCTAATAAACCTTTAGAAACAGTGATCATAGGAGTGTTCACATAATTGGGTTTAATGCTTTGCTTTTTCTGTGACTATTTGTGTGTATTGTCTTGCTTGTTCCTTGACTATTTGCATCTATTGTATTGCTAGACCCTCAACCTAGAACTGACCTTAATACATGCATGTAATCAAAAAGGTATAAAAGCATAAAAGAAGAGAGGGTATAGGATAAGGGGTTCTAGGGAAGAGAAATGGGGAAAGGGGATAACATCTGTATTGTAAATAAATAAAATATCCAATTAAAAAAGATTAAATAAAATTTTAAAAAATAAACAATTAAACAATGGCAAACAGAATAGGACAAAACAAACAAACAGAGGACAAATGAGTCAAAGAAAAAGCATAATAAACACAAACAGACACAGATGAATAGACTCATACCCATAGAAATCTCATAAAAACAAAATCAGAAAATGTAATGTTTAAGCAAAAGATTTATAAGGTAAAAAACAAACAAAAAAAAAAACACTTAAAAAGTGTTATTAAGTTCATGTTGGCTTGACCATGGGACCTTAATTGTGGTTTATATACTCAGTGAGACTCTGTTGAAAAAAATCTAATTTTTCCTTGGCAAGTGGTTATCAATTGAAGATATCTTCTGTGTTAGAGATGGAGCTTTGTGTCCACTTTCCTTCTCAGTACTCAGACCCTATCTGGGTTAGACCTGTGCAGGCCACATAAAGTTAATTAATTAGTTAATTAATTAAAAAGAAAAGATCCTTAGAAAAAAATTTTTTATCTGTTAAAAGCCTTTCTTTCATTTTGTTCTTATTCTTCAAGATGGTAACTTGTGGTAGAATGAGGCATGGCAGTTTTCTATCTATGTAATGTTTGATCGTCCTTAATTTTGTGTTCAGGTCTTTCCCTAAGCACGGCCTCTTACTAGCAACATCCCTGTTGGATCTTGTGTACTTAGGAGCTACAATAGATCAAACAGCATGAGATTAAACCAAGTACAAGAAAAAATGCTGCAGTCAAGAATTGTAGTAATCATGAAGTATGAGCCTGTTGTCAATGTAACCCAGCATACTAATTTATATTAAACTGTTTACAAGTAGGAGTAACTTTAAAATAATGATCAAAGTAGTAAATACACAAGCCAGAAACAGTTGCTTATTATCATTATTAAGAATTATGTAATATACATATACATACATTTTACATTTGGCTGGGTAATAGGTTTGTGCATCATTGTAAACACAAAAGTACCATTTGCATTATGACATTAGGACAACTATGATAGCATAAAACAGCAGGCAAATTTTAGTGTCACTATATTCCTACAGAAATGCCATCATGTTGGTGGTCTATTGTTAACTAAAGCATGGTCATGAAGTACATGACTACATCAAAACCTATCACTTGTGAATCCTGCCCTCATAATAAATGTCAGGACAAAATTGTGCTAAATCTCTGTCATGTCACAACTCTTCCAATTCCCAATGACTTGTATCTTGTTTCCTTTGGATCTGTTAGGAGTTGGTGTCTTCAGAGTCCAGATTCCTAACAATGTGTTCAAGCTGATTTAGGCATTCTCTGGCATGATCCTTCAAATTCTCCCAACCTTACTACCTAATACCAAAGCCATTTTCACAGTTTTCAGGTATCTATGACAACTGCTTCCACTTTCAGGTACAAAATTCAGCTCTAGTTTTCTATTGCTGGCCAACAAATCAGCACAGATTTATTGTCCTTCAATTTCTGTGGACTAGAAATATTGCTTACCTAAATGTTCTTCATAGAGGGCTCCATACAAGCTGCAATCATGAGGTTTACATGGCCTTTAACTACAGACTCATTTCCTTCTACCTTTCTGTGCTGTTTTGGCAGCCTTCAATTCTTTGTGATTATAAGAGTCATAGCAGCTTGCTTTTTGAAAGCTAGCAAAAGGGGAGAGTGCAATTCTAGTCTGGAGAAAAATCTGCTAGCAACATGTTATATAATGAAACACAATCACAGACAGGAGTGATCTCGAATCACATTAACCACAGTCTTTTAATTAGACACACATCATAGGCCCCATACACTCTCAAGGAGATAGATAGAAATAAGGATAAAGATAGTAAAGGGTGAGGACCCTGGAGGTCTCTCTTTGTTGTAATTCTAGTAAGAAACCAAAAGACCTTAAGCTTAGTCTGTGAAGACTTTTGTCATTTAAAAAAAACATTTAAATCATAAGAAAATGGAAAAATCAGCAGATACTATACAAATATAATCAAACATTGCAGGAAGGAAGGAATAGAAGTGCATCTGTGAGTGGATCTCCTATTTAGGAAGTGAGATCCTATAGCAATAGAAGGTCTAAGTTTTCTGACATAGCTTATTAATATGTATGGCATCTTTGTGTATATTTTCAGATTCTAATCTCCTTGATTCAGGAGTTCTCTATGTCCTTCATTGCTATGGTATTCCAGCAACTGTACAGTAGATGAAGCCACAAAGCAACCTTTATTTTGGATGACTTTCTTCAATTCCTTCTAGCCTCTTCAATTTCAAATCCCCTAACTGTTTTGTGGGCAATGTATAACTAAATCTACATGTGCTTGTATATTGGCCTAAAGTATAAAATCAATTGTATATGGATTTAGGTTTTATGTTTTAATTTCATTTTTCCTTTTAATGAAAATGCTATTTTTTACCAAGTTAAATGATCAATGTGTTACTATTGCCTTCTCTGCAGACAAATTTTTAAAATTTGTTTACCATCTAAAACTATCAGTGACAAAGTGGATCATTGTATCCTCCATGTCTATTGTTTCTGCTGGCATGATGCTCTCTACATTTATTGAAAACATCAGATATTTTGTAGCAAAGCAAAACAGCATGGCATACAACATCAATTCCATCATTGCCCAGTTTTTATTTATTAGTATGTTAATGTATTTTTCAGAGGAAAGAGAAATAATTTTTACCTATCTCAATTTGAAGTAGTTCTCACAGAAATTGTCTTTGATATAGAAATATGAAGAGCCAGGAGGTGGTGGCGCACGCCTTTGATCCCAGCACTTGGGAGGCAGAGGCAGGCGGATTTCTGAGTTCGAGGCCAGCCTGGTCTACAGAGTGAGTTCCAGGACAGCCAAGACTACAAAAAAAAGAAATATGAAGGACATAATACCATATTATGAATTGCTAAGAGTATAATTCCACAGCCCCAAAGGGAAATAATTGTTTAATCAATAGTTTCCTGATGAAAGGAAAAATATTATTGGGTGGACTGGTCACTAGTTTAAGTGGACATCTACTTAATTAAGTACAATATTTTGTCACTTATTGAAAGGAGGCAAGAAGCCATTCTGCCCTGTCTTATATTTGCTCACATATAGTTACTTTTAGTTCCTTTTCACCACAGAAACAGCTCTAATGCTTCAATCCTTGGTCAATTTACACACATGTAATCAACATATAAATATTGAGAGACTGTATGATGTAAAAGGTGAGTGACACATACCTTCAATGAAAGAGTTTATAATCCAAAATGCAGATCTTACTAGTCTGCTTTCTATTGTATAAGTAAGAATTAATTTAAAAGAAGTAGTTTGTGGGCTAAGGAGATAGCTTGGCCTGCAAAATGCATGCTCCAGGAGTACAAAAACCTGAGTTTGGATTTTTGGAAGCTGCATAAAAAGCCTAGCACAGTGGCATATATCTATAAGGGCAGTGCTAGAGGACTGGAAGCAGGTAGCTTCCTAAGACTCGCTGGTCAGCTAGTCTAGCTGAAGCTGTGGCATTAGACTAAGGAAGAGATAAAACATAGACCTATGACCTCTACACGCACTTACACACGAACACACTTATTCAAGCATGCAAATATGTGGCACAGACCCCCAAATGAATGATTTTAAGTTAACTAAGTGCACACAAAGCTAGAAAGTCATTCAGGTTTATCTTCAATAACCTGTGCAGCACAGCGTTCATAAGATGATAAATTCTTGACTGACGTAATAAAGTCATGAGGTAGTCACAGCAATCTTCCTTCTGTGGAAGAAAAATTGGGACTCAGAAAAATGTAAAACTGCTCCCCACGCCATGTAGATAATAAGTTGGTTAGTTAGGTTGAGGTGTTAGCTCTGACAGAATTCAAAGCATATTACTTTGGAAATGGCTTTGTTCTCATTGTGGCATTTATTAATCAAAAGCAAATCACCCTCAAACCTAATGGATTACAACTTTTCATGTTTCCTGAGTCAATGGGTTGGCTTGCTGTGGGGTGGTGGGCTGTAAGAGGCAGCTGGGTACCTGGTAGAACGTAGGCCTCAAACCTCGGAGACCCTAAAGGGATAGTAGGTGTTCAGCCTTGCTCCTGGGCCCTGGTTCCTTTCACTTAGGGCAGCCCTCTACAGCCCCTCTCAAAGAGAGGTTTGTGTCTCATAGCACAGGTAGAGGATGTGACTACAGGCCACAGAGCCTCAAGAGATCTCCTTATTCATGAGATACCCAAAGGCCAGAGGTCGTAGCCAATTAAGCATTCCTTCCCAGACCTTCTTCCTATTTGCAAAAGGAATTTAACCTCAGGCCTGCCATAAGGACACGGGGTACAGCTTCATCCATTTTCCACCATTGACAATAAACATTCTAAGATAATGGACTTCTTCTTGTCTTTGGGGCCCTCCATGGGGGACTGTGGAGAAAGTCTTCAACTACCGAGCCACCGCACAATCTCCCGTTCCAGCCACCCAGCCATGGAGAGGCTGCCAACCCCAGTGGAGCTAGCTGAGCCAGCCATGATCCAGCCAATCAGGTTGCCTTGACCAAGACTCATTTTCCCCTCGGGGCACCACCATAGCTCATCTTTTCCCCCTTGCCACGTTCAAAGGCTTGAGACCAGCTGATCCCTGCCCGCCTTCTTTCCCCAGGGGTCTCCAACCCAAGAGCTTCACCCCCACAGGGCCTCAGACTAGAATCTCCCCATGCCTGGAGTGGAGCTCTGTGGCTTCCCATTGCCCAGTGTCCTCCTGGCGCCACGAGGTGGAGTGAACTCAGCAGAATTCCCACACTCCTTCTCCCTGAGCTGCAGCTCCAGCCATCTGGGGCTGCGACACACAGGATCCACACTCAGCCCAACAGAACCCATGCCCACACGCAAGCCACAGCCCCACAGCTGGCCAATCCTTCTCTGTGCTCCTGAAATACTCCAGTGTTTAGTATGTTTCACAGAGACATTCCTCCCTCCCCTATGGCAGCCATTCACATAATGCTGTTACTGCCATGGTTTGGTGAGATCATTAAGGTACTTTATGATCAGTAAATCCTTTTGGCCACCAAGCCATGCCATTCATGATATTTAATTTCTTGATATAAAGAGGTTCTAGGGAGAGGAAATGGAGAAAGAGGATGACATCTGAAATGTCAATAAATAAAATATCTAAGAAAGAAAGAAAGAAAGAAAGAAAGAAAGAAAGAAAGAAAGAAAGAAAGAAACATTATATCCTTTGCTTAACAACTGGGGGAAAGAATTTACATTGAGTATTTGGGGAACTGTAAGAAGCTTAGCTTTATAGTATGTTACCAAAAGACTGGAAACTTAATAGAAAGCTTTCTGGCTGACCATTCCCTAGGCATACTTCACATGTGGCAGTCAGACTGCCCCCTCCTCCTGCCAGGTGACAGTTTAAGAACTGTTGAGTCAGTTTAAGAATGTAATTATTTGACTGGCTGAGAATATATAGTGTGAACAAGGCAGAAAAAAATGACCATGGGGTACTCAATCGAAACTGATATATCTACAATACAATAGCTACACTTAAGGCTTAGGGAACATTCAGGAAGATGGGCATGCAAAGATTATAAGAGCCAGAGGACTGTAACATCTTTTGAGACATTGTAACTTCTACACAGAGAAGGTGCACCCATGAATCTTATCAGTTGACATGCCAACATGGAAGGGGGTATAGCACAAGGCCCCCAACACTATGGCCACAGAGAGAGGAAGAGTCAGTCTTCTCCAGGGACAAGATCCCTGATAGTTTAGCCAGTACCAAGGGGTTAGCCCAAGATACATGAACAATGCTAAATGAACTTTGCAGGTTGTATATATACATATGTGTACATATGTGTGTTGTGCACATGTAACAATGATAAAGAAGAAATTATGAATTTGAGAGGAAATGAACATAGAAGGATTTGGGTGAGAAAGAAAGAATGGAGGTAATAAAGATGCGGTGCTCATGTATGATGCTGGGTCTGGCATAGCCTTGGTAGGGGTGAAATGACATATTTCCTGCCCTGTGCTTGCTGTCTCAAAGGGCTGGGGCCACAGGATGCTAATTCATAGGATAATCAAAAGGGAACTTGGAGTAAATGACTGAATTGATATATAAAATAAACGACTGGGCAAGAGGTGAGAATTTTTTTTTTTTTAGAATAGCAAGAGAGAACTGTCTTGAGCATAAACAGAGACCTGTCTGAATATCTCCAGAGAAATTAGAACATAGAGAGAGCAATCTGGAAAGTTGTCTTGAGTGGAACATAAGTTGCCAGCTTGGACCCACGATTTGACTACAAGTCATTTGTTTTCGCTGCTCCCAGACACCCCTTTTCTCAGAACCCCTCTTCAAGCTGAGGCTAGTCCTAAGCAATATGAAGCCCTCAGAAAGTTAAATTATTTTTCAAAAGGAAAAAACCAAGCCATCTTAAATCACTCAAATTGCCTGAAATGGCATTGTCAATGTGTTGAAGAATTTCTTTGTTCCTTCCTCATTTCCCAAAACCTGGGCAATTTTTCTTTTTCCTATTTGCATTTGTGAAAGCAAATTTCTATCTTTTTATATACAACAGTTGCTCTTATCCTAGGTTTAACTCTCTTCAATTTCAGAGAAGTTCCCTAGTGTTCAAAATTCAGTGGTGTACAATCAGAAATTAATAGCATCTGGATGCTGCTTTGGGATGCTTACATCTGGATGCTGCTTTGAGATGCTTATGTCTCCTTCTTCACCTGGTCTCACCATTTCATCATCTCTCAGCATTATAAGAAGTGTGAGTACAATATATTTTGAGAGACCACATGTGCATAACCTTTTTGCAGCTTACTGTTATAATTTCTCTATTATTATTGGTAAACTCTTACTATCTCTGATTTGTAAATTAAACTTAGATATATTTTGTAGTAATGCATAGATTTTATAAAGTTTAGTGCTATCTATGGTTTCATACGGACTACTCTGCTACTTATTTCTTCATATGTGCCTCTGAAAAGCACGCAATTTAATTCAATTTAATTATATGCAAAGCTTTTCACTTTTCTTGTAACCATCAATCAAAGTCAAGAGGTTCATTTCCTGTGGATTCTTTTCTGGGAATTGAATAGGGTGTGGATTGGCATCAAGCTAAATCTGCTCTATAAGGAAAAGTTGCTGTAGCTGAAGATTAGTCCTCATATTGTCCCAGGTATACTTCATTCTTGGCCAGGTTACATCATGACTCCTAAAATAGCTACTAGTGAACAAAGCATATTGTCTCTGGTAGCATGATTTCTCAGTTATAATCAGAGAAGGCTGTCACCCAGCCTTCTTTTTCATATATATGGGGCATATTTGCTAAATGCTGATTCATGCTTGCTAC
Organism: Rhabdomys pumilio; assembly: GCA_030674055.1. Taxonomy (NCBI): domain Eukaryota; kingdom Metazoa; phylum Chordata; class Mammalia; order Rodentia; family Muridae; genus Rhabdomys; species Rhabdomys pumilio. Next base: position 117,777,485 of record JANHMN010000005.1, on the reverse strand, counting down.
TTTGGTAGTTTTACCTTACTGTAAAACAAAACAATGAGCTGGAAAGATGGATCAGATGTTAAGCACACTGGCTGCTCTTCCAAAGGTCCTGAGTTCAATTCCCAGCAACCACGTGGTGGCTCTCAGTCATCTATGATGAGATCTGGTACCCTCTTCTGGCTATGCAGGCATACATGCAGGCAGAACACTGTATACATAATAAGTATTAATAAATGAATTTTTAAAAAAAAATTTAAAAAATCAACCCAGTTCATGATAATATTTTTACCAGTAGCTAGCCATACATTTTCTTTGAGCATGATACCAATCATGGTATCATGGTTTTAAATTTGCTTTTATAAGCTTCCAAAAAAAAAAACCCAGAATTTATGTAGTGTTTGTGAAAAGTAGGACATTTTAAAGTTTTACTCCTTAGATTGTTATCTAATTTTAGATCTGGAACTCATAATTTGCATAATGAGAAGCATTATTTTATGCTTATTTTTCAATAAACACAATAAAGCTATCTGAGAGGTCAGTCTGACTTTAAATAGCAGATATCTCAGTGTCTTCATCCTCTTATTTAATAAAGTTATATAACAGACTATGCTCTGGAGAGATTTAAATAGATACAGGTCTACAAAAAATCTTATTTTCCAGTATCAGTTGTTATATTTCCAATTTAGGCATTTCCATCTTAGAGACTTGTCAGATATCCTCACAGACAGATTCACTCTAACTTCCATTTATACACTTATAGTAGACATTAGACTGGGGCACCATTGGTTGTATTTGTGACATTATTTTAAATTGGAACTCGTATGTCACTATTCTCATCACTACTTTTTAATAAATTGCTGGTGAGTAATTTGCCCACTTTCATGAAGTGTGTATTCAACAAAACAATGCAACAGCAACTGCAAAAATGGTTAAACCAATGTACTCAATAGCTTGGATACAATGTGGGATAATATTAGTGGAGCCCAATGTCACTGTTAACTTAAGGTTAACAGTGATGAATATGCTAAATTATAGGATAAGGGATTCAAAGATATGGAGTTCAGAACTTTAGGATAAGCATGCCTCAACTGAGAGGCATTTGAACCAACCCCACTGAGCTGTTCTTTGGATATGATTAGACCCTCTTCCCCAAAGTTCATGTACTAGATAGAAACTGGGTCCTCAATGTAGAAATGTTGAAAGGTCCTGGAATTGTCAAAAAATAGGACACAGTGGGAAGTAATTAGATTATTGGAGGCACCAGTCTGAGAAGAGATCAATATAGTTCTTATGGGACCTCTTCTAATCCTATGAAAGCTATTTGTTGAGCAAGCCCATACAATGTATGCATGTATTGAAACATTGCATAGTATAAATATGTAGAATTTCTGTGTGCCAATAAAAGATTGGCAAAATCATAACAAAATTCTATTTCTCCCACTCTCAGCATTCCTTAGTTACCTTTAGTTCTTTGTCTAGGGTTGAGGCCCAGTGATATTTGTTCCTTCCATGTTAGCATGTCTATTGATATTGTTCTTGTTTAGGCTATGGTTAGGCAGATATGTTGGTGAGACTTCATGGGTGCACAAAGAACACACTAAGTGTTTATTCAATATCAGTGATGAGACCTGAAACATATACATACAAGCAATATTATATAGATTTAGAACATTGTAATTATACACACATACCCATACACCACCACCACCACCAACAACAACAACAACAATTAAAGAAAAAGAGGCAATGAATTTGAGGAAGGGGGTGTTTGAAGGGAGGAAAAGAAAAAAGAGAAATTATATCATTATAATCTCAAAAGAATTAAATTAATAAAAATTGAAGAGTAACAAAAGAAAGCCTGGATTTCTTTGGCTTCCAGTCTAAGCATGTGATGGTTCCTGCTTGTGCATGACCCCACTATGACAGTAATAGCCATGTTGTACTGTACCTGGAAAACCAAAGACCAAATGGGTTATAACATCATGCTCTTGAATCACCAGAACTGCAAGCTAAATAATTCCTCTCCCAACCTCCTCCTGCTATATCCTGGTTACCCCTCCCCTCCACCAGTACCAGTGATGGAATACAAGAATACAGTCTTGTGCGTGCTAACAAGTACTCTATAATGCATTTAAATGGTCAACCCCAAACAACTTTTCTTTATATGTAACCCAACCTCGAGTATTTTGTTACAGTAACAGAAATAGATTAAGACACCATGGTTGATAGAAACATTAACATAATAAAAATAGCTCTGGATACCTGGTATTTGTGCTGATATATAGCTTCTCCTTTTGCTTTACCTAACTGCTTTTACTACAAAATTAACAACTATCTAGCCAAGAAGGTACCTTAAATATTGCCAAGAAATTAACTCCTGAAAGAAGTTTTGGCATTCTCCTTGCTCACTATTTCTACCCCATACCCATGCACACAATACACGATATAAATAATTTTCATTAACATGACCATGGATCAAGGAGGAAGATTGGGAGTGTATATTATGGAAGATCACTTACCACACTTGATTAAGAAGCACGTTTGTTCCATCCCCAGAAGAGAGAGACAAAAATCATAAGAGCTCTATGAAAACAATAATTCCATATTTCAAATTTGACAAGAAAAAAACCATGATGAACAACATTGTTTCATTCATCTTTCCTTCTGAAGTCAACTCACCACTGACAGACATGTTATTCCTTCCTCTGGCTGAGACTCAGGAAAATTCTTTGAAAGAAAAGAAGATATAGACAGACAAATGTGATGTAAGAGCTAAATGGCAGAAGGAAACCTGAAGTGGAAATTTCTGGTTTCTTTGGAGACTCGGTTGTGTAATGTGATGTTTTTCTGGAAAGTGTCTTATGAAAGGATGTATATAAGGGGATGTTTTGCTGAAGCAGACATGTGGGAGGATGTTCTGATGAAAATAGACACACGGTGTTTTTCTGGAAGCTGCCTGGAAAAGGGGCATGTGATATTTTGGTAGAGTGGATCCTTTAGAGAGTATGTGATATTTGGAAACAACAGACAGTGAACAACTCTGGGCATTGGTTCACCTTGCCTTCTTTGTTGATCATTGTTTGTTGTGACTTCATAGAGAGAAACACATCAAAGTACTTCTGATAGTGTTCCAGCAGCTTCTTGCTGCTTCTGTGGACTTGGGCCCATTGCCTTGAGGTTTTTTTATAGATTGAACTGCAACCGCTGATTTGTGAATAGTGTTTTTGAGTAGATCAGAACTACTGCTGATATCCTGTCAACGAAGATTGGAATCGCCCCAAATAATTATTTCTCAACAGGTTTGCAATCCCTCTTTCCTATTAACCTTTCCTTTCCACTAACTCTGGTGGGTGGGTGGCTAGAAGGGAAGGTAAAGTGTTTAAGGAACCTTATTAAATTAGGTTTTGAAAAATCCAAGCCTACTGAAACCTTCCAGAGTTTGTGCTCTCTATTTCTCATTCACAAGTGACAAGACTTTAGAGTACCCAGCTTCATCACTTCACTTGACAGATGAAGAACTCAAGCTTCAAACTCAATGTGTCACTGACTGTTAGTCATTCTGTAACTGCTTACTGAGTGCCAGGCATGCTCTGGATGGATGTCCAGTACAAAATCTCTCTTAAATTCTTAGTCATTGAGTAACACTGTATATAGATGAATGGCCAACATTTCCAAAGCACTGACTATAAATTCTGTTCTTTTTCACCCCCAAGCTGGGAAAAAATATATCACTGAATTGGCCAGGGTTCTCTGGAAGACAACAGAACTTTATAGAACTTTAACACTTGCTGTAGCTTCCTCCTTTTCCCCCCACTTTTTATTCCATTTGCCACCCCCCTCACCCTCGTCATCTTGGATGGCACCACTCACACTCACATAAAGTCTTTTGGCCTCAGTCATCTCTGGAAGCATCTTCACAGGATGCACCCATAAATGTACTTTACTAATCTCCTAGGTAGCTCTCACTCAAACACCAACAAGATTAACAACCATCATCATTTTTCTGTGTATTAACAACCATCAGAGCCCTTGTTTAGTGAGCAATAGTATCTGACCTCTTCTGCTATAGACGAAGTCATGCCAGAAGACCTGGGACTACAAAATCAAAACTATTTGGAAGTGTAGTGGTGGTGTATAGCCAAATAATCCATTAAAACAGTTACAAGTTGTCCCTTATAATGAAATCAGTTTTTGGAATTGGGGCACTACTATTTTTTTTTTTTTTTTTGCAATAATTGTCTTGTGAAAAAAAACTAATCGTCTTGTGGAGTATGCTGTTATAGATCTATTACTCCAGCAAGGAGCTTGAGCTAGCTAATAATATTGCATTTCCTATACAGAAACAGATATCAATAAATGCTTGTATTTTGTCTCTTTTCTTTTCATTCAGTCCAGGATCTAGCCCAGGGAATTATGCCACCCACAATTACCAGTTTCTCACACTTCAACTAACCTAGTCATGATGAATCCCCACTGGCTCAGCCACAAACTCATCACCAAGGTGATTCTGGAGCTCATTAACTTGACAACTGAGATTAAACACCACAGACACCTTGTATATCAATATTTGAAATATTTTATATGCAAAAGAAGTAGTATTTGTTTTATTCCTGTTCCTTCTGTTTCTACCAAAGTAGAATATCTGATTTTAAAAAATAACTTAACTATACTCTTAAGTTTTAGTAGAAGAAAATTAGATCCTAAGATTCTTTGATGTTTTTTGAATCCCTTGAGTATAAGAAGATACAAAAGGACTCCACTAATTGCACCTTGTAAAATTGAGAGGTGGATATTTTCTTGAAAATTCCTTTCCAATTGAGAGAATAAAGCCTGCATAGCTCACCTTTCTCCTCTGACCCACTCATAACTGCACATCCCATCTGTGCAATGTTTGGATGCATTTTTAAAGTTAAACAGAGACCCAAGGTTATACCAATCAGTAGGTAAACTTCCTGCATCATTTTTACCTTTCGAAGTGGAACTGACAAGGGCTTAAAAAAGGAACAGTTTTGTGAAGGGTTTGTACCCAATGGAAGTGAATAGCTCTGGGTAGGGCATCCTCCCCTGTAGTTCCCAACTTGGTAGCCGTGCTGAAGCCTTTGGCATGCCTTTCCTTGCCTTCCTGTTGAGGTCCAGATTAGCAATTCTAAGAGTTGATTCAAATATTTTAACTGAAACTTTGTGGCTGGAAATTGAATTGAAAATCATCAGAGTTAGTTATTTTACATTTTTTTCCCTCCTAGAAACCCAAAGTCACAATCAAACATTTACCCAAAGTAGGAAAGCACAGGTAAGAGGCACAGTCAGAGAGCAGAATGATTAACTTGAAGACCTAGTGGGATATTACCAGGTAAGTTGAGGGGACAGTAAAATGTCATTAAAATTGTTCTTATTTATTTGTTCTGTCTTGTTCTTCTTTAATGGGCTTAATGTTCTGGATTATTTTGTGGAATATAGGATTCAGAACATTTTCAAAAGATGAGCTGCTAACGTACCCTCAAAGAACAGGCCCGTTCCCACCCATCCTCGAACTGTCAGGCTGCACTAGATGTTTTGGAGTGAGAAATGTTATTTCGAAATCTGCTTATGAGCAGGAAGGCTTACAACAGGGAATGGGCTGTTGGCGGCCTTCCAGTCTCCTGACATGCTCAGGGCTGGCTGCACTGGCCACGTGCTTGCTTTTCAGTCCCCCTAAGGAAGTGTGCTGAGTTATTTTAGAAAAAAAAAATAGCCAGAAAAAAAAAAAAAGAAAGCCACAGAAGGCTTTTTATATGGACCAGCCAACAAGCTTTGGATAGCCTCTGATAAGCCAGGTGCTGCAGCAAATTTTGTGTGTGACTTTAAGGGCTTACATCTGAAAGGGGTTATTTCCTTTACTCTGCCATCTGACTCATGTGAACAATTTGCTCTCTGTGTACTCTTTAATAAGAGTGTGTTTACTGATCTGAGATGGGTCCTCCTTTCTTTTTCTTTTAGTTAAATAATGGGATGACATTATTACTAACCTCATCTTCCTCCTGTGCCTTTCTTTGAAAAATGAATTGTTCTACTCACACTATGGGGTTTGGAGGTCATAATAAGGGACTGTGGCCTCTCTCTCTCCTCCTTTCTTCCCTCCCTCCCTCCTTCCCTCCCTCCCTCCTACCCTTTCTGTCTCTGAACTGAGACCATAGACAATTAGTACCATACCTTTTGAAAGTCTGAGGCAGTATAAGCTTTATTTCTGCAGCAATACTACTTATTTTTGATAGAACTAAAAAAAAAATCTGCTTAAGTGTTTTATTTATGTCATTGGGACATTGACTTTTTTAAGCACTATGCCTCTCCTATGGAGGTTATATCCGGAAAAACAAAATGACATTTTTGGCAAAGTTAGGCAATATTTTGATGAACGAGAAATGTCATAGAAACATTAGGGATGCAAATCTTCAGTGCAGCTTGGCATTCTCACATGCAGGACACAGGAAACATCACTGAGAGAACTAATCGTCCGATCCCCCTTTTCCCCAGTGTCTGCAGAGAGGATCTTGCTACATAGACCAGATTAGTCTGTCTGGAACTTGAGTTTTTCTGCCCCAGCCTCCTGAATGCTAGGATTATAGGTGTGTGCCACCACATCTGACTCTGAAAGTATTCTTTCTACATTTTGAACGATATAGTTTATTAGCTTCACAGTGAGTAACTTGTGACTCATGTCTTCTTTGTTCCTCTACCCTTCCCTGGACACAGTTCTCAGTGTTATTAGTAGCTTCTTTGATGGTAACTCAAGAATGTAAGATTATTTAAAATTTGCCTTATGTAATACATTTAACAGTATCGAATAGTGAAACCATATGAAAAGCTATATTTAAGAAGCTTTTATATTTTGTTTTACTTATAGCTATTATTGCCGGGGGTGGGGGGGGTGGTGGTGGTGGTGGAAGGCACATATGCCACAGAGGAGGACATTTGGCAGCTGTCTCTTCTTTTACCAAACTCAGGCCGTTGAGTCTGTACAGCAGGTACTTACTCACTGAGTCATCTTCCTGGTGCAAAGGAGTTATCTTAACTCCCCATCTCTGTCTTCCCTTTTCTATCCCACCCACCTTTGTTCATGTTTTCTATATTGTTCCAATGTTTCTGCAGACAAATACATGCTATAAGCAAATAAATATTTGTTCTGACTAAATTACAAAAGTGATATACTGGACAGGGACTTGAACGCTTCAGGGAAATTGTATATTAGTGTTCATTACACAATGATTTACAATAGCTCAAAGAAATTCTTTTATCCTACAAGTGTTTCACTTCCTTAGTTACAAATACTCCAGGATACTTTGTATTATTTGAGGCTATTGTGAAAGGTGTTGTGAGTTAATTTTGTATCCAGCTACTTTGATGAAAGTGTTTATCGGCTGTAGAAGCTTTTCAGAGAAACTTTTAAGGTCACATATGTACACTATCATATTATCTGCAAATAACAATAATTTGACTTCCTCCTTTCCAATCACATCCCCTTGATCTCCTTAAGTTGTCTTATTGCTCTAGCTAGAACTTCAGGTACTATATTGAATAGATATGGAGAGAGTGGGCAGTCTTGTCTTGTTCCTGATTTTAGTGGAATTGCTTTTTTTTTTCTTTCTCTCCATTTAAGTTGATATTGAAGTTGGGCTTGGTGTAAACTACCTTTATTATACTGAGCTGCATCCCTTGTTTCCCTGATCCCCCCCCCCCCAGACTTTTATCATGAAGGAGTGTCGGATTTTGTCAAAGGCCTTTTCTGAATCTAATGAGATAATCATGTGGGTTTATCTTGTTTATATAGTAGGTTACAGTTATTGATTTTCATATATTGAACCTTTCCTGTGTCTCTGAAATGAAGCCTACTTGACTGTGGTAAATGATCTTTTTTATGTGCTCTTAGATTTTGCTTAGGCACGTTTATTAAGAATATATATATTTCTCTCTATATATATGGAGAGAGAGAGAGATGGGAAATTGGTATGTGGTAATAGTTTGAATGTGCTTGGGGCAGAGAGTGGCACTATTAGGAGGTGTGGCCTTGTTGAAGTGTGTATAATGAGATCCTCTTCTTAGCTGGCTGGGGGACAATCTTCTCCTGGAAACCTTTGGATCAAGATGTAGAACTCTCTGCTCCTTCTGAGTCTAGACTGCCTAGACACTGCCATGCCCTGACCTTGATGATAATGGATTAAACCTCTGAAACTGTAAGCCAACCCCAATTAAATGTTTTTCTTTTTAAGTGTTGCCATGGTTATGATGTTTCTTCACAGCAATGGAAACCCTAACTAAGGCAGTCTGTATTTCTCTTACTTTACTGTTTTTGGGTCTTTATGTGGTTTGGGTACCAAAGTAATTATGGCCTTGTAAAATGAATTGGATAATGTCTCTCCTGTTTCTATTTTGTGGAATAATTTAAAGTATATTAGTAACACTTTGAAAGTCTTGTAGAATTCTGTACTAAAACCATATGCTCTGTTTTGGTTTTGGTTGGGAGGCTTTTAAATATTGCTTCTATAGGTCTGTTTAAATTGCCTCTCTGATCTTGATTTAATTTTTTTGTCAGTGGTAGGTATCACGAAAACTATCCATTTCCAATTTGATGGAGTATGGGTTTTTAAAGTTTGTCTGTTAGATTTTCTTCCATGTCTGTTGCTTTGTCCCCCTTTTGATTCTAATTTTGTTAATTTGCATACTTGCTCTGCATTGCAGCTAATTTAAGGGTTTGTCTATCTTATTGATTTTTTTCAAAGAACCAACTCTTTGTTTCACTGAATCTTTGTAAATATTATTTTTTTGTTTCTATTTAATTTATTGTAGCCCTGAGTTTGATTATTTCTTGCCATCTACTCCTCTTAGGTTTGATTACTTTGTTTTGTTCTAGATTTTTCAGGTGTGTTGTCAGGTGGCTAGTATGAGATCTCTCCTTTTTTGTAAGTAGGTAATTAGTGCTATAAATTTTTCTCTTATTCATTGTGTCCCATAAGTTTGGAAATGCTGGGTGTTCATTTTTATTGAATCCTAGGAAATTTTTAATTTTTTTTAATTTCTATCTTGATCCATTTTTCATTCAGTCCAAGAGTTGTTCAGTTTCCATGAATCTGTAAGCTTTCTGTTGTTTCTTTTGTTGTTAATACCCAGCTTTAGACTGTGACGGTCTGATAGGATGCAGGGAAGTACTTGGATTTTCTTGTATCTGTTGAGGCTTGTTTTGTGACCAAGTATGCAGACAATTTTGGAGGAAGTTTGAGGAAGTGCAGAGAAGAAGGTATATTGTTTTGTGTTTGAGTAAAATGTTCTACAAATATCTGTTAGATCCATTTGATTTATAACATCTGTTAGCTCCAGTATTTCTCTATTTATTTCCTGTCTGAATCACCTGTCCATTGGTGAGAGAGTAGGGTATTGAAGTCTCCCATTATCAGTGTGAGGGTTGATATGTGATTTAAGCCTTAGTAATGTTACTCTTATGAGCTTGAGTGCTCTTGTGTTTGGGGCATAGATATTAAGAATTGGAATGTCCTCTTGGTGTATTTTTCCTTTAATGAGTGTGTGGTGTCCTCCCCTATATCTTCTGATTACTGTTGAAGTCTATTTTGTCAGATGTTTAAATGATTATACCAGCTTGTTTTTTAGGTCCTTTTCCTTAGAATATTTTTTCTATCCATTTACCCTGAAGTTATGTTTATTCTTGATGTTAAGGTGTGTTTCTTGGATGCAACAGCAGGATGGATTCTCTTTTCATACTCATTCTGTTAATGTGTGTCTTTTTATTGGAGAATTGAGACCATTGATGTTGAGAGATATCAATTCGAAGTTTTTGTTGATTCTTGTTATTTTATTGTTGTTGTTGTTGTTGCTGCTGCTGGTGGTATGTGTGTGTGTGTGTGTGTGTGTGCGCGCGCGCGCGCGTGTGTGTGTGTGTGTGTGTGTGTGTGTGTCCTCTCTTGATTTTCTGGTCTGGGGTTATTCCTTGTGTTTTCATGGGTGTGGTTAACCTCTTTGGGCTGAAGTTTTTCTTTCAATCCTTTCTATAGGCCTAGATTTTTGTCCATAGATATTGTTTAAATCTGGTTTTACTATGGAATGCCTTATTTTCTCTATCTATTGTGACTGAAATTTTGCTAGGTATAGTAGTTACGGTTACTGTTGCTATGATAAAACACTATGAGCAAAGCAAGTTGGGAAAAAACTGATTATTTTACCTGCATTTTCATATCACTGTTCATGGTTGAAGGAAGTCAGGACAGAAACTGAAGCAGGGTAGGAACCTAGAGGCAGGAGCTGATAGAAACATTGTGGAGAGTAATGCTTTCTGGCCTGCTTATCATGGCTTACTCAGCCTGCTTTTTTACTGAACTCAGAACCAAGATTTCAAGGCTGGCAACACCCACAATGGGCTGGGGTCTTCCCCATTAATCACTAAGAAAATACCTTCAGCTGAACCTTATAGAAATCTTATATTGGCCACATAGCCCTTAGTTCTTCCTAATGGCCAATGGTGCAGATATGCTCTCACTTTTCCCGCCTTCTCCGAGAACATGGATTCAGAGCTATTTAAATCCATCTTTGAATTGCAATTTTTATGACATCTAAATAAAAATCTTTATTCACTTTTGCATTTTCTGAGTTTGGATTGATTGGCAGTCTCCAGCCAGATTTCCTTTTAAAAGAATGTATGGATAGAATGGAAACTCCAACTTCTATAAGACAAGACTACAAATCTCATGATGTACATCTCAAGCTGTAGACATGCTGTAATTGTGCAGTTGTTCAGGGTTTTCCATAAGTCTGAGATCAACACAAGTTCACATATCTAGGCAACAGATGTTGGTGTGCCTAGAGGCTCCAGATGCTGGATATTTCTATTCTATTTACACATTCTCTTTAGTGTATGTTCTGAAGAGAGTGGAATCCCATTAGACCATAGCAAAGAAAATTTGGTTTTCTAAACAACCATAAGGGAAAGCAGAATTGAAGCTAACAGACTAATAATTATTTGCATCGATAAGGCAAGAACTAAGAAACATTTGTTACTTAACAGTTATTAAAATTAGTATAATAAGATTCATGATAATAAAGGTAAACAATTCAATTTGCAGGAATATGACCTGCTTAGAGGTGTTCTTTCACAACCAACAAATGACTGAAAGCAATTTGCAAGCTATATAAATGAAAACTATTAATAAGCAAGAATGGTTTTTAAGCTAGCAGGATTTGAAATATCACAAGCACAGCTGATATTTTTAAATAATGTACTTTATACTTCGAATATCTTGACTTTCCAATAATGTTAATACTTAGCAGATTGTTCAGTTTAACTATCCAGCTAATTCAGATAGAATGCAAATTTGAAATAAGTTTGGTGTTAATTTATGTGAACTTGGGTTAGCTCTTTGGTATCCAACATGTTTTTATGTTCTACAGAATCCATGGAAATTTGTGGTAAAAAATTGACTTTATCCCTATGTCACATTTAAATAATAATAACAATTCTTAAAATCACAGCTTGGTGGTGAATGTCTGTAATCACAGCACTGGGGAGAGTGAGACAGAGAAATCCAGCATCAGAGCCCAGCCTGGGCTACATAGCAAGGCCATGTGTAAAAACAAACAAGGCAACAGGGTGATACATGCCTTAATCTTAATACTGGAGAGGCAGAGGGAGGTGGATTTGTGCAAGTTTGAGGTCAGAGTGCTCTACATCGGGAGTTCCAGAGAATCTTTGGTTATGTGAGATGTTTTCTAAAAATAACCAACCAAACAAACAAAAATACAAGCTAGAATCTGCTCGACTAACTGGGCACTAAAAAAACTTCTGTCTCTTGGAGAGCCCTTGGAAGTTTGAGAAAAATGTGGCTTGAAACATCAAGTTTCTTGTCTTTTGTTGGTATAGTACTTAAAACAGGTTTTTGGTTTTGTTTTTTTTACAAAACATCTTTAAAATATTTTCCATGACACTTGTCAAAATAAATAATGGGTCTATTTTAATTTGGAATACAGAAAAAAAGCTGGAAATTTATAGTGCATAATCTGAGGGGATCAAAGTGTAGAATGCTACCAAAAGGAGACATCAGGGGAGTTTATTGCTAGGCTAATTAAATAGGGTCCTTACTAAAGAATGTCTGGGTTATTAGACATCAAACGAGGAGCGGACCTGAAATTTCTGTTAAAGTCAACACAATTCTTGCAAGAGCTAAAGGCCAAAGATAGGACCTAAAAAGAACACTTAATCAGAAAGATGCTTCAGAGGAGCATCCTGACTAAAGACTTGTTAAGAACAATCTGCCAACACTAAACTGCTTATCCTGTTGTATTGGCCTCTGTCGCTCCTCTCTTCGTTCCTTTAGCTTAAAAATAATCTCTTAGAAATTTAGAGCAGGTTAGGGGAATGCCCAGGCAACAGTGAAAAAGAGCATAGACTACATTTCCCATAAGCAATCGTTGGGCGGGGACCCAGATATTCCGCCCCAAATCCCAAGCCTTGCGGCTGCGCACAAAGTGTTGAAGGAGCTGTGCTGGGAAGTGTGGGCGGTGACGGGACTGTGCGTGTGTATTTGTGTGGAGGAGGAGGCCGAGGAAAACGAGAGACCATAGACATCCACCTCGGCCTAGAGCGTCCTTTAAAGTGTTGGGGAGAGGCGGGCGGGGACCACCCCCAACTGGCCGCTGGCGGTATCATGGCGTCCCGGAACCCCCCTCCCCAAGGTGAGCAGCCAGGGCCCGAAGTAGTCTCTGGGACGCTGCCCACAGCTCTCGACCTTTTATTCCTACGGTGTTTCTCCCTTCCCCTCCTCCAGTGTTTCTGGGGCTCGGTCCCTGCACAGCCCCTTTGAGAGACCCCCTCCGAACCAGACGTCTCCCTTCCCTCTTTGAGGAACTTAGTCTGCTCACCCACACCTAACCAAAGCTAGACCCTGTCTCCCCACCCCCCTCGAGCCCTTCTCCATCTTGCAACAGTACGAGGGTTGGCGGGTTGATTTCCATTTGGTTGGTTGCATTTTAGTACTGTTCTGATTTCCTCCTGCTGGGTTCCTGACCTTTGCTTTCAAGGGAAGATCATCCCCCTCGCCCCCTTTTCCCTCTGATGGAAATGCACCCTGCCCTGAGCTGGTGACCGCCCACTGCTTTGTAATTCAGCTGGCCTCTGGCTGCGTGTCGTGTCCCTATGCCTTTGGAAAGGAAATGGGGATGCTGTTGCTAGGCCCTTTACTCTTGAGGCCCTAGTCTCGGGGATCCAGTTAATCATGCTCATTCGTTTCCATCTGGGCCCTTTTAGTTGTAGGCCAGACATAACAGTGAGTTGCCCCACAGGTCTTATGAAAACAGTCTGTGAGACGTTTCTGACTGTAGAATGAATCAATTTATTTTTTTTTTCCATTTTGTATTTTTAAAGACTATGAAAGCGATGACGAATCTTACGAAGTGTTGGATTTAACTGAGTATGCAAGAAGACACCACTGGTGGAATCGAGTATTTGGCCACAGTTCCGGACCTATGGTAGAAAAATACTCAGTAGCTACCCAGATTGTAATGGGCGGCGTGACTGGCTGGTGAGAACATTCTTTTCATTTAATTTCAATGGGAACCTGGCTATTGTCCTTTTGTAAATGGCACAGCCTCCATAAATCTTAAGTGGCTCTGCACAGTTAAATTCCAGAAGAGCACAACTTTGGGGCTTTTCCCTGACCTAATTGGTTGTATCACCCTTCAGATACTCCTTGTTGGGTTTTGATGATTTCCCTTTGTCAAAGGCCCACTATAGTTCCATTTTCCACCGTTTATCCTTCCTTTAATTCATTATCAAATTTCCAACTTTAGCAAGTTAATTATAAGTAAGTTGTTATGTGCTATTCGGTGCCAATTGGAAAAAAACCATGAACACTCCCACTGCAGAACTGGCCTCTAGGATTCGCAGCACTGTACATAGAAGCATTAATGCTCTGTAAAAATTATTCAAGGTGATGCAGCGGATTCTAATTTTTTGTGTACTAGTTCTGATGATAATAGTGCTTTGAAGAAAATCTGAGAAGATTGCTTTTGTGTTAGAATTAATGATTACTTATTATGCAGTAACGTGGAGCACAATAAGGAGTGGATAATAACCATTAACTAAGCAACAGCTCATGTAAACACATGTTTACACTGTTGCTACCTTGTATTTTAATTCTGTTATTTTTGGAATAAAATATTAACCAGATAAAAAGGGACAGAAACAGTTCAGTATTTTGAAAAACGTTGATGACTTTTTTGAAGTGACAGTGCTTAAGTTGTAAGCAGTTTTTTTTCTTTACATTTTAAGGTAAATTCATCTTGTGTTAATTAAAATATTTACATACTTCCTCTTGGCATGACATTTCTTCATGTGTGTTTGTCATGCACCTTGGAATAATGATGCTCCCTGTGCCTTCCTGTAAATGCCATTTTATAATGTAAAACAAACAAAAACCAATCATTGTGAAGACTCCATGGAGCACAGTATAAATACTGCTTTACTGAAAAATCACACAGAACAGAACTTTCTGCTGAGGGCCTTGGTTACTTAGATGTTCAGTGTAGGATGATTACAACTCCGTCCCCCTTAAATGCATTTATAATTTGGTGCCAGAGGTGATTGGTTAGTGAAAGTCATGGCCGAAAGCCCAGCGCCACAAGATACTTGAGAAAGAATTGAGGAATGGAATTCTCACGTTGTTGTACATTTTCTTCGTGTAGACCTAACCTGGTAAGAAGGCCCATAATTGCCAGGTGTTCTTATAAGCCCTAATGGCAGAGCAGAAGTTAGTAGGGCCATCTTAGTGACCAGTACACAGCTTGTGTAGCATTCAACCTGGGATTTTGTGGAGACTTCACTACTTGCTTTGTTTTCTTTTTCTGAGCCTTTATTACTGACTCCTATATGAGAAGCATATTCATAATAATAATACATTTGGATTGTCAGTATCAGCCAAATGGTCAACCCAGGAGCTATGTAATACTTTGTGGGTGTTTGTTTTTTACATCCATCTATTTGTGTGTATATACAGATGTGCCCCAGTATATATGTGGAGGTCAGAGGACAGCTTGAAGGAGTCTGATCTCTCTACCATGTGGATTTTGGGGGTCAAACTTGGGTCTTTAGGCTTGGTGGCAAGTACTTTTATGTGCTTAGCTATGACCTGATCTGTGTAATAGGACACTTATATTCAGGTGGCTTGTTTTTGTTTTTGTCTTGTGTGGGGACAAATTCAGGACCTTACAGGCACTCTACCTCTAAGTGATATTGCCAGCACATAGGTGATTTGTTGTAATGACTTGGACTGTAGTATAGATTCAGTGTAGAAAAAAGAATGGAGGAATGGAATTCTCAGATTGTTGAGAACATTTGAAATCTTCTTAGGATATAACATTGATGTGATATTGTGGCATAAAAGAGGAGCAGGTAATAGGCATAAACCTAACTTAACACTTGAGACCAATTCAAGACATGAAAAATAGCCTACGGAGATTGTATTTAGCCATATGGGTTGTTTTTTTTTTTAATAAGAAATGAAAACTAATATGAAAATAGGTGGTTGCTAGGAGACCTGGAAGCCCTGAATACTGATTCTGATGTTAGAGCATGACCCAGAAGCAAAGCTATGGAATCCCAACATTATATTCAAAAGGTAATGATACCCTTCAGAGTGGAAAGGAGGGCTGACGAGATAGGTCAGCAAGTAGGCTTGATTCTAAGCCTGGTGACCTATGCACAGGTGAAGAGAACCAACTCATGTACACTGTGCTTGGATGTGTATGAATATCTAGACACACATACTATATAAAAAATTAATATTAAAAAATAGAAAGGAGAAAATAGGCAATGTTTTCAAGATGGAGTATTTGAAGATAAGGATAGGAGTTTGAGATGAACATGACCTGGCAAATGGGGGCTAGTACCATCAGTTAGAAATTGGGGCCTCAGTAGCAGCTGTTTGGGCTGTGTTTGTGTCCCTGTGACAGGAGATATATTGAGTTAAGGGCCTACTGTGCTCCAGTATGACCTCATTTTACTTAATTACATCAACAGTGACCTGAATTCCAAGTACAGTCTCAGGAATGACACTAATTTGTTGGGAACACCAATTCAGGGCACAAGGCTAAGATTAGAAATCTGGGATTCTTTTGTGCAACTTTGATCCGGAATAGTGAATGGACCGTGAGTGTGCTCAAGCGGTATAGGTTGACATTCCAAAGTTAGATGAGACGAGACAAGCTTCATACAGAAAATCAATACTAGATAAGGAAGCTGTGAGAAATGTGGGCAGTGTAATCATCGAAGTGGAATGACACAGGGGGCAGGAAGGGTTTTCCTAAGCAGGAAATTAACAATTCAAATAAAGATGCTGCTGCATTTGAAACTAACTGGGTTGGAGCTGGTATGGATAGAGTGAGTGTTGCCCAGGTGTATGGAACACCTTGACTGCACTAAGCAAAACAAACAAGCGACTTAGCTGGGGGAAATTTTAGCTTACACCAATGTAGCATATAATGAACCCAAGTACTCATGATTGGTTTCAATAGCTGCTTTTTTGATTTTTCTTTTTTAAGTCTCCCCCTTCTCTCCTTTCCTCACTATGCAGCAAATCTCAGACATTTAAGAGTGTGCATTTTAACCACCCTGTGTGACTGAAAGAAAACACAGAATGTTTCTGAGCAGGCAAAGGACACAATCAAAAGAAATGGGAAGACATTAAGCTTTTATTAGGAAAGCAATAAAATGTAGAAGAAATTGAGTACACCAGTGATTGTTCTCATCTTTTGTTATTTCTGTCATTAAAGGTGTGCAGGATTTTTATTCCAGAAGGTTGGAAAACTTGCTGCAACTGCAGTAGGTGGTGGTTTCCTTCTTCTACAGGTATGGTAGACCTTTATGTCTGTGCTTGGACAGAGTAGAGAATGTTAGCTTTATTCATTTCCTTCCTGGTCATTTCAATAGAAGGTATAATTTTTCTTTTAGGCATTAGTTTATAGAAAAACTGTAATGAGCTTTGAAAGTTTGCATCTGTCAGGCAAGAAAAATACTTACTGATTCTCTAATGTATGTGCAGTGTGATCTGATGTTAGCTGTTTAAAAAAATAACTGAGTCTGATGTGGTTGCATACATCCATAATCCCAGCTACTCAGAAGGCTGAGGGAGAAGGACCACAAGTCCAAAGCAAGACATAATCTTCAAACTAAACCAAACAGATTTGGGGGTGTAGTTAGAAGTCCAGCCTTTGAATTTTACCAGTATCCTGGGATTATGGATGTTTGCAATCCTGGTTCATAGATCACACTGTGCATACATTATAGTTTTTCCATAAACTAATGCCTAGTTATGTCAAATGCTGAGCAACTAATACCATTTCTGACATTTTTTTTAAACTGAAGAACCAGAGCCAAGTGTGGTGGTATAGGTCTGGAATCCCAGCACTCCAAAGACTGTTAAGATAGAAGAAGGTAGAAATTCAGGCCAGCTTGGCCTACCGGTTATATACTGAGACATTATAGGGGAAAAAAAGAGAAAAGAAAGAAGACAGAAGACAGAAAGGAAGGAAGAAGTAGAAAGTAGAAAACTAAGTTTAAAAAATATCCATAATCCTATCTACACTACTATTTCTGAGACAGGTGGATTAAAATGTTAATTTTGTTCATCCTCTTTTAGGGGTAAAATCCTTTGCTATTAGAGAGTGCTTATGAGGATATTATCTACCATTCATGTCTGTTTGATATATGTTTTTCTAAAAATAGCATTTCCTGAAGAAGATCAAATACAGTAAATCTCAACATTGAAGATTTGGGAATAAATGTTAGCAGTTTTAAAGATGCAAAGAACTGTCAGTTATATCAGATTTAAGAAATGATTGCTGTTCATAGCAACCAAAATCTGACATTAGTACCTAAGCCATCGAGCCTGTAATCACCAATGTAGTCATCTTAAGTGCAAAGAGATAGTATTTATATGAGTTAAACACTGGTGCAAGTAGTTTCCTAGTCAGCTGTTTTAAGGCTGTATTTTCTACTAATAACAGTGTTAATATTGTTATTGTAATATTGCTTGTGCTAGAGCTAAAACAAAGTGATTAATTTCTAAATTTGGTTCTTTGGATGTATGCTAGTATTTATACAGAAGAAATTTTACTTACGCTGATTTGGCTTGCACTTGTATAGAATGATACAGATGATATGATAAATATCATAGACATTTAAGTCTGTCAGTATTTTGAAAACTGAGTTGTCATTTGTGTTCAGTGCAAAAGGCACTAGACTGAAGCAGAGTGGACTAAAACTGTTGACGGAATTGAATTGTATGTTTTTGTCTGTTTTTGCATGTTTGCCTCTCAGAAGTCTGTTTCAGTTGTTCAGTATTCACTGTTCAAATCCACATTTTATTACTAGTACTTCCTACTTTTCTAAGCCTGGCATTTTTGAAGTCTAAAGCAGAAGGGCACACAGGTCCTGTCTGCATCAAATCACTTTCACCCACAGATATAATTAGCCTGGAAAACACAGTAGGAGGGACCTGAAAGAAAAACGAGAGAAAGAAACGTCTTTTAAACTAATTAATTGCTTCATATGCTTAGGCCTGATTCCGTATTTCATAACATTTGCTTATAATTAAAGATAAGTATTAGTTTGAGTTAAGACTTAAAGCTTTACTAGTAACAATATTAAATGTTTTTCAGTAGATATTTATCATATTGCCTTCTTAAAATAGACATTGGAGCTGCTCTGACTACAAGAGTATTTACAACTAATAAATCCTAACCAATTACAGATTTCTCCATTACCCCTGCTTAACTTTAGAAAAGTAGACAATGCTATACAAGTGTTTCAGCTTTCTATAGTTATATATACCCATAAATAAGGGTCACATACTTGTGTGGGGCTTGTCAGAGGTTAATCCTCTGTTGCTTCTATCCTGACTTTACCCCTCCTCTTCTCACAGAGCCTCCTTCTCCCTGACTTAATTGACCAATCTGTGATCTTTCAGCTGCAGGTGTTCACTATTGGCTTCACATTATGGAATATTCACTGTTATTTTGGGGTCACCTGGTTCTATTCCCACCTGAATGCTTTCTGTCCCTCCCCCATGCCCTCTGGCCCCATCTTGAGTATTATTTCATAGTTGTGTACCTACGGTTAAGTGAGTTTCTTGAATTCATGTTTTTTTTTTAAATTTAAAATACACACGATTCATTCTGATCATGGTTCCCCCCTCTCCACTCCTCCAAGACCCTCCCACTTCCACACCAATCAGTTTCACACCTTTCTCTCTTCAAAAAACAAACAGGCAAATAAAACAAAACCTAGAATAAAAAAATGAACAAATAAATTTTTAAGGTAGAAAAAGCAACATAAACACTTGAGGTTTAGACCCTTATTTCCTGTAGGGCATTTGCAATTTTGATGTATTCCTATTATCTAACTTCTTTCATGGGAGTATGCATTAGGTAGCCTGTTTAGTGTTCTGGAGAGGGCTGTCTCAGACGCTTCTGTCCTGCTAGTTTTCTAGGCCCTGCATGCACTCGTTCTCAAGGGGATTTCCCTTTCTGTAACATTCTGAATGTTCTCTTTGCTTTGTTTCGGTTTCCTCTTTTCAAGGGCCATGTCTTCCCATTATTACATCTTTAAGTAACTTGTGGTAAAAAATAAGCATGGGCAGTGTAATTTTTGAGATTTTTGCATGTCTGAGTGAGTAATAATTTAGCTAGGTTTAAATATTGCTGCATTGTCTTCCATACTCAGTGTTGCTGTTTAAAACCTCCAGCAGTTCTAGTGCCTGACCATTTGTACGCAGACCTCTCTCCCCGACCTCGCAGCAAATGCTTAGATTTTTTCTTGTGTGTGTGTTTGTGTTCTGGTTTGTCACATGGTAGCCCTTGCTGCGGGCCTGTTCTTACCCATTGTAACCCTTTTCAACTCAAACATTTTTTTGATATTAGCCAATAAGTCCCTGTTCTTTGTTCACTCTCAGCGCTGCCTGCCAGTGTATTTCCTATGATATGGATCTCCTAGACTGGCTGGCTAATTTTCAGAGCTCAGCTTCCTGTTTTTTCTAGTTCTATCTTTTTGGTTTACTTTCTGGGAAATATTTTCAACTTCAGTTTCTAGCTCAGTTTTTCATTTATGTCTATTAATTTATTGGTACTGAGAATTCACTAGGCATTCTACCACTGTGGTACATGTAGCACCAGCCGTTGTGTTTATATTTTTTAATTCCTATGAAATATTTATGATTATTTAAAGAGATTCAGAAGCAGACTGTGTTTATATGAGATTTACCCTCCTGAATCCCATTTTTGTTACTGAGGAGAACACAAGCATTGGTGGAAACCACGTTAACTGCTTGTCTGTAGCCCATGAAGGTAGGGAGAAATTGAGTACTTTGATGCCTTCTCTAATTTGAATTGAAAACAAAAGATTCATAAAAGCTCCCTCAGAGGCTTGCTGTGCCAGGGTAGAAGGGATACCCAGGGGGAACCCAACCTTTTAAAGGAGAAGGGGATGGGAGGGGGTGACCAGGAGGTGGGCAGTGAGCAAGATATAAAGTGAATTTAAAAAAAAAGACTCTGTGTGTGTGTGTGTGTGTGTGTGTGTGTGTGTGTGTGTGTGTGTGT
>JANHMN010000005.1:117716125-117756874 GCA_030674055.1 Rhabdomys pumilio | reverse complement strand
GTGTGTGTGTGTGTGTGTGTGTGTGTGTGTGTGTGTGTGTGTGTGTGAGTGTGATAGGGCTGAAAATTTTTAAATTGCCACGTGCTAGCTTGAAATAATTGCCTTGAGTGATGGTTCAAATGGTCTGTCGTGCATGAAGTTTTTAGTTTCTATACAGAATGTTTATCTACCAGTTTATTTTTTCAGTGTTATAGACAACACTGCAGTGATAGCCATCTGTTTTCAGTACGGGAGATTTAGCCCAGGGTCTCATGTGTGCCTAGCAGACCCTCTCCCATTGAGAATGTACAACCCAGACCCTTAATTCACCACCTGCTTTCATCTTTCACATTCCTCTGAAACAAAACAAACGTAGTAAAGCCTTTTGATGATCAAGTGCTTCTAGTAAGTTTACATTCATTGCATTTCCATGTCAATACTAGGAATTAAAATTAGGTTTTCATGCTTGTATAGCAGACCCTTTGCCTTCTGAGCCATTTCCCCAGCATGCCTGCCTGCCTGCCTTTTTAATTCTTTCCTTCCTTCCATCTATCTTTCCTTTCCTCCTTCTAGCCCCTTCCCTCCCTCCCTCCCTCCCTTCTTCCCTTTCTCCCTCCCTCCCTCCCTCTCTCCCTCCCTCCCTCCCTCCCTGTTTTCTGCCCTCCTTCCCTGTTTTGTTTCTTTCTTATGGTATTAGGGGATCAAACACAGGGCCTTGTACATACAAGGCAAAATTTAAATGCTTTACCACTGAGCTACATTTTCACCTCTTGTTTTGTTTTAAAACCTCTCCCTACAGCTTTTGCTTCCCTAACTTTTGTTTTGGTTGGTGTTTTGGTTGTTTTGTTTTTGCAATGTTAAGAATTAAACATGCTAGACAAGGAGCCAATCACTGAACTGCAGCCCCAGCCCCTTGTCTAAGTGTACCCCTCCCTTCCTAGCTTGTTTTCGTCTCCTGTTTTCATATTAAAAGCCTTCCCTCCTCTGCATCTCATGATCCTTGGTTGTTCATGTTTAAGAACTAGGCACTAAAATTTGATGTAACTCTAAATCCTTAATGGGAGTTTGTATTTTGGGAAATCTAACTAGTCTAAGAAAAATTTCTGAAGTTCTGAAATTGGGAGTTAAGGAGTCGAGTCGGTCTTCCCAATGGAACAGCCAGTTGAATCACTGATGGTGAGGCCAACAAGCAGGAAGCCCTGCCTACCTCATTACAGCTTCCAAGCAGAAATGAGTCTTTGTCTGAAAGCTTGGTGCTATTTTTAACATGTAATTTTTTTTTACTGTTGTGGTTATGGGGATCTAACCCAGGATGTTGTATATGCCAGATAAGAACTATACCACTGAGCTATAAACTCAACTCCTTATTTTTAATGGAGAAGCTTTTATTTTAATAAAGCTTCTTTACCCAATGTCATTAAATATTGAAGTGCTGTAGGAAAGTCAAATACAGTTCAAAAAGTGGTCATCATTGTTTTACTTTTCTCCAGTCTGCTGGTTTGCATTTCTTTATAGTTATATAGATAAGTTACAAGTGAACAAACAAAATAATCATGGGAGGGACCTGGGAGGGAGAGAAGAGAGGGAGGGAAAAAGCGGGGCAGGAACAGGTATTGGAAGGGACAGGAGAGAAGTACAGAGGGTCAGGAAATGGAATAGAAACATGTAGCAGTGGGGATGGGGACTGGGGGTAGCCACTTGACCGTCCCAGATGCTAGGGAAGTGAGATGCTCCCAGGAGCCAATGACTATGACTTTAGTTGAAATATCCAACAAAGGGGAGATACAACCTGTAAATACCACCTCCAGGAGAAATGCGTGGGCCCCCAGTTGAGGGATGGGGCTACCCATGCATCTCAAATTTTTTTAACCCAGAAATGTTCCTGTCCAAAGGAAAGACAGGGACGAAAAAATAGAACAGAGACTGAAGGAAAGGCCATCTAGAGACTGCCCCACCTAGGGATCCATCCCATCTGCAGACACCAACCCCAGACACTATTGCTCATGCCAAGAAGCATTTGCTGCCGGGCCTGATATGGCTGTTCCCTGAGAGGTTCTACCAGCACTTGACCAATACAGATGGAGATATATACAGCCAGTCATCGGACTGAGCCAGGGGACCCCAATGGAAGAGCTAGGGGAAGGACTGAAGGAGCCAAAGGGGACTGCAACCCAGTAAAAACAATATCAACTAACTGGACCATCCAGAGCTCCCAGGGACTAAACCACCAACCAAAGACTGTATGTGGAGGGAGCCAGGACTGGAGATACATATGTAGCAGAGGATGGCCTTATCTGACATCAGTTCAAGGGGAGGGAGGCTTGATGCCCCAGCGCAGGGAGATGCTAGAGGAGTGAGGCAGAAGTGGCTGAATTGGTGAAGAAGCATCCCCATAGAGGCAAAGGGGAGGGAGGAGAGGGGGAATGGGTTGGGGGGCTGTGGAGGAATAATCGAGAATGGGGAGGAATATCATTTAAAATGTAAATGAATAAAATGATTAATAAAAAAGGCTAGGAAAAAAAAAGAAGTGAGCAAAACTAAATTGAGACGTATATGGTCAGTTCTGATAAAGTACTTGCCTGTTAGGTTAGATGTACTTGAATCTCTCTGGGGACAGATAATTCATCCTTGATCATTGCACTGAAACATGTTGCTCAATTCCGACTGTTCCCTTCAGGTTGACCAGGTTTCTCGCTAAAGGAAGATAGTCATGGACTTATCAAGGCAATCTCATCAGTGGAAACGATCATCTCACTCACTCATAAACATAATAGGAACCATTGGGATAATCAAGTCCAATTACTTTGTTGAGTGTACTTTGAAACAGGTTGGTTAGCACAGTTTTGGAGATTCAGTATTTATTCATGGTCTTTATTATCATTCACCCAGCATTTCTCACTCAAATTCTTGCATGACATTATTTGTTAGCAGGGATATAGAGATTCACAGTTCTTGGCAAACAAATACAGTCATATAGTCAAGGCCAAGCTGGATGTGTGCCTGTGATATGGTGAGAGTACAGGAACAGGACTTGGATTGCTTGGAGGTGTTGGAGAGGAGGACCCCAGAGAGACAGTGAGTGATGTGCTAACCATCTCAGCACTTCTCATCTCCCTGCAACTGGGCAATACTCTATTCTAACCAATAACTAAAGGCATGCACAGAAAATCTTTGCATTTCAGTAAAAAGAAATTCAACCTACAGTTAAATTCTGTTAAGGTTTCAAAGCAGTCAACTAGTTTGAACACTTCCTAAGGCAACTTTTCAGTTTTCATGTAGAAAGACTCCTTTAAAGTTCATTGTCACCTCCATGCCTGTGGTCTGAATTACTGTGTCAGGTTCTACCAGAAAAATTTTCATATGCCACTCAATTTGATCACCTCTTGCTGAGGCTGGAGTCTAATGGATACCTGGTGAGTAAGTATAAGATGAACAAAGTCTGCTGTGGAGTCACTCACAGAGAACATAGAGCCTAAGGTGGCAGTCAGACTCTATATGAAATCAGATATTTTTGTTATTTGCAATATTTTGTATGTGGTTAAAAGCCTAGAAAGAATGCATCAGACTGATAGAAATGACTTATAACAGTATATATAGCTTAATTGTTTATTTCTTGTAAGATATTTAGATTTAGATTTTACTTACACTGCTTACATTTCACTATGGTTCCTGTTCCAGTTTTCGCCAGTGGCCCAGTAGCTTCATAGAAGGGTTTGTAGGATGAATAAGCATTTAGCTACAGTTTTAGAAAAAAGATTCATTGTCTGAAGTTTATTATGGAAAGCAATTACTCTAAAGTCTATAAATGAAAATGGAAGTCCATAATTACTTCCCTTCCCTTTCCTACCTCCAGTTTTATGTACCCTGCTCTCAAAGTTCATGGCCTCCTTCCCTTTGTTATTATTACATATAGGTATAAATGCATGCATTTAGTGTTGCATGTATGTATATGATTTCAGGGATGACAACTTGGAACCTGATAACCAATTAGAGGCTCTACCCTGGGGTTGACTATTCTCCCCATTTCAGGAGTCATTAGTTGCCTGTAGTTCTTTGTCTAAGGGTGGGGCCCCATGAGACTTTCTCTTCTATTATAGCTGTATATTGGTAATCTCATTGTTCAGGTCCTCTTTAAACAGCCGTATTGGTGAAATTTCATGGGTGTAGCTTGCCTGCCATTTGTAGAAGACAAGATCTTACAGCAAATTTCCTGGTCTCTTACCTCTTTTATTTGGAGATATTCTATGAGCCTTAGGTTCAGGAGTTGTGTTATAGATGTATCCCTCAGGTCTGAGTTGTGTTTTGTAATCATATCCATCTGCTATAAAGCAAAGCTGCTTTGATTATGGGTAAAAGCTACACTTATCTGGGTATCAAGCTAAGTATTTAGAATGCAGTTAGGAATTATGCTGATTTAGTAAAGTAGCAGTACTAGGCTCACCTCTAAGGTCCATGATTTCACTACTTCTGTGTGGTTGGCTAGGTTTCCAGTAAGTACCAGACACAATTTTCCTCCTGTTGAGCAGGCCTTAAGTCCAAATAGGTATGTTTGTTACTACCAAGATATGAGTGTCACTATCGTGCCTTTAGGGAATATCTTCTCATACTCTTAATTGTTGTGATTAATAGGCATAATGGATGGGCAGGACTGTTGGTTGCTTTTTTCCCTTGGCATTATGTATCGGACCTCCGTACCGTAAGAGGTAGTCCACAGGGAACAAGCTTCCAGGTCATGTCTAGTTCACATCCTCCAAGTCGTCTGCTTAAAGTGTGTCATGTGCTCAGCAATGGATACTGACTTTCAACCTCTGGGAAATGACCAAGGGCAATAGCAATAGCCTATATCATTTTGGAAGTCTCTTGGACTCCTGAGCAACTCGAGATGGCATTTTTTATCAGCTTTTGTTCAACAGTTAGTGGCTCTGGTGTGTAGTAGTGTCAGCCCAAGTGGCATAACTTTATGTGTGTGTGTGTGTGTGTGTGTGTGTGTGTGTGTGTGTGTTATATACATCTATATAAGTATATATAAACAGTAATGTGCATTATATGTAATCTTAGGTAAATAAAAAAATAATATGATCCCTTATGGCTTTTTCAAACATCCTTAGTACTCTTTTTCTTTTCCTCATGCTCCATATTGACTCCCTTCCCTCTCCCAATTAAGCCTCATTCCCCATTTCCCCCCTTTCTTCTTTAAATCAGTTGTCTCCTGCTATTCCCATCTCTAGCACACTCCATACTTTTGGGCCCCTCCCCCTTGTTTTTTACCTGATTTCTGTGGTTAGCCCAGGTGATATGCTCAAATCCGAACATTTGGAGCCAGAAACCACAGATGAGAGAGAACATGTGGTGTTGGTCTTTCTGGGTCTGAGCTACCTCATTCAGTAAAATGTTTTCTAATTCTATCTGTCTACCTGGAAATTATTTTTTATTTTTCTTTACAACGGAATCGTATTCCATAGTATATATGTACCACATTTTCATTAGCCATTCATAGGTTGTAGAACTTTTAAGTTGTTCCCATTTCCTAGCTCTTGTGAACAGAGGAACAATGAAAGGCTGAGCAAGTGTCTGTGGAGTAGATGTTGAGTCATTGGGCATTTGCCAAGGAATAGTGTGCCCAGGTCATTTGGTGGATTTATTATTATTTTTTTCTCCATACTGTGATATCCAAATGGACTACATCAGTTTGCAGTCCCACCAACAGTGAATGGAGGTTCACTTTTCCCCACACTCTCTTCTTAAATTAAGTAGATTCAGAGCTAGTGAAGTGCCTTTATCAGGCTATTTTAGATTTAATAACTTGTCAACTGATTGCTTTCTGATTGCTAGCTATTTCACATCTATTTAATTAAAAGGTACTTTTTATTAGTCATACACTTTAGATAATCTGTCTTTTCAGCTGATTCCCTATTCTAAAGGGTAAGATGAAAGCTGTTATAATAGTTATACCGCTTTTTGAATCTTTCCCAGCATGTACTATATTTTTAACCCTGTGTTCATTGCATCTAAGGAGCTAGTTAGTTACTGTGTTAAAACTCTGAGTTTCTAACTGTACCAGAGCACTCCTAAGAAGAGTAGGAACAACACCCCCTTTGTTCACCTCCTCTTGACTGAGTACATTGGCAAGTCAATAACAGTTTCTCAGAAGCTCCAGGAATTCCTGCAAAACTGGGCTAATAGTCATTCTCATTGTGTGTTTACAGGTTGCCAGTCACAGTGGCTATGTGCAGATCGACTGGAAGAGAGTTGAAAAAGATGTAAACAAAGCAAAAAGGCAGATTAAAAAGCGAGCAAACAAAGCAGCTCCTGAAATCAACAATATAATTGAAGAAGTAAGACAATGAGAAATTTTGCCTTCTGGTTTTTGGTAATAGGTTTCAGTAGAAAATATGATTGGGGATTGATTTATTTTAATGATGTTCGAGCCAGGCATCGTAGCTCAAATCCTAGCACTTAGGAACCTGAATCAGGAGAATTGCCATGAGTTATAGACCAGCCTGTTGGCCTGAGCTACAAAACAAAACTGTGTTTCAAGAAAACAGAGCAAAGAAACACAAACAAATAACAAAAAAGGCAAGAAAATTGTCTTGAATTCAATAAATAAGAGGAGCTTTTAAAATTTGCATTTTATTGTTGTTAAAATACATCAAGTTTACCATGTGCAAGTATACAGTTCAGAGGCGCTATATACATACATGCTTCTGTACAATCATTACCATTATCCATTTGCATAACTTAAAAAAATAATGTTATTATATACTATTTTCCCCAATTTCCCCTCCCCCAACCTCCACTCATTTTTTGGACTGTCAGTTCATTAGAGTATATGTAAATAGAGTTGTGCATTTGTCCCGTCTCATTCAATGTAATATGTAATGTAATCTAGTTAATATATTCATATCTAGTCAGTGTAATATTTGTAGCATCATTATGAGTATTTTTATTGACACTTTGATTTTCAGGCAACAGACTTTATCAAGCAGAACATTGTGATATCCAGCGGCTTCGTGGGAGGCTTTTTGCTAGGCCTGGCATCGTAAGGACATGAAGGCTCTGTGGCAGTGGATCCAACAGTGGGAGGAAGACTGTGGCAGCAGAGTGATCTCTCAATGGCACAATGCTACCAGAGTCTCCAGAGTAAGGATCAGCCAGCTGGACAATTGCAAATGCAGCAGCTTAGTGTCTTGCCACCTGCAGCTTCCCAAGCTAGTATCTGCTGTAAGACAACCTGTGTGGCGTGTGAACAGTAGTGTTCTTGAGCAAATCATGGATTTTACAAATTTTTACATTTACGTTTGTTTAGAAACTAGCCTATGATTATCATCACTGGATATAGTGGACACAGAAAAAGCTGTTACATGTACTGTCCAATGAAATAGTACCCTGTCTTCTTTTCAGAGTTCTTTGTGCTTTACTGTCTAGTGCCAATGATTAAAACTTGTCTTACAGCTTCAATATTATGGCTGACTTTATTTTAAAGATGCGTTTGCAATAAACTGAAGAATTGTTTTACCCCTTTGTGGAAGGCAACAGTAGAATTATTAAGTATTAAACTCTTCTGCTGTATCATCTGTAGGATTTTCCCCCTTCTGTTTCTTACTTTGCTTATGTGTAATCTTTACATTAAAGAAGGCTTTTGTAATGAAATACTACATGTCTAACCCTTCTCTAATGTCTACAGTTTTTAAAATGTCTCCTTGTATGTTCTAAGTTTTCGGGTCTGTTTGATTTATTTATCCCTGATTGCTTAAATAGAACTAATTTGGGAGTCTGTTATTAGTTGGATCATTGATATGCTTTATTAATTTTGAATGCATCTCATTTTTTATTTCTAAAAATCCTAATTGTTATTTTTTGGCCTCTTCACCAAAAGGTGCAGGTTGCTTTAAAATACTTAATAGTATAATATAAAATTATTGTCTGAAGAACTGTGATTTTCTATGTAGTCATCAAATTATAGCTTAAACATAGTTGCTTCCTTGATTATGTGATGTAAGCACTAGATTTCTCAGGCATTGCTAGCATTATGTTACTTGAATATTAGACCAGTTTACTTGTTTCTCTCGGCCAGCCTCACACTTGTTCCAAGCATCTCTTGTCCAAGAACAGCTTTCAGTATTGTTATCTTGTTCATAGAATTCTAGCTTATTCCTGGGGAAAACAGCAGAACAATATAGGTTAGAGTCTTCAGATTGGAACGATTGCAACTATTCAGACTATCCCCCTGTGATAGGAAGCTCCTATCGTCTATTCTGTGTCTTATAAATGAGTCATTTCCTATTTTTCATATTGGTTACAAGCTGTGTGCTTGTACTGTCTTGAAATTCCTTAAACTCAAATGTGCGATTGAATTTTAGTTTCTTCTCATTTGTCCCTCATATAGAATGCTAAATAAAACTCAGTTTCTTAATATGAAGTGATTGTGCTTATAAATACTTGTTATTCTTTTTTTTGAATTTCTCTCCATTTTTACTGACTAAAGCTTTCATTGTTATAAAATTAGAAAGGAGCAAATACCATGATTGTGTTCAGGTCATGTCAGTAGAACTGTGAGAACTGTGGCCCTGCTTCTGAGCACCACACCTGGGTGCTACTGTGCAGAGCTACTTCAAGGAACTCCAGTCTTTTTATTTTGAAGATGCTTATAGTGTCTGCTCTTTGGGTGATATGTTAGAATAGTAGGGGAAACACAACATGTCTGCTAACAAGCTTTCAATTAGAGGCATTACAATATTTCAGTATTGAAGAATTCATATAGTAATATGGGAGCTATTTGAATATGGTATTTTGTGGTGAGAATTTTCTTTCAGAGTCCAAATTTACAAATGAAACAAGAGTTAGAAATGGTGGTATACTGCAATAATCCCAGCATACAGAAAGCTGATGCAGGAGGAGCAGAGTGGCTGGAGACCACAATGGGCTATACAGTAGGCTCCCGTTTCACACAACAGGCTGAGTGTGGTGCTACCCACCTTTAATCCCTGCACCTGGGAGGCAGAGGCAGGCAGATCTCCTGAGTTCAAGTCCAATTTGGTCTACATATCAAATTCTAGGCTAGCCAGGGATATGCAATAGACCCTATCTCTAAAACCCAAACCTAACTAAACAACACCACCAACAACAAAAAAAAAAACGACAGCAAAAGATAATACTTTTATTGTACACGTAGAAGTCTCTTGAGATGTTTGAAATGTTTTGTATGCAAATG
This sequence comes from Rhabdomys pumilio, assembly GCA_030674055.1. Taxonomy (NCBI): domain Eukaryota; kingdom Metazoa; phylum Chordata; class Mammalia; order Rodentia; family Muridae; genus Rhabdomys; species Rhabdomys pumilio. The sequence continues at coordinate 117,747,684 of JANHMN010000005.1, read as the reverse complement.
TAAGTTCTTACCAGTACTCTGCCCTACCATCCCCTCAGTCTCCTTGTTTCCCCTTCTGGCTATGCTGTTTCTCCCTCTAGGTTGAACATTACCGGAAGCAATGTGTTACTCAGTCTCTTAACTTGTATGGCATTTGGCACTGGCTAAATTTCCCTTATCTGAACTCTTGGCATCAGGAGTATTTTTTACTTCATGTTCTGGAATATTTCCTGTTGTAGGTTTTTTTTTTTCCTTCTGTTCCTGTGACAAAACAAAGAAACTTAAGGAGGGAAAGGTTTATTTTGGCTCCGAGTATAATCCATTGGTTCTCAGCCTATGGGTCATAACCCCTCTGGGAATCACATATCCGATGTTTATATTACTATTCATAACAGTAGCAAAATTACAGTTATGAAGTAGCAATGAAATAATTTTATGGTTGGGGGTCACCACAGCATGAGGTGTCTTAAAAGATCACTGTGTTAGGGAGGTTGAGAACAACGCTATCCTATAATCCATTAGAGTGGTGACGTCAGGGCTGCAGAAGCATGAAGCTGCTGCCACTGCTGTCACATCTGCAGTCAGGAAGAAAGCTGCTCAGCTAGCGTTTTCCTTTGTGCAGTCCAGGGCCCGAAGTCTTAAACACAAAATTCACTTACCTTTCACACACATTGTCTACATGTACCCCAACAGTAACCGTAATTTTATATAAGACTTTTTAATTTTGCAGTTAAGGAGGCTCGGGAGCTTCTCTTGGGGTTGCCGTGTAAAGTTTTGTGCCTGCATTTGACTGGAACCTATCACATGAGCTAAGCTGTGGAATTTTTTATTTGGATGTATCATATTGGTACTGACAAAGTAATGTTACTTTACTCCAAAGTAACATTTGGAGAATGTTTTGGATTTTATTTTGGGGTCATACAATCTGTCTGGTGCTTTGCCTCTGGTAGCTGTCATGGACTTCAAGACCACTGAGAAAGAAAAACCAAAGAACCACAGACTCAATTCAAATTGCAGTTAGCGGAGTTTATTAAAAACTACTTGCAGGGTGACAACCTTAATACCAAATTGAAGGTGTGTGGAACAGAAGGGAAGGATTTTTAAAGGTGGAGACCACAATGAGCTTGTATCTGTGGAATTTGTAGCTGCATGAGACACTGCTTCACTCTGTCAGCTGCAGGAGAAGCTTTCTCCCCTTGTATACAGTGTTTGGTAAGCAGGCTTTTACAGAAGCCAGAACAAGTGGCTAATTATCTCACAGGAGTTATCCATTATGGGAAGGGTATAGGTTGTTAGAAGCTCATCTTTCAGGAATTTAGGACAGGCCAGTGGCTCCAAAGGATGCCTGGTACAGAATGGAATTTCCTTAGGCATTGCATTCCACATTGGCTCCAGATCATATGACTCAAATCAGTGATTCATGTTGAGGTGAATGTTGATTCTGAGCCTATACAGCTACTATTTTAACAGTTGACATTTTATGAAGATGGGATAATTAAAATTCAGAAGCCCATTACATTCTGCATTAGCTCTAGAACAGTGGTTCTCAGCCTTCCTAATGCCACGACCCTTTAATATAGTTGCCCATGTTGTGGTGACTTCCAACCATAAAATTATTTTCATGCTACTTCATAATTGTAATTTTGTTTATGAATCATAATGTAAATATCTGTGTTTTCTAATGGCCTTAAGTGACCCCTGTGAATCGGTCATTTGACCCACAAAGGTGTTGAGAACCACAGCTCTAGGTGAATGAGTTGAATCTGGGGAATATAGTTCTAACTCCCCTGGTGTTTCTAGTGTTTGACACCGACATTCACAAATGAGCATTAGGATGGAGAAAGCAGCAAGAAGGAGAAAATAACATCTGATTCCTCCAGGAAACTTGGGTACCCATGAAGTAAGCCATTCAGTCAGACTCCCGTTCCCATCTTGAGTAGCACTTTTGCAAAATGTTTTATAACAAAGTACTTGCGATACTGAGGGAGGCTGCATGCCAGCATGGGTATGCCAATAGCCACCATAGGTAGCCATTTCCCCTTTTGTCAGAGAGAAGAAAAGCCACTCATTTTTGTAGAGAACTAGTTTCCTTTAGACCTAACTACAGTTTTTTATAACTGCTTCTCAGCTGAAATTAGGACATTGTTGTCAGGACTCAAGAAGACTGGAATGCCCATTCACAGGCCAGGAAAGGGCAGGGTACATCTGTTTTGCTGCTCAGGTTATGCTGGGCCACCTGGGACTAGCAAAGTACAGGGATTTTGAAGCAGTCTGGAATGTTGGTCCAAAACCAGGACTCAAGCTGGTAGGAAGTTCCATCAGAGCTCTCTGGTTTACATCAGCTGTCAGCAAGTACAGTGCTGGCTGTTTCTGAAAGACAACTCTAGGCCAGTGTGATCAGGATAGTTTCAGGAACTTAGGGGAGAATCTTAAAATTGAAACTTCCAGTCCTGTGGTCCTCATTGTTGGGGTGGTAGAAAAAAAATTCCAAGACTAGGGGTAGGTGAGACCCCACCCTCAGGAACAGGCAGTAATGTGAGGAACCTTTACCATTGACTGACACCAGAGAGTACTTACCTGCAATCTACTTGACCTGTAACAGGTAGATCCGAGTCACAACTCCATGAGGCTTACATGAAGTGGGTTTTTTTTTAAGTTTACAAAACTGAGATAAATGTTTTAGAGCGATTAGCATTTCTACTGTTTGTAGCCTGTATTGGAATCCTCATTATAGAAAAAGTAGTTAACAAATGTCTGTAAACAACTAGAGTCACACTCATGCCTTTGAGCCATAGCCAAAGCTTGGAGACCGCAAAAATGATTCTGAATTAAAGGCATGAATACTTTTTCCTCTATCCAGAGGGCCAGAGATACTGAATAGAGATGTTTTCAGCAGGATGAGAAGCACTTTTAAACCTATACTTAGAAGACAACCCAAAGAAATTTTAAAATTTGACCTGTGATTCTAATCGTAGCCAGTTCTTTTATTTATTTATTTATTTATAATTTTCCCAATCTGCTTTTATACCATTTTAATTACATACAAGTATTAAGGTCAGTTCTAGGTTGAGGAACTAGCAATACAATAGATGCAAATACAAGACAATAAACACAAATAGTCAAACTCCACTGGTCCATTGGTTAATATGTTAACACTATGGAAGTTTGAAGTCTTTTTTTGTTGTTGTTTTTTGTTTGTTTGTTTGTTTGTTTGTTTTCCGAGACAGGGTTTCTCTGTGTAGCCCTGGCTGTCCTGAAACTCACTCTGTAGACTAGGCTGGCCTCAAACTTAGAAATCCGCCTGCCTCTGCCTCCCAAGTGCTGGGGTTAAAGGCGTGCGCCACCACTGCCTGGCAGAAGTTTGAAGTCTTAATATCATATATCTTAGTTTTATATATCTTAAATTATTTCCTTATAAATTCATAATTTACATTTACATATCTTTTTGTTTATTAATTTACCATAAGACACAAGTGGTTGTTTATTGAGAGTGATCATTGAAAAGCAAGTGTCTTAGGGTTTCTATTGGTGCAATGAAACAACATGACCTAGAAGAAAGCTGGGGAGGAAAGAGTTTATTTGGCTTACCCTTCTACATTGCTGTTCATTATTGAAGGAAGTCAGGACAGGAACTCACACAGGGCAGGAACCTGGAGGCAGGAGCTGATGCAGAAGCCATGGAGAGGTGCTGTTTACTGGGTTGTTCATCATGGCTTGCTCAACCTTGCTTTTTTATAGAACCCAGGACTACTAGCCCAGGGATGGCACCACTCACAATGGCCTGGGCCTTTTCCCATTGATCAGTAATTGAGAAAATGCTTACAGCTGGATCTCATGAAGGCATTTCCTCAACTGAGGCTCCTTCCTCTCTAATGACTCTAGCTTGTATCAAGTGAACACAAAACCAGCCAGCACAGCAAGGAATAGTAAAAATGTTTAGTTACATTGAAACCTGTTTTGTGAATTTATTTCTTTTAATGTGAAACCTGTTAGCAAAGTAAACTGTGTTTACCTTTTTCAGAAGAAGGAGAACTTGTAGCTCTGGAAAAAAAGCAAAGTCTGATTTTTACATATAAAATGGACTAAGCAGGCTGCTGTAGCCTTTGGGGATATCTGAGGATAAATTTAAACAGGAAACAACCCAAATGAACTCTGTATTAGTTAAATGACAGGCTCTTACCTACTACCTGAATGGTTACCCTTGGCTCCTCCAGGGTGACTGTGGTGGTTTGAATATGGTTGGCCCATGGGAAGTGGCATTAATTTGTTAACAACATGAATATTCTTTAAGATGAGTTTAGGGAATACAAAAACCTTTTGTGGAGCAGAAGGAACAAGAAGAGCTTTTTCTTGCTGTCTAGGAGACTGAGTATACATAATGAGAAACAATTTTATGTTTATAATTGAGAGACAAAGGAAACTCGAAACCTTGACCTTGTGAATACAGTTGATCATATAACACAAGAAACACCTAAAGTCTATAGTTAAAGTGCAATCAAATGAAATGTTTATTTGAGTCTGGTAGCTTATAGTATAGATTCAGCACAAGAAACACCTTAAATTTAGTTAAAAGATAATCAAAGAAAACGTAAAATTTGAATTTGTGATTATATAGTTGGATTGTATAGTTGAATGCTTTATTAGTTAGGCAAATTTATAAGAACTCGGATAATATTAGGACAATGGCATAGCAAGAAGAGGAAATATGAAGCATTTAGTTGACAGAAACTGAGTTTAGGTAAGGAAGTAACAGGTTCCATCTGTGAAAGTTTACATCTAAACTTGTGTATTCTTTATCGTAAAGTCTGTAAGAAATCTGGCAGTCTTAGCTAGTTAAAGTTATTAATGAGCTAATATAGTGGTGGATTGCCTTAGGGTAAGGAGCTAGGTCTGTTTTCTAGCTGTCTAGCTACAGTTAGCTGTCAATGTATCAGAAATCTGGGGAAGAACAAATTATAATCTAGAAGTGATCTATTAAATAGATTAAAATGACAGAGTTTCATCTATGGTCCACTTCCTAAACAGTTCCCAGGTCCCTGTGGTCTCTATGGCAACTTGGGGGAGTCAGTCAGGCTGTCAAGCCCAGATGAAAAGCCTTTTTCTCTGTGGAATTAGATACGTGTGAAATGAGAATTGACCCACCTTGGTTTAGGCAATATGAGACGTTTGACTCTCACAGAGTATCCAGTTTTGTCCTCAGTGTAGACCAAGCCCTGGCAGTGGGCAAGACGATGGCGGTGCTCTCAGTGGTCATCATACCACAGTCCAGACAGTCTTGTCCCTGGGCCCTTTATCTTCTCGGAGACCTTGGTGGGTAACTGTCAGGCTTTGGGAGTCTGTCTGTCATAAGCTTGAGTATTGATACATTAGCAGACTTCTGATAAGATTGAGAGCAGTATCTATTGAGCATATCTGAGTTAGACAACCTGTGTTTGTTTAATTACTTCTTCGAGAATGTATCTAGCAAATAGAGCACATTATAACTTAATGTGGACCAGAACAGAAAGAAATCTGAAGGCTGACTGCAGTGGCATGAGCCGTGGGCCGAGACAAAAAGCAATGTGTTGGGGCGGGTTTCATCCCAGCCACAGACTGAGCGGGTGGGTTCGCATGCAGGCCCATTTCCCAGCCTGTGTCACAGCTGACAATGGCCTGGGGACCCAGCTGTGGGAACACATGGCTTTCATTTCCTCCCCCTCACCCGCTGCCCTCATTGTTCTGCGGGCCACTGGATGGCGGAGGCAAGCAGGGTGGAGCAGCCTGGGCCCACAGGACTGAGCTTCCTCCTAGTAGCCAGAATCCCTGGACCCAGTAGCGTTGGAATCTACGGGTGGGCAGGGGGAAGGGAAGCCCTGAAGTAGTATTTTGTCTCCTTGCAATTAAACTCAGGCAGTGTGGGAGAGCTCTGCCACAAAATGCGGGAAGGGGTTGAGAGAGAATGTGGAGAGCTGAGGTGGAAAGCACCTGAGCAAAAGCAAGAGCAGGGGCGGAAGTGTGTCTGCAGCAGTATCAGGCGAGGCGTGGTGGTGGCACAGTGCTGCTGGCTTAGTTCCCTCCCCTCTGCCCTCCTCCCACTGCCCTCGCTGTCTCCACGTTGGGAGGCAGCAACCGCTGCAAGCAAGCAGGGCAGGATGAAAGCTGCTTTTCCTGCAGCAGCTGCAGAGCTCCCACCCATGGCACAAAATTCCATATGGCTAGGCAGCAGTGACCACTGCACACTGGAGGGGCGGAGTCCTGGGAGAGAGGGGGGGGCAGGGGCAGGGGCAGGGGCAGGGGCAGGGGCAGGGGCAGGGGCAGGGGCAGGGGCAGGGGCAGATGTCCACAGGAAGGGCAGGGGCAGGGGCAGGGGCAGATGTCCACAGGAAAGCAGCTCAGCTTCTCAGCTAACAGTATCGCAGGCAGAGTGCAAGGGGCAGGGTGAGACCTGCAGTGAACCGGGAGCAGAGCAAAAATGTTCCTACCAGCATCCTGAGAATGAAATTTAATAACAAAATATACATGTGCAACCAGACTAGACTTACCGGGGCATCACGAGGATGCTAAAGGCTATGGTGAGTCCCAGACTCATGGGAGAAAGTGGCCCACCTAAGTTTAGGAATTTGTTCTACATCTGTAAGAGCCTGAGGGAGGGGTCATGAAAACCGTTTCTGGGGAGTGGAGGTCACCCAAGGATTAGAGTCCTGTAACAAGCGGTCAGTGAAAACACCAGTCATAAAGACTGAATGTCTTCATCCTCAGGGGCAGCACAGGGGTAGCTCTGAGCTCAAGAACATTCTCCTGAGATGTTTATGATGACCAGTGGGGGGAGGGGCTTACCAGTTCTCCAAAGTTTAGGCTAGTGAGCGCTATGGCTCTCCATGTGGCAGCAGAGAGTTCTAAATCTGAGTCTCAGCACCAAATGTGTTTCATAAAAAGATACGGAGAGAAGGAATATGTTTGGTGGATGTGCAGTCAGTCAGGTGTGGGAGAAGGGGGTGCCTCTGTGTGCGCATGCTGAGGTATCCCTTTGCCTCGAGGGACCACAAGACAGTATGGTATGGTACGGTACGGTACGGTACGGTACGGTACGGTACGGTACGGTACGGTACGGTACGGTACGGTACGGTACGGTACGGTACGGTACGGTACGGTACGGTATGGTATAGTATAGTTTATTCAGGGTATGAGGAGGGGAATTGAGAGGGTAGTAGAGACAGAAAGGCAGAGAGAGAGGAGAGGAGTAGAGGTTGGCCATGAGCACATGGAGAGAGAGGATGGGAATGGGGAGAGAGGAGGAGCAGGAGAAAGGAGACAGAGCAAGAAAGTGAGGAAGGGGCAAGCAGCCCTTTTTATAGTAAATCAGGCACACCTGGTTGTTGCCTGGTAACTGTGGGGTGGAGCTGAGACAAAATGCCAAGAAAGTCAGTTTCTGCTAACCATAGTCATTAAACATTCCTTATTCATCAAATATATGTTGTTTCTTATCTAAAATGTTTTAGAAGCCTGATGTTGAACACAGCAAAACTTAAATGGTTAGACATACATCTCCAGGTCAATTTCTGTTTATCTGAGTAGACTTCCATAACCTTAGAAATTTATAAAACTTACTAAGAATACTTTATTAAACATATTTTTTATCTAAAATTTTTACTCACATAACCAAAACAATCATACAAAAATCCATCCCAATCCAAAATCTCTTAGAGACCTGTTGTTGCCTCCTTATTTTAAAACAGGTGATACAAGAATAAGCATAGGGGTCATTGGACTAAGAAGTTTTGTGGATGCTGCCTTAGCTTGTTTATACCACGTGGTCATCTTAATTAAGATGGTGGTGAAGTCACTTGGCCTGTCCTCACTTTAACCTTAGTAAAGATGGCTGCCAGCCACATGGTTGCTTTCATCCTGATGAGGTCATCAGCCAAGATAGTGACAATCACATGGTTGCTCCAAGGTGATCCCATCGATTATATTTTGGAGGTTAGAAGCCTTCAAGGCTAGGCCTAAGTTAGCAGACTGAGGCAATAAGCCTCTGAGATGACAATTATACACAGGAGAATAAAAGTTACTTTTACATGGAAATGGAGATCAAAACAAAATATCCCAGGAAAAGAAACTATGTGTTTTAAAACAGTTAAAAAGTAGACTATTCCCAGTAGGGATTATAGCTACATATCTTATACTCTTTTCTGTTTTATTTAACTCTCTAAGACTTTGGCTAAATTATCAACTTTATCTTAAAATTTTTAAGACTATTGTGCAATTTTTCTGTAACTCAAGATTTGTAAGCTTATGAGTATGGTTAAAAAACTGTTTTAAAAAGTTTGCTTAAAACTTGTAACAAAAGAGTTAAAAGTTAAAAATCTATGCACAGGTAATTTTAAAGGAATTAGCCCTGGAGGCTTCTAACCTCCAAAAATATAATCGATGCCTAGAATGTTTTCCACCTTAGAGACTCATTGGTGAGTAAGTTCACCCCTTCCTAGTTTTTTTTTTTTTTTTTTTCTGAGCTGGCTGGTTCAACTCAGCTGTTCTGGCTAAAACTCCTCTCCAAGCTGACTGATTCAATCTGGCTTCTCTCAGCTTCTCTGAACTGCTCTGCTTGGCCTCATACTAACTTTGGCAATCTTTTCTGATCTTCTGGCTCCCTCTCATTCTCTGGATTCACCAGTGCCTAGCTTGTTCTCTCTCTGCAGCCTGTTTCTCTATAATTGTTCTGGTAAAAGTGCCTCCTTCTCTCTTTGCACTGCCCCTCAAGTAGCCTCCCTTTCCTCTGTTCTCATAAGAGTTGGGCATTTCCTATTCTGTCAAACCTTTCTCTGTATTCCAGCCAGAGGGATTAAAGATGAGCAACTGCACAACTAGAAATAGGATTTTCTTGTAAACAACACAATCTCAGGGTTCACAGTGTGGTCAAATATCCTGCAACATCTGTATCGTAGAGTCAGATGGCCTTTTGACTTAGGGCAGAGACTTTTGGAGAATAATTTTAAACAAGCATGTTTGGATCAGGAGAGAGGGCTATGACCCAACTCCAGAGCCAGCTTTTTAATAAACCCTAACCCTAACCAGCATAAGACAATTTTTTCAATATTTTCCATACCCCAGACACCTAAATAGTTAGAAAACTAAGTGATCTAGTGTTCAGATTGGAGAGGTCAGATTAAGCAGAAAACAAAGAAAGCTCAGAGATAAAAGATCCCAGTTACTTACTTTGAGAAAAAAAAGATTTGAAAGGATGGTTTTCAAAAAGCTGACACTCTTTCTAAAGCCAAGAAAAAAGCCAGGTTCAGAACTAAGTCTTCTAGTTAGGAGAGATGACAGAGGTTCTGTTTAGTCAACAAAATGATGGACTGGGTATTAGGTCTATCTTGTACCTTTCTGACACAAATTGGTATACTTATGCTCTAATTGTATTTTGAGAGAAATTTTTTTTTTTATTTTAACAGGGAGGGTGATATGTAGGAGGAGCTAAGGTGGGAGGAGTAAGGAGAAGAAGAGGAGGAGTAAGGAGAGAAGGAGGAGAGAAGGAGCTAAGAGATGAAAGAGAAAGAGAGAGAGGGAGGGAGGGAGAGAGAGAGAAAGGGAGAAAAAGAGAGGGAGAGAGAAAGAGAAACATGGAGGCGGTTGTTCGAGTGTCTCTGCCAGTCAAAGGTCGTTGGTATATCTAGGTTGGGTATTGGGTTACACTTCTGATTGTATGGGCATCTTGTTATTGAGCATTACCAAACTTATAAAGCCTTTGATTACATTTTTTAAAAGTTACTAATAAAAATAATAAATAAAAATAAAAAAAGAGAATCTTAACACTTGTAAAGACTAATCATAAAGGCAAAAAAAAATATGAACAGACCTTTAACCAGTAAGGAGACTGAATTGGTAATCAAAACCTCCCAACCAAGAAAGTCCCAGACCAGATAGTTTAAACCTTGAAGAATTAACGATTTTGGCCCAGGGAGATGATTCAGCAGGTGAAGTACTGCTCGGTTGAGTTCAGATCCCCACCTCCCCCTGCAATCAAGTAAATATGAACTACAAGTGTGCCTGGCACCCTGCCTGTCATCTCTGCTTCCAAGAGGCATAGACAATGTAGTAATTTGAATGATAGTGGATGAAATAGGCTCACAGGGAGTGGCATTATTAGAAGATAAGGCCTTGTAGGTGTGGCTTTGCTAAGTCTCTGGGGTTGGGCTTTGTGGTCTCAGATGCTCAAGCCAGGCCCAGTGTGGCATTCTCTTCCTGATGTCTGCTGATCTGGATGTAGAATTCTCAGCTGTCTCCAGCACCATGTCTGCCTGCATGCTGCCATGTTTCCCAACGTGATGATAATGGACTAAACCTCTGAACTGTAAGCCAGCCCCAGTTAAAGGCTTCCCTTTCTAAGAAAAATAAAAAAAATAAAAATAAATAAATAAGTAAAGTTTTTCGGAACTTAAACAGCAGGCTCCAGTGATCCAACGATAGTGACAGAAACAGAGCAGGTACTTCCTTTGGGGAGATGAGGAGAGAGACAAGATAGCCATGGCTAGAGATAAGAGCAAGCTGCAGGAGGGAGCTGAGAGACAGAGCTAGCTACTCAGGAGGCAGCAATACTCAGTCTGGCTCCTATGTCTGCAACAAAACTATTGACACATCAGAAAACAAATCCACCAGACACAGGCAATATAAGAAGATAGAACATTCAGGAAATCACAAGAGACCAGAAAAACACAGCCATGCTGTGGCCACCTTCACTCATACACCAGAACCAGGACAGAAAGGTGTCCCTTTTGTCCTGGAGACTGAGTCTATGATCCTGTCCACTCTCCTCTATGTTTCTCCAAATGTCTGGACTCCAGAACAGAACAACTCAGTGACCAGTCCAAGTTTCAGACTATGTTGGCTAGCAATTCTTACTTCTGTTTTGTTCTGAAATTGAAAATTTTCAGTGGTCGCACTCTAGGCTCCCCAGGCCTCTTAAGTCCAAGTACACTACCAGTAACCCCAATCTAGGGCTATATGCCTTCTGGCCTCTGAGTTGTGGAATTTACTCCCACCTAGGTCCTATACCCAACTAGCAACCTTTAATTTATGACCTTAGTTTCAGCCTCATTAGCCTTCCAAGTCTGCCTCAGGCTTGTTCCTGCTTGGAACCTATTTCAGACCCCAGAGACCTGATTGTAGGCTCTCCCAAGGATCTCGATTGGGGCCTCCAAGAATGTTACAGAGTTCAAAACAACTGGGGAAGAGACAATAGACTAAATTCAAATTGTAATTAGCTAAATTACAACTGCTAGCAGGGAGGCAACCTTAAATTCAAAATGAAGGCATGCCACCCAGAAGGGGTTAAGGGAAAGGTTTTTTTAAGATAGATACCACTGGTGTCCTGTTTCTGTGGAATGTGTAGATATGTAAGAAATTGCTTCGCTCTTCTCAGCTACATAAGGAGCTGTTTCTCTCCCTCTATACACAGTGACAAAAAGAGCTGTCTCAGTCCCATATAGACAGCGTTAAGCAGCTTTACAGAAGCCAGCGTTAATTATCTCACATCAGTTGTACCATTCCAGGGAGGGTATGGATGGGTTTGATTGCTAGAAATTCGTGTTTCATAAATTCAGGGCAGAGGCCAGTGGCTAACAGTTACCTGGTGCAGAATGGAGTTTCCTTAGCTATCACAGTAGGTATTCAAATAATTGAAAATGAATAAGCATGCAAAAAAACTATTACTTGTGTTAGATTTAGTATCAACCTATAGGAAACTGTTCTCTCAGCAATCTAGTGAAATAAAAGCACCATCAGAAACTTGGTGGAGCTTGGTTGCAATGAAAAGTCTAAATCGCCTGTTTTGTCTGAAATGGGAAGTTTTGTATTTTAAGGTATAGGAGCTGTTTGCAAAATATAACAAAAGTTGACTATATAGAATGTTCCGTTTGTGGTTTAGACTTTGGAAGACATCTAGAAACATTTTGACTAGTTTTTAAAAAGGGTATATATACTTCTTATCATCCTCAAGAATAGCTGAAGTTTGTTTTCTTATTTCAAACACAATATGACTGGAATGTATTCTTTGTAAAAGACTACCTCAGGATAGAGTTTTATTTATTTAAATATTATGCTTTACTATTTCATATTTTAACCAATTTTAAGAAATATCTCTTGATTCCTTATAATTAAAATGAATACAATAAAGTCTCTTTCCTCCGAATATTTGTTAAAATTGTTACTAGAGTTAATAATATATTCAAATAACAGAATTATAAATTATTAAGAACAATGCAGAGTTACATAATTGACCTAAAATGATATTCACATTCGTGATACAACTAAGCTACATTATAATCTGATTTTTTAAAAAACTACCCTGATTAGTGAAAACATAGGCACCTCTATTTGTTTTAGTTGTCACTAAGAAGATGAGACACAAGATTTCTTCTTCTTGACATCACCATTTTTGTGTATTATCTGAAGTCTTCCATTGAATGCATGATAATTTATAGTTATAAGAAATTAATTGTTTAGAACCAGGAACCAAACTTTAAAAGTAGTAATTTATTTTTACTTTAGGGAATATTTCTTTCCAACATTTCTGCTTCATTTGCTAAATGTAGTTCTTAAATTATTTCTATTAAGATACTGAAAATAGTTCAAGAAAACAAATAGGATTATGTACAGAGCATAAGGTTCTTGTGTTTGCAGATAAACAGTAGGGAGACCAGGGATGTTAATCATGTTGTATTGTCTTTTCAAAGGAAAAGATGTACAACCTGTTTTCCACCCAAAAGTCTGAAAATGGACATAATTAATATAGTCTGGTGACCTGTGGTATCTTGAGCATTGCTTCTCTGTCAATAGATCCTTATGGCAGATGTCACATGTACTTTACAAACAAAGCAGAGTCTATGTGACCTCTGTGCTCTCTGTAGGACCAGGCCACACCTGACTCCCTCAGACTTTCATGTTTATCTCAGTCATTCTCCCTAGACCTTTATCTTGAGCATTGTTTCCCAGTCAATAGAACCCATCTTTGCGGAAGAAGTCACATGCAGGTTGAAGAGTTACAATGTAAACATGGCATAAGCTTTGTTGGACACACAGGATTGAATTAATTATCATCATGGAAACTTTTTTCCAAAATTGTACTTTGCTTAAATATGCCTAAAATAATCTGCCCAGTGTCAGACTCTAGATGTTTGAACCAACACTGGCTACTGAGTTGTGGTAAACAAGATTTCCTTCTTGCCTTACATGGATCATCAATCTGCTGGTCCTGGTAGTCGCAAAATCCCCCATAGGCTTGTAAGGCTGCTAAACAAAAGGGATAATTTTTTTAATCCACTTCTGTCTAACCCCAAGGACTTTTCACCACAGAGGTTTCAACTTTTTAAGATTTTTATCTTGGTATGGTGGTTTGAATATGCTTAGACCATCCAGTGTCACTATTAGGATGTGTGGCCTTGTTAGAGTAGGTATGAGCTTGTTGGAGGAAGTGCGCCATTGTGTGGGTGGGCTTTGAGGTCCTATACTCAAGCCCCACCCAGTGTGGAAGCAGAGTCTCCTGGCTGCCCTTGGATCAAGATGTAGAACTTTAAGATTCTTCTCCAGCACCATGTTTGCCTGGACTCTGCCATGCTTTCTGACATGACAATAATGGACTATACCTCTGAACATATTAATTAAATGCTGTCCTTTATAAAGCCATGGTGTGTCATCCCAGTAATAGAAACCCTAATTGAGACACTTGGTATTTACTACAACTGTTACTTTTTGAGCCCTCCCCCTTTTTTGTTGAGATGACCTATGCTGGCCCAGCATACATGATTGTATTGCCTCAATTTCCCATGTGCTAGGATTGCAGGTACACAATTTGACCTGGGAATCCTTATGGTACATGTAGATTTAGATCTGTAATACCTTTCATTTCATATTCTTATATTAATCAGTCCTTAGAAAACTACCATTTATTCTTTCATGAATATACAATATTCTTTAACGTCAATGGGTCTTAACCTATGGGTCCCGACCCCTTTGGGTATCAACTGACCATTTCACAGGAGTTGCCTAAGACCTTAGAAAAACACAGATATTTACATTACAATTCATAACAGTAGCAAAATTATAGTTATGAAGTAGCCACAAAAGTAATTTTATGTTTATATATAAATTATATAGTTTATATATAAAAAAAACATTTTAAGAACTATAATAAATTTAGTTCCTCATCAAAACATGAGGAACTAAAGGGTCATAGGAACTAGGAAGGTTGAGACCCACTGCTTTTTTTTTTCCTCCAGTACCATGTTTGCCTGGACCCTACCATGCTTCTGACATGAAAATAATGGACTAAACCTCTGAACATATTAATTGAATGCTGTCCTTTGTAAGGCCATGGTGTACCTTTTTTAGGTCCTTTTATGTGTGTCCTGCTGTATCTAGTCTTAGTTAGCTCTCATAGCTGTGGCTTAAGGAGGACAGTACAGTTGTCAGGATGTTGATCTCAAAAGATACGTATACCTCAAATCTATGAATGTTAGGTTAGATGGCAAGGAGAAATTAAAGATAAGGATGTTGATCCACAGACCTTAAATAAAGGGATTCTTCTGTACCAGTAGGCCCTATGAAAACACAAAAGACTTTAGGAAGAGGTAGACTTAAAGAGAGATTTACAGATGAGGCTATATGATTAGCCTTGAAGAGAAAGTTAGTAGAGCCACTTGCTGAGGACTGCTGGTGGCTTCTTGCAGCTGGAAAAAGCAAGGAATGCATTTTTCATCTATTGCTCTATGAACATCTAGATTTTAAGAACCATATTAGGTATCTTATTCTTACACTGTAAGATAAAATGTGGGTTTTTTGAGACATTACGTTCATAATAATTTATTACAGCTACAACAGACAGCTAATGCAAGCACGTCTACATTATACCCTTTGTCATGTGAGGGTACATGTAGCCCGTGTCAGTCAGGCTACATGTGCCCCCAGGGATTGGAGTTGTTAATTGTCTACTCTGAGAGGCCTTGACCTCAAGAGGATAAGCTCTAGAGCAGGCTTCAGGATGTACTGGCCCAATAAAAGAGATATGGGTGGGGCACTACCTATTTCTATTGCAATTGGCAAATGTAAGGCAGTACTGCATGTATCAAACAATAGTTATGTCTACTTGTGTGGTTGAGGATGAAAGGCGATAAAATAAATGTAGAGCTGGAATATTTGTCATCCTTGTATTATTCAAAACTATGTGATTACCATTACATTTGAAGTTTATTGTGCTTGCATGTTAAAACATTTAAGGGCAATCCCCATATCTGTTATTAGTTGTAAACAAATACATTAGAAGCATAACCAGTCTGTCTTAGTCACCGTTCTATTGTTTTGAAGAGGTGCATGACCAAGACAACATTTATAAAAGAAAGCATTCAACTGGGGGCATGATTATAGTTTCATAGATTTAGTCTATTTTTACCATGGTAGAAAGCATGCTGGCATGCAGGTAGGAGCAGTAGCTGATCTGAGAAGTAACTGAGTGCTACATCTGGATCTGTAGCCAGAGAGAAAGATAGTAAACACCAAGCTCACCCCCAGTTACACAATCCCTTGAACAATTCTCAAATAGTGCCACCCCCTTATAACAAAGCATTCAAATCTATGAGCCTATGGGAGCCATTCTTATTTAAAACTACTGCATTCTACTACCTGGTTTTGATATCATATTGTAATTGAAATGCATATTACATTACATATCATAATGAAAATGAAAATTCATATTGCATTACATATCAAAATGTAGAAATGTATTCAGTCCAACTTCAAAAGTGCCCATAAGTTATCACAATTTCGACCATGTTTAGTCCAAAATTCAGAATGGAATTGGAGATTTCCAGAGGGGAAACCAGTAAAGGGGATAGCATTTGAAATGTAAAGACATCAAATATCCAATAGGAAAATGAAATACAGGAAACTAAAACTGGGTGGGGGGAAAGTTCAAAGTTCAAGATCTCGTGGCAATCTCTTAACTGCAACCCCCAGTAAAATTGAAAAAAAAAATCACATACTTCCAACATACAATGGCATAGAATATACATCACCATTTCAAAAGGAAGGAAAGAGGACATAGTGTGGAAATACTGGATTAAAGCAAGACCAAAAACTAGCTGGCAGACTCTAAACTCTGCATCTCCATATCTGATGCCAAAATGCTCTTCAGATATCCAGCTCCCTTCAGCTTTCTTGACTGTAACAAACTCCTTTGTCATGGGTTGGTTCCACTCTGTGTTACCAGCTTTCCTTGGAAGGCGTCCAGTGCCCCTGGGATCTCCAACATCTTGAGGTCTCCGGGGTAATCCAGGCTTAACATTTATCACTTCACATATGGCATCTCCATGCAGGGACACCCCTGACACATGCCTGGCCTCAGTGGCTTTCCTTAGTCATCAAGGAAGATCCCACAACCACTTTGTTGTATGGTTGACTCTAAAGCCAGAGCATGAGGCCAAAGCTGCCAAGTTCTTCTGCTTGTAGGGATTGAAACTTGGCCCTCCCATTCAAATACATCCAATTACATCTGCATCCGCTTTCTGTTTTTTTGTTTTATTTGTTTGTTTGTTTCTCTTCTCTGCTTAAGCTCTTCTTTAATTCCTTTCACAAGTTGGAAGCTTAGCTGGACAGGGTCTTGCCATGAAGTCATCAGTTCCTTTATTCCATTTAGCATCAGGCTTTTCTTTGAACTTTTTATCTCTTTGAACACTGGACTTAGAGCTACATTTCACTTCCTTTTCTCCTCAAACTACATTTTATTTGCTCAGCTTGCTCCTTTTCATTATAGATCTGCATAAGAGTGACAACTGATATCCACAGGGAACAGTCAGTGCTAGGCTGTCTTGAAATCTCTTCTACCAAGGCCATTAATCCCAAATTCTTTAATTTAGTCTCAGAGAGATTTGTAGGACAAGGACAAAAAGCAGCCACATTCTTTGCCAATATATTACAAAAATAGTCTCTAAGCCACATACTGATATTCTTCCCCTCTGACACTTCCTGAGCTGGGCCCCTGTAGTTCACATTACTATCATCATCACCATCTTCTATGTTCCTCCTAGGATAGCCCATTAAGCTCCACTGAAACGTCCAACCACTGTTCCAGGCCAAAGTCTTAAAGTTTTCCATATTCCTCCAGTAAATATCATCAGTCCTGTCACAGCAATACTTGTGGTTCTGTGTACCAACTTCTCTTTTAGACATGATTCTATTGCTGTGAAGAGGTACATACAAGGCAACACTTATAAAAGAAAGCATTTATTTGAGGCCTGCTTACAGCTTTAGATGGTTAGTCCATTGTCATCATAGTGGGAAGCATGGTAGCACCTGCAGCAGTAGCTGAGAGATGCATCTTGATCTCTACTAAGAGAGAGAGAGAGAGAGAGAGAGAAAGAGAGAGAGAGAGAGAGAAAGAGAGAGAGAGAGAGAGAGAGAGAGAGAGAGAATTTTTATGGGGTTTTGAAACCTCAAAGCTTCACCCCCAGTGATACAGTTTCTCTAACAAGGCTATACCTCTTGATTCTTGGCAAATAGTGCCACTCTCTGCTGACTAAGCATTCAAATATATGAGCCTATGGGGGGGACATTTTTATTCAAACCACCAAAAGATCTAACCTAAGTAAAGGCAGAAATGAAAAAGAAACAGAAAGTAGGGTAAGTAGAAAGCACTAAAACACATCAGAAATTGGGGCTGGAGAGAGGATTCAGTGGTAAGGAGTCCTTGTTGCTCTTACAGAGAACCCAAGTCAATTCACATCACCAATGTCGCGAATTGTCTAACTTCAATTCCAGGAGATCCAGTACCCTCTTTCGGTCTCCACAGGTGCCAACACTAGTGTGCACAGACACGTGTACATATAAATACATTTTCAAAAGTCATATTTTTTAAAGAAAGCAAAAGAAAATCAGTCATAATATAAAAAAATAAAGAAAGAAACTTCACACTGTGTTTTTATATAAACATTGTGTGTAAGGCCAGTGCCACATAATAGGAAACATTTATCAAACTTCATCAAATTTTAATTTAAAAAACTGTCATTGTTCAGTGATGTGTTCTCCAGCCATGTATTCCTGTCTACTTGTTTTATTGATTATTTTAGATCTCAGACTCAAACCCAGGACCTCATACTTGATATCCCTAGGGTCTCTATTTTTTAATATCCTACCTCCACTCCCAGTCTGAAAATCTCATCTGGGTCAGACTGAGCACTTAGTGATTATTGTATCTATCATCTTTCTTGGATTACTTATATTTTTAGTTAAACTATTTTTTGAGAAATTTAAAGTGTGGGAGTTAGATCTACATGTTATTATGTGTCTTAAAATATCATGTTCTTCTATGATTCAAAAGCTTCAGTAATTTTTATTTTTTACACATTTTATTATTTTTAAAATTAGCTTACAGAATAGCAGGTTTCCTTGAGGCATATTCTAACACACTGCCTTTCAGCTGACTCCTCCCCACTAATTTCTGTCCTTTCCTCCCAGCTACCTGAAGCCATTCTTGCTTGTCCTCTTCCACCCCCATATTCTCCCTCCCACTTTCATATCAAAGTTGTTCTCTTTTCCTACCTGCTCTCCTTAAAGCTTCTTTTTCCTCCTCTTATGCACCTCTTTCTAGTTTCCTGGCCTTCATACACACTTTAACATTAATATAAATATATAAAAGTTAGAAGCTGGGATCTTGTGCTGGGTAATTTTGTGGAAACTTGACACAACTTACAGGAGGGAGCCTCATTTGAGAAAATGCTTCAATAGAAGGAGAGCCTGTAGGGCATTTTCTTAACTACTGATTAATGGGGGAGAGCCCAGCTCATTATGGGTGGTGCCATCACTGGGCTGGTGGTTCTGGATTCTCTAAGAAAGCAGGCTGGATAAAGCCACAAAGAACAAGCCAGTAAGCAGCACTCTTCCATGGCTTCTGCATCAGCTCCTGCCTCCAGGTTACAGCTGTTTGAGTTTCTGCCTTGGCTTCCCTCTACGGACAGTGATTTTTTATATATATATATATATATAGTGTGTGTGTGTGTGTGTATGTGTATCTATGTATATATACATATATATATGTATGTATGTATATACATAGATACACATAGATACACATACACATACACACACACACACACACACACACACACACACACACACACACACATATATATATATATGCACCAAATAAACCCTTTCTTTCCCAAGTTGCTAATAGTAACCCTAACAAGGACAGATCCTTGTAAGAGGGAGTGAGTATGTGCTTGTGTTGTCTTTGTTATCCTGGACTACTTCACTCAATATTTTCCTGGAATTTTCTTAATTTACTTTATCTTTACAGCTGAATAAAATTTCACTGTATATAGGTATCACATATTCATTATCAGTTGATAGTCATCTAGGTTGACTCCATAGAATCACCTACCATATGGACCACCTATACCAACCACTCCTGAAAATATACCCAAAGGACTATGTTCTACCAATGGAGATACTTGCAAATCCATGTTCATTGCATCTCTATTCATAATAACAAGGAAATGATCATCCACAATATTTTCCTCTATTTTGGGGGGAGGGTGTCATTACTGAAGACTGAACCCAATGCCTTGTGTGTGCCAGGCAAACACATTGCCATTGAATTATATCTCCAGCCCTTTCTCATTTATTCATTTGCTACATATGTGCTTGTATGCATGTCTGAGGTGGTAGAGGTCAGAGGATAACTTGCAAGAGTTTTCTCCTTTCACTGTGTGAGTTCCCTGGATGCAGGAACACACAGCTTGTATGCAGCTTGGTGACAAGCACATTTGCCACCTGTCCCATCTCACTGGCTCCTTTATAAAGGCATTGCTTTGTTATACTCCAGTATCTTAGTAGCTGTTGAATCCCAGTGCCAGTGTGATTTTGAACTTCTCTAGACAATCTTTTTCTTTGAAAGCTTTAGAGATTTCTATTTCTGCTTTAGAGTTTGCACTCTTGTAGGTTTATTTCTGGTTAAAAAATAAAAAATTAGAGAGCTCCTGAAGTCCATGCTGGTGTCTGGCTGCCATGCATTCTTGTGATTAGAGAGAATACAGATAGACATACCTAATGTTTAAATGCCAAGGGTTGAACTTATCTCTTTAGTTTTGTGAGATGGAGACTCACCTAAATCTACTCTCAGTAAACCTGATGGAGAAGGATTCACAATTAAGGGAATAAAACAAATAATATCAGTGGAGTGCTTTTCTTCCATGACACTTAGTGTAATTTATCTTCTCATTCTGAAGGTCCATTCCTTTACCTCAAACAAACCAAGCAGAGAGAAGTGGGGCAGCGGGGCATTTAATTCCAGCCTTCTAGCCTTCAGGAGAGGTGGGCAGGATCTCCTTGAGTTCTGGGTCTTCCATCTATCTATCTATCTATCTATCTATCTATCTATCTATCTATCTATCTATCTAGATATAGATATAGATAGATATCACGCACGTGTGTGTGTGTGTGTGTGTGTGTGTGTGTGTAGTAATACATTGTTCTAAAAATGTCTTCTGAATCCAAAGAGACTGAACTTTTGCTGGACCTTGCAGCCAAGTTAACATATGTTTGTTGTTATAGAATTTGCTACTCTACTATGTATTCAGCCCATGTAAATTTAACCTGCCTTTAAAAGAAAAGTGTAGTCAACCTTAGAATGCCTTGGATTTCCCATGCAGTTAGCTTTTTTATAATCTAAGCTAAATGCATAGCTTTAATCTTAAGAATTTTTCCATGCCTATGACCGAAAACAATGTATATGTGTGTTTGATAATCATTTTTGGAAAGCAACCAACAGATTGAAAATAACCTTAAAGAAAACAAATATCCACCCTAAATGTTGGAAGCAATTTGTGGATATAGGTTGATTACATGTATGTGCTTTTAAGTGTTGTTTTGGATCAGCTGAGGTCAGTTAAGTAACTTCTTCCTTTGTAAAATTTCGTTAAAGATATCTGTAAAAAAGTATCTCTCCATTTCCCTCCAAAACTCATAATGTCTTGGGGTTTTTTATAGCTGAATAGTATTCCATTGTGTAGATGTACCACATTTCTTGATCCATTCTTCAGTTGAGGAACATCTAGGTTGTTTCCAGTTTCTGGTTATTATGAATAAAGCTACTATGAACATAGTTGAGCAAGTGTCTTTGTGGGATGGTGGGGCATCTTTTGAGTATATGCCCAGGGTGGTATAGTAGCTGGGTTTTGAGGTAGAACTAAATAGATGGATCTTGAGAATATCATCCTGAGTAAGGTAACTCAGTCCCAAAAGGACATGCATGATATACACTCACTGGTAAATGGATATTAGCCATATTGTACAGAATACTTATGATAGTCTCCACAGACCCAAAGAAACTAAACAAGAAGGAAGGCCCAAGTGAGAAAGCTTGAATCTCACTTATAATAGGGAATAAATGGTCATAAGAGGCAGATGGAGGGAGAAAACTGTGTAGAAGAGGAGATGGGGAGGGAAATTTGAGTGGCTCAGGATCAGGTGTGAGGAGGGACAGGAGAGATGGCTAGATGGCCATAAGAATGAATGGAAATCTGCAACTGGTGGGGGTGAGGGCATTCCCAGGACATGATAGAGACCTGGGATAGGGGAGGCACCCAAGAATCAATAGGGGTGACTGTTAGCTGTGACTCACAGCATTGGTGATATGGATCCTGAGTGGCCAGGCAGGAACCCCAGTGGAGGAATAGGGACACCAACTCACCCACAAAATTTTCAACCCAAAATTTATCCTATCTGTAAGAAATGCAGGTATGGGGGATGTAACAGGGGGAATGGCCAACCAATGAGTGGCCCAATTTGAGACCCATCCTATGGGCAAGTAACATTTGCTGACACTATTAATAATACTCTGTTATACTTGCAGACAAGAGTCTAGCATGGCTGTTCTCTGAGAGGCTCCACCCAGCAGCTGACTGAGACAGATGCAGACACCCACAGACAAACAGTGGATGGAGCTTGAGGACTCTTATAGAAGAGTAGGAGGAAGGATTGAGGGCCCCCAGAGGGGATAGGAATTCCAGAAGAAAGTCAACAGAATCAACTAACGTGGACCCTTGGACTTTTCAGAGATCGAACCACCAACCAAACAACATACATGGGCTAGATCTAGACTTCCCCACATATATGTAGCAGATGTGCAGCTTGGTTTTCATATGGGTCCCAAACAGTTGGAGTGGGGGCTATCCCAAAAGCTGTTGCCCGTCTGTGGGATATGTTCTTCTAGCTGGGCTGCCTTGTCTGGCCTCAGGCAGCCCAGAGTGAGAGGATGCACCTAACCCTGCAGAGACTTGATGTGCTCTGGTGGGGGGATACCCAGGGGGGCCTCCATCCTCTCAGAGGAGAAGTGGAGGGGGATGGGGGAAGGATTGTGGGAGGGGGTGACTGGGAGGGCAGACAGTGAACAGAAAGTGAATTTTTACAAAACCCTCACATTACTATTATCACACCAATAATTTAATAATAAAACGATCCCTTTGTAGTATCAGGTATCCTCAAAGTTCCAGTTTCCCCAATTATATCAGTTTTTTTTCCCAAACCAGTATCTAAATGTGGTTCATGTATTTATTATTTCTGGCTACTCTTAGGTTTGATTGTTTTCTTTTCATTCATTCCACTCATTTTTTTCTTTTAGGTTTTCCTTAGAATTAATTTGTGAAGAAAGCATGTTATGTAGATTTCCTGTATTTGGAGGTTACTGATTGCATCTTTGTGGCATTAGTTAACTTGTTCTTTTGTCACTTGCATTGCCCATAAACTGGTAGTAACATCTATAGATGCAATTAGATTCAGGGTTTATTTCTTTCCCCAAGAACATTTCATAGGTAGTGGGATATAGTTAATATTGTATTACAAGAAGAAACACATATTAGATGATTATTTCATGTTGAAAAAAATGTTAAGATTGAAGTAGGTTCCTGGTGACATGAGCCTAAGTCAGTCATGATAAAATTTTCTACCAGCTCATAACTTAATCTTTTAAGCAACTATTAATAATCACTGCCTAGAAATTTGTGGTTGTAAAATAGCAGGGTTGTGAGCTATACATTACTGAACAAATCATGTATACACTTCAATGGTTTTGGAAAAAATGCCTTCTCAACTACTAGTTAGGTCTTTTGACCCAAGAAAGGCAGGATTTCAAATTCTGTATGAAATAGATGATTTTTTTCCCAAAACCCCATAATTTACCAAAATTTACTCACAAAATAGGAATTCTGTGTAAAATCTAAAGATCTATATTATTGACCTGGAATCTATAATTTAAAACCTCTTCTAATTTCTAGGCCCAAGTGGCTTTAATGTTTGAATTCTTCCAAGCACTTAAAGAAAAAATAATGCTATTCTCATGTAAAAGTTTTCCAAAGATAGCAACATTAGAAACATTTCCAGACTTATTTTATGAGGCCATTATAGATTTAATAGCAAAGTCTAACAAAGTTGTTATCAAAAGAAAATTAAAGACTACTATATCTCATGAATATAAATTCTAAAACTCTAGAAAAAAATATTACAAATGAAACTTAGTAACACATTTTTAAAAATTATATCACAACCAAATGAAATTCATTTCAGGAATGTTAGATCCATTTAACATTTGAAACTCAACACGTTTCACCACATTATAACAGGCATTTAGAAGGTATGCTTCCTTCTGACCTTGCACAGCATAATGGGATCTTTTTCTTTTTTTCTTGTTTGGTTTTCTAAGACAGGGTTTCTCTGTGTAACCTTGGCTGTCCTGGAACTCACTCTGTAGACCAAGCTAGCCTCCAACTCAGATATCTACCTGCCTCTGCCTCCTGACTGCTGGAATTAAAGGCACGGGCTACCACCACCTGGCCGTAGTAGGACTCTGTAGTGGCAGGCTTTGTGCTGTTTACTTACAACGTTCTTGAAGAATCTACCTGTGGGAACACAGTTTTCCAACTGAAGGAAAATATTGCAATAAAGGAAATGTTATAGCCGGGCGGTGGTGGCGCATGCCTTTAATCCCAGCACTTGGGAGGCAGAGGCAGGTGGATTTCTGAGTTCGAGGCCAGCCTGGTCTACAGAGTGAGTGCCAGGATAACCAAGGGTATACAGAGAAACCCTGTCTTGAAAAACAAACAAACAAACAAAAAAAACAAAAAAAAGGAAATGCTATAAGGGGAAAAAAAGAAAATAAAATACTTTTGCCAAAAAGCCTTGACTCCTCAGGCCTACAGCACAACCGAAACAAGATGGGAGCCAGCATCTTTCCCTGGCTTTACTTTGGATCACCTGATTACCTCTGCATATTAATCATTCAAGCATTGTCTTTTACAATCAGTCTAATACCCTTCTGGTCTAAATACACAGGAGTAACTCATTGTGTTACTAAAGTTGTTAGAACCTGGGCTTTGGCAGCCCTAACAAGCTAGACTTACTTGGTCTCCTGTCCTCAACAGCTGATTAAAGCCACAAATAATCCTGAAAAGCAGAAAAGGGCATTTAGTTGCTAAGCCACATTGGGAAGAGGAATAAGGAGGCCCAGTGACATCCTAAAGTGTATCTTTCAAATCCTGAAGGAAGTTTAGGTTTAAATAAAATGAAAGACGGATGTGTTACTCCTATCATCACTGTCTTCGCTCCAGTCTCTCTTACAAGTTGGTCTGACAAATTGTCAGAACTCAATGAAATATTTTGCAAGGACACAATGTCCCCATCTGGCTGGCACCAGAGACCCACCCTTTCCCTTCTCCCAGCATGTCTCTCCTGTGGAAATTTTTGGAACCCATTGTTTTAATAGTGTGTCAGCCAAAGAGAGAGAACATGTGTCCTTTTACAATACCTTCACTGGTGCTAGGATGTTTACAATTGTGCTAAACCTTGAATTCCAAGAGCAGCGAAGCTTCCCAGGACAGACCACCTTGTAGAGAAAGACAATTATCCTTGAGGGTATGGCCACACCTTAGAACAGGAGTAGTCATCCTAACTAAAGGAATCACATTGTTCCCTTCAAAAGATGACATCGGAGAACCAGAATTGAGAGAATGATCCACCAGACTACACTTAATAGAATGCCTTGGTCACAAGACTAATCCTATATATAAATGGCCTTGCTAGGTCAGTGCGTCCTAGAAAGGAATGTTTGCAGAGATTACCTGTCTTGCTTGAAGCAGACAATTCGAGGATATGTGGATGCAAACAATACCCTCCCTATAAAGAGTCACAGACATCTTTTACCCCCACAAACAGGCACCCCCCCCCTTTCCCGTGGGAGAGTCGGTCCTTTGCTGTTTGAAATAAACAATCCAGTCCATTGAGATCAGGCTTGATAAGTTATCTCTGCTGATGAAATGAGCCAATTCAAGCCAAGTTAAAGTATAAAGGCAGGTTTATTAAGGGAAGCTCTCAGTTGAGTTCACTGACTACACAAGAGGGGGTCAGTGAAGTCAGTATGCAGGAGACAGAAAGGAAAAGGAAGAGAAAGAGAGAAAGCATGTGTACATACAGAGAAGAGTGATGTTGATAGAGGGGGAGAGAGAGGAAATCCAGAGAGAGGAAGAGAGAAAAGAGAGAGGGAACCAAAGTCTGGTATTATGTGTTGAAGAACCTCTGGGGGAAGAGTAAGCCCAGATCTTTGGCTGAAAAAGTCAGGGTAGAGGGTGAGGTATGCCAGCCATGCCCTGTAACAAGTAGGGACTGAGGGATTCTGGGAGAACCTGGAGGCCAGGTCCACTTTGGTATGTTAAATAGGCACCTCAGCCTCTTGTCCTGGGTCTGAAACTCACTCAACATCCCAGGCTTTTCTTGATAATAAATGAATAAGAGACATAAACATCTATGACTACTTCCTGCTTACATTGGGGCATCATTATTGGAGGTCTGTCTTAGTTAGGGTTTTACTACTGTGAACAGACACCATGACCAAAGCAACTCTTATAAAAACAACATTTAGTTGGGGCTGGCTTACAGGTTCAAAGATTCAGTCCAGTATCATCAAGGCAGGAGCATGATAGCATCCAGGCAGGCAGGGTGCAGGCTGAGCTGAGAGTTCTATGTCTTCATCTGAAGGCTGCTAGCAGAATACTGACTTCCAGGCAACTAGGTTGAGGGTCTTATAGCCCACACTCGCAGTGACACACCTACTCCAACAAGGCCACACCTCCTAATAGTGCCATCACAAGGTCCAAGAGCTGGAATATGGGCTAGGTCTGGGAAGAGCAGGTTGCTGTTCAACCTCTGCAGGACCATGTGTGTCTTTGGGATGAGAAGGATACATATATATATATGTATGTGTATATATGTATATGCATGTATATGTATGTATATATGTGATACATATATACATGTATGTATATATGTATAACATGTATATATGTATGTATATATATATATAATACACACATTGCATACATATATATTTGGGGGACAGAAGATAAAGTTAAGGAGATTAGGAAAAAAATTTTCTTGGGTGTTCTCTTGGGTGTACATTTGAAACTTTTAGACTCATGATTGGCAGGTTGAGGAGGGGGAAGTCCCAAAACTAGGGAAAGGGGGAGGGGTCTTACCCTCAGGAATAAACAGGTAGAAAAGGAACAGGGTGTTGATTGACAGTACTTATCTGGACTCCACTTGACCTGTGAAAGATGAGTTCAAGTGGATTCCATGAACCTTATAAGAATCTTTTTAAGTTTACTAAAAGAGATAAATTTTAGATATTTTAATATTACCATTGTTTATAATTTGTACTGAAATTCACATTGTAGAAAGAGCAGCAGACTCATGCCTTTGGGTCATAGTGGAGGCTTGAGAAACAGTTTAAAATCTGATTCATGTTAAAGCTCTGAACTTTGAAGTCTTAATACAACAGTAGCATAGGGAGGGGGAGAAATTGGAAGCATTTTTTATTCTTTTGTTATATACCTTAAATCAGTTTCTTATCATCATTTAAGTTTTTCACATCCTCTGCCCTTCCTAACTTGCATTTTCCAACCTGAAAACACCTTTATAGGCCCTCAAACACTCTCTTAGATCCTCAAACACATTCTTAGAAGTTTTCACATCCTCAGACCTTGCATAAACTTTAACCTTTACACTTTTTCCTATCCAGTCATTCACAAGACACAGGTGGTTAATCACGGGAGCAGTCACTATAGAGTGAGTTTCTTTTGATAAAGGAATAGTAAAAAATTACTTCTTTTATACTCAGGAATAGTAAAAAATTACTCCTTTTATAGTCTAGTCTTCAAATCTATCAGAGACCTAAGGATACATGTAAAAGTAAGAAGTATGATCCAAATGACCTATGTAACAATTAAAATGACAGAGAATGTACCCATTACCTAGATGACCACCCCACTAGGTTCCTGTGGTGTTGATGCCTTCTTTGGAGACACAGGTCCCAGGCAGGATCAGTCTTTGGCTGCCAGGCCCAACAAATCTGAGAGGCCTTTCTGTGGAGGAGGAACTTGGGAGATTGACCTTATTTTGTCTTTAGCAACATGAAGCATGTCAGGTGTCCTGTTTCCTGTTTGTCCACAGTTTGAGCAAGGTCCTGGCAGAGGGTGAGGTACTGGGGCAAGTAAGCCAAGTGGTTAGTGTACCACAATCCAGATGGAGTCCTTTATCATTGTGCCATATCTTCTTGGAGACCTTAGGGGAGATTACTGCTAGGATTTAGGAATCTTAGTCATGGTACGTTTAAATATTTTTTTAGTCATATATGCAGTTCATAGACTGGCAACTTTGCTGATCCAACTACATTGCATCATTATAGGCCATTGTAGTTTTCTGTATGGCTCAGTCTATCCAAATACCTAAAGCTTAAAAGACAGAGAAGTTAGATTTGGCTGTCAGCAAAGTATTGAACAAATTCGGCAGCCCTTAGATGACAGTGAAATCCTGACTCTACTTTTCTTTATCCCATAGTCAAGACTGCGACCAGTCACCCTCCCTCCCTTCCCCCCTCTGCCTTTTTCTGTCTCTACTACCCTCTTAACTCCCCTCCCCATTCCCTGAATAAACTCTATTCTATACTATTCTATCATGTGGTTCCCTCAGGGGGAAGGGATGCCTCAGCATGGACCTGCTGAGACACTCCCTTCCCCCACACCTCCACCAAACATATTCCTTTTCTCCTTATATTTTTATAAAACACGACACCTTTGCCACCAGGTTTCTTTGGGCATGTTAAACAGGCACCTCAGCCGCTTGCCCCAGGTCTGAAACCTAACAAGTCTCTAGTCTTTGATTTTTGTTTTTGTTTTTGTTTTTTCTGTCTCTTTCTGCTGTCTCAGACCAAGACCATTCAGTTTTGAGCACCTCTGGCTTTTTTCTCCTCTTTGTTTTCTAGACTGAATGTTATGTCACCACCCCAAAGATGAACTTGTGGACAATGGTCCCCTTTATCTGTTTCTCTTTAAAAATGTGTTCAAATTTAATAAATTGCTACTTTTTACTATTACCCATCTTATTAATTGGCATGTTGAGCCTGTCCTAAGGCTGTGGGAGGCAGGGAGGGCTCTTGTTCTAAAACTACCTTTAAGTTAACAAAATATAGAGGGGAGGGGAGTCCGTATTACACTGAGCGATACAGAAAAAAAATTAATAAAGTGCAACAATTATATGTAATTAAAAACTGGAATAAACAAACGCAGAATAAAGGCTACATTCCCATTCTGATGAGGGGTTTATACAAAAGGCCTATAGCTCACAATGATGAAATTCTGAGTGTGTTTGGGATGGGGCCAGGAAGTCTATTTTAACAGTTCTATTCAACACTGCCTGAGAGGCTCCAGTCAGTATATTATTAGACTTTGTTTTTTCCAATCTGATAGGTGAAAACTTGTTTTAGAGTAACTTTGCTTTGCATCTCTTTCATTACCAGCAGCCTGAGCATCTTTTATGTTCAGGGACTCTGCATTTTTTTTTCTTGAAATGTGTGTTAATTTCTCTTTTCCATTTTTCTATAGAGTGGATGGCCTTTTCTACTTATAAACAAATACTCAAAGGAATTAAGCCTTTATCTGGGATGCAAATTATAATTGCTTTTTCCCAGTTTGCCACTCTGTTATTTTCCTTGATGTTTCTAGGATTTTTTTTTTTTTTGGTAGCATGTAGTGTTTCTTTTCAACTTTATGTAATCAAATTTAGCAATATTTTCCTCTCTTTGTTTCTGATTTTTGAGTTCTAATGGGGAAGACTTTTTGTAAATGGCAATAGAAAAATTCATACATGATTTTTCTAGAATTTCTTAAATTTACCTTTTGGAATATGTAAGGTCCCACTTTGTCTTTTTCTGTATGGCTAACAAGTCAAGACTGTTTTGAAAAGACCTTCTTTCCTCCAGTGTATCAGGATCCCACCTTTATCATGCCCAATTTCCATAACTAAGCAGGCCTATTTCTGGATATTCTAGTCATTATCGAAGCTTTATACTTAAAAACAAATCTTTTATGTTTTTAAAATGGAGTTCTCATTTCAGCGTGATGCTGAATGAAAAATGGGCGTATTGAAGAAGCCAAAATAGCTACTCGTTGGGGGAAGAGGGGAAAGTTTATTCCAAACTGCCAACGCTGTCTCCCAGAAAAGCAGAGAGAAGTCACAAAAGAAAAAACCATCAGAGTTATTTGGGACCATGAGACAGGGAACACTTGAGCTGGGGTGGGACCCGTGAGCCTAGTAGGGTTTATGAGCAGGGACTGAGGGAACCTAGAGGATAGTCTTGATCTTCACAAGTTAATAGGCACCACAGTCACCTGTTAATGGAAGACCTACATGTTTCTTTTGCTAGAGGTACAGAGATACAGAAACTAACTACCTTCTCCCCTCCTTTTTTTTTTCTTCCAAGTATGAACTTTCTTCAGGCCCCTGAGGGAGGCTCACTTTTGTCTAAATGCACTAAATGTCTAAATTCACTTTTCCCTTGGGAAAAGGAATTTCTTGGGGTTGGGGGGCAGAAGAGGGAAAAGAACAACAGAATGTAACCGTGGTAGAAAAGCAGAGGTAGGAGAGCAGAATGTTTAGAAAGGGGCATTAAGATTAACATCAACGAAAACAATAGCGGAGGAAGACTGGAACTCTCCCAGCAGGATTTTGTTGTAAGAAAACAACCTGTTTGAGAAAATCCCATGCTCTAGAATGTGGGAAAAGGCAGATGCTATGTAAATGATTTATAAAGACTCAACACTAGTGGCCCCCAACTTCTGAGCCTCAGACATTTTCCAGCTCTGGCTTACTTCCACTCTTTGGAGTACCCTTTGTTAGCAGAAATTAGAGTTCTCTCTCAGAGGTTAGTCTGGTTAGCAACAATTTAAAAATGAGCTCAGAAGTTGGAAGACAATTTTATTACTTTAAGGAAAACAACAGGGCAGGCAAGCTGTAAGGCTATGAGTTGGGGTCTCTAGGATCCCCTACTCAGGGTCTATTAATTTTTCTAGAGCAGCTCTCAAAAAGATACAGATGGACAGCTAGGTGGGAGCAAGGCATGGGGCCAAGGATGAGTGACCCTCCCAAACCTCCACTATTCAGAACCTCCTCACAACCCCATTTTTGTTTGTTTGTTTTTAATGGAAGTGTCATTGCATGGGCATGATTGATTATAATATTGGCTATCAGCAATCAACTGAGTATTCAGCCTCTCTTCCTTCCCTGGAGACAAAGGCTAAAAGCCCTAAGCTTCCAGCATTTTTCCATCCTTTTTTCATGCTATAAGCATACAAATGACATTTTATCACTCTGTAGATTTAAAGGATTTTAGAAGCTGTACACTAGGAAACAGAAAGAAGGAAATTGAATGTATATTGTGAAATATCACACTTCTTTCCCCAGCCTTTGATGACTTCTATTCTGTTTTCTGCTTGAATGGATTTGTCTATTCCAGATTATCTCATAGAAATAGAACCATATAATATTTGTCATTTTGTATTTGGCTGATTTCATTGAGCATAATGTTTTCATTCAAAGTTCATCCAGTCACAGTTTCTATCAGATTTTCATTTCCTTTTATTGCATAACAGTATCCCTGTTGGCTTGCAGGTGATTGAGATGGGCTGGGCTCCTTCCAGAGACCTAGCAACAGGGACCTAACAACAGCTTGCATCATCACCTGCAACGCCTCCAGATGCAGATGGCCTGGCAGCATAAAGGGACAGCTTGCTACCTCAGTTCCCCCTCTCTCTTCTTTCTCTCTCTGTGCCCAAGTGTCCCTGGATGGTCTCTTCTCTCTCTCTCTCTCTCTCTCTCTCTCTCTCTCTCTCTCTCTTTCTCCCTCCCTCCCTCCCTCCCTCCCTCCCTCCCTCCCTTCTCCCCTCTCTCCTTCTCTATCCCTGCTCTTTCTCTACCCTCTTGGCTTTGTCTGACTCTATTCCTTTTCCAGGTCCTCACTCCTCTTCCTCTCCCTTCTTTTAAATAAACTTCCCTTAATACCAAATCTGTCTCATGACATGATTTCTCAGGGGAGATACCCTGGCATGGGTCTGCCAGGTACCCCCTTACCCCCACTGCCACTGCATTATAGTTTATAACAATTCCCTATACAATTTCTCTTGTAATTCTTTGAGAGAGAGAGAGAGAGAGAGAGAGAGAGAGAGAGAGAGAGAGAGAGA
>JANHMN010000005.1:117663839-117716115 GCA_030674055.1 Rhabdomys pumilio | reverse complement strand
AGAGAGAGAGAGAGAGAGAGAGAGAGAGAGAGAGAGAGAGAGAGAGAAAGAGAATGTGTGTGTGGGTGTGTGTGTGTCTGTGTCTGTGCATGAGGTACACTAGTGTGATGGTTTCATGTGCAGGGTCAGAGGGCAACTTGTGAGACTCAGTTCTCCCCTACCACTCTGTGGGTCCTGGGGATCAAACAGGACATCAAGCTTGACAGCAAGCTGAGCTATCTCATAGGCCCATATTTAGTATGCTTTTATTTGATTAAGTACATGTTCTAATTTTATCTCAATCCTTACTTGAAGTTTTTTCTTTATTAAATATGACTAAATGTTGTTGATTCTTAATACGTGTCATGACCTGTTTAGTGTTTTGATGTAAAACAGTACTATAATGTAGAAAACAAAGAAAAGGAAAGGTTAAAGACAAGTGGCATCCCTGAAAAAGAGACTTCTCAAATTAGAGATTTTCAAATATTTGTAATATGTCAGGGAGTTCAGAATGAAAACAGAACATTCTGTTCTTTGTAAGTCTAAGCAAATGTGTTCATTGTAAAGCAGCATGGACGTAGGATGATGAGTTGCGTTACTGGTCACAACTTATTAAAATCTTCACGTCATAAAACAAAAGGTAAAAAGATATAAAGCAGGGCTTGAAACTAGAACGATAATAAATGCTGTAAGCATTGAGGAGTGTTAGGAATTAGCACGAACCTCTTGAACTTCTATGTCCCTAGAAATGTTTTTGATTTGTTTAATTGCAATTGCTAAAGGTGCGGAACAGTGAAGTCTTTCTCCCTGCTTTATTCTGTTGTGATGCTTTGTCAAACTGATTTATGATGGCTTTGTGTTATAGGTAAGTAGCAGATATACTAAATTTCGAGGACTTAGTATGCTCCACAAAATGTTATGAGGTAGCACAAGACACATGTAAACCATTTTGCACTTCCTCTGTCCTTCATTTGAGAGAACCCAGAAAGGCAGGGTACAGGAAACTGGAAAGGGAAAGAAGCCCTCCAACCCAGTACTGGGCTTACATTTCTCACTGACTGAGACACAAGAACTTCCATACAATGGAAGAACAATATTAGTGAAAACTGCCCATAGAGACAAGACACTTTCTGAAATACATCTCATTCAGTTATTTAAAACAAGTGAACCATGTTTGCTTAAGAGCAAAGTGCATGTGACATTTGAGTTTGACTTCATCAACATACTTATGATATACCTCATAAACCATTTTATAGTTTCATTGACAAAAGGAAATTAAGATAGTATAAATGTCTTTAAATTCATATGATTTATTTAATTTTTAAACTCTAAGTTTAAAATTTGCCTAACCTTTAACTCTGGTTATAAATTACAACCTTTGAGGAATGTATCTTTGAAAAGGACAAAACCATCTTGCAATCCCACCAACAACAGAGGAGTGTTCCTCCTTTTCCATATCCTTGTCAGCATCTGCTATCATCTGAGTTTTTGATTTTTAGCCATTCTGACTGGTGTGAGGTGGAATCTCAGGGTTGTTTTGATTTGCATTTCCCTGATGACTAAGGATGCTGAACATTGCAAGATGGTGCAACCACTCTGGAAATCAGTCTGGCAGTTCCTCAAAAAATTGGACATAGCACTACCTGAGGACCCAGCTATACTACTCCTGGGCATATACCCAAAAGATGCTCCAACATATAAGAAGGACACATGCTCCACTATGTTCATAGCAGCCTTATTTATAATAGCCAGAAGCTGGAGAGAGTCCAGATGTTCTTCAACACAGGAATGGATACAAAAAAAAACGTGATACATTTACACAATGGAATATTACTCAGCTATTAAAAACAATGAATTCTAGAATTTTTTTAGGCAAATGGATGGAACTAGAAAATATCATCCTCAGTGAGGTAACTCAATCACAAAAGAACACACATGGTATGTACTCACTGTTAATTGGAAATTAGCACAAAAGCTTGCAATACCCAAGATACAACTCACAGACCACATGAAGCTCATGAAGAAGGAAGACCAAAGTGTGAGTGCTTCAGTCCTTTTTAGAAGGAATAACAAAATACTCAAGGGAGCAAATATGGAGACAAAGTGTGGGACAGAA
Organism: Rhabdomys pumilio; assembly: GCA_030674055.1. Classification (NCBI taxonomy): domain Eukaryota; kingdom Metazoa; phylum Chordata; class Mammalia; order Rodentia; family Muridae; genus Rhabdomys; species Rhabdomys pumilio. The sequence goes on along the minus strand of JANHMN010000005.1, from coordinate 117,714,020 downwards.
ACTGAAGGAGGGGCCATCTTCTGGAGACCATTCTACCTGGGTATCTATCTCATGTGTAGTCACCAAAGGTAGACGCTGATGTGGATGGCAGGAAGTGCATGCTGACAGGAGCCTGATATAGCTGTCTCCTTAGAAGTCTGACAGAGTCTGACATATTCAGAGATGACTGCTCACAGCTAACCATTGAACTGATCAAGAGGTTCCCAATGGAGGAGTTAAAGAGAAGGAACTAAAGGAGTTGAAGGGGTTTCGTCCCCATGAGGAGAGCAACAATACCAACCAACCAGAGCTCCCCACGGTCTAAGCCACCAGCCTGGGAGCACATAGGGAGGGACCCATGGCTCCAGCTGTATATGTAGGGGAGGATGGCCTTGTCGGGCATAGGTGGGAGAAGAGATCCTTGGTCCTGTGAAGGCTGAATGCCGAGTGTAGGGGAATTTGAGGGTAGGGAGGGGGAGGGGGTAGGTGGGGGCACACCCTCATAGAAGCAGGAGGAGGGGACATAGGATAGGGGGGTTCTGAATGGGGAGAAATGGGGTAAAGGGATAACATCTGAAATGTAAATAAAATATCCAATAAAAATATATTAATTCTAAAAAAGAAAAATGATTCATATAGTGATATTAAACCCTGCAGGCATTCTTGTTAAGTGAGAACAATAAGCTGGAGAGCAGTGAACGCTCCTTTTGCTGAGGGAAGATGAGCTTATATTAAATATGTTCATACTGTGCAGTATACATTTGCTTAGGGAAAGAAAATGATATATAAGACATAAGTAAAAGCAAATATCTATATGAGATAGAGGAGAAATTGAGACACATAGAAACCACAAGACCAAGACTGTCCATCCGTGTTCTGATCTGATTTTTGAATCATATGATTGTATAGCCTTCTTTTTAAAAGTTAAGAGAATGTAAACTTTACATGTGAAGCATATCTTCACACTGACAGTTAATCTTGAGAAAAGGCTCTAAATTCCACAATCATTTATTGTAACCAACACCAGAAATGTTCAAGTATTCATTCATTCTTTAGAATGAATGGTTTTTTTCTTTTCTTGTTCTTAGTTTTTAAAAGACAGGGATGTTTCTGATTTCTAGTAATTTAGGGAATATAGTTGTTGCCTGTTTTATGATAGAAGAAGAAGTAATTTTATTTTTAATTTATTGGGAATTTTGATGAAACTGAGATAGATGCCAGATAGAATAAATGATTGTGAAGAGAAACAGACCTAATAAGAGTGAACAGAGTAAAGGCTAAGCTACTATCCAAGGCACTTTGCTGACTAGAAATCATACTCTGTTAGCATTCCTTCTAGGCTCTGCTCCACAGTTACCTGGCAACAGCCAGATATGCCTGCCTCACTATAAAAGGGGATGCTAGCCCCCTCCTCTCTCTCGCACTCTCCTACTGTCTTACTCTCTTTACCCTCTCTGTCTCTTCTCTCCCCACTGTCCTCCCCCATTTCTCTCCATGTGTTCCTGGCCAGCCTCTTCTCTCTCTGTCTCTTCATCTCTTTGTCTCTCTGTCTGTGTCTCTGTGTCTCTGTCTGTCTGTCTCTCTCTCTCTCTCTCTCTTTCTCTCTCACTCTTTCTCATTGTCTCTACTCCATCCTCAACTCCCCTCCTCATGCTCTAAATAAACTTTATTCCATACTATACCTACGTGGCTGGTACCTGGGGGCGGGGGTGGGTGGGTGGGTGGGGAGGGATACCTCAGCATGGGCCCACAGAGGCACCGCTTTCCACCTCACCATACTAAGCCTCTACCAAACATATCCTGGCTCATTCTTTTTAATAAAACACAATACTGTAATATACAATTCTCTATCCCCTCATCATTTTAATTGAGGATCTTATGGATATATTCAATATAAATTCAGGAAAGTGACACTTGAGTAGCAAGCTTTCTGGAGAACTGGAAACATGTTACAAGAAGCAAACATATAACACCATAGAAAGAGAGGCCGAGAAGCCAAATGCGGTGGTGCATGCCTGTAATCAAAACACTTGTGAGGTACAGGATGGAGAAATGTGTTGACTATGCATAATGAGTTCAAAGATGGACTAGGCTATGAAAAACCCTGTTTGAAAGAAAAAGAAAGGAAAGAATGAAGGAAGGAAGGAAGGGAGGAAGGAAGGAAGGAAGGAAGGAAAAATGATTTTAAAAGTAGGCTGAAAATGTTCTTTACCGGTCCTGGGTTCAATCTCCAGCACCATTAGTGGGGGATGAGGGCTGCAGAAACAGAATTTTTATAGCTTAAGGTTTAAGGCACAAGCCGACAATATGATATGAAATATCCTGCCATGGCTGGCCATATATTTATTGGGGAAAATGGCAAAACCCAGATGAAAGCTGTACAGTTATTTTGGGAAGAAAGTGGAAAGAAAAGGAGGAGGAAGGTTTCAGTTCTATAAGGCCTTGCTGGAGAAATGCAGGTAGGGAAGGAGAGTGAGGTGGCAGGAAGGCAGCCACTAAAGATGCAAGCCTGTGGGAGAAGAAAGAAAAGAATACAAAGGAGCCATGTCAGTCTGTTTTATACACAGGCCAGGCTGGGAAGTGAAAATTGGCCTTTTGGATGAAGGACTGGAAGAACAGGATCCAAAACTGATGAAAATTCCATTTCCTTCAGCATTCTGGATTTAACAAGGCAAAAAGAAAACGTCATGTACTTTAGGGAGACATAATTTTTTATTTAAATTTTTATTATTTGAATTAGTAACGGAGGGTGAGTGTAGTTCAGGTATATAACATTGCCCTAGCACAAGCAACACCTTGGATTTGATCGGCTGCACTGAAAAATGTTCTTCATTAACCTGTAACAATTGTGCATGTTTATGGATGCATTATGACCATTCGATACTCATATCCAATGTATAATTCTCAATGAACAATAATTAGCATTGGAATCCCCTTAAATGTTTACCATTTATTTTTGTTGAAAATTTTTGAACCACTCTCTCCTAGTTTGTTATAAAATTCATAGTAAACTCTTGTCACCATTACTGGGCTATGGGACACTGGAACTTAGTCCTTTCTAATTTTATTTTGATACCTGACAATTAACCTTATAGAGAGACTTTTCTTAACCCTTTCTTCTTCTTCTTCTTCTTCTTCTTCTTCTTCTTCTTCTTCTTCTTCTTCTTCTTCTTCTTCTTCTTCTTCTTCTTCTGATTCCATACTTGTTCTTTAAACATGTATGTGTTATATATGAGGGCACATGTGCAATGGCACACGTACAGAGGTCAGAAGATAGCTTTGTGGAATTGGTTCTCTCTTGTCACCTTGTGTGGGTTCTGGGGATTGAACTTAGGTCATCTAGTTTGTGCATCAAGTCTTTAACTCCTGAGCTATCTCACCAACTGGCCCCTTACAGAGCTGTCATTAAGAGGGTTAGGGAGTTGTGGTAAATGATCTCAAAACTATCTTGCAGTTTGTGGTGGGTTGGATGAGATGTCCCTCATAAATCTCAGGCATTTGAATATTTCAGTCTCCAGTTGGTGGACCTTTCGATTTGGAGGTGTGGCCTTGTTGGTGGAAGTCTGTCACTGTGGTCAACCTTGAGGTTTCCAAAGGCTTGTGCCATTGCCAGTGTGCTCTCTGCCTCCTGCTTGTGGTTTGAGATGTAAGCTCTCAGCTGTTCTTATCACTATGCTTTCAATCCACCATCTGGGACTCTAAGCCCTTGGAACCATAAGCCAAATTTTTATAAGTTGTCTTGATGTTTTGTTAGAACAGGAGAAAAGTGACTAAGATATGGTTGTAGGTCTAATTCTTCAGTCACAGGGGTAGTAAGGTGACATCACTTCTGTACATCAATGTGAAAATATATCACATAAACCAAGTAACCATATGGGACTGGGCACTTGGTAAGTACCAGAGTAACGTGGCAGCTCTGCAACTCTGGGTTCTCTGTCTTGAGTACATTTGATATAATCAATGTCTACATTAATCCCTTCCATTTGGTGTTCGGTGATGTTGCATTGCACACATATACTGTTATCTATTGCTCTTTTAATTGATAAGGAGTATTTTTGGCTGTCTTCTGCTCTACTAAAGCTGCTATATGCAACTATGTATAGTGCTTATACTATGGATATTTATTGTCATTTATCATGGATAAGAATCTAGTAGCAGAATCGCTAGGCTGTGCCCATGATTTGACCTCCAAGATCAGCTGTCAATATGGTTTTTAACATGACTCTGCCACATTTTGTCCCTGTGAGCAGAACATGGCAGTTCATTTGTGTTGTAACCTTACCAATCTGAGTGATCAGATGTACATTTTAGATACTCTATAGAAGTACAATAGAATTACATGTAAATTTTAACTTACATTTCTGTGATGACAAATGCCTCTGAGCGTCTTTCATTTCATCCCTGCTCTTTACACATTTGCAAGATACTAAACTCAAAATGTTAGCCTGTAGTCATGGAGTTATCTGGTTGTAAAACTCTCAGAATGACGATGGCAGCACCATCACTATTTCACGTTGGTATGTCTGAAATTTCCACTGCCAATAGAATGGGTACTGCATACACAGTTTCTAACATTCAGTAGTTTCCATAAACACTGGCTCAACTATGTCCTAATGAAATGCTTCAAGAAAACAGTCACCATAATTAAGGGTCAGAAATGTTTCCTGGGAGGTGATGTATGTAATTTAACTGAAATATTTCAAAATTTCTGACTTCGTTAGATGGTGAACCTCCTAGGGGGAAAATAGTTTCTAATGGTTATTTTTAATTAATAAAGTGTCAAGATAATGATAGAATCCCTGAAATTGGAAAACAGAAAAAGATTACTGTGCAAAGCAGCTCTGTAAAAATACAGGGCACAATCTCTCCAGGACTTAGCTTCATCAGCTACAAAACAGGACAATTAATGACTCTGAATCCTCTTTTAACTCTGGCCTGTGTTCAGTGTTTTGAATTGCTCTGTGACTACTGGGTGGCTTTTTTTGTGTGTGATTAGATTAATTAGATGTAATAGTACAATTTTGGAGGAAAAAGAATGTCCTTGTCAGGACTGACAAGTTCTCTTTCTGCAGTTTTTTTTTCTCTAAAATAATTAAGTGAATTGAACCTCTTTATTTCCTAGCTGTGATAGTTAAATATTCATGAATTCTTTTTTCCCATCATTTTATTGTGAACATTTTCAAACACACAGAAAAGTTGAAATAATGTTGCAATGAACACTCAAAAGCTCAGACACCTAGATTCTGCAATTAACCCTTTGCTCTACTTAATTTGTTATATCTATATACCATCCATATGTTTAAAATAAATTAAAAAAAATATTTCAAACTAAATGACTGACCTCAGTACACATCTCTCTATTTGCTCCTTGTACTTTAAGATGGACTTTGGCTATGTTGATGCACTGTGGCACATATGTATTCTTTTCTACAAATAAGAGATGGCTAGTATTGTTTCTAGAATGAATATTTTCATATAACATCCTTTAGGTCAATGGTTCTCAATTAGGGACAGTTTTCCCCCTTATCTGATGCTGGGGCCCATTTGACAGTGTCTGGGATAGCTTTGGTTATCATGACTTGGGTATGCCAGTGGGATGCTACTAAGTCTTAGGATGCACAGGAGACCCCTTGTAACGCGCGCGTGGTATCCCTGCCTGCAGGAACTCACACGAACACGCGGGGATTCTTTCGTGGTGCTTTTATTCTTTCAACCTGAGTGGGGGAGACAGAGAGAGTAAGACAGAAGAACAAGAGCATTCATAAAGAGGCCAGTCGGACGTCTTGCTCCCGTTTATATAGCCCTTGGAGTAGACAATCATGATTGGCTGCTTGCTCAAACTCCCAGGTTCCTCTGCGCTGTACATGCGCAGTCTAATGGTGGATGTGACGTCGGAAATTAGGCGTGCCCAAAAACCCTGTGCATGTGCGGTTACCTTACGCACCCAGGCGTCAGCCGGGACCGCCTCCTACAACCCCTCACAACAAGGAATTACCCACCCCCAAATAATATTAGTACCAAGAGTGGCCAATATTGTTTTAAGTAATGGTAGACCAGGGTCAGAGAAATGTCACAGCACATAAAGGTACTTGCCATAAAGCCTGGCAACCTGAGTTTGATCTCTGAGACCCAAATGCTGGAAGGAGAAAATGACTCCTGCAAATTGTCCTCTGACCACTACATCTGTGCTGTGGCATGTGTGTACTGTGGCAGATGCATGCTCCCCCCCCACCTCCCCAATATAATAAATAAACAAAGTGAAATTAAAACTTTCAAAAGATATGGTGAATTCATCTCTAGTGCTATTCAGAAACAGATAGTGTGTAAAACTGTGTTGTCATACTCCAGGGACATCAAAACGGCTAAGAAAAAACAAAGGCTTGAAGACTCTTATTTCTTTTGACTTTCTTGTTCTGTTTGTGAAACTATTTTACTAAGGTGGTACCCTGTGCTCATCATTTATTTTTTCCCACTCTTCCTTTTTTTTCTTCATTTAGGTCTGAAATACTTGTATATGAAATCTTCACACAATCCCATCTTTTTCAGGGTGACAACTGTTACTTACAATCCCCCACCCCTACCACCAAAGATCGAACGAATTCATTGCTGTGTGTGCGCAGCTCATTTGTAGAGAACTTACCTAGCATGTGAGAGGTCCTAGGTTTGATTCCCCAGCACCACCAAACAAGCAAACAAACAAAACCAACAAAAACAGAGCAAACAATTCATCTCAGGAGTGAACAATTGAGGGAAGGGCAGGTTAAAGAGGAACAAGAATCTGAAAGAAGCCAGTGGTTTCATTTCTTTGTTTAGCTTTTACGTTCGTTTCCTTCAGCTCAGTCATTCTCAGTTTAGCTCATCCAAGCAAGAGCTTCCTCTGAATGCTTTGTCTGTATGTCTGTGATGTGCACAGGCCTGGGAGGGAAAACAAGGAAAGCCAAGGGTCAGAAAACAGGGAAAGCCAAGGGTTGAAAAACAAAACCAATAATATAAAAGCCAACTCACAACCACTGTTCCCTCATGCTGGTTGTCAATGTGCACTTGCTTCCAGCTGTGTCAGATGTTTCATGTTCGGTACTCATTAGCCAAGGCCTTGTTCTCCATCAATAACTGCAGAGCATCAGAACTAGCATGGAGATAAAGAGTGCAAATCTTTGAAGTTTCCCAAGATACTCTACCTGAGCGTCTTACCCACCACAACATGCATCGTCTCAGAGTTATGCAAATGTGGATCCACACCAAGCTTGAGAACTTGTGGTTTTGTGAATTTTAAAAAACAATTTTTTTTTTTTTTTTTTGGTTTTTCGAGACAGGGTTTCTCTGTGTAGCCCTGACTGTCCTGGAATTCACTCTGTAGACCAGGCTGGCCTCGAACTCAGAAATCCACCTGCCTCTGCCTCCCAAGTGCTGGGATTAAAGGCGAGTGCCACCACCACCCGGTTTTAAAAACATTTTTATATTGATTATTTACCTACTTACTTACCTACATACGCATACCACAGTTCACATGGTGAGGTCAGAAGACAACTTGTGGGAGTGGCTTCTTTCCACCATCAGGATTCTAGGAATCAAATTCAAGTTCTCCAAGGCGAGTGCCTTTGCTGGCTGAACCATCTTGCCAGTCTGGTTTTGTGTTTCTTTTTCCGTAACATTAGTTATTCCCTAGAGATATAAATAGTTAAATCAATAATTTGGTAAAAATTTTATCAGACATAAAAGGATACACAGGGCAGAAGGCTTGATCTTCTCAAACTGTACACTAACAACAAAAGTCGCCAGCTTTTCATGCATCCAGACCATATGATGCCTCTCCAGCCAAAGGCTCAGAGAATTCAAGCTCCTTTTTATATGCACAGGAACATTCTCTATGTACATTATCATATCTTTAAAAAAAAAACCCTGGAGTGCAGTGTACTTATAGAAAAGGGCATATGTCTCATGTACACAATTCAGTGAATTTTGATCTATGTGTGCACCTGTGAAACCACCTGTCCAAACAGGATGAGAATGTTATCAGCTTCCCAGAGGCTCCACGATGCTTAGAGCAGCCAAGACTCATTAAAGGAGACCTACCTCTTTGAAGCTTTGGAGCCGCTACAATCTTTTTTGTTAAGTATGTTTTTCTAAGTAACAACAGCCCAGCCATTCCTTTGTCCCTTTGCCAGCTCAGTCACAGGTGAATTTCTGGGTATCTCCCACCTATCATAAACAAAGCCAGATGTTTTAAGTGTAAATCATAGGGCTGGAATGCTGCCAGTTAGTCTGGATTCAAAGTAATCTGGAAATTGCTGGCTGTTTTCAGAGAGGTAGAGTGGCTTTCAAAGCATCATTCTGATTTTCACTCTGCTGCTTAATGGCTTTGTCAGTATGGGAGAATTCTTTGACCTCTGCAACACTTAGTTTCTTCTGCGGAAGAGAATTACCAATCCTTACTTAGAAACGTAGTTGCGAGAGCTGCAAACAGTTATTTAGTGTTTGGTGCATGGTAGCTGGGATCAGAGGAAGGGCTGTGGGTTTAAGGCATAGAGAATTGGAATGCTGTAAAGTTTTCAGAACTAGAGCAGAGAGGATTTTACTCCACTAATAATACAGTCAAGAATTTATTTTCCTAGAGCTGGGGGTGGGGCCCAGTTGGTAGAGTGATTGTCACTATTTATGAAGCCCTGACTTTAATCCTCAGCGCTGCACAAAACAGTCACGGTGGTTCAACTGAAAGCCCACCAGAGGTGGAGGCAGGAAGACCAAATGTTTAAAGTTGTCCTTAGATACATAGTGAGTTTGATGCCAGGCTAGAGTATGCGAGGCTCAAAACAAAAAGTGTATTTTTTTTTTTTGCCTAGAATTTGAGAGGCTCCTCAGCCAAAAGGTATGACTCTATTTTCAGAGTGTATTCAGCTCTTTAAGAACATCTCCCCGGAGGTAGCAGGACCCATAGCATCTAGAGAAAGTGTCATTCTGCCATTGCTTGCACAACATCTTTTTCTGAAAGCACCATACTTAAGAAAGTGGAGACAGCAACACTAAAATTTATTCCAGATTACTCAAATTGAGAGCCTTGTGGCTCTCAGACAATCACTGTCTTCTAGATAAGGGACTTATCTAGATAAGGGATATGTCATTGTCTTGAAAATGGGAAGGGTAGAACCAAGGAGAACATCGAATGAACTGGACGGCTTGTTCATTCTGGCAGGAAATATTTCATCTCAAACATTATTGAGCAAACATGCCCCACTCCTTTCGATTCTGGGTTTCTAGTGTAAGTGGATTCAGTTCAGTTGATTCATTTCCAGCTACTACTTATAGTCACATTTGGTAATTTTCCTTTTGGAAATAGTAATCAGGGTGTAAACATAGATCTTGGTGTGTGTGTGTGTGTGTGTGTGTGTGTGTGTGTGTAGGCAAAGGTTCTCATTGGAAAAAGATTTGAATATGAATACTGGGAAACAAAATTTCAAAGAATATGTGTTTATAAGTGTCTACTGCCTTTCTACCCCGATCCTACAGGAGGGAAAATATGATGAATAGTTCTATAGAACGGAAAAGAGCTGGGAGGCGTTGTGAGCTTGGTGGTAGAGTCCTCACTATGCAGGTGTTAGGCTCTGGCTTCTGCCCCCAGCCCTGCAATATAAATGTGACAGTGAAAAGAGAGAGTGTTTGCCAGGCCTGGTGGCACACATCTTAACCCAGTACTCAGGAAGCAGAGGCAAGTGGATCTCGTGAGATTGTGGCCAGCCTGATCTACAGAGTGAGATCCAAGTCTGAAAACCAAACAGATCAAAAAAAAAAAAAAAAGACAGAAGAGAGACAGAGGTCTGAGGTGAGTAGCATATTTTGTGAACTTTCTAGAAACATCGGCGTACATAAACACATAGCTAGGACTCCTTCCAGAACCCAAATAATGAAGGCATCACAGAAAAGCTTCACAGTAAGCCCACCTCTGCCATCTGTGACACATCTGTGAGGTGCTGCCCACAAATCACTTCTTACACTTCCTTATGGACTTTGCTCCCATACAAGCTTACAGAAAAGGTCAGTTGTGATAAATGATTTTAAAGTCACATTTTTGTCACTGTCATGCTATTTAATCTCCCCACCCCCTTTTTTTTTGAGACATGATGTCATGTAGCCCAGGGTGGTGTTCAATTTTCTCTGTGTCTGAGGATAACCTGGAACTTCTGATCCTTTTACTTCCACGGGCCTGTGCCACCATGGTGGGTTTTCCTGAGTGTTGGGGATCAAACCCAAGTCTTTGTGAATGCTAGGCAAGTACTCTACAAACTGAGGTATATGCATAGCTCTGTGCTTTTGAATATTGTGCCTGTGTAGAGTGTTGCAGGGCGTGGAAGTGACGAGGAAAAGGCTGGCTAAGTGAGGCAACATGGATTATAGATGATATGGTGAGACATTACTCTCGCTAAGAAAATGTTTGTGACTCTAAGCGGCTGCCCAAGGGGACATGCTACTTATATCTATGGAAGTTTTGATCATTGCAGGCCGGCCTTATAAGTGAATTGTTTGCCTGATGAGGGTGACATTGAAGGAAGTGACAGACTGAATGTTTACTCTTTGTGAAAAAGACAGGCCAAGAAGAAATTGGTCTGAATAGCAGCAACAGATTGAGGTTACATTTAAAGAAACACAATTTTGTTTTGAGGGCAGCATGGACCATTAAAGCAATTTTGGATCAATCTTTCTTGTAGCTCTTAGTGGATCATCAAATTCTCATCATTCAGAGGCAATTTCGACTCAGGTTTATTGCATGTTAGGAGACTAAACAAAATCGCTGCTCAGGAAGCCTTCCAGTTACAATGGCATGCTGCGAACGTTTGCCTAGTGTGTGACAAATTCAATATCCTGCTTTCAAAAATGATGAGAGGCACCAGGAAGTATGCAGCAGTAGAATATGGGATGTGCATTATGAAAGATTCTTCTTTCTTTTCAAGGATATGTGTGGTTCAGACGTGGTCACATTATGTAGGCTGGCCTGAACTCACAGTCTTTCTGCTTCAGGCTTCGGCGTGCTGGGATTGCAGTTGTATACCACTACGACCAGCATAAAAGGACTTTTCTGGTGCTTTGAGGGTTTTGTTGTTGTTGTTTGTTTGTTTAGATGGTTCTCATTAGGCAGCTGAGACACTTGTCTGGAACTCTCAAAGTTAATATACTCCTACCTTTGTCTTCTGAGTGCTAAGGTCACAGACATGTGTCACTATGACATGAGAAGACTTCGTAACGTATAGGAGTCCTTACAAGTTTACTTAATACAACATGCTATCTATATTTAGATGAAAGGTCAGTAAACTGTAATTCATGGGCCAAATTCATCCTAACATCTATTTTTTTGCAATAAGTTTTCTTATAGCCATGAACACACTGCTCATTTGTTTAACATATTGTCCATGGCTGCTTTAGAGGAGCAGCAGAGCTAAAGTTGCCAAAGTCTGCATAGAAACTGTGAAGTTTGGAACATTTGCTGTCTGATCCTTCTGGAACAGTGGTTCTCAAACTTCTGTCTTAGTTGGGATTACTATTGCTGTGATGAGGCACCATGACCAAGGCAACTCTTATAAAGGGAAACTAATTGGGGCTGGCTTACATGTTCAGAGGTTTAGTCCATTATCATCATGGTGGGAAGCATGGCAGCATGCAGACAGGAATGGTGCTGGAGCTGCTGAGAGTTCTCCATCCTGATCCATAGGCAGCAGGAAGATACTGAGACATACTTCTGCTAAAAAAGCCACACCTCCTAATAGTGCCATTCCCTACGAGTCTATGGGAGCCATTTTCTTTTAAACCGCTACATTTTCCTAATGCTGAGACTTTTCCTTATGTTGTGGTGGCCTCAAAACATACAATCATTTTCATTGCTACTTCATAACTGTAATTTTGCTACTGTTATGAATAGTAATGTAAATATTTTTGGAGCTAGAGGTTTGCCAAAGGAGTTGTGACCCATGGGTTGAAAACTACTGATTAAAGTATTATTAAATTTACCAAACCCAATTATTTGTATAGTGCTTGGGATATACCTCTATAGTACTGACAAGAGCTGAAGGCAATTTGTACTAGTTTGCTTTCCACTCTGGTGATAAAACACCATAACCAAAAGCAGCTTGGGAGGAAGATCTTTAAGAATAAAGGTAAGCAACTCAAAATAGCATCCCTGAAACTGACCAGATTCACTATGTCCCTATTTCTCCGAGACAATATAAACAGTAAAGATTGTTGAGAGTCAGTCTCAGACAACTCAAGCTGCAACGAAGACTCCGAGACCAGACCAGCTGCCTGGAAGAAGCAGAGATAGCCAAGGTGCCTGGAACAGTGTTAGGCCAACTACCTTACTTGGAAGGGACACTCTCCAGACTGTTGAACAGCCTACAAGCCATGCAGCAGTGCTCCAGGTTCCTAGTTTTTGTGAGCTCTGGAGTGTGCTTTGGTGATGCAGCTGTCTTTGAGTCATTTCTGCTCTTGTAAAAAACCCCTCACCCATGTTTCTTCTTCTGTAAGTAACTTCAGTAAAAATCACTGGCTCACCAACTTCAACTTTGGTGGTATCTGTATGTTAGTCAGTCGTGGGCTCCCTATCTGGGTGAATAGATATGTGTTTGACTTCCCAGGAAAAGTCTTATTACACAAGAGGCCATGGAAGGATACTCTTTATTGACTTGTTCTCCATGGTTTGCTTAGCCTACTTTCTGATACAGCCCAGGACCAACTGCCCAGGGGTGGTACCACCCACAGTGGGCTGGGCTCTCCACATGAATCATTAATAAAGAAAATATCCCCACGAACTTGCCTATAGACATCTGATTGAGGTACTTTTTCAGTTAAGGATCCCTCTTTCCTGTGACTCTGACATGTATCAAGTTGATAAAAACAAAACAAAACAAAACAAAACAAAAAACAAAAACCCAAACCAACTATCCTGCACACTGCAGTTAACTCAGAATGGGGAGTTTAGTTCCAAAGCTCAGCTTCAGCATTGTCACTTGCAGCTACCAATGGATTTTTCATTTCTGGCTCAGTCAGTAATATTTTTTTGACACAGATTTTCATAGTCCACACTGGCTTTGAACACACAATCCTCCTGTCTTCCTCTTTAAAATGCTAACATTACTGGTGCACCACCATGCTTGTACTGTCCCTATTTTGACCTAGATCAAATTATGACCTAGATCACTTTACCTACTCCAACTACTAGAATGTTTCCCCTAACTGAAATTGGATCACATAAAGTTAAGGGGATCTAGGAAGCCAGAGAATAGCAAACATGGCTCTCTCAGGCCTTGACCTTCTCCACCATTCCCTCTGCTTTGCTAAAAACCTTTAGATTAGTTCCTAACGGTATCCCTCAAGGTCTACTCCCTTATTTGGACACTTCCTCCTGAGGCTGACTACCAAGGTCCAGCTATCAAAGTATTTGAAGTCTAACAATTAAAAACACCCTTTGGCTCACCTAATTAACATGACCAATTAAAATTAGCCAACTCATCCTCACATGAGGTTTCTCATTGTACCTTTATAAGCTGTCATATTCCTGGGTGCCACATCTGTCTCCTCTTTATCCAGATGCAGTCCTTTGTCCCCCACGACAATATTCCTCCCCCCTTGTTCTGTTCCCGTTCTCCCTTGTCCTCTATCTTCTATTTTTGTCTCTTATTCCCTGACCTCTGTCTCTCTGGGGCAAATAAATCTCCTTTGTTCGGACTCCTTTGGTCCTGGGGTCCTGAGTCAATACTGATTTCTTTATTGATTACCCTGAAACAAGTGAGATATGGAAAAAAAGTGCTTAAAGACTAGTGATGTAGCTCAGTAGTTTAGTGCTTGTCTAGCATGGAAATGCTCTGGGTTCTATCTCTAAACCAAACAAAAACCAACTAAGCAAACACCTATCGAGAACTGCCTTCCTTACAGAAGTCATACCATGTTTGCCAGGAAACAATACAGTTCCTCTCATATGCTTTTAATCAATGCCAAATTACTTTAATAATGAACAAAATGTAATTTCTATGCAAATAGATAGCACACTGTATTATTTAGGGAATAGAGACAGGAAGAGAACATATTCAATACAAATGTATTTTTTAATAATCTCACTCCATGTGTCTTAGTTTCTATTCTGTTACTTTGATAAAGTGGTCTAAAAAAATTAACTATAGGAGATACAGGTTTAATTCTGGTTCACAGTTCAATGTTACTGAATGTCTTAACTACTTTTCTATTGCTGATGAAACACCATGACAAAAGCAACTTATGTAAAAGAAAGCATTTAATGGGTCCTTACAATATCAGAAGGTGAGTCCCATGACCATAATGGTAGGGAGCAAAGCAGCAAGTAGGCAGGCATAGCACTGAGTGGAGCAGTAGCTGAGAATTTCTATTTAACCCACAAGCACAAGGCAAAGGTAGAGGTTGGTGGGGGTGGAGCACATACTTGGAAAAGCCTAGCTTTCTTGATAGTTTCTATTTAAGGTTGATCTGGAATCCACCTGTACTCTCCATACTCCTCAGGGAGTGCAGACAACATCCTTTGGTTCCACAAGTTTGTTTGACGTAGAGGTTCTATCGTTGGACACAGTGAAAGTTTTATAGTCATGTCTCTGGGTGCCAGGCTTTCAGCTCACTCAGACCTCTCCTTCTAAAATTTGGAATTCTAGACAAGCTCTGAGGCTTCATTTTTCTCATTTGGAAAAAATAAACCACTGGAAACAATGATTATTGTTGCTGACATGGGAAAACAGAAATGGGACACAGTTCTCTGTGGTGCCTTGGCATAGCTGTATGCCATGTTAAGCTGAGATACTTTTTGCTAAAACAAAGAGGATTTGTTCCAGAAGGTCTTTTCAGGATTATTTATATACAAAGAGTCCTGGAAGGTAGAGATCTTGTTTCCATGGAGAAGTGACAGTACAATGGCTTGCCATCCAGTTTAATATTTCTTTTTGGACAGAGCTCAGGTAGTAATTCTATTCTACCCAGTATAAAAGACTTGTAAATTTGGAGGTCCTCTCCTGTAATGCAACTCACAGTGCAGGGAGGCCTCAGATGGCATTCATTGCATCCCCTTTTGTGAACCAGAGTTTGAGAAACTGAGACAAATGAGACTCTTGCCATTGCTATAGTCTTTTGTCTCTGACGTAGTGTTGTTTGCTTCTTTGAGAGTAATAGACCATGTTTCTTGGCTTAAGATGGGCTTAGCCTACAGAAAGAGGGTCCTGACAGCTCAGTGACTGCTCAATCCACTCGAAGCCAGTGGTTCCCAGGTTTGCTGTGTAACAATCTTGAAGAATGGTGTGTGAGGACAGTAGAAAATGGGCAACCGGAGTGTGCTTGAAGCAGAGAAGCAGCTCCCTGTAGCAAGGAGAGGGAATCAAAACTTAGTTGCCAGCTCTGTGTTCTCTGCTGGGCCCTTCTCTGACCAGTACCTGAGTCTGATTGACTCAGGACTGTATGCAAACTAGGGAATGAATTATGAGGCCTTTGTTTGGCTGAGCTGAATGAGTCTGGAGGACTGTGGTTGGGTGGGAGATATAATAGGGTAGAGGCTCAGGAACTCCCAACCACCTGAGAACGACGACCTACCTAAAGTTTCAAGGGGAGGAGAAAGACCCAGGAAGTGAGGAGAGCAATGGACTGTGGTCTGCCATTTTCAGATGAAAGGCCAGTGTTAGAATAAAGGTCAACTGTCATATTGTTGAGTCAAAACTGTAGCGGAATATTCCCCCCACCCCTACATTTTACAATAAACTCGGTAATTTGGGAGGAGTTAATGTGGGAGAAGAGGAGAGGAAGAGGAGAAGGAAGAGGAAGAGCTAGGGAGGAAGAGATGTAGGAGCCATGGAGGACCACACATGTATTGAGAGCAGTCCTGGGTAACAACTTATATCATAAGGTTAGTTTTTGGGAAACACCTCTAATTGTGTGGGCATCTTGTTAATCGAGCATTACCAAACATAAAGTTTTTGGATAATGTTTAAGCATTAGAGTCTCATTTCTACCGGGTACATCGTGGATAGCAGGATGGCCTGGGCTCAGCCCAGTCTTGTTGAAACAGCGTGGGAGATTGGCAGAGTCATCTCCCATACTGGCATCTAGTGGGTGGCAGAGTGGTGTCTCTTTTCGCCTGAGCCTGCAGCCTGAGCCGCTCATGGCCTCAGGTCTTGCCTAGTCGGGAATATGGCAACTCTGCAACAACAAGCCAGATCGGGTGCTGCCAGTTTTAATATTAACCATTAACACAAAACCTTTAAGAATTCCTAGCTTCTGAATTAAATTCATAGCATTGGAATCTGGCTTCTACATTCACTGTCTATAAGGAATACACTAAAATGATGGTTCTGCAGTTTGCTGATGTTCCTTCTTCTGAGAAAAGCTCAGGGCTCCTTTGCCTGAATACAGTTCACTGACAAATTG
Source organism: Rhabdomys pumilio (assembly GCA_030674055.1). Classification (NCBI taxonomy): domain Eukaryota; kingdom Metazoa; phylum Chordata; class Mammalia; order Rodentia; family Muridae; genus Rhabdomys; species Rhabdomys pumilio. Next base: position 117,697,628 of record JANHMN010000005.1, on the reverse strand, counting down.
CTCTGCCAGGGTCCACTTCTCCCTGTCTAGATGTCTAAAAGTGAAATTTGCCTGCTCCTCAACCTTTTTATTAGAAACAATGTATTTTCTACTAGCATCCATGATGTCATGAGGTTAATCCTTTAGCTTGTAAGTAAGGCAAAATATTGACCTTTAATGTGTTTTTAAAAAAATATACTTAATATACACATTTGATCTCATTCTTAACATGTACAAGACAGATTATCAATAAACACCTACTTAATATGTAATGATGGTTATAATGGGTTATATATGAAGCATTGCCTTACCCAAAAGGATTCTGTACTAAAAGCCTGGTTCTAAATTCTGCAATGGTCATGGGGCTTTGGGGGAAGTAAGGGCAACTTCATTAATGAAGTTATTTCCTCATGGATTCATAGTATAATGCCATTTTTTGGAGCACCTGGAGACTTCTGGAGGTGGAATCTAGTTGGGGACAGTAAGACACCGAAGAGACAGTAAGACACTCTCTCTGCTTCTTGGCTGCCAGGAGTTGAGCAGTTCTGCCCCACCATGACTTCCAACCATGATGTACCAACTTGCCACATACTCACAGCAATGGAGTCTGGACTGAAATCTATGGTACTCTTGGCTAAAATTAATTTTCACTCCTTTAAATAACTCCTCTTAGTTATTTGTATAGCAGTGAAAAGTCTGAGTAACACAGTTGTAAATGGTAGACTACTAACAGTGACATCCACAATAACTTTTTTTTACTTTACCTCTCCAAAATGTAAGCCATGAGAAGTTTAGAGAAAATAGGCAGAGACAGTCATGTCAAGGAGCCCTAGCCCACTGGGATGAGGGGGTAACTTTTACTTTAGAAACTCATTTCTCAGACCCTGGATACCACTTTCTCCCTCCAATTTCATTTGCTTTCTGGTTTCCGAGGTTTAGGAAGAAGTAAGGGAGAGTGTGGGAGGCAGAAGTTCTGGTGCAAGTGACACCAGGTGGCAGGATCATATTGCATGAAATAGTAGAAGTGAGATCTAGTGACAGACTAGGCTACTTTATTGGGATTTCAGCTCAGGAGCAAAAGGGAGCTCATACTGGTCAAAGGAGGCTGCAGGCTGCTCTCTCACCAAAGGGAGCAGCAAGCTTTTGTTGACTTTCTGTGAATCACTAATGCTTAGGAGCTGTTCGTTGTCCATGAGCAAAGTTTTAAAAGGGTGTTTTCTCATGTGTGCATAAGCATTCACCTTAAGCTTAGTGTCTATAGTTCAGCACTTTAACCTGGGAACTGCTGAGTTTCTCTTCCTGCTGGTATCATGCATTACATAAACATCCGGGTCTCATGGTTTGATGTGAACCAAAGATCTTTCGTACTTGAGCTACCCAGACAGCATAAAGGTGAGGTAGAAGAGATGTGTATCTGCAACAATGGGCAACAGAGGGAGTTAGCCCTCTACTAGAGTCATGGACAGGACATTTAAAAATGATGAAAAGAGGAGTCTAGAAAGCTGAAAAGGACAGATGAAAACAGAGACACCAAGCCAGTTTATCAATTTTAGTCACATATTAGATAGATATAAGGCTGCAGTGCAGGGCCAGGGTTTAAAGCCAAAATAGCCTTCATGTTTCTTTTTTACAAAGTATATTTGTATTTAGTGTGTGTGTGGGCATGCACACTTGGAGGTTGAAAGAAAACATGTGGGAGTTAGTTCTCTCTGTCTACTTTGTGGGTCCTGCGGATAGAACTTATGCCAGGCTTGGTAGCAGGTGCCTTTATTCTCTAAGATATCTTAAGTTTCTACTCACTAAGCTAAGGAACTGGTATCATGGCCACACATCAGAGATATAAGAGATTACTGTAAGATATTACAGCAAGGCTAGTAACTTGTGAACAATGCACTGGTTAGCTGTGTAGCCTCTAAAAATAATGACTTTTAAAAGATAATTTAAAATTAAAAACTTTTAAAAATCACCAGAGCTTATTTCTCTTTTTCTTTGGTACAATTTCCAACCTATCTTTGTCATTGCAAGGCCAGCCCTCTTGAACTCAAGTAGGGCTCATCTTTCACAAAGACCTTCGAGCATGTAAACAGTCTTTTGCTATGGTCTGATATGGTGTTTTATAACAAAGCCTGAGAAATGACAAGAATGGTAGCAGAAGAAACCAGTATTATGTTTTAATGGGAAACTGGCAAGGGCCCAGAATTTATTTGTCTTCTGTCTCATGGCAGTAGTCCCTACCTGAGTTTTTTCCAATTCAGCAAATTCATTATTGCTCAGGATGTACAAACTTCACCAACTGGTTTTCTTTAGCATGTTAAGAAAGGTGCTCCATAGTATAGTTTTCTCTTGCTTTATGTTAATATGCCAGCTTCCACTATTTTGTATAATGTGTTCTCTCAAAATCTTTCTCACTATCTTTGGCTTTTACTCCAGAAGAAAAATCTCTCATCAAGCCCAACATGGTACTGCACTCTTGGAACCCTAGTACTGGAGAGGCTGAAGAGGCCGATGACAAGGTCAAGGTCAGTCTGGGCCACAACAGCAAGACTCAGTCTCAAAAATAAGACGAAAATAACAAACATGGGAGACTAGAATGCTACAGGCAGAATGAATATTGCTCCCACATGTAGATACTTAAGGAGAAGTTAACATGAAATTTTATCTTTAGCAGCTTTAAAGTACGAAAGAAAATTCTAGGGCTAATGATATAGCTTATGATAGAGTTCTTGCCTATTGTGTGTGGGGTTCTCAGTTTGAAAAAAAATAGTGAGTTCTTTTTTTTTTCTTTCATTTTGTAAAGTAAAGTCATTTTATTCTAACTGACATACAAAAACGTCATACAGGTTCCTTAAGGAAGGCATGAAAACTCTTGCCCAGTCCCAAACTCTACATTGCAGTGAATTTCTGTACAGTTAGAATGAATTAATAGATGGAGCTTTATTTAGGGTTTTGTACTTTCAATGTCAATTACATCTTCAATTTATTAATTTTTATGGTTATTGTTACTTCAATACTCAGAAAAGTTACTTGACTTACCACCCATAAAAAAGAAAAAAAAAACTGAGTTAAAACTAGGAACAAATTAGTGAGTTAAGTTCAAAGGCAAATAATTACAGATGGAAACTGATGGAATGAAGAGGAACAAAAAACAAATATGTAGTTTCAAAATATAAGTTACTACTAGGACCAGGGAGTGATGGACGAAGACAGAAACATAGACAGAATTCAAATGCACTTCGAAGAGCTAAACACTGCTGTGCACACCTTTAATCCTAGTATTCAGGAGACAGAGGATGGTGGATCTCTTGTGAGTTCAAGGCCAGCCTGCTCTACTCAGGACAGTCAGGCTTACATAGAGAGACCCTATCTCAAACAAACAAACAAACAGACAAACAAAAACATGACAACAAAAATACAGAAGTCAAGTAGAATAAAACCAGGGTTAATGTTCTAAGGGGGAAAGAGATAAAATGGGTGATAAAATTGGTATTTCTATCAAAGTATACAAAGTAGTAATGGTTTAATCATCACCACAAGTATTACAAATTCTAACAAGTTTATAGAGAGACAAGTAGAGCAACAAAATATTTAATTCAAAGCCAGTCAAGTAATGAGAAGAAAAGAATACTGGGAAATTAAATCAAAGGGCAAGGGAGGAATGCGATGTTTGAAATAATCTCAGATTTACCAGTAATTACATGAAATGTTAATGCAGGAAATACTAATTTCGTTTTTAATAGCTGTGTGGTGTAGTACATGGACTTGTTAGTAAGTGCTTTGGATATTTTACTGATGAAAAGTAAATGCGCTCTAATTTTTCTATAATAACTAATATTGTATGAAAATTTATGTACATAGAAACTTCCATTTCTATTTTTATACAATATTTAAATAGGCTGACACAGTAGGAGAAAATGGAAACATATTTAAAATTAATGACAAGTTGTTGAGGTGATGGACATGTTAATTAGCTTAGTTAAATATCTATAATATGTATTTGTCTATTGAAATCTTAAAATTCCACTAAAATAAAATGCTGACATGAAATGCAAACATTACTCTCTTGACAGAAATATATAAAAAATTTTCATTTAACAGTATCAAACTGTCAATCATTCCACACTTTAATTTATGTATAAAGATTAAAAATTCCTCACATTCTATAGATATGAGACAAAATTGTCTTCAGTGGACTCGCCACTAAATTAGTTGCCCATTAACTGGATCACACAAGAAGTTTCTGCTTAGATCAACCACCATTAGATTAGATCTTTAGATTAGAATCTGAATATGGTGAATCAATCTTCTACCTGAGTTAATTATTATTGGACCAACTTGAGAATTGATACAAGGCAGATGGCACTCTTTTTTAAAAGAGAGACCTCATCTCTAGGATGGCCTTTCACCTAACTGAGGATCATAAACTCTCAGTCTTCCCAGTTCTACCTCTTTACTCTCAGGATCACAGGCATGAGACACAATTCCTGAAATACATTTATGAAGTACTAGGAATTGAACTAAGGGCCTCGTGCATGGTAGGCAAGTGCTCTACCAGCTGAGCTACAACCCAAGCTCCTTACACTCTCCCTTGATTGAATCAGTCTTTAGTAGATCAATTGCAGATTGTAGATGACACAGTGTCCTACTTTTATTCCTATTGATATGATTACTATGATCAAAAGTCACTTGGAAGGAAAGTGTTTATTTGGCTTATATGTCCTGATCATAGCTCATCATTAAGAGAAACCAAGGTGAGATCTCAAACAGGGCAAGAAACCAAGCATAGACAATGGCAGAATATGGTTACTGGCTTTCTCTCCTTGGCTTTTTAGCCTGCTTTTGAATTTACCCAGTACCACCTGTCCAGACGTGGCATTGCCCACAGTAGCTGCAATATCAATCATAAATACAGGAAATCTGACAAAAGCATTTCCTCAATTGAGGTTTTTGCTTCCCAGATGACTATAGCTTGTGTCAAGTTGAGCAAAGACTAATCAGCACAGATAGGCAGCTGATTAGGTTATTTGCTGAGACATTGAAACTCCTGATTATATTAGTCAATATTTGAATCTGCCATTGAATGGTTCAAACACTAATTAGGTCAAGTCCTAAGATGAATCCCTGTTTGGATCAAGCACAGAATAAAATGAATGAACTCTTGACTGAATCAGTCTTCAATTGGAACTCATGCTGATTGGATCAAGCACAATGGGAAACCAGACCTCATTGAACCCAGACCTTATTGGTTTATCTCTTTAATAAGCTTGGGGCCAATCTGGATCAATCTGTGACCAAATCATTAAAAAGAACACCAAGTACTCAGTGGACTGGCCGCTGGTTGGGTTGCAGATCCTAACTAGATTAGTGTGTGATTGGAGCGGGAGGGGTAGTGGGATTGTAGATTGTATCCAATCTGCTCAACCTTTACCTCTTGTCCCTCTGACAGGAAGACTCCTGATATTTTATGTCAACGCTCTCTGGCCCACTGCTTACCTCTAGGTCCACCTATGTCATGAGTCTTGTCCTCTCAAACTGCTTATCTATTCGAATTCAACTTTATCAGAGATAGTGCTTGGCTTGACCTCTTCCAGACTCTTCTCAGAACTCCCTCCACTCCAAAGTTCTGTACAGCTAGCACGGGCCTGCTACAACTCCTGTTATCAGTTCTGAGTCCTCATTAATACCACAATCACATGTGCATGGTACAGAGTATTTCCCACCAGACTCGGCAGCAGACAGATGGCAGTCAGTATGTAAAGGCCCCCTGGAGAATATCTTGTCTGTGTAGAAACTGTCACTTGGCCTGGCTTCTGAGAAAGCTCTCTTGCTCGTGGTGCTAACATTGTTGTCTGAGCTGCCCTTTCAGTCCTCTCTGAATAGCTGCCTGAGACCTCATACAAAATGCACCAGTCTGCCTTGCAGACATGGCTGTAATAAAAGGACTACCAACTCAGATGTAGAGGAGTCACAGTCAGTACATGATGAATCTTGTCCCAGACCTACCTCCTCATGATTTTGGACTTTTATAATTATTGTTAAGCCAGGTATTATTACTAAGCTTGGGTGACTTGCCTCCATATATCCTCCATGCCCTCTTTGGGAATCTTTTGACATAGCTACCTACCCCTTATTGATTTGCTTGATTTGTCTTGGGATGGTTAAATTGCTCATTATTTATGACAGGTTTCCTAAGCCTAGCTGTCTCCTGTACACCTTGCCCTCTCTTCAACTCTACAGTTGCCTGGGCACTAGGAAATAAACAGCTTGTGCCTTATAAGACCAAGCCTGCATCTTCCTAGAACACAGTTTCCAGCTCAGGCAGTACAGGCTGTCCCCACTCTTCACAGATGAGACTCCAGGGCCCCAATAAATGATTAGCTGGGAGTTTTCACTAAAATTCTAAAGGGGGGGGATTCTGTAGCACAAATTAACACTTAATTCAGCTCTTTCTTTATATTATCTCATTTTGAGCCTATTCCTATATTATATAGATGCCCCCACCACTCTAGGTGTCCATCAGTTACTTCTTCCTGACACAGGTACTTAGGGTGGGTCTTTTCTCAGAGTCAGGTGCAGTGTAAGGGACTTGCTGCACCTCAAATACCTCCCAAGTGCCTACCCACCTTCTCGGGCAAACAGACTTAGTTACTTTTCTATTACTGAAAAGTGACACAATGACCAAAGCAATTTATAGAAGAGTATATCAGGGATTATAGTTCCAGAGGGTTAGAGTCCTTAACCATCATGATAAGTCCCATGGCAGCAGGCAGGCAGTCATGGCACTGGAGCAGTATCTAAAACTTATACCCTTATCCACAAATAGGAAGCAGAGGGAGTGCTAACTGGGAATTGTATGGGTTTTTGAAACCTTAAGGCACATCGCCAGTGATATACTTCCTCCAACAAGGCCATACCACCTAATCCTTCTCAAATAGTTCCACCAATTGGGGATGAAACATTTAGATATGTGAGGCTATGCTCACAGATCAGTGCCTCGATCATTTATCATCAGCGAAGCTTCCTCATACAATAGATGGGGACTAACACAGAGAACTACAACTGGACAATGTGCAGAGAGATTGGGGAACACACGTGGGATGTGTTTGTCAAGCCTCTTCCCTCAAGGCTTGGGGAATTATGTAGAAGAGAAGGTGGAAAGACTGTTAGAGGCACAGGGGATGAATGACAGCAAGGAAACAGCACCTGCCAGACACAACAGGACTGATACACATAGGAACACAGAGACTAAAGCATGTGATCATAGGGCCTGTACAAGTTCAAGCCAGCACTGCCCATGCTGAGATGTGGACACTGGTTCCTATCCCTAATGTTGAAACCTGGTCCCATAGCATAGCTGTAGCTATTTGTTCCGTGACTGCCAGCTATTTCATATTGTTGCTGTAATATGGCTGCCAGTCATTGACATAGAAAAATAAGTTGACTCAGAGCAGAATCATGATGACCACATACCTTGTTATGTTCTGTAGTTATGAGGTTTGTAATCTGAAGAAATTCCACAATTATAAGCTTCTTGTAGGACCCATCATATTAAAGGTCAGTATGTCTACAATGGCTCAAGTCAGGGCCGACCACTGGGAAGCACTTCTAGCACCTGCCTATGAGCTCATTGTTATTTTTTGCAGTTTAGCTTTTATAAGCTGGCCTGGGAAATGTCCAATGCAGAGCTTTGAGCTGTTGCTCTTGTTGATCAATCTTAGGATGCATGTCCAATAAGCCATCCCTGTTTAACTGAGATCAATGTTTGTGTGGTTTGTGGGGTGACTCCTAGACCCCAACATCTAACCAAAAAGCTATCTCTAACACTTATTTACATCCACTTACAAAGGGAAGATTAGTTTCCTTCAATGGAGTATCACTGGGTATATTAACCACACATGCCCAGAAGTAAATGGCAGAAACAAAGCTAACTCAGTGGTATTTTTGTGAACATTTTGTCTTATACTGCTTTGTCCTGCCATTTTTATCTTTGTTTTGTCTTATTAGTATTTTGCTTGTGTATTATGGTTTCCAGTTTAGTGTTTTTATGGTTTGTGTGTTTCCTGTGTTTTTTTCTTTCTTTTCTTTTTTAAAAAAGATTCTGATTTGTTTTCTTTTTTATTTGCCTATTTTCTAAAAAGAAAGAGAAAGAAAGGACATGGAGCTGGGAGGGTTGAGAGACAGGGAGGATCTGGGAGGAGGGGAAACTGTGATCAGAATATACTGTATGCAAAACCATTTCCCCCATGGGTACCACCTCATTCAAACTACCACAGAAACCCATCTTTAATGATCAAGTTGAACTAGTAAGAAAAATCTCCACTTTCATATTCATATAAAATTTCTGTTGCAAAGAATTTTTATTTAATTTATAGTGATGATAAATCCAGGTAATTATATGGTGATTATTCATAAAATCATTAATTAAACTCTAAGTCACATACTATTGCAGTATCTCATACATAAACTGGCAATTGAAATATTTTAGGAAAATATATTATTAGAATTTTAAATATCACTCCATCACAAGCATTTATCAACAAATATGGAAGAATGTATCTTAGCTAGTTGTAGTCAATTCTTATAGGGGAAGGTGTTAGATGATATCCAAGAAATACAATTATAAATAGTACAATGTATGCCCACTTCCAACGTGTTCTCCTTAATAAATATCTGCTGTAAAACACCTGAGAAGAGCACCTTAAGGAAGAACTCATTTATACTGGGCCACAGTTTGAGAGGATGGGTTATTCTGGTAGGAGCAGGAGGTATCTGGTTACATCATGTTCACAGGAAGCAAAGAGAGATAAATACTGGTGTTCTGCTCCTTTTCTCCTTCTTAATCACCCTAGGGCCTCAACCCATAGACTGGCACTACCCATACTCAGGATTGGTTTTCTTTCTTCAGTTAAATCTTTCTGGAAAGATACTTGTAGACATACTCAGACATTTTATTTTCTAGGTGATTTTAAATCCAGTCAAGTTGACAATCACAACAAATAAAAGATACATCGGATCTAGAATTAATATTTAAAAATACTTCAGAAGTAATTTTGTTAGGAACAGATAAAGGAATAAATAATCCATTCTCTGTTTTATAAAATGTAATTTTGTTAAAATCTATACCTAAGTGACTACTTAAGGATTTCTCATAATTTTGCTAGCCTACTATTTTATTCAGAGTTTTCCCATCTGAGACAGGAATGTATATAAAACCAAAATGAACATGACAGAATTTGGAGGTGATTTTCAAAGCTAAGTGTATTTTAAACTTCAGAAAATGACTCCTAATGTTTGGAAGTATCTGTGGTGGTTTGAATATGTTTGGCCCAGGGAGTGGGACTATTAGGAAGTGTGGCCTTGTTGGAGGAAGTGTGTCACTGTTGGGATGGACTTTAAGACTCTTCTTCAAGCTGCCTGGAAGTCAGTCTTCTCCTGTTTCCCTTCTGAACAAGATGTAAAACTTTCAGCTCTTTGTGCACCGTGCCTGTCTGGATGCTACCATGCTCCCACCTTGATAATAATGGACTGAACCTTTGAACCTGTAAGCCAACCCCAATTAAATGTTGTTCTTATAAGAGTTGTGTTGGTCATGGTGTCTTTTCACAGCAGTAAAACCCTAACTAAGACAGTGTCAATATGTTGATTTTAAGACAGTAAATTTTGCTTGTCTTAGTTTCATTATGTGAGGTTAATTCTCATGTGGACTAGGAGGTTCTTTTCAAAAAGGAGATTTCAAGCTTAGAGAAATGAATATTTGGGTAAAGGTGCTAGCTCTTAAGCCTGAAGTCTTTTAATCCTGAAGACCTGAGTTAGGTTTCCTGAGAGTGATATGGTAGAAGGAGAGAACAGAGTCACAGAAGTTGTCCTGTGACCTGCAGAAAAGAACCACTCTACACAGACACAACACACACACACACACACACACACACACACACACACACACACACACACCAGTTTACAGAAGATTCTCAATGCTGGAGAGATGGCTCAGTGTTCAAGAGCACTTGTCGCTCTTACACAGGACCCAGGTTTGATTCCCAGCATGTACACAGTGGTCATAACCATCAGTAAGTTCAGTTGGATGGGATCTGATGGACTGCTTTGGTTTCCTTGGGCATCAGGCATACATGTGGTGAACAAACACACATACGGACAACACACATACACTAAAGTAAAATAATTAAAATTTTAAAAAGAGGAATCCACTTTCTGTAGCTTCAAAGCAGCTATTCACCTTACTTTGGCTTATTCACATTCTCTTTCAGTTCAGCAAATTCCAGCTTACTTTAGCAAGTCATTTATTTCATCCTTGGGTGGAAGTCCATTTCCAGGTATAGTGGACACTTTTGATCTTTGTGGGCTCAGCAGCCTTCTTCAAAGATCACAGTCAGTAGCAACATCTTTTTCTTATCCTGCAGATGACAACAATTGAGAGAATGGCAGGTAACACTTAGAGAGGGAGACATGAACCATTTGTTTCTAATTGGAGTGAGTGCTTCACTCACAGATTTGTGAATGGATTGGCCATCAAGATTAAAAGAACATATTGGGAACAAATATAAAGGAAAATTTGATACCTTCATTCCTTTAGTAATAGACACTCAGTCAGTATAATAAATGCTCTGGGGATGGTAACTTGTGTAGTGTGGCATAATTTGTGTTAGTAAATCGTCACATGTTGTTTAGGCTCACTGAGATGCTGGCAGTGGACACAGGGTTAGCCTCTTCTTTAAATCCAACTATGTTTATCTTAGAGTGTCTTCTGGTATCACCCAGGAGGAACCTTCTGTCTGGGACAGTTTTTTATATGTCAGAGGGTATTTTGGTTCCCAGGACATCAGTCAGTTTTTGCTGGATGGTGTGAGTGTTTCCTTTGACACTCTCTGTCTTTCTGTTGCTTGCTATTTAATTCTTCTATTCCTGTTTACTGTGTACTTAATATACTTTGGCAAAACCGAAAGCATAGCCATGGAGGGTCATTTTCCATATGAAACATGTATATGTTTTTTCTGAGCTGATGTGCATACTATTTTTTTCTAGAAAATATTCCTATTAGTAAAATTGCTAGAGGAAGAGGTATACACAATTTCAATTTTACTTGATATTACATAATGTTTTTTCAAAGTACCTGGACCAGTTTCCACTCTCATCAGTAGGGCAAGAAAAGGTTTGCTCCTCTACAGCATCACTCAACTCTGTAGTGTCTGACTACTTCTTAGTTTTTGTTTTTTGATGAGGGTTAACATTTCATCAGTTTTGTTTTATAATAGATACATTGGACATCTTCCTCTTCTTTGAATTACAAATTTGTATTCTGTTTGGTCAGTTTGTCTGTTTCCCTCTGTGAATTTGTAAGACGTATGTGTGTGTGTGTCTGTGTGTGTGTGTCTGTCTGTGTGTCTCTGTGTGTGTGTGTGTCTGTGTGTGTGTGAGAGAGAGATGGAAAGACAGAAAGACAGAAAAACAGAGAGAGAGAGAGAGACAGAGAGACAGAGAGGGAGAGAGGGAGAGAGGGAGAGAGAAAGCTTCTCAAATGTTCTTCGTAAGTTTTTTTTTTTGAGTTGCAAATGTCATCTTCCAGTCTACAAATTTCACTTAATTTTGTGCATTCTATGGTCCAGAAATATGTAATGTTAGTAAAAAGGAGTTTGTTGATCTTTTCTTTTAAAATTTATGCCTTTTGTATTTTGAGAAATCCTTCTTTTACCCACCCTCATTGAGAATAATTTTCTAAATTTAATTTTTAAAATTGGGAAGCTCTGATTTTTATGATTGGAATGTATTATTTTTTTAATTATGTATGTTGATCTCTAAAAATAAAAAATTCCCACCAATTTAGCCACTGACAACACATTATCTTTGCTGACTCAGTTCCTGTCAGTCTCAGAAGTCTTGTATAACATATAAAATTTCTCCACCAAGAAAAGCTCACAATGTTGACAACGAGCTGCTAACTACCTGCTCATTTAGAAGTTGGGAGTCTTCTTCAAGCCACCATAATTGTGGTAGAGTTAAAATCAACTAATTTAGGAATTTAATTCTACCTACAAAACTCTTACATAACACTGTATAGACTAGAATTTGATTTAATAACTAGGAGAAGGTGTGTACACCATGGATCTTGGAGCCCTCTTAGAAGTTTTCCTACCCTATAGTATGAAGTAGAGAACCATACTTTTTTCTACGTATTATTTCATTTCAGGAAATTTAAAATATATACTGAAGCAAGCACAATACTCAAACTCTTAGTTTTCTGTGACTCTAAAAGGACACTTTTTAAGTACCAACTCACTTTTTCTGACTTCTTAGGTTAATTTATGACAAACCTAAGGCACAAATTCATCTGTAAATATTTTTGTATATGCCTTCAAGGATGTATTTCCTTTCATTTTCCTTCTACTTTCCCTTTTCCTTCTTTTCCTTTTTTCCTATTTGGAATTAGCTACAAGGTTAAGAGCAAAATCATCTAGATTGCCAAATCAGACTAAGATTTCTGACACCACCAACAAGTTCAAGGGTATACTCCCTGCACCTCCTGGTTTTGACAGTTTGTTAGAAAGGAACAAGATTAACTGAAGCCTGACATATTTACACCCATGTGTACTATGGGCAACAAGGCAAATTACAAAACACACATGGAGTGGAATCTTGAACTTGGAAGGTATTAAATGTGAAGTTTTCGTGTCCTCACAGATAAGGGTACCCTCTCAGAATCAACATTTGGCAATATACGAAAGGAGTATTAGCAACGCAGGAAGCTTTAGAGCAATGGTTGTCAACTTTCCTAATGCTGCTGACCCTTAATACAGTTCCACAGGCTGTGGTGACCCCCAACCATAACATTATTTCGTTGTTACTTCATAACTATAATTTTGCAACTGTTGTGAATCATAACGTAAATATCTGATATACAACCTCTGTGAAAGGGTTGTTTGACCCCAAAGGGGTTGTGACACACAGGTTGAGAACCACTGCTTTGGTGTTTAAAATTTTTATTGGGTTTTCATTCTGTAGGCATGGTCAATGAAATTGTTGCTTATGTAATGTTGAAGATTACTCTCCTACCCCTTTGCCCTTCTAGATATCAGGCTGAAATGTGTATCATAGTCCTGAGTTTCTAATGTATTGGTCACGCTGAAGTATTGAGTGACGTCTCTGAGATATCAGTTAACATAACCTGTTAAGTAGGGTCCTGAGAGGGCTACCACAAATAACAAAGACACCCTTATCACTTATGAGATTGAAAGGGGTTGCTTTATTTTCCACTAGGGAACAAAGGCCAAATTCATTTCTTCTGTTCTTCCTTCCTTTCCTTTTTTTTTTTTTGGTTTGTTTTTGGAATTTTTGTTGTTTTGTTTTTCAAGACATGATTTTCCTGTGTAACAGCCCTAGTTATCCTGGAACTCGTTCTGTAGACCAGGCTGGCCTTAAACTCACAGAGATCTACCTGCCTGTCTCCAGAGTGCTGGGATTAAAGGTTATCTCCACCACACTCAGCCCCTTCCCTTCCTCTTGCTCCTCCTTTTCCCTTCCTTCTCTTCTTCCTAGTCATTTTCCTTCAGTATGTCTACCACCCCCTTCTCATTTCACCTCCCTTTTTGGTATACTGAAGATTAGACCTAGGGTCTCTTACCTGTTAAGCAAACAGATAGAACCCAAGCCTTCTTTATTACTTTTAATTTCTTTGAGACCAGGGTCTCATTCTGTAGCCCAGACTCTCCTTGAACTTATGATCCAACTTGCTTCAGTCTTCCAAGTAACTGGGATTATAGGCCAAGTCACCAAGCACATTTACATGTTGTTTTGCTCCTAAAGGTTCTTTACATTTATCAATTCCCCTTCCTTCTTAACTTTTTTCTTACAATTTATTTGTGGAAGAAAATGAGTCATTTTTTCTATAGTTTATCACATTCTAGATTTTGCATAAATTACATAATTATAAAATTTACCCAGATACTGTTTATGATTGTTTGTACATATGCTCGGCTCAGGGAGTGGCATTATTAGAAAGTATGACCCTATTGGAGTAGGTGTGGCCTTTTTGGACCAGGTGTGTCACTGTGAGTGTGGGCTTTAAGACCCTCATCCTAGCTGCCTGGAAGCCAGTATTCTACTACAGCCTTCAGATGAAGATGTAGGACTTTCAACTCCTTCTGCGTCATATCTACCTGAATACTGTCATGTTCCTGCCTTGATGATAATGGACTGAACCTCTCAGCCTGTAAGCCAGGCCCAATTAAATGTTATCCTGTATAAGAGTTGCCTTGGTCATGGTGTTTGCTCACAGCAGTAAAGTCCTAACTGTTTTATACTTAACATATTCTAATTAGCTAGGACAGTTCAAATGTGCCTTGTAGTAGAAGTTACAGAAGCACATGTCTAAAATCTCATTGTTTTTGGTAACTAATTAGGAATTAGTAGGCTTGCAAGTCATCAAGGATAGATTCCTACCCTCCTGTGAGATTCAGGTCCCATTGCTGGTAACAGTACAATTTTTAGAAATGTAGAAGTATCACAGTTGCCTCTCCTTAGAATTTGAAAATACCATGTAAACGGGCAGTGGTGGCGCATGCCTTTAGTCCCAGCACTTGGGAGGCAGAGGCAGGCGGATTTCTGAGTTCAAGGACAGCCTGGCTTACAGAGTGAGTTCCAGGACAGCCAGGGCTATACAGAGAAACCCTGTCTGAAAAAAAATACCATGTGAAAAGATCAAGAAGGCACCACAATTGTTTATACTTAAGATGAAAAATGTTTTTTAAAAAAATGTGTGTGTACATGGAGACCCCAGATAAATACTGGCTGTCTTTCTTTATCACTTTCTACTTTAGTTATGCATTTTTTTTGAGTCATTGTCTCTCTTGAAGTCAGAACTTGCTGTTTGGGTTGCTTGGCTGGCCAAGAAGTTCTGGAGATGTACTTGTCTTCCCTCCTTCAGCACAGGGGTCTAGACATGCACTACCGCACCCAGCTTTTACATGGGAAGATCAGAACTTCCTGAGCAGTAAGCACTTCACCTACTGAGCCATATCCTTAGTCCCATGATTTAAAATATATGAAAGAATTGAATCAATGGACCTTCTCTGAAACATATGACTTTTTTATAGATGTAAGTTTTTTCCATCAATTGTTTCTAATTTGCTCTATTGCATAGTTTTTGGTCCAGAGAATGAGATGTGGGTCATTTCTTTAATCATGGATGGATACATGAAATTCTGAGCTGCAAGAAAGATTTTAAGATCTATCTCACAGGAGGATTTCTGGTAAAGGACACAGATACATAATTGTCTCCTCCCTTAAGAGTTAATCTAAATTAACTAATTAAAGGCTGTCAGCTGCCTGGAAAGAAACTGCTTTGCATAAAAGCTGTGTGTTCCAGAAACTTTATAAGACAGTTTAAAGCCTACCTGAACATGTAGGTTGGCACAATGGTCTCTCTGGTCATTGTCCATTCTCATACCATGATAAGGATTTCCTCCACAGTGGCCTCTTTTATCACTGACCACTGGTACCTTTAAAAGTTTCTTATATTATTTCATAACTAACTTTATCTGGCCCCTACACTATACTCTGCCTTGTCATACTCATTTGACATAAACCATACAAATACAGGAGCCAGCAGGAGGCTAGAGTAAATTCCTGGAAAACTGTGAAGCATTCAGTGTGCAGCTTGGTGATGTGTTGGGAGCCAACTCCTAGCAGAAAGCAGCTATCATCTTTGCAGTGATCTCAGGCAATATATTTGCAGGTTGATACTTTTCCACCCTGACAAGAGACTTGTTTTTCTAAATAAGTGACTTTAAAATATCATTATTTGCAGATGATATGATAATATTCATAAGTGACCTGAAAAATTCTACCAGAGAACTCTTACATCTGATAAACACCTTCAGCAAGGTGGCTGGATACAAAAGCAACTAAAAACAATCAGTAGTCCTCCTTTATACAATGATAAATGGGTTGAGAAAGAAATTAGGGAAACAACAACATTTACAATGGCCATGAATAATATAAAATATCTTGGTGTAACTCTAACCAAGCAAGTGCAAGATCTGTATGACAAAAATTTCAAGTCTCTGAAGAAAGAAATTGGAGAAGATCTCAGAATATGGAAAGATCTCCCATGCTTATGGATCGGAAAGATTAACATAGCAAAAATGGCCATCTTACCAAAAGCAATCTACAGATTCAATGCAATTCCCATCAAAATTCCAACTCAATTCTTCTCAGAGATAGAAAGGACAATTCTCAACTTCATATGGAAAAATCAAAAAGTCCAGAATGGCTAAAACAATCTTGTACAACAAAAGAACTTCTGGAGGTATCAGCATCCCTGATTTAAAGCTATACTACAGAGCAATAGTAATGAAAACTGCATGATATTGGCATAAAAACAGATAGGTCGGTCAATGGAATAGAATCAAAGACTTGCTGGGCAGTGGTGGCGCACGCTTTTAATCCCAGTACTTGGGAGGCAGAGGCAGGTGGATTTCTGAGGCCAGCCTGGTCTACAGGGTGAGTTCCAGGACAGCCAGGGCTACACAGAGAAACCTTGTCTCAAAAGACCAAAATAAGAAAAAAGAAAGAAAGAAAGAAAGAAAGAAAGAAAGAAAGAAAGAAAGAAAGAAAGAAAGAAAAAGTAATCAAAGACTCAGAGAAATAAACCCACTCCTATGGACACTTGAAAGTATCTTCAACAAATGGTGCTAGTCTAACTGGATGCTTGTAGGTAGAAGAATGCAAATACATTCATATTTATCACCCTGCAGCAAACTCAAGTCCAACTGGATCAAAGACCTCAATATAAAACCAGATAAACTAAATTTAATAAAAATGAATGTGAGAAATAGCCTTGAATGCATTGGTACAGGAGATAATGCCCTGAAGAGAACACCAATAGCTCAGGCACTAAGATCAGCAATTAATAAATGGGACCTCAAGAAACTGAAAAGCTTCTATAAGGTGAAAGACACCATCAATAAGACAAAATAGCAGCCTACAGGATGAGAAAGGATCTTCACCAACCCTGCATCTGAGAGTGTGCTATTATCCAGAATAGATATGTAAAGAACTCTAGAAATTAGATAACAACAAACCAAATAACCCAATTAAGAAATTGGATATAGAACTAAATACAAAACTCTCAACAGAGGAATCTCTAATGGCCAAGAAGCACCTAAAGAAATGTTCAACATCCTTAGTTATAACAGAAATGCAAATCAAAATGACTCTGAGATTCTGTCTCACATAGAATGGATAAGAGTGAAAACTCAAGTGATAGTACGTGCTGATGAGGATGTGGAGTAAAGGGAACACTCCTCCATTGCTGCTGGGAGTGCAAACTTGTCCAAACCCTTTGGAAATCAGTTTGGATGTTTCTCAGAAAATTGAGAATAGTTCTACCTCAAGACCTAACTATATCACTCCTGGACATATACCCAAAAGAAGCTCCACCATCCCACAAGGACACGTGCTCGACTGTGTTCATAGCAGCTTTATTCATAATAGCCAGAAATTGGAAGCAACCTAGATGTTCCTCAACCAAAGAATCCATGAAAAATATGTGGTACATGTACACAATGAAATACTACTCAGCTATGAAAAACAAAGACAATATGAAATTTGAAGGTAAATGGATGGAACTGGAAATCAGAAGGGCCTCTTAGCCAGTGAGAGTCTAGGAGCCGCTATGAACAAATGCCAAGCCATTTGACAGATATTTATAATCCCTAAACTCAGGCTGAGGTAGGAAGATCATTGTAAATTTGAGACCTGCCTGGGCTATTTAGTGAGTTATAAACCAGCCTGGGCTAAAGAGTGAAACACTGTCATTTAAAAAAGGCCTGGCCTGATAGCACAGGCCTGTAATTCCAGTATATACTTCCTGACTTCCAAAAACATGAAAATGTCTTCTCTTAAAAATTACTTAGTATGCTGGTTAGGTTTTTGTTAATTTGACATTAGCTCAGTTCATCTGGGAAGAGGGAACTTCCATTGAGAAAATATTTTTAGCAGATTGGCTTGTGGATATGTCTATGGGGGCATTTTCTTAGTTAATAATCTCTATGGGAAAGTGTAGTTCACTATGAGTGGTGCCAGTGCTGGACAGGTGGGTCCTGGGTGGTATAAGAAAGCAGGCTAAGCAAGTTATGGTAAGCAAGCTAATGACAGCCTTCCTTCTGTGGTCTCTGTTTCAGTGAGGGCCTCTAGGATCATGCCTCCAGGTTCTTGTCTTAGAGTTTCTGAATTGGCTTCCTTCAGTGGTGAATTATAATATGGTAGTATAAGTCAAACAAGCCCTCTCCTCCTCATGTTGCTTTGGTGAATGTTTCAATCATGGCAGCAGAGAAAAGTAGGATACCTAGTCTCTAATATTTTGTCACAACTGAAAATGGCCTAAGACGGCCAGGCCTGTAGAGTTTGCTGAACTTTGTTTTCTCATGGGGCTCACAGAAGTGGAGGATGAAGATGAACTCTTATGAGAACTGCTGTTAGGGGCTGAACTGCCTCTTAAGGTGGCGATGGAGAAACAGTCAGACTCAGAGGAGGAAGACGATGTTCTGGTTGTTATCAAATGGAACCAAGTGGGATGCCACAGTGAAGCCTTCGTACTCTTGACAACAATCAACAAAAGACTGATAGGGGAAGGGGACCAAAGGGGGGCAACATTTGGGATGTAAATAAATAAAATACTTAATAATAATAATAATAATAATAATAATAATAATAATAATAAAGACTGGTTTAGGTCCAGCTCTCAGGCCCTATGAGATGTCTATGGGAAACTGTGGTTCTAAAGTTGACTGTGGTTCTTCTGGAAGCATTTTTTCCTGTGGTATTCCAGCAAGAGAGCTTTTTGTAGTCAGAACTTCTGGATGTCCCAAAGTATAGATATTTTCCCTGATTTTCCAAGGACAAAACAATGAGACTGTCAATTTGAACTAATAGCCTATGATTTCTTAAAATAGGCTTCGGAGGAGATGCATTTTCTTTCTGGTCAGTATAATAAATGTTGGGTATCAGCCTGACTAATTGAGTGATGTCTAGATTGTGCTTAACCTACAGGCACAGGCCTTTATTTCCAGCTACTCAGGAGCCCAAGACATCCGGACAATAAGTTCAAGATCAGTCTGGGCTACAGAAGGTTTTGAAATAGCTGATAAAGTCTGTTTTTTTTTTAATGTGTTTATGAAGATATTCCCAGAGAAACTTGGAGTGTGAGTTGGGACTAACGAACCATGTAGGAAAGTAAAATGAAAAGACAGAAGAGGCATTTTTTGCCTTTCTCTCAGCCTTTCTGGTTTTGTCTCCCTTGCATAGTGAGACACGGAGTGTATGAAACAGTAAATATTCTCTCCTCCCCCCCACAAGACTTTATTCTTTTATCTCCCCCCCCAATGTTATAAAGTCTTTATGCAAATGTTTTGCACTCCTTACCTTGTAAGACGTTTGTTTACGCAAAGCCCCTACTGCATTGTGGGAATTTAAGTGACTAGGTGACCCCTTCTCTCTTTTCTTCTTTCCTTCGTGCTGACTTTTTAAAAACTAGCTAATCTTGAAAGATGGTGAGGTCCAACCCTAGCCAATAGGGAAAAGACTCATCATCATCTGTGTTAAAATAAAACCCAAGGGAATTTCCTGTCCTGGTGTGCTTGCTAGCTCAGTGTGTGTCTTGGAGCCCCCATTTTGAGAATAAAAAGAGACTTTGCTGAGCTACTTAGCAATTTTGCTTCTTTGTTCCTCTGTTCTTTTGTGCAACAACACGATTACTCTGTGTTTCTAACCCCGGTCTTTTGTGTGTGGACATCAGAACTCTGGGTTCTTTCGGCTTCTACTGTGAAGCCTGCACTAGTGGTTTCTTGGGGGCCATGGCTTTTGGCCTGATATAGTTGATCTCTTACCAGTTTCCCTGGTTCTGAGGTTTTAAGAAATGGACTAAGCCAGGCTAGCCATCTATGCATCTCTGGTTTGCAGATGGTGTCTCCTAGGGCCTGTCAGGCAATGTGGTCACGTGGCCCATTACCCTGACACATCTCCTCCTAGAAAAGTAGCAACTTTTTCTCATTTCTATGACAAAATTTTTGGCAGAAGAAGTTTAAGGAAGAGTTTATTTTGGGCCCATAATATAGGGGTGTACATAGTCCACCATGAAAGGGAAGGCATGGCCGCAGATTTATGTGGTGGTTGGTCATTTAGCATCAGCAGCCAGGAGGTACAGAAAGATAACTGCTGGAACTCAGCTTGCTTTCTTGTTTATTCAGACTGTGACTGAAGCCCATGGAGTAGTGCCAAGCAAATTTGGGGGAATCTTCCATCCCAGTTAAACTTCTTTGAAAATGTTCTCAAAGACATGTCCAGAGGTATTTCTCCTGAGCGTTTCCAAGTCCAGTCAAATTGACATTACAGATTAGCCATCATGGATATTTTCTTGGTTCTGTCTCTCTGGGGCAAATCTGACTAGGGTAGTCAGGGTGATGATGTCAGGACCCATAACACAAGCTGTTTCCTCACTATAGAAACCTGGTTTGTATTCAGACTAGAAGCTAGTCTTCCCTGACCAGACTTTGTTTCCTTCCAAAACACAATCCTCCAGGTTCATCTGCACCACCAGGAGTAACCCCTAACTTCATAATTCCATTGGAATTTAATAGCTTTGTTTCCTTTCTCTTCTTTACCAGCACAGACCCGTCCTCTCTGCTCCTTGTCCACTCTTCTTTTAGGAGATTTGCCTGTGTGTATGTCTAGCATCTGTCTTGATGTGTGGCCATCTTCTCTGGTATTAAGGTTCTATAGAGGCTCCTTCAGACACATCCCTCATCTCTGAAGGAGAAGTGTGAGCTCAAGTATGACTAAATATCCTTACAACAGAACACCCATAAAGCAAGATGGCATACACTTCAAAACACACCTGGCTACTCAGCTTTAAAACCTATACCTTCTAGGTCAATAGAATGCTGTTAAGACTCTAGGGGAGGAGCCTGAGTAGGTTCCTTAACATACTTCTCCAGAGGTACTGGCAGGTCTTTGAGGGTCAAGGAGGAAATTTCCCAGCTCTTGTTCCAATCCTACTCCAGCCTGTCCTGAAGAGAAATCTTTTCGGCAACTCAGTGAGCAGCTGCTTCCAATTCAAATCAGAACACTCAAAGAATCGGCTGTCTGAAGCAAACTATTGCTTTAGCAGAGCAAGGCTCCCAACTGCAATCCTAGCACACTGGAGGCTGAGGCAGGAAGATTATTATTAGTCTGAGGCCAGCCTGGGCTACTTAGTGAATTCCTGGCCTGCCTGACTTACAGTGTGAGACTTTATCTCAAATCAAACCAAACAAAGAACAAAACAAACAAAAGCCCACCCAAACCCAAGAAATAACAGCAAAGCAGAATAGAAGGCTGAAAGTAAGAGGTGAAACATATACCTCAATTTTCAGACTCATGCTTCTGCTTTGCCTGGGTTGATAGATTTTTTTTCTAAAGATTTTCACACATCTCTTTATAACTCAATTCTCACTTGTCACTTGTCTACTTAGCAGCGCTAGGTGAAGGGAGCTTTGGGAAAGCATGGCCTTTATTCACCTTTGTTTGTTGCTTAAGGGGTTATCTTCTCCCTTCTGCCTCTTCTCATCAACTCTCTGCAATTTCTTTGATGATTACCCCTCTTTTCCAAAATTGTATTTTATTTTCTTCATTATTATATTATTATCCTATATAACACAATGGTTTAAAGTATAGCAATGATGATTTAGACCATTAATGTATATCATGAGATAATTAGGCCAATTAATATTTGTATTACCTCACATAGTTATTTTTTTTTGAGGGGAGACCATTTTGCCACTATGTTCTTAGCATTCCCCACCCCGAACTTTCGATCCTCTTGCTTGTTTCTGAAATGTGGAGTTTATAGGACTATGCCACAATACTTTTCCTATTTTTCTGCCCCTCTGGTGCTGAAGATGGAACCCAGGGCCTCATACACACTAGCAAAGCACTCAACCATTAAGCTATATCTTCAACTAAGTGCTTTAAATAACTACAGTTGTAGCAACCAGGAAACAAAAAAGAAAGACAAGAAGAGACTAGAATTCTACAATCCACCTTCAAAGGTACACCCCAAAGATCTAAGTTCCTTCCCTTAGGACCCATCTCCTAAATTTTCTAACACTTTTGAATAGTACCAGGGTAGAGACAAGGCCTTAAGTGTGAACCTTAGAGGAACACTTTGATTAAAATAATAGCAACAATATGTAACTGTAGTCAATCATGTTGCACCTTAGATCTCTTAAAGATTTTCCTATTTAACCAAAACCTTGAAGTTCTTCAGTAATATCTCAGCAGTTCCTATCTTTTTCCAAAGCTCAGTGCTCCCAGAGCCTGGTACCTAACTGTATTAGTTGCTTTTCTGTGGAGAAGGCATGACAGAGTAACTCCATGGTGCATGGGCCAGGAAGCAGAAACTGAATATGGATACAGGAGTCAAGATACCTCATCTACATATTTACTCAATTTCTTTGCATTTCAAATGCCCATAAGGTGTTGGAGGAACAGGAAGTCTCATTCATTTCTGGTGAGAATGCAACAGTTAGGGAATTTGAGAAGTTTGGGAAGTTGTACCATTTGCCTACAACAACTACCAGGTAAGAAATTTCGGAAAACTCCAGGAGCTTGGGGCTGGCAGACAGTTCTGAGAAAATGGAGTTTTCAGTGGAGCCAGTAGAAGCTGGGTCTACAGGCAAATGCATTCTTGTAATCCTAGCACTTAGTGGAAACTGAGGCAGAAATATCACTGGTTTGAGGCTAGTCTGTCCTACATAGGTAGTTTAAGGCTAGCCTGGGCAAGTTAAGACTCTTGTCTTAAAATAAAAGTGAAAAAATGAGCTAGAAATACAGCTCTGAGGTGGAGTGTCTGTATACATGAGGGCCTAAGTTTGATCTGTGTACCACAGAAAAAGGTTGGAGGAGAAAGTCAGTATAAGCATCCAACATTGATAACTGACAACTAAAAACTGAGACCTCTGTAGACAAGAAAATGGTATTTATTGAGAACCATAGGTGTTCACCCAGAAGAAAACCAATCAAACCCAATGACCATTGTCTTAGTTAGGGTTATTATCACTGTGATGAAGCACCATGACCTAAATCTACTTGGGGAGGAAAGGGTTACATTTCCATAGGAGCTGATGCAGAAATCACAGAGGAATACTGCTTACTGGCTTGCTTTCCATGGCTTTCTCAGCCTGTTTTCCTATAGAACTCGGGATCACCAGCCCAGGAGTGGCACCAGCCACAATGGGCTAGACCCTCCACCCCACCCCATCAATCACTACATTAAGAAAATGCCCTACAGTCTTGCCCACATCCCGACCTTATGGAGGAATTTTCTCAGTTGAGGTTCCTTCTTCTCTGAGGACTTTCAATTGCGTCAAGTTGACACAAATTATCCAGCACAACCCCTAAAATTCTTCCAAGTTTTAAAATATGCCAAATATTTCATAGGATTCAGAATATTGTCCTTTAAGCCTCTTTAGTACACAAGAGAAAGGGAGAAATTATGAAGCTGGTAAAGTGACAAGATCCCCTTGCACCCTGGCCTGCAACTGAAAGGGATGTCCCCAGTGCTTTGACATAAGTTTTCCTATAATGTTGGCTCTTCTCAACTAACCAGTCCTTTGTGGGACTGCAGTGGTTCAAGGTTAAGTAAGAAGGGTCTAGGAGAGCTGAAATCCTGGATACCTCTGATGAAGACAGTATTCCTCCCTCCTCCCAACTTGGCACCATAAAATTAATTACCCCACCATCGATCCTAGTAAGATTTTATTACCCTGACAGTTATCAGACTTCACTCCTTGTTTGACCTTATAAGGTTCCTCCTTATACCCCTGAATATGCACATGAAGCGTCTTTCAACATCTCTGTTCTGACCAATTGTACACAGCCACACAAACCTTGCCCCAGAGACTGTGACCATCTCCCCAAGGACACAAATACCTGTTTCTATCCCTCCCCATTAAACTGAATCAGTTCTCTGAAGAACAGGTATGTGTGTGCTTTTTTTTTCCTTTTAACCTTCATACTCACTGCAGACCAAGATTCTGCTTGCACCCAGCTGTTCTGGGCTAAGCTTCCTTCCCTCTAGTCCAGCCCAGTGTGCAACAAGCCTGGTACCTGAAGGGGGAAGTGGACACTGGCTAGCAGCCCTCCCTCAAATGTTCCCATTTATTCTGTCTCCTGATTTTTGTGCTGTGATTTGTCATTGAGGATGTCCTTTTCTTACTCCAGTTTATGTGCTCAGTTCTGGACCTCGAATGGCAGCATCATTTCTAACTTGGCTAGAGAAAACAGAAACATGTTGCCTCTTCTGTGTCTCTAGTCTATTGTTATATACACAGGATCCTGAGACAAGGGCTCAACGCTTCCTCTCTCTTAAAAAATTATTCCATTCTTTTGAGACTTTTGTTGTTGTTTGGTTTGGATTGTTTTGGTTTGGATTCAGTTACTTTATCTTTGAGACAGGATCTGGACAAGTACTCTAGTATTCAATTTTACCCTCTTGTATCCTGAGATGGCAGGCCTGTACTACAACACCCAGCGTTAGACTTCTTCAGCAATCCTGCTTTGTTCTTTCTTTACTGGACTTTCTTTATTGTGTCCCATAGACATGTTTTTCACGTCCTGCTAATTGTGCACTCCTGTAACAGCCTTGGCTATTAAAGCCATTCTACTGGACTAGAGAAAAGATGTCTGTGGTTATGTAATCCTCAGACTTGATGTCTAATTTTATCATTATTATATGTTTAAGTAAAGATTCTCGTTTTTTTGATTTATTGTCCTGATGAAATAAAATCTCTTTGGTGCTTTCTTCTTTTAGGCAGACAGTAAAGGAAGTCAGCATTTTCTTTTATCTGGATGTTCAATTTTACTACCAAGTACAAATATCAAAAGTCTGAGACGATATTGATAGTCTAAATATAGGACTCAAATTTCCTGTATTAAAGATTAATGTTTTTTTAATTATTTGTCAAAGTAAACCAAGAAGGGAAGGAATTCAAACAGGGCCAGACTGTAGACATTTTATCCCGTCAAGTTTTAGTTTCAGAAGGAATATACAAGTCGGGTGGTTGTGGTGACATACCCCTGTAATCTTTGTACATGTGAAACTAAACAGAAGGATCATAAGTTCCTGGCTAGCCTGTGCTACAGGGAGAGATACTATCTCAAACAAACAGTATGTACAGCTCTATCTTTCTATACATGAGGATGTTAGTGAGAAACACTGCAGTTTCCTCATGGTTGCACATGGTTCTGTCTATCAAATGCATTGTTGGAGAACATGTGACAGCCCTTTTCTTCTTAGACATTGTAATTAATCTTGAAATCAACTTTGTCATTTTCAAAAATAAGTCACTGGAGCATACAGTTACCACATGGTACCATTCTGAGTCGGCTATGATTCCTGATCCAAAGCAGGTATACAATAGAAGCCAGTTTTGCCTTTAAACTACACTACAGCTTCTTCAAAGTGCTTAAAGAAAGCTTGTACCTAAGACTGAAATGCACAGAGTCTAAGCCATTGACACTCAACTTTTAATATACACAGGTGATAGGCTCAAGAACCTCCCAGGAATACTAAAATCTGAAGAGGCTCAAGTCCCTTGTATAAAGTAGTGTAGTGTTTGCAATCTCCTATGGACTTCACACCATCTCTAGATGACTTAACATATCTGATACAAGGGCTGAAGAGATGGCTCAGCAATTAAGAACACTTTCCGCTCTTTCAGAGAATTAGAGTTCAGTTCCCAGGATCCTTCTGATGTCTTCTGTCCTACACACACACACACACACACACACACACACACACACACACACGTTCCTTATAAACTCATACAGACATGAGTATTGAACATTTTGAGGGGAACAATGCTTTATTTTAAAAAAAAAAGAATTTAGGGGCGGGCCAAGGGCATCACAAAAAAAAAAAAAAAAAAACCACAGAAGAACTATCCTTGGCTCATAGGGGTTCACAGAGTCTAGATCAATAACCAGGGAGTCTACATGGAACTAACCCATGTTACAGTTTTATACCTTGGTCTTCTTGTGCGACTCCTAACAGTGGGGGCAGGAGCTGTCTCTCAGTCTTTTACCTGCTTTAGGGACCCTTTCCTCTTACTGAGCTGCCTCTTCTAGACTCAACAGGAGCTGTGCAGAGTCTCTCTACAACTTCATTACTGATATGCTATGGTTGATATATACTTGGGAGGCCTACCCTTTTCTGAAGAAAAATGGAAAAGTGGATGGGGTGGGTCAGAGGGGAGGTGGAAGGAGGACCTGGAAGGTGAGGAGGGAGAAGAACTGCAGTTAGAAAGTAAAAAGAAAGCAAATTAAATATATATTATATATTATAATATATTAATATATTAATATATCATACATTACATATGATATATTAATATATTATACATTAATATGTTATATAATTAATATTAATACATTATATATGTTACATACATATAATTATATGTTATATATTATATATAAATGTATTAATTATATAATTATATAATATATAATATATATCACTCTCGAAATAATAAAATTATGCATCTTTTCTCTGCAAAACAAAAGAGAATCTGATACAATGGAAATAGTTGCTATAGTGAATAGTAACAAGAAAACAAAAAACTACATGTTCAGTCCAAACACAACATTTATTATATAGTAAATGTCAGTAACAGTATATAGCATTTGTTTGACTGTTTTGGATCCATGGTTAGTCAGATCTGTAGCTGAAGAACCTGTAGAAACAGAGGGCCAGCTATAAGGCTATCACTTTGTCTTTCCAGTCACATAGAGCCAGTCGGTTTTAGTTAAATCCATTTTTGAATTCTATTTGTAAGTGGGTGGCAGCAGGAATTATGGTTATTACTGGAAACATTTCAAGAAGTATACTGAATGTTCCAGCACTGCAGAAGTAGATTTGCAACAACAGAAGGAAACCTGAGAGGAGGAACAGCTCTCCTTTCCCTCACTTCTTATTGACCTGTTCCAATCTTCCCTTACTAACAAAGACCCTCATGTTACAGGCTATTCGTGCCCAGTTCATCTAAGGGCTTGCCTAGGCAGCTAGGATATGTGGAAGCTGGATGCTCTCTTCTAGCAAATGTTTGGGGAAACCAAAAATCTGCATGGAGAACAAACAGGACTCCTAACATGGGGAGCTGGTTTCCCATTTTCTTTGAGCAGAAGATGAAAGGAAATACAACAGCTGGGGCAGAAGGGAGTAGGAGATTCTTAAGCAAGCTCTTTCCAGATCCTCTGTGCTTGAAGATCCCAGACTGTGAACAACACATGGCCCCTGGTTATTTGAGTGTAGTCCAGCTTTCTAATCCCACATGGGTTTTGTATTGTTTAATAAGCTACCCAAAAGAGTCCAACACATAATACAAAACAGAGACATTAAAAACAAAGCCAAGGTTTGTGTTTTTCCAAACCCCTCCATTATACTTAACGTCATTTAGGGGGTGGGTTCAAATTATCTCTTGCATTATATTCTGTCCTGCTGGCCTGTGCACAAATGTTGCTGTTGTATAATCAGGAGGGACTGTGGAGCCCATTTATATGCTGATTTGTTTGGGTGGCGCAAGTGGAATCTTTTGAGAAGAGAAAATTGGAACATTTGTTTAAGGAAACTTTCTATTGAGTGTTTTCACTGTTTGGGGAAAATAAGAAAACGAGGTCTGGTTTGAGCCTTTCATGTTAGACAATAGTTTGAGAGCATGTCTCTGCGCTTTGCAAAATAATCTACACATGAATTATTTATCCTACCCCCACCCCCAGAATAAAGAACCTCTTGGCACCTAAACTTTACAGAACTTACAAGCACAGATTGAATGTAAAGTATGTACCTGGGGATCTCTTTTCTTCTCCTTCCCTCCTCCTCCCTCTCTCTATCCCTCCCCCCTTCCTTCTCCCTATCTTCTTCTTTCCTCTCTATAGGGAAAAAAACCCTAAGGTCAGTACTGCCAAGGCAAATGGTCTAGAAAATTACTTGTGTCTATAAAAAGAATTAAAAGGAGTCTTACAAATAGATTTCAATTATTTATATGACAAATCATTGTGTAGAAAACTGAAAATGAAATTGTTGTCTTAGAAATTTGAATGTATGTTTACTACCTATAACATGAATACCTATTGTTTATATATTTATAGAAGGATTACTGCTGAAACCTCAAAGTAAGTAATCTCCACTTGACAACTGCCTGCAATGGACAATTTACTTTTCTCCAGGGGTCTCACTGAGTAAGTAAGTCACACTTAAGGCTTCATGCCCAGAAGTAGATAGCCAATATAAAACATATATTTGTAGATTTTTCTGACTCATATTGTATTGTTTGAGAATATTTTTTATCTTGCTGGTCTTTTCTTTGTATATTAATTATATTTTCTGACTTTGTGATTTTATGTTTGTGTGTGTGTGTTTCTTGCATTGCTTCTTCTTTTTTGGTCTGCCTTGTTTTGTTTATTTGCCTGTTTGTTTTCTAAAGAGAGCAAAAGAAGGCATGGAATTGAGTGACTGAGGAAATGGGGGAGAATATGGGAGGAGTTGAGGGAGGAAAAATTGTGATCACAATATATTATATAAAAAATATCCTCAATTAAAAGAAACAGAATAGGTGTTTATCTTAATTTGGGCTTCTGTTGCTGTGATGAAAAACCATGACCAAAGCAACTTAGGGGGGAAAGGGTATTCAACTTACATTTTCAGATCACAGTCCATCTTTGGAGGAAGTCAGGACAGGAACTCAAACAGGACAAGAACTTGGAGGCAGTAGCTGATGCAGAGGCCATGGAGGGACGCTGCTTGCTGACTTGCTCCTATGGCTTATTCAGTTTGCTTTCTTATAGAACCAAGGACTGCCAACCCAGGTATGTCACCACTCAAAATGGGCAGGTCTCCCCTCATTAACCACTAATTCAGAAAATGCCTTTCCCCATCTCTGCATTTCTTGTAGACTGGATAAATTTTGGGTTGAAAGTTTTGTGGGTGGGTTAGTGTCCCTATCGTTCCACTGTGCTTCCTGTCTGGATATAAGAGGTGGTCTCTTCAGGTTCCATGTCTCCAATGCTGTGAGTCAGAGCTAAGGTCACCCCCCCCCATTGATTCTTGGGTGCCTCCCCTATCCCAGGTCTCTGTCATGTCCTGGAGTTTCACCGACCCCCCAATATTAGGTACAGATTTACATTCATTCTCATGACCATCTGGACATCTTTTCTGTCCCTCCCAACACCTGATCCTGAAATTCCCTCCCCCTCTCCATCCACTTTCCCACCCAGTTCTCTTTCTCCATCTGCCTCCTATGACTATTTAATTCCCACTTCTAAGTGAGATTCAAGGATTCTCGTTTGGGCCTTCCTTCTTGTTTAGCTTCTTTGGGTCTGTGGAGTGCAGCATGGGTATCCACTTATGAGTACATGTCATGCATGTCCTTTTTGGTCTGGGTTACCTCACTCAGGATGATATTCTCAAGTTCCATCCATTTGCCTGCAAAATTCATGATACCTTTGTTTTTAATAGCTAAACAGCATTTCATTGTGTAGATGTACCACATTTTCTTTATCCATTCTACAGTTGAGGAACATCTAGGTTGTTTACAGTTTCTGGCTATTATTAATAAAGCTGCTATGAACACAGTTGAGCAAGTGTCGTTGTGGAATGATAAAGCATCTTTTGAGTTTATAGCCCAATAGCTGAGTCTTGATGTAGAACTATTCCCAATTTTCTGAGACTGCCAAATTGATTTCCCAAGTGGTTGTACAAGTTTGCAGTCCCACCAGCAATGGAACAATGTTTCTCTTGCTCCACATCTTCACCAACTTGAGCTATCACTTGCATTTTTTGTCTTAGCCATTCTGATGGGTGTAAGATGGAACCTCAGAGTTGTTTTGATTTGCATCTCCCTGGTAACTAGGGAATTTGAACATTTCTTTAAGTGCTTCTCAGCCATTCAAGATTCCTCTGTTGAGAATTCTCTGTTTAGCTCTGTACCCCATTGTTTTAATTGGCAGAGACTGAGAGAATGGCCGACCAATAATGGCCCAACTTGACACCCATCCCAAGGGCAAGCACTAATCCCTGAAATTCTTATCTATTATTCTTGCAAACAGGAGTCTAGCATCGTGTCCACCCAGGAGCTGACTGAGACAGATGCAGACACCCACAGCCAAACAGTGGATGGAGTTTGGGGACTCTTATGGAAGAGTTGAGGGAAGGATTGTAGGCCCCAAAGGGGATAGGAACTCCACAGGAAGACCAAAAAGAGTGAACTAACCTGGATCCTTTGGGCTCTCAGAGACTAAACCATCAACAAAAGAGAATACATGGGTTGGACCTATCCCTCACCCACCTCCACATATGTAGCAGATTTGCAGCTTGGTCTTCATATGGATCCCGAACAACTGGAGTGGGGCCTATCCCAAAAGCTGTTGCCTGTCTGTGGGATATGTTCTTCTAGCTGGGCTGCCTTGTCTGACCTCAGTGGGAGAGGATGCACCTAGCCCCATAGAGACTTGCTATATCAGGGTAGGAGGATACCCATCCTTTCAGAAGAAAAGTGGAGGGGGGCATGGGAGGGAAGGATTGTGGGAGCAAGTGACCAGGAGGAGGGGCACTGAGCAGGATGTAAAGTGAATTTTAAAGATGTCCTATAGGGTTGCCTGCAACCTGATCTTATGGAGACAATTTTTCAATTGAGGTTCCCTCCTCTCAGATGACTATAGCTTATGTCAAGTTGACATAAAACTAAACATCACAGTGCTTTACAAAATTATTGCATTTTTCTGCTGAAGGCAACTCTAAGAAGTTGGCAGTATTCATTGACTTTGTATCAAAGATAACTGACATTTCAATACACATAGTAGCTTACATATATAGCTTATAGCTATACTAAACAGTAAAGCTGGTGAAATTAATTATTTGTTAAATGTTTTGATTAGCATATATTAATTATATATAATAAGGGATTGCATCATCCCATTTTCATACTCATACATGATATGTTTCAATAATATTCACCCCTGGTGCAGTCTCTTATCCCCCTTCCAACTAAACCCTGCTTTCTGCTGTGATGCCTAGTGTTTATGACCCAATGAGTTTCATTGGGTTTGCTAGAGACACAGATGGGGGATTGTTCACTGGAGCATATGTACCTTATAAGAAGCCACATTACCTGTGAGACTGTCTCCCCCTTCCCTATCAATTGTTGTCTGAATACAAATCCTCACGGAGGGATGAAGCCCCATGAGTCCCTCCCATCACAGGATATAGACAAGAATAATGTTTCAGAGGTCTTGTGCAGGTAATCCCAGCTGTGACTTCAAGAGTGCAACAGCTGTCATGATTGGAAGTCAGAATTCCACACCAGGGTCTCACATACACTAGGCAAGTAAGCTCTTACTGGTCTCATAGTTAATTAAGGCTTTTTACTCTTTGATTGAGAATTACTCTTTTACATGGATCAGAATTGAAGCCAAACCCATTCATTTCATTTGATGAAACCCGTTCATTTCATGTTCATTTCATTTGATGGAGAATAAGGTAGTTCCTAACTTCTCAATTTGTGAAAGATGACAAGTGTTCATTAACTATCTACTTGGTACCAGACAATGGAATATAAAGGTTTGTATAATTTCTAAAGTTTTCTGTGTTATTGACTTCTCGCTCTATTGCATTGTGATCAAAAAAGGTCCACAATATGAATGATTTCAAGTGTTAAAAACTTACTGAGTCTTGTTTTATGGTGTATGATATAACCTGGTGTAGATCATGTTCCCTATTGAGTTAATGTTACTGTTGAGTAGAAGATGTATCTGGTCTCCATAGAGCAGAATATTTTGTAGATGGCTATTAGGTTCAACTTGTCTAGGGTACAACGCAGTTCTGATGTATCTTCATTGGTTTTCAGTCAGATAAACATAAGCATTTCTGATGTGCTACAGTACTGTCTGGTGATAACAGAAACAATTAAGCAGTATGGTACTTTTCTATTGCTCTGATAAAATACTATTTGATCAAAGCAGCTTATAAAAGTAAGGGTTTATGTTGGGCCATAATTCCAGAGGGTTCTTTACCATCATGATGGGAAGTATGCCAGCAAGCAGCAGTTGAAAGCCCTCATCTCAAACTGCAAACTGGAAGCAGAGAGAACAAAGTAAAAATGCTGCTTTCTAACTCATTGTCAGGCTCATGCCCACCTAGCTTTCTTACATGTCTCAGAACCATCTCCCCAGGAAATTGTGCCCCATATGGTGGGCTGGGGTCTCCTACACCAATTAATAATTAAGACAATCCAATATAGACATATTCACAGGCCAATTTGATCTGTGCAACCCCTCAATGGAAATTCATTTTTTATATGATTCTAGTTGACACTTAAAGCAAACTGGGACAATTGGTTCTGTGAATAAAATGCCCATACTTTCCTTGTTGGAGGAGAACACTGATTTGAAAATCTCTCCTGTGAGCTCCATGCCAACTGTAGGTTAAAAAAAAAAATTGCTCCATTTCTTTATGTCTTAGCTATGCTTGTTCTGGCTCTACTCACCAAGGTGCAAAGCCACCATATTTGATCAAAACACTGTGAGGTTTCCCATAGGAAAGGACATATAATAAGTGCTCTGGAAAACTAAGGCTAGTATGATTACTGCTATGTAACTATTTACTTCAGAATGTAGTGGCACTGAACAATTTTTCTAGTTTGATTACAATTTTATGCTTAAGAGTGAAGGAAGCTTTCAACTAACCAGTTGTTACTTAGGGTCTCTCAAGTCCCTGTAATCAGTGACAATTAGGGCTGTGGTCATCTAAACAAGTGAAGGGCTGGTAGTCCAAGATGGCATACTCATATTTTTGGCTGTTGTGTAATTTTTTTTTTTTTTTTTTTTTTTTTTTTTTTTGCTGGAGAGACATGAAGTGATGTCTACTCACCCCAGATATGGGCATTTAGCTGCTGGCTGGTGTCTTTCTGAATGGCTGCTCTGAACCTGTTACTTCATCTTCAAAGCACTTCATTGGATATCTTATTACTACCAAAGTAATACTGATTATAATGATAGCTTTCCTTTCTTATATGCCATTTGATTGCCATTCCTCACCTTCTCCTGTAAACTAAAAATACAGTAAACTGCTAATCTCATATTTGCACAGGAACGTGGAGTCTCAGGAAGGGCAAGGAGTCCAGTCAGAGTCATAGAGCACTATCTGGAGTGACTAGGTAATTGGTATGTTCTAGATAAGTTCAGAGAACCTGAACTGAGGTGGTACCTGGAGAGATCATGCGGTGACCTTAAAGGGGGAGAGCTTTATTTAGTAGCACACTAGTGATAAAGAGTTGGGCAGAAAGTGAACCTGATGAAGCAGTAACCAGAGATTAGAGTACAGCTCTTCCAAATGGACACGGAGGCAAGCCATTTCTACTGTGTAGGATTACTCTTGTATTCCACCTAAAGGTCCTGTCTGTTGAGCACATAGCTCAGTGATAGAATACATGCTTAGCCTGCATGAGGGCCTAGGTTCCATCAGCACCAAACAGAAGCAAAAGGGATATATTCTTGTTAAAGTTCTTGAAGCAGAAGCCAAGACTGACTATCTTGGGTAACTGATTTCCTGATGGGGTGCTCTAAAAAAAAAAAAAGTGAGGAAAGAAAACTGCTAAGAAGTTGGGATGAGGGATTGGGGGTGTGGTTCAGTGTTGCCCAGTATGCATATGCCCTAGATTCTATAACACACACACACACACACACACACACACACACACACACACACACACA
>JANHMN010000005.1:117638202-117658202 GCA_030674055.1 Rhabdomys pumilio | reverse complement strand
TCAGCCCCCCCCCCCCCCCCGTGGGCAGTGCCATCCCTGGGCCTGGCTTATATAAGACAGCAAGCTGAAGCCGGGAGCGGTGGTGGCATGGCACAAGTCTTGCCTTACACCCTGGCTTACAAAGGGAGTTCCAGCACAGTTTGGGCTATTACTCAGAGAAACCCTGTCTTGAAAAACAAAACAAACAAAACAAAAAGAGAAAGAAAGAAAGAAAGAAAGAAAGAAAGAAAGAAAGAAAGAAAGAAAGAGAGGGGGAGGGAGGGAGGGAGGGAGGGAGGAAGGAGAAGAGAGAGAGAGAGAGAGAGAGAGAGAGAGAGAGAGAGAGAGAGAGAGCGCCATAGAAAGTAAGGGAGTAAACAGCATTCCTCTTTAGTATCTGCTTTAATTCCCATTCACAGGTTCCAACTGTGGGCAGGTCTCACGCCCCAGTTTCCCCTTCAAGAGGATTGTAACCTGTAAGCCAAATGCAGCCCTTTAAAAAAACCCAAGTTGCTTTGGGTTATAGTATTTATCACAGCATCAGAAAGAAAAGAAGGACAGTTATAGTAAGTTGGCCATTGGTAACATTACTAAAAAGCTTACCTCACTGAGAAACCAGTGCCTAAAAAATGGCTGCTACGGAGATAGAAAGTAAACTTCATTGTTGATGTACTAGATGTAGGAGGTGGATGTCTAAAGTGTCACCTTCTAGTGTTTTTGCACAAGTGGTGAGTATTGATGTGTGCATTATGTTAGGGATTATGGGTACAGATTGGCATTTTCCAAGGTGTTTGATCTAGATAGTCTGACAATTTGATGCTGACTAGAGGTGATGATTTCAAGTTTTGAGTCCAGGATGCTGAGGAATGGACAGTAAATACCACATGCAGGGAAGGAAACAAAAACGAGGCAAAATGGAGTCACCTGTGATAATAGCTGGTTAAGCTTGTTACAACTGGTATTGGTGTCCCCTATCTGCAAAAAGTGATTCCTAGCTAACAAGGAAAATGTGGGCAATAATTTTAAACACAAATTAATTGAAATAGACATATGTTGTTGTTTTCCTGCCCAGAACTCAACCTTTCTTCTTTTTCATGGGAGGAATTCTCTGCTTTCTCAGTCCTTATGATGTATTGAGGGGTTGACTCATCTTGAGATCATTGAGAAATCCAAGCATGGACATCCAAAGCATTTCCTCCCTTTGGCTACTCTATAGGGTTCAGAGGCAAACAAACAATTTATACTCTGTGCTTCATTTAACTTGAGTCTTAATTGTCTAACACTTTCAATTGAAAGAATTCATCTTCACTAGTATAATGGTGATAATTCATCTTCACTAGTATAATGGTGATAATTCATCTTCACTAGTATAATGGTGATAATTCATCTTCACTAGTATAATAGTATAACTAGTCAAGCTCACGTTGAGATTGGGGACATCCTCAATAGCCACAGGCCAACACTAAAAGTAAACCCTTAATGAAATGATGATACTTTGTCAGGGTCCCCATGACACCATCTAGGAAGAAACTTACTCCGATGCACTGACTCAGTCATAAATTAGCATGGCAGATATTTTCATTAGTTGTGATCATACTATGATGCCATAGATCAATAACCTTTATTTAGACTGTGTAATTCTCTCTTCTCAAGCCCAGCGTGTATCAACCAATCATTTGGACTTAGGTTACACTTTCTTCACTGGGAAGGAAGTATGGATAGAAAGTGAAACCAACGCTCTGGGACGTGAAGTAAGTAAGTGTAACTGAATTCTTTCACAGTGCAGTTTGCAATGATCATACTGTAAATTGACACTAACAGGAGCCAGAACCACAAGTGACTTTTGTTTTGGATAACTGAACAAACTTGAATTTGGATAGCAACCTGCAAATTTGAAAGTGCCACCTGCATTAGTCGGGGTTCTCTAACAAAAACTAAACTAGATAGAATATAAGAATATATATTCATTCTATGTATATGATATATATGAGATTTATTAGATTGGCATATAAAATATCAAAAGACAACAATTACTGTTTTGTGCTGGAAATGTCAATGATCCAATAGTTGTTTAGTCCATGAGGCTGTTTGTCTATTGATTGCCCGGAGGATTCCTAAAGCGCTGCTAGTTTTCAGTCTATGCTGAAATCCTGGAGATATTGTTATAATATTGGTGAAAGAATATCACATCATCAGGATAGATGAAATTGCCATTGAGGGTGAGGGATAGCAGGAGTAGTTTCTGTCTTTCATGGCCCCAGAAGTTAATGCCTGGAATTAAAATAGAACTTCCTACTTTAAATAATTTGATCAAAAAAGAATCCTCACAGAAGTGTCCAGCAGCTTGAGTTTTTATTGAATCCACATACAGTCAGGTTGACAACCAAAATTAGTCATCACACCACCCAAAAGAGAAATTATTAATACCCAGAATCACCTTAAAGATTCCTTGAACATGATAAAGTTTAGAGCTAGGGAGGAAGCACAATGGAAGAGCATTTGTCTAGCATTAGCTAGTCCCTGGATTCCATCCCCTGCACCATAAAAACCATATCCTCACATTTTAAATGAAGGATACATTACCTTTTTTTGAGAGAGGAGTGATGTTCTTTGCAATGAATTTAGTGGAATATGTGAGTGGTTGCTGAAGGCTTGGGAATAGGGGTGTTGATGGTCTTGGCTACTGTATTAGTTAGGATTCTTTTAGAGTAACAGAACTTATACAATGACTTACAGGGCATCTAATCCAACAATGGCTGCTTATGAATGGAAGGTCTAAGAATCCAGTAGTTGTTCAGTTCACAAGGCTGGATGTCTCAGCTAGCCTTTAGTATACACTGGAATCCCAAAGAAGTAGGCTCTGATGCCAGTGAGGGAATAAACTTACAGTGAGGCAAAAGCAAGCAGGCAAAGAACAAAAGCTTCATTCTACCCTGTTTTTATATAGGCTTTCAGCAGAAGGCATAGCCCAATTAAAGTCAGGTTTTCTCAGCTTGAAAGATCTGGATTAAAGGTGTGTCTTTCCACCTCAAAAGGTCTGGATCAGAAGCAGACCTTCCCTTCCCCCAGAAGTATACTAAAACCTAGTTATTTGATTTTTAGTTAATTTCAGATATATAGTCAAGTTGAAACCCAAGAATACCCATCTCAGCTACTTTTCCACCTCCTTACCTATTCAACTTTTTAATCTCTTGTTTTCTTCATTTTGGTGGTAAGTATTGGACTGGAGCTTTGCTAGGTAGGCATTCAGTCACTGAGCTAAGTCTCTGGCTCTCTTCTGCTACTTTCCATGGTTGCTGGGATGTTACATATGCAAAGTGGTCAATTCATATTCCTGGGAAGATGTTTTAAGACACTGTTTCAATAAAGCGAATCATTTAAAAAGTTTACATTCATCTCTACTCCTGCAGGGCATCCAGTTTCAGACAAAATGTGCGGAAAGTTGAACATCTAATTTATTTTACAATATGGATTTTTGCAGCAACTTCAAGACAAATAATGACATTTAGAGTGTGTTACTCTATTAAAGAGACGTAATATTCCAGGATGAATTGAAAATGTAAACTTTAAATAGACCTTCTTGTATTTTTACATATTAAGTACAACAAACACTAAATGTCTACTCAGTACACAGTACAGGTTAAGTAAATGTTCCTTTTTATACAACATAAGTGCAGGATACTCTCAAAGTAATTTCATAATCATTGCACAAGCTAGATAAAGACACTTCTCATAAAGGTTGTAATATGTTTTAAATGTCAGAGCAGTAACTGAACAATTATAACAGTTAGGGCTTATTTTGTTATTAATTTGTCACTCTTACTATGACATTAACTTCCTTCCTCCAAATTGCTCATTTGACATTTTTCCAATGCAGACTCTGGGTCGTGAGATGCTTCACAATGGACACTGGGTCATTTTTTCCATATTCCTTTTTAAAGCATACAAAGAATCTCACCAGCTGCAGCACTTGCGAGAGTGGGTCCTGTGCCTACACTGGGCAGCACAGTGGAGCTGGCTCCAGAGAGTGAGCCAGCCCCAAGGTCATGAAAACAGGAGGGCTGAGCCTGTCTCCTGCAAATGGCAGCATTGAGTGGCCTCGCTGGAGCAGAACTGAAAAGCTCATCCTGGTGGTACAGATAAGGGAGAGTTGGCACACTGACCATCTCAGCTACCACCCAGGCCCAGATCCAGGGCTCTGAGATGGCCCACGCCCAAACTATATCATCTGCAAACAGTTGGGATGCATGAAAGGGCAGATCTTACCAATCTAAAGCTGCAGGATCTTGATGACACAGGCCAACAACAGGATAACTGGGAAAAGTCCCAGTGAGGATTCAATGACTCATTGCAATGAACATTGGCAAGTGAAGATGTGTGGACAGGGGGATATACTGTGAGACACACTGTGACACACTATAGCTTCCATGATGAGATGGTTTTCTGTGCTTTGTTTTTCTTATTTTTTATTTGTTTGTATGAATTCTTTTTTTTTTTTTTGAGAGGGGAGGTTGCAAGGGTATAGGGCAGATATGAGGGACTGGGGAGATGAGTGGGACTGGGGTGCATGATATGAAATTCATAAAGAATAAATAGTTTTTTTTAAAGCATATACATTTCAGCATGATACCTTTTTGTAAAGGATACTCACATGGTGAAGAAGCAAATGCTCCCTTTAATTCTCACCCAGACTTATTGTCCTTTCTGAAAGTACACTGGTGACTGGTTGCTGCTTCCATGTCCCATACCTTTTCTCTGCATTGGTGTGCATCTGACAAAGCCCAATTCTGAGCTTTGTATATATATTTAAAAATTAGACCCCAGTATATTTATTGTCCTTTAAAATATATTTATTTTATGTGTATGAGTGTTTTGCCTATATGTATGTATGTCTGTGTCCATATGCATGTCTGGTGCTTGCAGGCACTACAGCCAGAAGCAGGCATTGGATTCTCTGAGTCTGGTGTTAGCGATGATTGTAAGGCTGTTACATTGGTACTGAGAATCAAACCTGGGCCTTCTAGAAAAGCAGCCAGTGCTCTTAACCTTTGAGCTAGCCCTCCAATCTCTGATTTGCCTTTTTGATTAAGTAGAATATATTACAAATTTCTCCTTTCAGTACTGGTAGATTCATCTATATATACAGTCATTCAGCAAATACCTATTGATCATCATTCTAGATTTCATTGTTTTAAAGCAAATACTGGTTCTCCTCCATGTCTCTAGGAGTATGCTTCCCTGTTAGTCCCAATAAAGTGATGCTTGCTCATATGACTTGTTAATGCCAATGGAACAGGAGTAGTGGAAAGGGAAGTGTTCCAGACTATAGCAGAAACTTTGAGAGACATTGGAAATTCTAGTTTTGGAGGATTCTGTCATTCACTAAAAGAATAATGTGTCCCCTATATCTACCAGTTCCCTGGCGTAGGAAGCTACATAAGGCAGATCTGAAACCAAACCCCAGCTTAGGTCAGAGTTGCTAGAGCTGATGTTAGAACCACAAAGGAGAAATAAGTGCTTGTTGTTGTAAGCTCCTGACACCTTAGAATTTCTGTGGCTCAGTGTGATCAGAGCAAAGCTGACAAGTAATGCCACCTTTTATTTGCCACACATTGCTCTAGACTGCTACAGGGAAAATGACAAAAATAATTACCCATGTAGAATTTACACTGAAAGGCTGTGAAGTATTTCATGGGTTGGGACTCGATCTTACTATGTAGTCCAGGCTGGCCTCCATCTTGAGAGCTTCCTGTCTTCATCTCACGAGTGATGTGTTTACAGGCCTGTGCCACCACATCCATCTCCTTTACATTCCTGTCATTTCTATCTCTTCCTTCCCATACTTTCTGCCATATGTTCACTTCTCCTTTCTTTGATGCCTACTTGGAACATGGTAGCAACAAAAATTGGTGCATGCAATATGGTAATGGACTTTCTAGCCACAACCAAGCCTCATATACAACTAAAAGACCTTGCCCCATCTAATCATCATCTGAATTCATTTTCAAAACCTTATATTCTTTTTTCCTTTTGCATTCTCACATTTGGCTACACTAATGTGTTTGCTGATCAAAGCTCACATTCTGTGGCACACTATCTTCTGAGCAACCTAAAATCTCACATCCAGGACCAATGTCTTGATTCTCCTAGCTGCTAGAAGTATCGTTGGATAATGACTTTCCTAGTTATTCCCCTGTAAAGGGTGCACAAACTGAAGAGAGCCACCTCAACCTTACGTTATACTCCCTTCTTATAGGCAACTTAAATCTAATGAACCTTCAAGGTGATGGTAGTGAGGGAAGCTAAGAATAGCTGTCTTGGAATGGGAGATGACATCAGTCATGAAGAGCTGGCCATGCAAGCATAAGAACCTGAGTTCTTTTAAACCAGTACCCATGTTTAAAAAGCTAGGTTTGGTGGATACCTATAATACTATGCCTGGAGAGATTAGAATTCAGTCTAGCTGAATTGGCCAGCTAGCTCCGGGTTAATCAGAGTCTCTGTCTCAGAAAATAATATGTAGAGGAATTGAGGAGGGCATTCAACATCCATTTTAGACATCCACGGGCACTATATATATGCCATACCTACCTACAAACATGTGTGTGTGTGTGTGTGTGTGTGTGTGTGTGTGTGTGTGTGTGTGTGCCCACATGCATTCACAGCTGTCATGAAGCCGCTGAGATACATCCCCATCTTAAGGCATGATTCTTGAATGAACAAATGAATAGATGGATGAGTGTACCTGCGCCATTGGTAAAGTTCTTTGACTTCTCTTTAGATACCCTGCAGTCACCTTTAGGGTTAAACTGAAGGGCAAAGATGTATTTCTCCCCCAAGTAGCCTCTCTTGGAGGTAGTTGCCAGCATAAGTAGGAGGGCATCCCTAGAATCTGAATCCTTTCTGAAGTGGCACAAAGAAAGTCACTCTGTGATGGTTGTGGAAGGGCAGATTTATTATCTCAATAGAGCTGTAAGTTCATTTTTTCTTTTAACCTCTCTCCTTCTCTCTGTCTCTGTCTCTGTCTCTCTCTGTCTCTCTCTGTCTCTCTCTGTCTCTCTCTGTCTCTCTCTGTCTCTCTCTCTCTCTCTCTCTCTCTGTGTGTGTGTGTGTGTGTGTGTGTGTGAGAGAGAGAGAGGGGGGGGGATGGTGCTTCACATTTAAATTTCTCAGTAGGCGTTAATGGCCTGTGTCACAGTTTAGGTTTCCTAGGAAACAGACTCTGAGACTGAGTTAATGTGCAAGTTAGTTATTAAGGAGAGCTTCTGGGATCGATGACTGTGGAAGGGAGAAGGGAATAGGAATGGTCACAGGGAAAGGCTGAGTAGCATTAGAGACCTAGAGATAGCCTTCCCTCTAGGGAACTGGAGAGCTAGATTGGTCTTTGAATGTGTCTCAAATTAGGCCAAAGTGACCACTCATTTATACCCTTGATTTAGATGCCACTGTATGTGGGCTGGCCACAGGATGGTGTGATTTTGTGTAAGGTGGCTCTCTGTAAGTGAGGCTGACACTAAAAGGAACTGACAGTTGAAAAGCATCAGCTCACTGGGCTCCTGTGACTATCAAGCTTTTCCTTCTAGGGGGATTTGAGAGGTGTATCTCCATATTCAAAACAGCCTATGTCTTTTCCAGCTCTTCCCTTCTCCTCTCCTGCTTTGCTGCTTTTCCTTTCTGTCTTAGTAGCAATAGAAGGCTTGTCATCTTCATCAGTCCTTACACTTCCTCCTTTATTAGGATATAACTTTCTCTTCATTTGTTGAGCAAACTTTCACATACTTTAAGGTGAATCTTTGGGTACTACGTCCCCCAAGATGTTTTTCTGGGTTACTCAAAACAAGAGAAGATGCTTTCAGGGTTAAGGGCAACTCAGTGGTACAGTGCGTGCTCAGATTTGGGTTCAATCTTTATCTCCTTAAATATGTAATATTTTCCATAATGTTTTACAAAAGACCACCCTGGGGGCTCGAGATGTGCCTCAGTTGTTCATCCTCTGCAGAGGATTAGAATTTGGTTCCAAGCACCCACTTTGGGAGGCACTGAACCACCTGGAACTCCAGCTCCATGGTTTCTGACTCCCTCTTTGGCAACTTTAGGCAGTCTCATATACGCATGTATATACACACATGCATAAACATAAATACAAATAAAATCCTGTAAAAGGTCTACTCTTTATTTACAAAATAGTCTTTCTGTACCACTCTGTAATTGTGTATTCATCTATCATTTCAGACCTGAAATTCTTTCATAGCCCAGCCCCACGCAACATCTGACTCAATCCCGGGGGATTCAGTTCGTGTTTACCAGATGCATGGAAGTGTGGTAGCTCTCATTAACAGCAGTAGTGTGTGTGTGTGTGTGTGTGTGTGTGTGTGTGTGTGTGTGTGTGTGTTCCCATTGGCTAAGAAGTTACACAATCTACCTATACAATCTACCTACTATAACATCAAGTGTGCTTAATCAACTTTTATCATGTAGGGCTTATACTCTGAATCCTTTGTACTTGCCTAGCTGTTTGTCAAATGAACAACATATAGGTTATTTTTCTAAGCTGCTCTTTATCAACTAATAGGTTGGAATGTTTTAGTGGATCATAAAGATATTCTTGATGTATAACAAGATCTTGGTTCCCTCATTCTCTGGTATCAATTTCTGATAGGTAGGCTAGGGTTAGTATTAGTTGTGGTAAAGAGAAGAGATAGGATGCCACAGGCAAACACAGAAGTGTCCAGAGAGTAGGCATTTGGGACTTCTGGGTTACAGTCGGGATACCAAGTAAGAGTATGCATACATTATCTTGTTTGTAGACCTACTCGCACAAGGTTTGTATACTAAGAGAGTTCAAACATGAAAGAAATGTTGTCACATCCAAAGTCTCCTAGTGTGAAGCCAACTGATAACACCACTGCCAAAACGGGGCAAGTTGAATATAGACAATGAGACTCAGCTTAGGATGCAGACCACTCTAAGAGGCTACAACTACATAAAAGAGTAAACTAGTCCTGAATATGGATGTGAGAATTGTCCCCGCCCACTGTCCATGCAATGTTCACACTGAGTGCTTTGATAGTCTTACTGAGCACTTTTCCTTAGAGTATGAGTCTGGCAATTAGTAGAATGTTGTCTGTGGACTGACTTTCTTTTGGGCTGCTGCTGCTTCTGCTTCTGTTTTCTTTGTTAAGAATCCAAGGCAAGAAAGGGTGTGAGTAGACAGACCAGTTAGGCACTTATTGCAATAATCCAAGTGAGAAATGACTAGAGCTTAAAGCAGATTGGCTCAGAGAGCTGTTGTCTGGGAGGGACAGTTCTTATTCACTTCCCACAAAATGGGGCAGCATGTGAAGACTAGGAGGTCATATGGGTTACAAAGTCACCAGTGTTGTCACTAGAATTTGAAGCTTGCCATTTATAGCTTTACTATTTAAAAAATGGGAGACAGGGAGGGAATGGTAAATGCAAATGTGTCTATTTACTGGTGAGGGGAAATTAAATTTCTCTGTGCCTTGCCTATAGCACTGTTACAATTTATAGACAATATGAAAAGACTATTAGGCAGTTAGAATATGCAAATTTTGTGGGATGTAAATGTTCAGAATCATCCTGGGAGAATGCTCCTCCTCTGGTGCCAGGGCCTCAGGAAATTTTCACCTGTAGTTTGGGGGAGAAGCTTTAATTCTTTATAGCCCACATTCCACAGCTACAATATCATTGTTCAACACACCTAGGGCATTCTACCTTTAATATAGAAAACTATTACCTAGGGCATTCTACCTTTAATATAGGAAACTATTTCCAGAAGCGAGATCACAGTAGCCGCCTAAGATGCTTTTACCTAAGACCACTTAAAAGTTTCAAAAAGCGACCTCCTGCCATTGACTTTCACATCTGGATAGATCTGTAAAATCGCCTTTTACTCACATGATATATTCCAGTACA
This sequence comes from Rhabdomys pumilio, assembly GCA_030674055.1. NCBI lineage: Eukaryota > Metazoa > Chordata > Mammalia > Rodentia > Muridae > Rhabdomys > Rhabdomys pumilio. The sequence goes on along the minus strand of JANHMN010000005.1, from coordinate 117,648,287 downwards.
GCCACACACTAGTCTGCTGCATACTGAGTTGAGGTTTTCAGGAGGAAACAAGCCCTGAGTGGATCTCATCCTGACATGATGTCTTTTTTTTCCAGTCCCCATATTCTCTCTTAGAGAAGTGTTTCTGTTGAAATATAGCTCGTTCCATCTCTTATTTTTCATCCCAACAAATGACTTGAATGGTTCCATATGCATGTACCTAGTTTACCGAAAGTCTTTGGACTGCCATGCTGGTTTTTCCAAAAAGGAAAGAAATGATCACAGCTGTATTTATGTCACCTTAGTTTCTAAACGACTCTTGAAGATGCTGGATGAAGTTTAGGAGGCTTGCAGGTACACAGATTCTTCCAACATGGCTGTTTAGAATGACAACGAAACATTCTTAGTATAGAAATGGTTTCTCTTTCATTGTTTGGGTGGTCTCTGCCATTTAACTAGTGTCTCTCTCGGAGTTGCACTGGAATCTCTCTCTGCATCTCCTTTTATTCTTTCACTATTTCCCAGAATCCTCTCTCTTCCTGACAGTGTCCCACCTTCTATTCCCTGCCTCAGTTAATTGACAGGTGTACCTCTTAAGAGATTCTCTCTATAATAAGCTCTTTGCAATGTGACCTTGTTATGCCCTCATCAAGAAATGGAACTTTTTCTTCCCCATGGGTTGGCTTGGTGTTGGGATTTATTTGAACTACTATTATGTAGTAGAAGCGATGCTAGGAACTTCTAAGGATACTAAACGTGAGCTCTAGAGCTTTTGCTTTTACTACCTGGAAAACCGATAGCCCTGAGGTTATGATGGTGTGAGGAAGTTGATCATATGGTAAGAGAGAGACCTCTTGGTGGAGCACTGGGTGCCATATATGTATTGTACCTTCTAGTTCAGCCCAGATGCCTTCTGAATGCACTTGAGTGAATGAGCCAAGCTGGTATCATGTGAGACAAAACTGGACCCTGATCCAATTCCTGACCCACAGTATCACAAACAAATAAATTTTGTGGTTTACTTTAATTCCTTTTTAAAATTATTTTTTGAGTTTATAATATAATTACATTTCTTTTACCCCCTTCCCCCATTCAAGCCTTTCAATATGCCCCTCCTCACTATTCTTCAAATTCATGGCCTCTTCTTTTATTAATTGTTATTGCATGTATGCACGTGCAAGTGTGTGTGTGCATTCCTAAATATAACCTGCTCAGTCTGAATGTTACTTGTATATTAAAATGAAATTGATTTAATTTTTCTGTGATACAAAGTAAAGATCCAGTTTTTGAATGTACAAATTATCGCTAATTTGTAGTGATGCCTCTGTCATATGGCAACTGTTTAGTGCCTTGCTTGGCTGCCAGTTGGTTTCTTTATCTGTCTTTGAAGCAAGTCATAGGGCTTTAATCAGTGTGAATTTGTAAGACTTGAACAATACTCCTTCAACCTTGCTATTACTCTTTTTTCAGGAGTGCCCAAGCTACTCTTGATATTCTCTATATAGTTTAAGTACTATACTGGTTTTGTGTCTGGTAAATAACTTGTATTATGTTATCGTTTCTTCCTATATTGTTAGGTAATTTTATCCCAACTGACATTAAATTGTACCAAATACTTTTATTACATTTTTTCTGCCTTCATCAATGAATAAAACCAGTACATTGTTTCTCAGTACTGGGAATGTAAGCCAGTACGTGGTGAATTCTAGACAAGCAATGAGCCCTACCCTAGCCCTATTCTTACACATTTCTCATTTATTTCTGCTTGATAAGGTTTTGCTAACTCGGTGATACTTCAAAGCTAGAACACTACTTCTATTACCTGAAATAATTTTTTACAACATTGGAAGGATTTCTTCTTTGAATGCTTAGTGAAACTCTACAAACCATCTGAGCACAATATGTTCATACAGCTATTTACCCCCTCAGTGCTTATAGGACTACCCACATTTTCTATTTTCCAGTCAGTTTGGGTTTGTTATATTTCCTCTGTATTTTGCTAACTGAATTTTTAACAATTTTGACATTATAATTTTCATAGCATTATCTATTTTTTTTTGCTTGCCTGTTTTGTTTTGTTTTGAAGCAGGATCTCAAGCAGGCCACACTGAACTCAAATTAGTTAGCCAAGGAACATTTTGAGTCCTCTGTCTTCCTGTCTTCACCCTCTTGAGTGCTAGAATTACAAGAGTTTGCCAGTATGTATGCCCTGCCATAGTATCTTATATTAAATTAATTCTTGGCTCTTTTTGATTTGCTCTACTGTCCGTCTTTTATTACTTAGCCTTATTATTTCCATTCTTCTACACTCTTTGGAGTTAGTCTGTATTTTCTTCAACTAAGTTACTAAATTAAAGATTTAGCTCATCATTTTTCATTTCTGCTCATTTTACAAATTTAAAGCTTTTTACATTACAGCTATATATTTGAAGAGAGTTGGAAAACTAACACAGTGATTTCCTATGTCCCTTTAACCAACTCAATTTCTCCATGGTTACATCTTAGGTAACTGTCTTAGTTAGGGTTTTCATTGCTGTGAAGAGGCACCATAGCCAAGGTAACTCTTATAAAAGGCAAACATTTAATTGGGGCTGGCTTAGTGTCAGAGGTTCTGTTCATTATCATCATGGTGGGAAGCATGGCAGAGTCCAGGCAGACATGGGGCTGAAGAAAGAGCTGAGAGTTCTACATCTTGATCTGAAAGCAGCAGGAAAAGATTGTGTTCCACACTTTAAGTAGTTTGAAAAAAGACCTTCAAGCTTATCTTCACAGTAACACACTTCTTCCAAGAAGGTCATATCTACTCCAACAAGGCAATACCTCCTAATAGTACCACTCCCTGTGGGCCAAGTATTCAAACATGAGTCTATAGGGGCCAAACCTATTCAAACCACTACTGTAACCAGGACACAATATCCAGAAAAACAATGTTGATGCAATGTATGTATATACAATTTTGTCACAGTATTAATGTATGTCACTTCCATCACAATCAAGAATAATGAATGATTCCATCCCTGCAGAGATCTCTTCCTGCTACTTTTTAGCAGTCATATCAACCCCTCCTACACCATCTCCCATTCCTAATTCTAGTTAATTACAAAATTGTTTGTCCCTATAGCTACATGAGTGCGATATGTTCTGCTCCCTTCTGCACAGGTAATTGTAGGGCTTGGAATTATTTTTACAGACATATCTCCTGGAAGCTTATTTTATCCCTTTAGAGGCTGTGAAAAAGACTTCTGCCTTTTCATGTTCCTTCCTGGGCTTGAGTAACACAGAGGAGACTGGTTCCACTGCATTATGTGAACAATGGTGACTTGAAACCTTGACTGGTGGATGGCAGGTCTCAGAAACCGTCAAGCATCAATGCTAAATAAAGAATTCAGATGCTTTGGAGGCTGTAGGTAGCTGTGAACAACTCATTCCTCTTTCCAGAGTACAGGACCGATTGTTATCATTATGGAGATCTGAACAATAACACTGACACTGTCCTGAATGCCACCATTCCTTATTGTCCTTGTTGCATCACTAAGGCCTTGCTGGGCATGGACAGAAAAGTTCTCCTGTTGTGGTGGGTGATATCTAGCTCTTGTACCTGCTTCTTAATCCTTTTTCAGCCATATAACTTGCCCTCTTAACATTTACTAAATCCGGTTCTTTGCTCAAATGGCCAAGCACTTCCTTCTTGCTGTATGAGGTGTGGTAATAGGAAGAGTTTCAGTTTCACAGCTGCCTTGTCCAGCTTCTCCAGGATGTGTTGTTCCACATTGCAAGGAAGCTGATATTTGTCCAGGACCTCTTGGTAGGTCCTATGTATCACATTAGATGCAAATGTCTTTCTCATTCCTTCTTGATGAAATAAGTAGAATGACAGTCTCAAATGTGATAAGGTAGGGTGAGCCTCTCTTAGATTCCTCCTCAGGATTCATGGAGCCTGGGGAAGACTGAGTTCTGAATCCCTTAGAACCAGTGAAATCCTCCAGAAGCTGACCTGTGTGTCTCAGTACGTGCTATAAAAAGTTAATGCTCACCAAGGTACTGGGTTTGATTTCTCCACACTAAAAGAAAATACCAATGTCTACCTATTCTTGATTCTGTAGTTCAACATAGTTAAGGAATCATTTGGGCGGGATTAATGGCTTTACCTGGGTACAGGAAGTCAACCCATCCTTGGAAATGTAGTGGGTACCTGTGTCAGAAACAGAAGACAGTGATTTGGGTTGCCACTTTTCTTGGACCAGGTAGGATGTGTGCTGCTGCCTCCTGATGGGCAAGGCAAAAGAGGCCTAGGGATGTTTCTTTCCAATTCTTCTGGGTATTCTTTGCTGCCTTGAGCTGTAGAAACAACAGAGATTTGAGAGGGGAACTGATTTTGCAGTTCTGAGATGGAACTGCAAGAAATGTGTTGATGAGTTGTTATGTTCAGAGGGGTCACTAGCTGCTGGGACATTCTCCACATATTACCTAAAGCTGCTGGGACATTCTCCACATATTACCTAAAGCTGCTGGGACATTCTCCACATATTACCTAAAGCTTTTATTGTCATAGATTATCTCTTCCTCCAGGGCCACATGGTCTGAAGATCTCACTCTCTTTCAAGTAGCCTGTCACCAGGTAGAGGTAGGTGAGAACCCATGAGGCTGGCCAGACCTCTTGGTACCCCTAACCCCTGTCTTCTTCATGTTCCTCATTCACCTTGAGCTCTGCCTCTGAGTGAAAGGCAAAGCCAGAGATGTCATAACCAGGCTCTGTGTATCAGCTAGGGTTCTCTTGAGGAACAGAACTGATAGAATGAATATATTTGATGGTGTTTATTAAAGTGGCTTACAGGCTGAGGTTCAGCCAATTCAACAACAGCTTCCTATCAATGGAAAGTCCAAGAATGTATTCACAAGGGGTTATGTTCAGTTCACAAGGCTGGAAGATAGTCTCAGCTAGTCTTCACTATATGACAGAATCCCAAAGCAGTAGGCTTTAATGTAGGTGAAGAAGTGAATTTGCCAGCAAGAGGGAGGCCAAACAGACCTATGTCCTTTATATAGGTGGTCACACAAGAAAGTGTGGCCCACATTAAAGGTGGATCTTCTCACCTCAGAATAGCTGGATTACAGGTAAGTCTTCCTACTTCAAATGGCTTAATTAAGAAAATTCCTTCACAGGTCTACCCAGCTGCTTGGTTTTTGATTAATTGTGGACATAGTCAAGTTGACAATCAGGGAGAGCTATCACATTCCCCCTACTTGAGTCTTAGAGGGATTTCTGGCATGTTGATACGTCAGAACTCTCAGCAGCCAACTGAGGATTGCTAGAGCAACAGTGAGGATACCCCGGTTTAAGTATATTTTCAGTGTGTTTGTGCCATTGCTTAGTTGTTTGCACTCATTGTCATGCAGAAGCCCATCCTTCCTCACCAACCTTCACATACATACACATGTTGCCTGAGGTCTTGCTAATGAACTCGGTCTTCTGTTCACTTCCAAAGCTGACAGGGATAGACATGAACAACTGGAATTCAGGAAGTAGTACTCTGCAGTACTCTGCCTCACTGGGGAAGGAGGCTCTGGTAGTTTCAGATTGCATTCTTTGCATGGTGGAAGTCTTGGCCTTAGACTTGGATATGATTTGCTGCATACTCACCCCTGGGATGGGGAAGAGAGCTGACTTTCTGAGAGCACAGCTTTCGCTAGTATGAAGCAAATTCTAGGTTATCCCTGTTGATCACATCCAATTCAAGCTCCATGGGCAACCCAGACACTACAGATACATTGTGGATCTCTAAGAGACTTCTACAATCCTATAAATATTGATCTAATTCATCACCGATATCATCCTAGGCCTCCAAGAGGGTAGCAGAGATATGGGTCTACCCCATGATATACCTCATATATACACCTCATGATATCCATCCTTCTGTAGTCTCAAGGCCTAGCTTCCAGTTCTGCTTCTTAGTGTTAGACACCAATGTATACTGTACCAGGATTGTGGGCTCTTCATTGCCATCAACACTGGTCTCTTCTTAAAACTGCAGCAGTTCCTGAAAAAGAGGCAACCACAGACAGAAATGGTTAGGGCCTGTTAGGATTATAGGGCTGTGGAATGCCGTTCCTGGGACATCCACAGGTAGGCTCAATAGGTCCGTGATGTAGATTCCACTGCTCACACGATGTTGCCTGCAGCAAGGGTGGTACCTGCTCCCTCAGCTTTAGCTTGCTTTTCAGTGACTAAACACAGCATGGATATGTGGATATGTACACTATCCCCTGCGTCTGTTTGTTTGTGTGTGTGTGTGTGTGTGTGTGTGTTGATATGAATAGAAATTCAAGGCCAGCCTGGGAAACTTAATGGGCGTATTTCTCAAATTCAAAGGAAATGGAGGGCTAGGGAGCCGGCAAGATGTCCCACTGGGTAAAGGCTTTGCTCCTAAGACTAACAACCTGGCTTTGATACCTAGAACCCACATAGTGGAAGGAGAGAATTGACTTCTGTAAGTTCTTCTCTGACTCCTGCATGTGTGCATTGTACGTGAACACAAACACATCAAATAAAAGTAAAAAAAAAAAAATTAAACTAAAGTCAGGGATTTATCTCTGTGGTAGAGTACTTGTGTAGCATGTACAAAGTTCTGAGTTAAATCACTAGTTCTAGCAAAATCAGTTAGTCGGGAAATGGTCTGTCTTCTCTATTTTGGAATTTTGGGGGATAGAATTCATAGTACTGCTTTTTAAAGATGCTTAATGACATTTTCCTGGAATTCATGTTTGATAGAATTCATATGGGCTTGAGAATTACTTTCTTGAGAATTTTAAAGTTACCAATTCAATTTCTCTAAGAGTTAAAGGATTATTCTAATTATCTATTTCATATTGGTTAAGCTGCTATAACACATACTTTTAAAGAAATTGGCCTATTTCAATTACTTGATCAAATGCATGGGTGTAGAGTCAGTCACATTATGCCTTTTTTATTCTTTTAATATCTGCAGGGACTGTAGTGATATTCTGTGTGGTATTAGTAATCTGTGCCATTTCCTTGTTAGTATTTGTATGCCTTGCTAGGAATCTGTGGTCCCACTTCAAAGAACCAGCTTCATCTTACTGATTGTTTTCCATTGGTTTTCTGTTCGAAATTTCATCGATTTTTGCTTTCATTTGTATTGTGTCTTCTGGTTTATTTTGCCTTTCTTATTAATATTTTAAAAAATACTTGGGTCAGGATCTCACTGTGTAGCTCAGGCTAATCGCATATTCTGTCTCCATATCAAAAGGATTACAGGCATGCAGGTATGCACTCCATACTGTGTCTGTTGCCTTCATGTTTTCTTCCCCCTAGGTCTGGCAATTGAAACCAGGAACTCTCCAATGATAGGCAAATGTTGTACCACTATATCACATCCTCAGTCCATGCATAGGGTTTTAAATGCAATTAATTGATTGATTTGAGACTTTTCCTCTTTTTGATCGAAGTAATTATTATAATCTAACATGTTCCTTCTTAGCACTAGTTTAGCACCTCACAAAATTTGATGCATTCTCTTTTTACTTTCATTGAACTAAACCTATTTTTGTAAACTTTGAGTCTTTGGAAGTGTGCCTTTTGCTTTTAAGTGCATTGGTATCAGATAAAAGGCAACTTTTGTCTTAGTAATAATAGAAATCAAATTGAGACAGAAAAAGGGCAAAATTTCCAGGCAAATCTTTTAATTGGAAGCCAATATGCCAGAATCTGAGAAACAGCAGCAAAAGGAGTTCACAGCCAGCTTGGCTGCAGATACCTTGTTTCAAACAATAAACAAACAAACATAACAAAACAAAACACCCCAAGATATTAAGGGGGAGGGAGAATAGTGGGGGAGGGATAATTGGGGAGGGCATGGAAGGTGGAAAAACAAGAGGGGGTGAGGAAGGGATAACGAGCATTAGTGATATTTGAAAAGGCCATATAAAAAAACTTATGATTTTATAATCTTGCACATATGCAATAGTTTACAGGGAACTAATCTACAAGGGGCATAATGGTTCTGCCAGAAGTCTGGAGAAGTAGAAACTGAATGTGATGGAAATAAATTATGTGCACGTATGAAATTCTCAATCAATAAAAATAGTATATAAAGGAGGATTTAAGAAGCTTTAATTGAAAGGAAAAGGGGTCCCTTCCTCGAGATAGTCAGATAATGAAGACTGGAGGTCCCTTTCCCCTCTAACCTTTTTTCTGTACCTTGTATTGAGGGGTTGGAAGGGTGGTATATATAAGACCCCCAAAAAATAGCTTAAAAATAGCCCCAAACAGTAATTTTTGTAATTTTTAGTGTACACATCTTGAATTTTTGTGGATGTAAAACTATCTTTTACTTGCTTGATGTAATTGTTGTCTCCAAGGCTTACTGCCTCAGTGTGTTAACCTGAGATAGTTGTGAGCTTCCCAACATGGGTGTTGGGAACCCAACTCTGGTCTTTTGGAAGTACATGTTCTCATTTGCAGAGCCATCTATCTCTCTAGCCCTATCTATCCACTTTTCATTTTTGTGTTGCACCAGCAATTTTAAATATCAATGATAAAATAGTACTTGCCTCACGATATTTTGTCAGTCTAGGGCAGCGCTAGCCAATAGAAAAAATGTTATTTTTCTAAAACAGAATTCCCTGTTCTTTTGTACCATCCCTTGTGAACTTAATTTTAATGAGCTCAATAATTCAATAACTATAAATTACTATCACTTTAACACAAAATCTGAATAAAAATATTAGCAAAGTAGTTTATCTTTTTCACAAGAGGTATTCTAAATGTGGTATGTTCTGCTTCTGGCTGTGCTTGCAGTGCTCAGTAACCACATGTGGCTCACAGCTTCTGTATTACATAGTATGTGTTTCTGTCGGAATAAAACTGTGGTTCCCCTTGCCTTGTAATAATATGTTAGGAGCTTCAACTTGGCACAATATTATTACTTGCCCTTTTCATAAACATTATAGTTACATGAGGATCAGTTTGGAGAACTCTTAAACACGAAGATTCAGGGGAAGTAGCTGACTTTCAGATTAAGTTTGTGGTAGTTCAAAATTAACAGAGTTGATTTAGGCACATTTTATTATTTTTGTTGCTGTTCTGTTATTTCGCTATTTTCCTTTCCTTATCTTTTGAAGACAGGGTCTCCCTATGTAGTCCAGGCTAGATTGGACCTTGATGTCCTCCTTCTAAGTGCTAGTATTACAAGTGTGCAGCAGCTTAGAGATGAGCAATGGTACAGCAGTTATTCCAAACAGGAGAAATAAACCACTAGTGGGGTTAAGCCTAGCATACGTTATCAGTTGGAGGTTTTGTATTTGCTTTTGTGTTTAGTTTTATCATTTTACATCTTGTTGTTTCCTGAGGTGGAGTCTCTGGAGCTGAGGATGGCATCTAGCTGTCTATGGAGTTGCAGATGGGGTTGAATGTCTGATTCTCATGCTTTCAGTACCAGGTATCAGGATTACAGGAATGTACTATGAAACCCAGATGTTTTTAAAATTCTAAAACAGCACGAATTGTGTGATTTAATATTTCTGTGGGTAAGCAGAAACACTGTTTCATACATAAAATATTTTACTGTATTTAAATAACATTGTTTTTTTTTTGTCCTTGAATTGTCATTACAAAATGTTATAGACTATGTAGTTCCTAAAAAATAAAATTTAATTTCTAACAGTTCTAGAAACTGGAAAGACTTAAGCCCAAGGTGCCAATAGATTCCATCGCCAATGAGGACCTGCTTTCTGTTTCTTGGTGATTTTGGTGTCCTCACATAGTGAAAGAGGCAAACAAGCTCTCTCAGGTCTCTTTAATAACAGCATCAGTAATGCTTCACAGAGCATATGAGCTAATTATCTCCCAACCCTGAACACCATCAGCTTAGGGATTAGGATCTCAACATGAGTTTTGGGAGACAGAAACACATAGACCATAGTAATTGTTAGAGTTTAAATATATTCTTCTAAACTGTTAGCAGTTTATTTTTATACTAAATAATCAAAGAATGACTAATATATTTTATATATGCTTTCCATATTTCTCCTCTTTACCCTACACACACACACACACACACACACACACACACACACACACACACACA
>JANHMN010000005.1:117620158-117632073 GCA_030674055.1 Rhabdomys pumilio | reverse complement strand
TCTCTCTCTCTCTCTCTCTCTCTCTCTCTCTCTCTCTCTCTCTCTCTTTCTCTGTCCCCCTCCTTCCCTCCCTGTCTCTCTTTCTCGTGTGTGTGTGTGTGTGTGTGTGTGTGTGTGTGTGTGTGTGTGTGTGTTTCTGTCTTTCTCTGTGTGTATCTGTCTGTTTATTTACAGTTACAAGGTCTTCCCAGTGTGAGGAATGCAGATTTATGATGTCTGTATGGGCTACGCCCCAGAAAAATAATTGACTCCACATTAATAATTTCTGACCTGAGTGGAAAATTTACATGTCTTTGAACAGAGTCAGAGGGATGCCAGGAAAAGCAAGACAGCCCTGGGTATGTTAGAGAGTTACTGATCCAATCCAGAGTCTTAACGGTGAACTACTTCCAGAGCCCTAATGTTTCGTCTTAAAGGGATTTTTTCAGGAAGCCAGGTGGAGTGATATACACCTGTAGTCCCAGTACTTGGGAGGCTGAGACAGGGTAATTGCCATGAGTTTGATGCCAGGCCAAGACTTTTCCTTAAAAACTAGAGCAAATGGAGCTTGGGAGAGTTAAGAGCACTTACTGTTCTTATAGGGGTACAGAAGACACAAGCTCAGTTCCTCAGTTCCATGGCAACTCACAACTGCCTGCAACTGCACTTTCAGGAGATCTGACTCCCTCTTCTGACCTCTGTGGACTCCTGCATACTTGTGGTATACATAATCTCACACACAAATACATGAAAAAATCAAACTAAAACAAAGAAACACACACACACACACACACACATACACACACACATGCACACACACATGGAGGGTGGAAATTGTGCTGATCTCAAACCTGAAAAGTCTTTTTTATTTTCTTTTAGTGATATTACTGCCAATTAAACATAGAACATTTGCTCTCCATTAAAATCAGACAAGAGACACAAAAATAACTCAAAAGAAGCTGGAGGAAGGAAGGACCTGAAATTCTGTAAGGCACATGGACAAACATTATTGATAAGGTTCCAGGGGGGTTATGGCATTCTTACCCCACTGTGGGCCTCAAGTGAATTAGATGGTTAAAACTGTGAAAGGAGAGAAGAAATGGAGACACAAATGCAAATACTGAAAGATGGGAGAATGTTTATTTGGTCCATGATTCCCAGGGGACTTTAGCTTAAGGGGAAAGCATGTATTTAACATTTGCAAAGCCTTGGGTTCAACTTCCATCACAGCACACAGACACATACACTATACACTCCCAGAGAATATAACCTTGAGAAAGACAATGCAGTTTACAAAAAATCTGATTGTAAGAGAGGAAGGAAGTCTTGATGTGAGAACTATAATAAAATACATCTTGATGTGCTTAGAGGAATAAAAGTGCTATGCATATTCAAAGCATCATTATTATTCATTCCTTAAGGGTACATGCAGCTTCACCATTAAAACACATCTGAACAAAAATAGAGGTTACTAATCCCACAGTAGCTGTGGATCTCAAAATACAAACCCGAATTCCACTGGGGACAGGGTGAGATTGCACTATATGTTTGGGCCCCACAGGGACGTGATGTATTCTGCCTGCTTCTTCCAATTCCCAAAAGTTTATCTTTTTAGTTTATTGTCAGAAAAACCTCAAATGGTATGTATGAAGCCACAGCATCTGTTTGGTTTCAGGGGATGTGACAGGACATACATTAACTCTTCCAGGGGCTTGCTGAAGTCTGAATGCATATCTTAGCACTGAGGACACTGAGGTAGAAGAACGGCTGCTGTTAAGCTGCTAGCTGTTAAGCAGGCTAGCCTGTCCTATGTAGTAAGTTCAACACCAGCCTGAAATACATAACCAAACATTATAGCAAAAAAAAAAAAAAAGAATTAAAAGGAGGGAAGCAGAAACAGACAGACAGGGAAGGAGGGAGAGAGAGAATGAAACTGAGAGAATAAGACAGTGCAAATTTATGCCATTCAGTGCCTTGTAGGCATCACATTGGAGTAGGGAGTCTTTCAAATTCAGGTGTTCTAGACTAAATTACGACCATGTGTATGGGTATGAAGAGTGCTCTTTGAGAAATCATTTTCTTCTTCCTTCCCCTCCCCCCTCCTCCTCTGCCTCCTTTTTATTCTTTTATGCTTTGAAACAGGGTCTGGATAATGTCCCAGGCTGACCTCAAACTCACTGTCCTGTCCTGTCCTTCCCAGGGTTACAATTAAAGGTGTGCGCCACCACACCTGGCTGAGAGAAGCCATCTTAATAAAGAAAATAATAGTTTCCCCTTTTGTTCCACAGCCTGAGAAGGTAGCTAGACTTTGCAATACTTGCATTATCCTTTTAGCTCTGTTCTGGATCCTTCATTTCTGTTGTGTTGTTTACACTTACAACCCTGTGACATAGTGTGATAGCTATTCTTGGTTGTCAACTTAACTACATCTGGAATTAACACCCCAAAATAGAGGGCACATCTGTCAGGAACTTATGCTTAATTTAAAGTGAGAAGATGTACTTCTAATCTGGGTCTTTGAGGTATAAAGCCACACCTTTAATCCAGATCTTTAATACAGATCTAATCTGGGCTATACCTTCTGTTGGATGCCTATATAAAGACGTGGAAGAAGGAAGCTTTTGTTTGGCTACTCATATATACATCCGTGTATATACACGCACAGACAGACACAGACAGACACAGACACAGACACACACACACACATATATGTGTATATATATATATATATATATACATATATATATATATATATATATATATAGAGAGAGAGAGAGAGAGAGAACTCTAATAATAGGGCTTTACAAAGGAGTAAGGTGAGACTTGGAGTGTGTACTTGGCCAGTGTCATACAACTGGAATAGAGATAGTTTATATGACTATAAAGCCTGAGTAGGGAGCACTGGTCACTCTCTGTCATATTTTGCTTTTTATTGCTGTGATAAAACATTCTGATCAAGAGCAACTTCACAGAGGAAAGGGGTTAATTAGCATACAAAGGACTACTGCTCATTCCTCATGGCTTGTTCAGTCTACTTTCCTATATAACTCACGACCACCTTCCCTGGGTTGGCGCCACCCACAGTAGTCTGAGCCCTCTCCAGTCAACCATCAATCAAGAAAATGCTTCTGCAGGCATATCCACAGACCAGTCTGATAGGCAAATTTTCTCTGTTGAAGTTCCCTCTTCTTGGGTGACTCAAATTTGTGTCAAGTTGACAAAAACTAACCAGTACAGTCGATTCCTTGTCAACTTGACACACAAGCACATCCCCATTAAATTATAACCTTTCTTGTTTATTCTCAAGATGTCATGTTAATATTACAATATAAAAATAGGATAGCTTTTAAAGTTGCATGGTCTTTTAAAAATTCAAGCACTTTAAAAGCCCAAAGTATCATTAAAATTTCCAATGTCTCATAACTGTAGGTTCCTGTAAGAAAAAAATGTTGAATACTTTCTTACTCTAAGACAGAGAAACCAAGGCACAGTCATAGTCAAATCAAAGCAAAACCAAATGCCAACTCTGGAAATTACTCAGTGTCTGACATCTTGAACTCATGATCTTCTAGGTTCCAAAGGGCTTATATAGTAGCCCCACCTTCCTGGGTTTGTCATCTACAGCACACAAAGCTTGCTATATCAGCTCAGACTGGTTCCTCTCTACATTTTCTGCTTTCCTTGTTGGTTATTCCACTGGCATCTCTTATATACTATGGTCTTCACTATACCTTCATTAGTGGCATTGCTTAGTCTCTCTTAAAGGACTCTTGACATACCACATGCTGCCCAGCTCCAGATTCTCGATATGAGCCCTTCAATTGTTCAGTTTTTATGCCACTAAAACTAGTACCATGTGCAAAACTCTTAAACATTACCAAGTTCAGTTGACATCTTGAGATGCTCCTTGACTTGCTGTAAACCACAGATTTTGTGTGCTAACCCCGAGGAAATGTTCCTTCAAAGATTTCGCCTCACTGATGCTGGTCTCATTAATTGCAGTTGATTTCTCAGAATCAGTTGAGTAGAATCAATTGACCCAGTATGAGTAAAGCCAAGTTTTTACTTTAGGGGTCCTGGTCTTTTGTTAATCCTGAGTCTTCAGCCCTACATAACACAAACCACTGAATCTTAATACAAAATATCACATAGATAGTCCTAATTTATTATCTTCTTTGCCTCTGAAACTTTACAAGCCAAGCCTCCATCATCTCTCAAAACATTGTTATCTTTCAAGTCCCTATAACAACTCAGTGAGTTCAGAGTATTTGATGACCTTTTCAGTCCAAAGTTCCAAAATCTTTCTACGATCTTCCCCAAAACAATATAGCCATGGCCTTGTACAGCAAGGAATACTCCATGATTCTGGTACCAATTTCTGTTCTAGTTTTCTCTTTATAGCTATGATAAACATGACTTTGGGGGGCAGAAACTGAAGGGGAAAGCCTGGAGGCAAAAACTAAAGCAGAACCATGGAGAAATGCTTGCTAGATTGGTCACCATGGCTTGCTCAGCTTGCTTTTTATACAATGTAGGACCATTTGCTCAGGGGTGATGGCTGGGTCCTCCCACGTCAATCATTAGTCAATAGAACGCCCCTTCAAGTTGACTACAGGCAATTTGATAGAGGAGTTTCTCAATTCCCTCTTCTCTGATGATCCTAGGTTGTGTCAAGTTGACAAAAATACTCACCAGCACACTAACTCCCCTTTCTGCCCCATGTTTACATGCCTATGTTCTCATTTGTATTCTCCACAAATCAATTCTGAGAGGAGGATTAGAAAGAGTAAATTTGGGAGATGTTCCTAGGAAATAGTGGTGAGGAAATGGAAAAGTAAGGCAAGGACAATGGAGAGCAGTCAAGAGAACAGATTCACTGTGGGCAATCAGAGCTCTGTCCTGGAGGGAGCTTTACAAACCGTGTTATCCCACTGGAAGGGCAAGGAGGCTGGTACATTCACACTGCATCTCTTTATCTCTCATTGGTTTAAAGCTGCTGTGTTGAGGTTGAGGGGGTAAGGGAAGGGACACTGATATTTTGGTCTGACAAAACTGGCTCTCAAGGCAGAAGACTGTCCTTAACCTGGACAGTTTGTTTTGTTTGAAGAAGCTGGAAGTGGACATTGGCTGAAGAGGATAGAGTGAGGGCGAGTGATATATATAGAATCTTGTGGACTATGGGCCTCTCAGAGGCTATGGGTCTGACTGACTGACTAACATATTTAGCACAGAGACTTAACTGCTTAATATTGATTCCTGTATCACCAATACCATGGAAGATGAGAAACATGAGGGGCTCAGAGTAGAGACCAATGTAAATGTTGTTAAATTCTCTTTAAACAAGAGTCTTTGTAGGACTCACAGCTACCCATTAAGCCTGTGATGAGCTTACCATCCAAAAGACAATGTAGTTTAGAACTATTAAATCCTGTACTGTCTTGCCCACACTAGACTAGTGTTTTACCACCGAGATATACCCACAGATATTGTTTGGATCCTAAATATCCTCCAAATGCCCATCTGATAGAGGCTTGGGGCTCAGATCACTGTGTTTGGGGGTAGACTGCTGGAACTTTTAGAGGTAGTATCCAGTGGGAGGTCTGCAACTTCCTTAGGATATTCCCTTGAAGTAGACAACAGAATAGCAGCCTGTTATCTTGCTCTGAGGTAAGTGTCTTTGTTCTGCCACATGATTTCACCATGCTGTACTTTTTTACTACAGCCACAGACAGAAATCTCCAAATTTCTAAGCCCTTCTTACTTATAAGGTGATTTTTTTCCTCAGTTATTTTTTTATAAGTGACAGAAAACTGGATAACACAGATGAACAAAAGCAAAGAACAGGATTATAACAGAAAGTATACAGATTCTTCCAGATGCTGTATTCCAGCCATTTCCTCTGTGTGTTGCATAACACACTACAAGGCTCCCAGGTCTCTTAGCAATTAGCATGTGTCATTAAAATCTTATCTACAATTACACTCTCCAATCTAAATTCTAGTTGCAAGATTGTTTGTTTTCCCGGTCTTTTCATCCCTGAGTGCACGAGTACTTCAGAGGCTTGGAAAATAGACAAGCCCCAAAGGGAATGTGCTATCCCAAACCACACTGAATATTTACCAAGAAGGTGAAATTTTAAAATGAATCATTGAAGGTGCTATTCCTTCACCATTGAAATACAAATTCACAGGTTGTTGAGTTAGTTTGGCCAGCATGTCTATTTTAGTAACACACAATTCTTTGGCTTTGAAAAGAAGCAAAGAATTAATGGGACCCAATGACAAGGTGAATGAGTCTGTTGGAAGCCATCAGAGCCATCTCTGAGCCCTAGATACAAGAATATTTTCAAATAAAATAAATTGTCCCTGTGTTTCTTAGATTATTTGGAAGCAAATTGAGGGTTCTGGTAGTATAATACACAGATCCAAATGTACCATTTTTGTCTGGGGATATAGCCTAGTTGTAAAGCCCTTGTCACAGCATGTGCCAGGCACCTGGGTCCTTGGATTCTATTACCAGCACTGAAAAATGGGAGCGAGGCATATTCATATTTAGTGAGTCCAGCCCCTTCTGGGATTGAGCTATTCATCTGTAAAATAGCATCAGGATGATTTCTGAAATTCTGGACATTTAGGAAAAATCAGTGAGTCATCTTTCCAGGGAACAACTTTTGAGTTGAAAATGACATGAAAGCTATGTAAGCAGAAAGTAATTGAGGCCCTAAGAGCTCTCTGATTCATGTGAAAAACTATTTCTTTCCATACTGTTTTTATGTTGTGTGAACAATTGTATACAATAGGGATAATATTTGATGTGTTGTCCCATAATATTATATTTATCGAATAATAGAGAATAGTTATTTCAGTGTCAAGTATGAGAAGATGAGATTTTAAGGGCCCTGTAGTATATCAATTGTGTGAATTTTTATTTTTTCCTATTTTATCTCCCCTTTTCATAGACACTGAAGTCATCCTCTTCCTCTATCTCTTCCTTCCCCCTGCCCCTTTCCACAGGGTCTGAAGCCCAGAATGTCTTTGGACTCTTGATCTTTCTGCCTCAGCCTACCAAGTGCCAGGTTTACATATGCATGCAATATACCTAGCATTTTATATTTTATTTACCCCTGTGGTAAATAATACCCACCACAATTGAGGCCTATGTTCCAAGCAGTACTCTACACTATATCTTATAGCTAATTTAATTCTCATAGCAAGACTTGTGAATTAAATAGTATCACTATACATTTTGCTGTACAAGCTCTTATGTTGCTGGCAATTGAACCTAGTGCCTTGCACATGCTAGGCAAAGTCTCTACCAGAGAGCTGCACCCCTAAACAAATGATCAAATTATGGATGGGGAGCTGAGGTGAAAAGAGGTAGGTATCTTGACCAAAATTAGTAAGCAGCTCTACCATGTATATTGGTTTCAGACCCAACGCCCTTCCCTGCCCATTTCTCCTTTGTCCTGCTCCTGAGACTTGACTAGAAAGCCAATTTTCATTCTTCCCAGTTTTCTTTGCTACTAAGTCAATGGAACATGTGACAGGTAGAGGCATCTACTGAATGCTTTATGTTTACTGTATGTAGTTTTGAATACAGAGATGATTGTAGATGATGCCTATCAGTAGGCCAGGCCTGTCAGGCAAACCAGTGGCAGGAGTCATTTGCTTTGAGGTTTCATGGAGTATGAGAAAACCAATTCCTGTTTCTTAAAGCCACTACAAGTGTGCTTCCCTGTAACTTAGAGCTGAGAGCAGTCTTCCCCTCCCCCTTTCTTCTTTCTTTCTTTTTCCAGTGCTGAGGATAGAATCCAGGACTTTGTTCTCTGATATTGAGCTACACCCTCAGCATTAGGATGAATTTTGCAGCTCGGTAATTGGGACTCTTGGTGAAATACAGTCCCCGGAGTTGGATAGGTGAGCATCTTCTTCCTCAAAGTTGTGGTAATTATATAATGTATGGTTATGCTATTTGAATTTCTGGAGCATGCAAAGGCACTTACAGTAGAAGAAAATAGAGTGGCCATGTCTTCTGAGAACGGGGCTAGAACTAACTAGGAAATAGTATCAAGAGACTTTCTGAGGCTGAGAATGTGATTCAGTGGTAGAGCACTTGACCAGTATGCACCAGGCCTTGGGATCAATCTTCAAAACTATGAAGCCAAATTCAAAATGTTTTTCAGTGTCTTGATAGGGATTGGGGTTAAGAAATGGTAGATAGTGCAAACATGCTGTGCTCTGCCGTAAGTTACTCTGTGTTATGTAAAGCGTTAAGCTCTCAAGCTGTGTCTTGCCCTTGGGAAGTCCATTTTAGAAGCATATTTGGCTCCCGCTTTGAGTGTAAATGCAGAAGCAAAACAATTCAAACTTCACTGTTCACATAAATAACATTACTTGCCCAGCAGCATCCATAAGGCACAGACTGGTACCTTGTTCCTATAAGTAAGAAGTACCACCTGGGGCTGGAGAGATTGCTCGGTGCTTAAGCACGTTGGGCTGGCTGCTCTTCTAAAGGAATTTGGTTCAATTTTCAGTACCCACACAGCAGCTAACAACTGTTTGTAACTCCAATTTCAGAGAATCTGATATTCTTTTCTGTCCTCTGTAGACACCAGTCACACAGGTGGTTTATATGCAGGCACTCATACATACACATTAAATACATAAATAAATAAATAAATAAATAAATAAATAAATAAATAAATAAATAGTTTAAGAACAATGAAAAAAAAAAAAAACCAGAAGGTCCTACTCGAATAGATAAACTTACCAGAAGAGATCAGGAACATATGGGTATATTAAAATCACATCAGAAACACCAGGCCTCTAAAGTTGTGAAACACATCAGACTAATAAAGGGTGCAAGACCATCACCTGGACCCCATTAAGAAGGGGAGTCCCTAACACTGCAGTGGTGACAGCTCCCACCAGCATGTCATCTGATCAGCCAACATGCACATCCCTGGTTGCAGGGAATAGGGGGTGTCAATTTAGGTTTCCATCGACCTATTCAACATTCTGGAGCAGTCTTGCAACTTGTCCAGCCTTGGTGCTGCAGTCATGCATTTAGAATCCATGACTTCTGTTTCCATGATCCCATACCTTCTCTCTGGAGCTCAACTCAGTCCTAAGGCCCAGCTCAACCCTGTGACCTTGCAGCCTCTGCAGCTCAATTCTGTTTCTCTGTGCCTCTAGCATTTCTCCAGCTGAATCCATTAATACCTGAACACTGGAGGGATTTTCTTTATTTCTCAGAGCTTTGTGTCTCCCTCTATGGAAGTGCCTTTGAACTCCTTGAACCTTGCTTCAGCCATAACCTTTTTGCAACCAAAATATAGCTAGCTAACCAGAAACACAGACATATAAGTAGACAATTGATAAATGTAATTGCTGTGATGTATAATGTATTATGAAAATTAATATTAGTAATCAATATGAGGATAAAAGAACTTGTATTTGTCAATAGCCGGCTATCAAGGGAAAGTGAAAGTACTTGGAAAATTGCTGCCAACAAAACCTATGATACTTTGAATTTATTGTTATCCAGTGAATTCCAACATTGGGGAATGGCATAAACATATCTGCCTATGTTTCTAGTAAGGTGGTCTCATGACAGTAGTCCATTTATGAAAACTCCATGAGTGGATACCAACATTCTGTGCATTTTATTATACATACTTTTATGTCAGAATAATAAAACTCTGGAAATAATTATGGGACTCCAGTAAATGACATGTAAACCTACATACTCAGGAGGGAAGTTTCCAATTTATGTTCAGGAGCATCAAAACCTAAGACTGAAGTTCACATTCATTACCATGGCTACTAAACTTTTAAAAAGCAGAAACATGGGAGCTGGTGTTGCTGAGAATGTTTAGAATTGTAGCCCTTGTGTACTATTGGTGGGAATAGAAGATGATGAAATCGCTATGGAAAACAGTACAATGGCTTCTGAAAAAGAAAAAAGGAAAACTGGACCAGGTACACACCTTTAATTGCAGCTCTTGAGAGGCAGAGGCAAGCATATCTCTGTGAGTTGGAGGCCAGCTGGTCTAGAGAGTTATAGCTACATAGTGAGGCTCTGTCTCAAAACAAAGCAAAACAAAATTAAAAATAAAATTATCCTGTAATACAGTATTCTCGTTACTTCACATACACCTGTGCTAAATTCTGCTTTCTCAGTTAGCTGGTAGAGTCTGTCTCCTACTTGGACCTGAAGTGATACAACCACTCTGTTTTAAATTTCAATAAAAACTTGCAAGGACATCTATTATATGTAGTATACCCAGTTAACTTGTCTTCCTTCTACCAGAATGGAGGCTGCCTGCAGGCAAGGGTTTTTCAGTTTGCTTACTGCTGTATTATAGATGCTTAGGCTAGTGTCTGATACATCATTGAAACTGAATACTGGTCCAATGAATCTATGTATAGGAACAGTAGGGCTTTCTGTAAGACCCACCATTACAATAGAAGAATTGAATTCACCCTTTCCCTTCCTGTCA
This sequence comes from Rhabdomys pumilio, assembly GCA_030674055.1. Lineage (NCBI taxonomy): Eukaryota > Metazoa > Chordata > Mammalia > Rodentia > Muridae > Rhabdomys > Rhabdomys pumilio. The sequence goes on along the minus strand of JANHMN010000005.1, from coordinate 117,621,593 downwards.
CACTGAGACTGGAGACTACAGGCTGAGGAAGTAAATCTGTCTACCTGCTTATAGGTACACCTGCTGAAGTTATACTTAACTTCAATTTAGGCTCTTATGGAATTCAGAGAGCAGTCACCCAGACAGCATAAATATATTGGTGCCTTATTCTTTTTTCTTTTCCCCCTTCCTTCCTCTCATGTTTTGGATGTTGTTAGTGTGGGGGCTTGAGCCCAGGGCCTTTTGTGTGGAAGGAAAGAAACACCCTACCTCTAAGCTGTACCCCTGACTCTATTTTATTTTTTTTTGAGCCAGGAAATATTTTTAAAGTTGAGTAGAGTAGGGGCAGAGGGAGGAGTTGTTTCTTGAAGATGATAGGGGCTGTAAACCTCAAGAGAATGTTTTACTTTCTCAAATAGTGTAGCTACATTCACTCCCTCCGGTGGGAACTGATTAGCTCCGAGCATTAATCTTCTATTTTGGAGACCCAAAGCAATTGTTCTCAGAAGAGGAAGGCATAGAATAGCCTTACAATCTATTTCCCCAGGGTCAGCAAATCAGACTGTCCCACAGGGCAGAGTAGATGCCGACAAGTTTCTGAAACAAAACAGGAAACTCTTATAGTGATAATTTTGGTCTCTTTCAAAACACAGTTTTGTTATATGATTTTTTTTTGTTTTAATCCCAGGTGTGGGATGTGGGGCTGCTTCAGATTGTCCACAGCCTCTACTATTATTTTCCCGTGCTCCAGTGGGGGCCTGACTTTTGCCAGCTGCAGATGTTTGGAATTCTGGTGACTCAAGAGAGCCTGTGATAGCTGCTACTCCCCCTGCTGCTGCTGCTGCTGGATTGCTGGTTTTGGTATTGCTGGATTGCTGGTTGGAGATATCCTAACAATGAAAATTAGACTTGCCCAAAGGAACCCATTTCCTCTCCTCAGCAGGAAGTAGTCTAAAGAAGTCTGTGCTCCCTTTCCCCTCTAACCTTCTTCCGCTCCTACTTAGTGTCCTGAGGTTGGAAGGGGTTGGGGTGGAATAAGGCTTGGAAGGGTGATAGATAATAGATCCAGCAAAATAACACAAAAAGCACACCAACAAACTCTTGAGAATCACTGGGTAAAGAAAATAGCCAATGTTAATTATAAAAGTTTACAATGTGCATTCCTAGCTAGACTTGGTAGCACATGCCTGTAATTGCAGCACCAGTGAATAGAATCAGGAATTTTAGGAAGAAGATTCCTTGAGAGATGGGCAAGGGAGTGTCTTAGTTAGGGTTTCATTGCTGTGAACAGACACCATGATCACAGCAACTTTTATAAAGGACAACATTTCACGGAAGCTGCCTTACAGTTATAGAGGCTTAGTCCATTAACATCATGGTGGCAGACATGGTGCTGGAGAAGGAGCTGACAGTTCTACATCTGGATCCACAGGCAGCAGAAGAGAGTGTCACTGGG
>JANHMN010000005.1:117603934-117620148 GCA_030674055.1 Rhabdomys pumilio | reverse complement strand
CAAATGAAGGCCTTGACCCAATGGGAAAGCATACAAACTTAGCAATATTATTTATATCTGTATGGTGAATAAAGTCTAATCACTATGTTTCAAAAGAATCATGCAATAAAGAAATAAAACACAATTCCCTTTTCCAAGCTAAGTTTGAAAATGTTACTAAGGACAGATTGACATTTTAAGAAATCCTTATTATAGCAGACATAATTGGGCTCCAGGTCTATACCACTGTATTGAATTTTGACCTTCAGAATTTTTACCAACTTTCAAGAAGAGCCAACTTAGTCATAACTGAGTTATTTTTTAAAAAAATTCAACTTTCACCAGCCTTCTTCCACATGTTTCAGCTTTTTATTTTAGTCCTTATCTTTCTTATTTTGAAAGAACACTGTAGGACATAATCTCATTTTTACCATACAAAATCCTTTTTTCCTTCTAAAACATTTTTTAGCAAAAATATATCCCACGGCTATACTTTTTTTTTTAATTTTGTGATTGACAGATCATTTTTGTCTTATTTTTATCCACAAGTTTTTAAAGTCATTAATTAATAAAGTAGCTTTATATTTTAATGAAAACCTAGAGAGCTGCATCTGAAAACATGGGTAAATCACATTAAGAATCCTGGAGTCATTTGTTTTCTCTTACCAATAAATCTAAATTAAAGAATTTGTTTAAGATTTAAGTCTTTTTGTAACAGGCATTCAGAAATTGCCTTTGCTAAAAAGCATTGACTTCTCATTTGGACCCACAAGGCAACTAAAGACAGGTTAAAAGTTATATCTCTGCCTTCATCCTGTGCCTGTCTCCTTAATTTGGGTCAGATTCCTGCTTGTCTCTGCAGTTAGCATGGTAATCACTCAAGGAGTGTCTGTGTAAATTATCTAATTTATCCCTTTAATGCTGAAAGCATAGAGATAACTCTTATCTTATACCTTCAGTCACCTTTCAGAACAGTACAGTCTCCCAGGGTAGATCATTTCTCACTAGAGGATAATTGTCCATTAGGTAGAGGCTCCATCCTGGAGCATCAGCAGTTGTCTCTTGTGAACCAGCCTGTTTTTTCAAGCAATAAGGACTTCTTACCCATCACATCCTGCCAGACCAGAGCTCAGACAATGATCACACCTTGACCAGCACTGAGTTTTTCTTGGTCCTTCTAATTTTCCTTCAAATTCAAAGATAATGCTACTACCCTGAAGATGGACTTGCAGTGATTAGACACCTTCATTTGACCTTGTCAATATGGGCACATTGATCAAACAGTCCTTCTTTGTCACTGATCCCTCCTTCATCTCTAAGATGGGCATATTGGGACAGGCAGTCAAGCCTAGCTTCTTGGGGCTGCAAGAGCTGGAATTTTTGATATACATTCTTGTTGCATTATGAACTGAAAGAAACTTGGATTATTGGACTAAATTTACATATGTATTTATATATAAGCCACTTTGAATCCCCCATCGGGGAGGACTTTATCATGTAAACACATCACATAACATATATCTAAAATAGCACACAGAAACGTACATACAGATAGATCAAGGTACCCTTTATGGTAAAATTTAGTCATAAAGCAAACTAAAATAAACTTTCTAGTTTTAAAGAAGTAGTGGGAATATAAATTTATCACAGAACAAACTCATTAAGACCACCTGTTTATTTGGTCACACTCTAAAACTGTTGCTAGAAAATTCGGGGGCATCTTGCCAGACTCACCATGTGTTACCAGGGAAATTGGAGCTCTTCCCCAGGGGTTCATAGAGCAATTTAAAAATGTTCTCAAAAAAAGTGTCTTAGGGTTTCTATTACTGTGACAAAACATCATGACTAAAAAGCAAGTTGGGGAGGAAAGGGCTTATTTGGCTTACACTCCCAGTTCTTAGTCTATCCTTGAGGGAAATCAGGACAGGAACTCAAGCAGGACAGGAATGTGGAATCAGGAGCTGATGCAGAGGCCATGGAGGGGTGCTGCTTACTGGATTGCTTCCCATGGCTTGTTCATCCTGCTTTCTTATAGAATCCAGGACCAACACCCTAGGGGATGGCACCACCCACCATGGGCTGGATTTTCCCATATCAATCACCAATTAAGAAGATGTGTTTCAGCTGGATCTCATCGAAGCATTTCCTCAACTGATGACTCTATCTAGTGTCAATTTGACACAGAGTCATCCAGCACAAGAAGCTGAGGATAATTCTACTGGAGTTTAAAAGAAAAATCCCATATCAGGCAAACAGCAAATCAAGCTGCAGCCAGCTTCCTGTGGTAGAAAAAGGAAGAGAGAAAGCCATGCCCTTTGACTTGGGCCAGTGTGAGGCCAAAACATGTCAGACAAACATCCACATGGTAGAGAGTACTTTAAAGAAAGTTAAAAAAAAAAAAGCCCAAGTGTTGGGGGAAGTATCTTTGAAAAGAGATAGAAAAACAGAAAAAGAAAGTATGCTTTTCTAAAGAATTCAGAGACGTGGGTGGACTTTCGAAGGCGGGGCTGCAGTGCCATATGCCACTGCACTAGGTGGCAGGAATTCTGGGAAGAAAAAGTATAGTATCTCACTCAATAGATAATTATTTCTCTTATTTTGTATGGCTTTAAGGTGACCGTGGCTTCCTGAGGAGTGGTCCCTTAGAGCTCAAGTGGGTTAATTCTTTTATGTTTGGGGTGACTTGGGATATTTGATTGCCACCCAGGGCCTCTCCACAGAGTACTAATGAAGGTTACTGTGACAAAAACCTCTTCTTGTTCTAAGTCTTTTGAAAATGCCTTTACATTTTCGTCTTAAATAAGAATATAAAATTGTAGACACAAGATAACTGACTAATGGACAAAATGACACAGAAACTGTCATGAAATATGAACAAAATATAAAAAGACTAACTAAGCAAAAATAAGGGTCCCACTGAAAGGCGAAAGGGGCAAAAGGTCAAGTTTGTTTGGCAGACTTAGGTTAACATCTTCCTTTGTTTTAAGAGTTATTCAACAGAGACAGAGAGATATCAGAGAGATATCGTTACAAGTGGGAATTTGATATGATCCAGGAAATAAATATATAATCAAAGTGTTTAACCTAGTTTTAGTCCAGTGACTAAAGTACAGCTGGTACTAGGATCTCTTCTCATGTTATACTCTATCTTAAAAGAGCCCATAACAATCTTTCCCCTTGATAGGAAATGTTGTTCCACTTAGGGAATACTAGAGAAAAGAGTAGAAGGTGATGGTGATAAAAAAGAGGCAAAGTCAGAGGATAGATGAGAGTAAAGGGCTGAGACAAGTTAGACTCAGAATTTGTCTTTCATTCTTACACAATTTCTAAAATGTTCTTATGAGTTTTTTAGTCTTTAGGATGCTCTTCCTTTTGTATATAGTTTTTAAAACTGTTCATATTAATCTCTTATAGGTTAGCAACTTAAACATTTCTCTTACAGGTTTCTAAATTCCTCTTAAAGTAGGGTGCCCACTTATCTTCAGTTCTACTGCTTAGGACTTCTGGTTTAGTGTATTGACTCCCCTCAGTTGAGAATTTCTAATGTTCCCAATTTTCTCAAGTACTTGAAAGTTGAATTAACATAATCTTCAAACATAAAACCAGTGGGAATAGCAAATAATGGCTTTTCTCTGAATGTTTCTTCCTTCCTTGACTTTTTCTGCTTCCCAATTTCTTATCTTTCTTCTTTAATGAAAATGTCTACTTCCATGGCAGCTGGAGATCTGGGTTTTGGATTAAATTTATGGCGTGCTTATGGGAGTAGCTCCTTTAGGTCTCATACTAAGGTCGGGTTTATCCTGCATGTTTACAGGAACATGAGAAATCTCAAGACACCAGATGATGGATCACATCTTATGTGTGTCTCAGCTGAGTGAACAACGGTTCCTGTGAGGGTAATGCCTGCCATGGGGAATTTTTTTTGATACTTCCATCCTGGAGGGAACAAATTCCTCTTATTTTCAGTTCTTTATGATTAGATGTTGATAGCATTTTTAAACTCTGAATTTTTGAATATTGGTATTTCTCTGTTGAATATCTGTTTATATTTCAAAAGCAAATTTGTGGCTCATCTAAACTCTATTTCCCTTGCTTAGTCTGTGTCCTGTACACCTAGTGTTTCACTTGTGATATTGTTTTTGTTTTTAAATTCATTTCATTTTCTTATTAAACTTTCAACTCCTTAGAGGGGGTTCATTTTCTCCCATGCCTTCTCTCCCCAGATCTAGGAAAAATGACCTTGAATTCAAAATAGGCATCTCTCAGTCTCTCAGGTATGGGATTACAAAGCATGCACAATCAAATATGCCTTACTTTATTAATTTCATACCCAATATGTAGAAGGCATATGAAACATACTAAATATATGTTTAGTGTGTGAGTAAATAAAAGATTAGTACATAATCAATTAAAATCAATAGAGGAGGTAAGCTTGCAGGGAACTCACTGTTCATACTTATTTCCTAGGATTAAAACGGAAAGTAATTGAGCTATGAGATTTGAGAAAAATGCAAATCAATCCATTCTTATCTCCTTGAACAAAGCTCAAGTCCAAGTGGATCAAGGACCTTCACATAAAACCAGATACACTGAAACTAATAGAAGAGAAGGTGGAGAAGATCCTCAAATACGTGGGCACAGGGGAAAAGTTCCTGAACAGAACATGAATGGCTTATGCTCTAAGACTAAGAACTGACAAATGGGCCCTCATAAAATTGCAAAGCTTCTGTAAGGCAAAGGACACTTCTATGGGACAAAACAGCAACCAACAGATTTGGAAAAGATCTTTATCAATTTTACATCTGATAGAGGGCTAATATCCAAGATATACAAAGAACTCAAGAAATTAGACTCCAGACAACCAAATAACCCTATTAAAAATGGGGTACAGAGCTAAACAAAGAATTCTCAACTGAGGAAACTCGAATGACCAAGAAGTACCTAAAGAAATGTTCAAAATCTTTAGTCATCAGGGAAATGCAAATCAAAACAACCCTGAGATACCATCTCACACCAGTCAGAATGACTAAGATCAAAAACTCAGGTGATGGTAGATGCTGGTGAGGATGTGGAGAAAGAGGAACACTGCTCCATTGATGGTGGGATTGCAAGTTGGTACAACCACTCTGGAAATCAGTCTGGCGGTTCTTCAGAAAATTGGATGTAGCATTACCTGAGGACCCAGCTGTATCACTCCTGGGTGTATACCCAGAAGATGCTCCAACATATAACAATGGACTTAAAGAAAAACAAATGTGTCCGGAATGAAGAAAACATTCTTGCTTAGGAGTAGAGTTGGTTTTTCATTGTGTTCCACATATAGAAAACTGATGTTAAGAGAAGCCAGAGCAAATGCTAATGATTTTGGAATTACTTTGAAATAGAACAGCCACACTAGGCCACAACACATCGATTTAATTACTTATCTTGATAAAAGCTTCACATTGAATCAGTTATAGAAAGGAAAGATGCCACACAAGCTCTTGCAGCTCACCAGTGTTCAGGCTGTTTCCAGTAATGAGAATGATGCTCAGTGCACATCCGCACACGCATCAGCTCTCAATTTCTACCTCTTTCTGTATCTGTATCTGTATCTGTATCTGTATCTGTATCTGTATCTGTATCTGTATCTGTATCTGTATCTGTATGTGTGTCTCTGTCTCTGTCTCTGTCTCTGTCTCTGTCTCTCTTTCTTTCTCTCACCTGATTTTGAGGCTTGGGACAAGGTGTATCTAAATGATGGTTTATTATGGATGTGGAAAAGCCATTTCCCAACATGCTTGGAGGTCCCTGGCTACATCTGGAAATTAATTTGACAAAACAGACTAACAAGATAACACACTTACAAATGTCTTGGTTTTAAATTTCTTCTTCCACAGTGATGTACATATGTGAAAGACTTAGTATCATATTTACCTCCCATTATCCTCTTTACATCCCTTTGCACTCTGGTCAAACCCCTTCTTCTTTTTTTCACAACTCTCTCCTATTTTCATGTCTTTTTGTGTGTAACTAAAATTGCTTGATGGTGTAGCATGGCATTTTAACCTTCATATGGAAAGAAAGACCCTAAGAAATGCCTAGATCTGAGTGGTTTTAGTCCAGGACTGATGAACAGTGCACTAATGGATGAAAAAGATAAGACCAAGGAATGTTATTAGTTAGGTGCGTTTATCCAAGGGATGCTTGGCAACAGCAGTTTATTTGGGTTCTTCTTGGTGTTCCTCCGCCTTGGAAGATGAAGGTATTCCTATCTTATGAATATAGATGGAACGCCTGTCAGGGAGGAGTCTTATGATCTACTGCAGGGGAAGCCCAGCAAATCCTTCTTTAATATGGTTCTTAAATGCTTCAACCTCCCTTATAGCCCAAAGACCAAAGGCAGAGGAAGAAAATGGCTAATAGAACAAGGGAGACCTGGACCTGCTTAGAAGTAGTTTCTTGGGAGAAATTTCAATTTTCATTGTCTGCAGTCCAGTCCACTAGCAAAACACCGAACACAAATCAGCAGTACTGGGTTGATCTAGAAGAAACCATGAGGCTCCATCTTGGCAAGAAGCATCTGGAACAGCACTAGAAGTTCTCTGGTGCATTTCTCTGTAAGAAGTTATGACACATGAAGATCAGAAAAGAAAGCAAAGTGAGTCAATGCTAGCGAGTCATTAGTGAAGACAAGCATCTGTGAAGCCCAATAAAAGCCAGCAAGGTAAACCAATGCCAGAGTATTGTCCACTTGGGTTATACTTATATTCTTTTCAAGAATCACATATCCCCTCAAGTGTCCATTGCATGCTGTTTCATCAGGCAGCTTCCAGAAAAACACCACGTGTCTGTTCTCAGCAAAACATCCTCTCATGTTTCTGCTTCAGCAAAACGTTCTCTCATAAGACAGTTTCCAGAAAAACATCACATGAGACAACAGAGTCTCCAAAGAAACCAGAAATTCCCACTTTATTCCGCTCTACCTAAAGCCTGTTTCTTGAAAATCTCCTCTTTCATTTTATGACTGCACTCTGCTAGTCACCTTCCAGTTCTCCTGCTCTTTCCCCATTCTCTTCCGTTCCTTCCACTTCCCACCCCTCAAATGTATCTGTTCAATGTTGTGCTACTCACAGCCTTCTCCTTGACAGCTAGCCAACACCATTAACTACTTACTATTCGTTTCAACCCTGTAGTGATCAGTGATGGCCAATCTTGATTGTTGACTTAACTGGCTTGGAAAAGCACCTCTAGGTGTGTGTCTGTAAAAGTTTTTCCCCCTACAGATGATTAGATCGTGTAGGTTCTGCTCCAACGAAAAGTTTAATCTATTGATGAAATCAAAGTTTGAGATAAGGAGGTGATTAAAGTTCAGAAGATGGGGAAATGGGTCATTGGGGATACCTTGTTGAAAGTTACATTTTGCTCTGGACAAAACATTACAACTCCACTTTGCTTTGTGGCCACCATGAGATGAAGACCTGTCAGATGTTTCAGCCACCATGACATTCTAATTAAGTGTATGGGCCAAAGAGGCATGGACTGAACTAACTCTAACCATGAGCCCAAATAAATCTTTCTTCTGTTAATTTTTATCACTCAGGTATTGGGTCACAGCAACATCTGCCCAGTGCACCATTATACAAATTTTACTATATATGACACAAAGAGGTTAAGTAATCACTCCAGTCACATAGCTTCTAGCGGGGAAGCTAGAGAGAAAAGTCAGACAGCCTGGTTGGAGTCCTGTCACTTAACTGTTTCAAAATCTTTAAAACACACACACACACACACACACACACACACACACACACACACACACAAAATAGGAACCTGTTGGGCTGTATGTCTGTCTTGCCACTGGGGTGCCTGAGCACTGCCATCAAACTGCTTAGGGGAGGCAGAACACAGTTCGTGATAGGAGTCCCAGCCCATGTTTCCTCTGATGAGAAACAGCAAGGTTTGGGGTAGATGCTGTGGTTCTCAGTCTTCCATGTACTCAGATCCCACTGGAGTACCATGGGGAAGTTGAAAACAAGGTCCGAGAGTCAGAGCTTCTCTACATGCTAGGCAGGAAGGGGATGGCTGAGCCTGGGGTGGGACATAATTCACTTTGGTTCTGAATGAGTGCTGAGAGTACAGAGAGGCTAAAAGAGAGAAGGCATTCTCCAGGAGTTATTGGTGCCGCTCTTTATGCTGCTGCAATCCTTGGTGAAGGAGATGGTCCTTGTTTGTCCCAATTATTTTATTTGTGGCAGATATGAGTTCATGCATCTTACTCAGGGTAAAACAGGGATTAAATATCTTTTTCAGGAAAGAATACCCAGGAAGGGAAGCTCATGGACTAAACACTTGGGGCCTATCTAGATACCTCATTAGCAAGGAAAACTCCAGGTTTTTATGCTACATGACCAATTGTCATGGTTCTCCCAGTAGAGTGTCTCACAGTTACGTGTTCCAGGACAGGGAGAGCTTGGCAGGAAACTGGTTTCACACCTATCATTCTCAATTTTGAGATTCTCCAGGGATTTGAACCTGCTTCCAACTTACGAGTTCTTCTATTGAGAAATCAGATCTTTTGGGTTCAGACTCCATCTTAGAGAACTTGACCTAAACTTTAACTCAAGTTAACTAATAGGTGGGTACCTATCACCAGTTTCCAGGTTATTTCCCCAACAAATCTGCACCTCTAGGTTGCAAACCTGATCCCGCCACGTCACTTCCTAGCAATCACAAATCAGGAGGAAAACAGAAGTTAAGTTTATGGTTTAGCTCCCAGCACCAGCCAATCGTATTAAAGGCCACAATAGCCCCATAATTAGATGTTTGCCAGGTTAGAAACACCACTTGTTTGCCATTTCCTATAAAACTTTGTCCCTATGAGAGTTTAGGACTGCTTCACCAAACTGTCCTATGGGTCGGTGGTGAGCCCAAGTTTGAGCTTGTATATAAAGACTCTAGTGTAACTGCATCAGAATTGGCTCTTGGTTGGTCTTTTTGGGGTTCATGAATGCTTCCTGGTACAAGTCTGTCTGGTGGCATGGTCTACTTGCCCCACAGGAACCTTTGCTTTAAGGGCCTGAAAAATGGTTGTAGTTAAGTACTGAGTTTGGAAGAGTTAAGGAGTATCTAGTTTCTCCTGAATTCCCCAAAGGGACCTTGAACTCAGTCTATTCTGAAGCTTTGATGATATGCAGTAGAAGCAGTCTTGGTGGCTCTGATCCCAGATGACTTCCACTTATGACTTTCCTGTCTCTGTTACTGGTGCTGTCATTGCTATTGTCATCAGCTACTAAATCAGAGGTCTTTGCGTTATTCTCCTTTATTTTACCAATCCAATCTACTAAACCTGAAGACAAGTTTTCACAGATTTTTGTCTTTCATATTGACTTCAAATATACTTTGCTATTTCTGATGTAATAATCATATAACTTGTCTGCAAACTTCATCTGACCACCTTCTAATTCTACAGATCAGATCTGTCCTTGCTTTCCCTGTCTATACTTATAGGCTTTTTTTCATTCTCGTGTCAGCTCACATTCTCAGCATTCCTCCAAACCAATCTCCTAAACCAGCCCAACTCCTCTGTAAATTTCTGAATGAATCTTGACTCTCTTTGTGGTCTTCATTTCGTGGGAAATCGTTCTGCTATCACTACATATTGGAGTTCTGCTTATCCTCTAAAGCCATTCTCTATTGCCAAATTCATCTACTACCTACGTTTTTTTTTTCATTCTTCAAATATGGACTCCAGTATTTGGGAGGTGAAGGCAGGATGATTAAGAGCATTTTGGCGATAGAAAGCCTTGTCCTTTTTTTTGTTTTTTGTTTTTGGCTTTTCAAGACAGGGTTTCTCTGTGTAGTCCTGGAACTCACTCTGTAGACCAGGCTGACCTCGAACTCAGAAATTCACCTGCCTCTGCCTCCCAAGTGCTGGGATTAAATGCGTGCCCCACCACTGGCCCGGCAGAAGGCCTTGTCTTAACAAATAAAACAGATCAAATATTTAACATCACAAACTACTCCAGGTTGTCAATGCAAAGAAGTCCAAAGTTTGACCTTGCTTTCCAGATATCTCTAGGTCCACAGTAAGAAGACATGGGTAATACACAATCCATTCCATTCTACTAATAGAAGACAGAGGAGAGAATATGTCCTTCTTCTGGAAGTACCAGAGTGAGAAAAAATAATAAAAGAGATCACCAGGACTTTGAGTCCCAAGTGGCCTTATATCACTCTATCCTTGGTGTGACATCCATATAACTGTCATACATTTAATAGTACCGGGAGCATTCTTTTCTCTTTTGAAAAATGCCTTGGGAATGAATGTTTCTATCAGATTTTAAGTCCCTGAGAAACATGGGCAGTGGCTTTCTGACAGCCAATTTTGTAAGGTGACCCGCTCTGTAATCCTTCAATTAGATACATTTGTTTAATTCCAGTGACTGGAATTCGTCTTTTTGGACAGGCACATCTGAATGTAGTGGAAGGCTTACTTGAGGATTTGTGACATTATTTTTGCATCACTTTTAAGGAGTTTATTAAATTCTAAAAAGATTCCATTTAAAAGCTTTTTTTTTTTTATTGAACCAAGAGGGAAAGTAATGAAAACCAATTTTGCAAAGTTAAAGAAACAGCGCACCTCTTAATAATAATTGTTTTTGAACTCCCTATTGCTTAACTCAATACATTTTGTTTCTGAGTGAAAACTTTTCTGTCCTCTTGGGAGCTCCCTTCCCAATCCTAAACTTACACAGTAATTGAAGTTGCTAAATACTCTGCCAAGTGAAAATCATTTGCCTGAGAGTTTAAATCACCTTTAAATGCACAGTAATGTTGTTTGTGGGGAAGACATTCGTGAATGGTTCAGAGAATTGCTCTAGATTGCCACACTTTCATTCTCATGCTACAAAAGCATTAACGTCCATGTTTCAGCCAGGAGTGGTGGCTTACACCTGTGCTTTCAGCACTCAGGAGGCTCAGACAGGCTGATGCTATGAGTTCAAGGTTTGCTTGGGCTATATAGGGAGTGTCAAACTACTGGCTTGTTACATTCTTTGCCTTCAACTCTGTTTCTTCTCTTTTCTCTCCTCCCCTCTCCTCTCCTCTCCTCTCCTCTCCTCTCCTCTCCTCTCCTCTCCTCTCTTCCTCTCCTCTCCTCTTTTCTTTTCTCCTCTCTCCCTCCCTCTCTCCCTTCTTGTCTGTCTGTCTTTCTTTTTTATTTTCTTATATTATTGAGACAAAGTCTCAAACTATAGCTTAAGCTGGACTGAAATTTAGTACAAAGCCTAGACTGGTCTCTGAATAATGTCAATCCTCCTTCCTTGACCTCCCAAGTCACACATGCGTGCATACACACTAAACAAAGTCAAAATTGCTGACTAGAAACCCACCTCCTGCAAACCATGGGGAGAGAAGCTTGAATGTTGTTTCTTTTTATTTCTTGCCTCCATGTGGTGACACATACTTGGCAATCTCAGCATTCTGGAGTCTAAGATAGGAGTCCTTGAGTTTGAGGTCTCTGTTCTGCCCTGAAGCCTGTAGAATTCACTAGTAACCTAGTTAGTAAATGTGAGAAATAATCTATTACAGGACTCAATACCCCATCCTAGCAGCTACCCGCTCAAAACTCCATTTCATGGCATTCTCTTACAGTTTAGGACCTAGGAATTGCCTTGCTGCTGCTGCTGGCTGCTGCTATTGTTGCTGTTGCTACTGCTGTTTCTTTTTCTTTTCAAAATCATTAACCTCCTCTATTTTATCTCCTCCACTGGGATCACCTTATTACACACTTTCTTTGGATCTGTGTATTGTAGCATGGTTATTAATTGTGGCATCTTAAATTTAATAAACAAAATTTAAATAAACCAAATTTCTTCTTGTTTTCTTCCCCTTTCCACGTTACCCCAGCCTTTCCTTTTGCCCTCCAACTTCCAGTGGCCTTCTTTCCACTTTTATGTCACAGGTGACAAATTGCCTTCTCCTACCATCCCTGTCTCAATACTTTTTGTTCCTCTTTCATGGTCAAAACTCTAGTTTCATAGTCTAGGTCTGCTGTCATAACCACTCCTTTAGCATTCTGCTATATATTTTAAAGGAAGGTTGGTGCTTGTCTAAAATGCTGACCATTGGGTTCTATCTCTACTATTATCTAAAACAATGAATAAATGGAAACTGCTACATTTTTTCATTAAGTATATCATACAGTTGGCATACATCCATTTGATTTCGTTCTTTGGCCACCTTGCCTTGAGCTTGTGTTTTATTATGTTTGCCTGTCTCCCAAGGCTATTCTTTGGGGACTGTTTTTCTTCTCATTTGGTGTGTTTTTGAGTTCTGTTTTCTAAAATTCGATCAAGATTTTAACATCTAATGCTTACGAGTCACTCATATTTTACTTCTTTTCTGTTCATCAGATTCTCCTTCCCTTTATCCTTTTGTTTGTCTGTTTCTTCTCTCTGTCTTTTCTTGTGGGGCTGAAAGTGGAACCCAGATGCTCATGCATATTAAGCCTGTGCTCTTCTACTGTGCTATATTGCCTTGCCTCATTTAGGTTTCCTGGTTTTAGAAATTATTTTAAAATATCACATTGCCCAAGTATCCAAATTTTAGTTTGATGGGAAAAGTAAGCTTGACAGAACACTTGTCCATTATAATGACATATATGGTGGTTTGAATATGCTTGGCCCAGGGAGTGGCACTATTAGGAAGTGTGGCCTTGTTGGAGTAGGTGTAACCTTGCTGGAAGAAGTGTGTTACTGTGGGGGTGGGCTATAAGAGACCTTCCTCCTAAGTGTTTGAAAGCCAGTCTTCTCCTGTCTGCCTTTGAATAAAGAGGTAGAACTCTCAGCTCCTGTAGCCCCATGTCTACTTGAATGCTGCCATGCTCCTACCTTTATGATAATGGACTGAACCTCTGAACCTGTAAGCTAGGCCCAATTAAATGTTTTCCGTTATAAGAGTTGCCTTGGTCATGGTGTCTCTTCACAGCAGTAAAATCCTAACTAAGACACTATAGTTAATAACAATGGCTTATTTAAAAATTGCTTGGTACAGGCCGAGGCAGAAGACAGCCACAGACCTGGCCTGCCCCATGCTGCCATTTAGGGCCATGTCTAGGTGTTTGGCCCTACTACAGCATGGGGTCGTTGTAGATGTTCTTGGCCCACGTTATCATCAAAGGCCATGTGGATGTCTGTGGTCTGGACTGCCATCTGAGGCCATGTTGATGTCTGATGGCTGCACTGAGTTGGTCCTGCCCCTTGCCTGGTCAGTGCAGGTGAGCTGGTGGGCTGACCAACTCAGCTATCACTCAGGCCCAGAACCAGGGTTTTGAGCTGGCCCACCCCAACATTTACCCTACCTATGAACTGCTGTCGTGCATAAAGGGGCTGGTCCTGCACAAGAAAAGCTTCAGAATCACCACAACTCAAGGCAACTGCAGGATAACTGAGAGGAGTCTCAGTGCGGATCCAGTATTGACAATGTAGCAGAAGCCAGAGGCCTTGAATCAGACCAATGACTCATTGCAATGAATGCCTGCAAGTAAAGCTGTTTGAATGAAAGGGTGTACTGTGAGACGCACTGCAGCTTCCACTGCTAGATTTTTCTTTTCTTTTGTGGAAAGGTTACCAGGGTGGAGGGAGGATATGGAAGGACAGGAAAATGAGTGGGATCGGGATGCATAATGTGACATTCACAAAGAATCGATAAAAATTATAAAGAACAAAAGAAGCTTGCTAGAGTAGCTTTTAAGTGCTATTACCACAAATAATGGTGTGAGGTAACCCACATGGTATTTAGTTTAGTTTCATTTATACAGCTTCCAAAATAGGTTTCATATTGTAAATATATACAATTTTGTCAATTAAAAAAAGAAAAAGGCCACTATATATTTCATTTATTTATTATTAGAGACAAGGTTGCACTGTCCTGAAACTTTTTATGTAGCCCATGCTGGCCTCAAACAGAAATTTACCGTCTTCTGTCTCCCTAGTGCTGGAATTAAAGGCATGTACCACCATACCCAGCTGTAGATATTTTATTTTATGATTATATACTTTTTCCTTTGAGGCAGGATTTGGTGTGTAGCCTTGGTTGTTCTAAGTACTTCTTAATATAGTCCAGCTTGACCTTGAACTTGGGATAGTACTTTTGCCTTAGTTTCTTAGTTGCTAAGATTACAGGCATGAATCACCATACCTAACAAAACTATATTCTTTTTTTTTTTTTTTTTTTTGGTTTTTCGAGACAGGGTTTCCTCTGTGTAGCCCTGGCTGTCCTGGAACTCACTCTGTAGATCAGGCTGGCCTCGAACTCAGAAATCCACCTGCCTCTGCCTCCCAAGTGCTGGGATTAAAGGCGTGCGCCACCACCGCCTAGCCAAAACTGTATTATTTAAATGAGTCGTACAGTCTATAAATTATACATTGCAATAAAGAAATTACACAGTAAATTAAGTTTTCTTCTGATGGCTGATCAGTTTGTTTGTTTATTTGTTTGTTTGATTGATTGATTTTAAGAGAAATTCTCACTTGTTGCCTTCACTGGGCCTTGAATTCCTGAGCTCAGGTGATCTTCCTACCTCAGCCCCACGTGAAATCAAGACTACAGGCAGAAGCCACAGTGTCAGGACAGGTCAGTGAATTTACATGTCAAATGTTGTCACTCCTACCATAATCAACATACAGAACTGGACTAGGCCCCACAAACCTTCTCATTCTTCTCTTTCTTATTCATACTTGGTCCCCACATCTATGTCCTGGTATATTTTCTCAGTTGTTATGGCTTTCTCCTTTCACAGATGTCATGTAAGTGAAATACAACATGGACTCTTAAGTTGGGCTTGGTTCTCTCAGCAAAAGGCATGTGAGATTTTAATACAAGATTCAGTGCATGTTAACAACATTTTAATAGCTGAGAAGCATTCCATTTTATATATGTGACACTGTTTATGTAGTTATTCATTGAAGAAAGCATCTGTGTGGCTTCTAGTTTGAGGCAATTGTGGGTAATGCTACTTTTATAATCAGGTTTGTGGATACGTACAAGTTTCATTTCTGTAGGACACATATCTAGGAGTGAGATATCCGAATCATATGATAAGTATATGTTTGTGGACTGGAGATGGCTTATCAAGTTAAGAGAACTTCAGGCTCTTGCAGAGGCCCCTAATTTGGTTCCAAGTACCCATGTTGGTCAGCTCACAGCCACCTATAACTACAGCTCTAGGAATCTGATGTCCCGCTTCTGGCCTTTTTAGGCAACTGCATGTACATGCACATATTCATAGACATGCAGGCATAAATAAAACTAAAATAACCAAGCACCAGGAAGAACAGGTGCAGGCCATGCCAAGCGGAACGAGTCAGAGCCCTACCTATACTCAGAAGCCTCCTACTCCTCCAGTTTGGAGCCCAAAGACTCAAGCAGCTAACACCATCCCACTCCCAACCACACCCCCCATATACCTCCTGCTCTGCTTCTGTGTAAAAGAGGCCAACCCTCCAGACACTCCCATGCCCCAACACCCACCCCCCAACATCCCCCGCCCCCACCTCCACACACCTTGAGTCAATATTTGCTGCTCAGGAGCAGGCCACAAAAGCCAGAAAAGATAAGAGCCCCACTGGCCATCTGAATGCCTCCCACTTGGTTCAGAATAAAAAGATCCAAGGTGCTGATACCACATTACTATCCATTCCCGATATTGTACCCCTACCCCTACAGGGGCAGAAATCTTGATGGCCAAGTACAGGCAACACCAGTCAGTCCAGCCCCCAGCTCTGACTCTCTGCTGGATAAGAGGTCACACTGGCTGCCAGAAATACAGACCACAAAGACCAAAAGAGCAGAGAGGAAGCAGAAACTGGGGGAGGGGGGGAGGTAACCACCCTTCTAACAAAAGCAAATTCAGAAACTGGTTCTTAGATATATGTTCATCCCAAACCCAGATGGCTGGACACCAGTGAAAAAACATCATCAACAACAGCCGGGGAATATGGCATCACCAGCTATCCTACTACAGCAACCCTGGAATATTCCAACACAGCCACAGGACAAGAAAAAACCTTCAAACCAACTTTATGAAGAGGATAGAGGTCCTTAAAGAGGAAATAAACAAAATCCCTTAAAGAAAACCAAGATAAAACACAAACAAGGAAATGAATAAAGCTGTTTAAGACCTGAAAATGAAAACAGAAGCAATAAACACACACACACACACACACACACACACACACACACACACACACACA
>JANHMN010000005.1:117533085-117594016 GCA_030674055.1 Rhabdomys pumilio | reverse complement strand
GTGTGTGTGTGTGTGTGTGTGTGTGTGTGTGTGTGTGTGTGTGTGTGCGCGCGCATATGTGTATATGTATGCATGGGTTATATGCATGTAAGTATGGGTGCCTTCAGAGGCCAGAAGAGGGTAGGTCCATTGGTCCTATAGTTACATGGAGTTGTGAGCCACCCATCATGTGTTCTCTGCAAGTGCAACCGATGCTCTTAACCATTGAGCCATCTCTCCAGCTCCCCATCTCTTTAGTTTTAACATGTTTGCAATATTTAAAAATAAATTGGCATTTATTGAGTGTCTATTGTGTGCCTGCTTCAGTGCTAAGTCATTTACGTGCAATTTTTGTATAATCTTCATGGCTATTTCTTAAATTAAAACCCAACAATTCAGGGTTACAAGATGGCTCAGCAAGTGAAGACACTTGCTGCTAAACTTTATGCCCTACATTCAATCCCCAGGACCTACATGGTGGAAGTTAAGAATGAGCCCCACACGCTGTCCTCTGATGCCCACACATGTCCCCACAGAAAATAAGTAAGTAAATGTAAACTTTTGTTTGAACCTTAGAACACACAGCACTGTTTTCTAAAGATCACTGCTAGTAAGCAACGGAGCTGGTGTTTGAAAACTAGGCCTTTCTTTCTCTAAACTTTGTTTTTTGCTTTGTTTTGTTTTTTTGTAAAGTCAAAACTTGGACTTTGGTAAGAAATAACACCAGTAAATAGAGCTTCTTTGCCAGGTTCGTTCTCCAATTGACATCTATCATAACTTCCAATGAGAGAATTAATTTCCAGGTTAATAGTCTTTTGTATGTGGCTGACTCTTAAATACTCTCTCTTCAGCCCAAATGCTGCCTTTGGGAGAGGGGAAGGAAATACTAAACTCAGTTTTTCCTATGCTCACACTTAACAATCAACACAGAAGATTTCTGACACAACACGTGTGGCAAATATTCCTGTAAGTCAAGTATTTAAGAACTCTTCAGTCATCTACGTTAGATCACATAATTTAAGTGTTATGTCCCCCAAATTGCCCTCCACTTTAACTGCTAGTCACAGAACTCTGACTGTATTATCACTTATGTTTCTGACCTGTGGGCTGCAATCAGTGCTCCCACAACCCCTTCAGTGGGTGCAATTATTGTGCTAAAGTGGCTTACAGAATTCAGAAAATTGTTTAGCTTACTGGTTCACTATAGAAGATATTACAAAAGGTGCAGAGGAACTCAGAAGAAGTGAACCATAGAGCAAGGCACAAAGGGCTACCTCTTGGTTACTCTATTCTCCAGGAGCCTCCATGTATTCAGTTGTCTAGAAGTTTCTGGAACCCTGTGATTTGGAGGCTTGACTACTTAGGCAAGAGTGGTGCTGGGGACTGAGCCCTGGGCCCCTGGTGGAGCTAGATCAATGTTGTACCACTGAGCTATATCTCCAGCTCCATTTCTTTAAACAAATTCACATGACTAGTCTTATTATGCATGATCAGTGATCAGTTCAAAACTTAGCTCTGCTACCAAAACCAGAGGCTTTAGTTTGAGGCTGAAAGTCCCAATCCTCTGATCCTGACATGATCTTTCTGGTGACCAGTGCCCATTCTGAAGCTACTTAGGATCTGCCAGCTAGCAGACAACATGAGCCTGCAAAAGACATTATTGCCTGAGAGACTGACAGGAGTTCAGGAGTTTTGTGCCTGGAAATATATTACAATGGCACACTTTTCAGTCCCCTTGATTATTAACATGAAGGACATGCAACTGGCTATTGTTAAAAAGCAAAGAAAACAAAAGGCCTCAAAGTTTCTAGTATATGGCTACTCAGTAAATGTATGCACATTTTATTTAGTATTACAATATAGCCACTACTAAAATTTATCACTGAACATTCACAATCATTGTTAACATCATTGCAGCAATAATAATTCTGTGTACTATTTTTATATAACATGGTGTAGAGACACACATGTAAGCTAAATCTCATACACACAAAATATAAATAAATATATTTTAGGAAAAGTGAAGTTCACGATCACCTTTGACTACATAGCAAGTTTAAGGCCACCATAGGCTAAGTAACTGTCTTAGAAAGCAGAAGAACATTCATAGAGCAAACAGTGAATACTCATATTTGTAGCAATCTAGTTTAGAAATAGGCCATTATCATTACCATTGAATTTCTATTGCCTTCCTTCCAACTATGTCCTTTATAATTTATTTCTAGTTGCCATGTCTTTATTTTCTTAGTAATTTATATACCTAAACAACATATTGTTTCTTTTGCATGTTTTTGAAATTTATATAAATGTGTCTTCTGCAACTTGTCTTTTGCCTTTCTGCTTTATATCCCTTTTAGAATTGTCACAGGAATGACACTGAGAATTGATATCTTAATGAGATTTCATGTTCCATTATTTAGGTGTTACTTAATACATTTTGATACAGTTTGTCATTTTCCTCCTAAGTATCCTGCCGATCTTTTGGCTAGATTTAGTCTGAGATATAAATTATTTTGATGTTATTCTAAATGGGTTTTTGAAAAATTAGTTTTCTAGCAGTTTATTGTTGCTAGACAGAAATGCAATTGATTTTCTCCTCTGATTGAACAAAACCATTTCTCTAAAAGGTCAAGGAAGAAGAAAATAAAACATTGGTTTTCAGATGTGTACAAACTGTAGTGATCTTGCTTAAGAAAGAGGGATTTAGATTTCAGAACAGTGCTGTTTGGAAAGGTAGAAGTGAGACCAAGAAGGCACACAAGGAAGGTGTTAATAATGTACATAGTATTTTATTTCATTTTGAAGCAAATCTGATAACATATTAACATAGCAAGTGTATGAGTGATTATGTTATTATTGTTTGTGGGTTTGGGAAACAGGCCATAATTTTGAAAGTAAAATACACAGTATTTACTGTGTACTCAAGATAAATCACTTTTACAGTGAATGTCCTCAGAATCCATTAATGCTAAATTGGATGCTGTAAAGTGGTGGCTGCATGCCAAATCCAAACTGCAGACAGAATTATTCCTTGTGCTCTATAGTAATAAAAATGGATCAGCAAATGGCAAAGATTTTGCTTTCAAATCTGTATTTCTAAATTCTTTTAAAAGATTAGAAAGTCTGGGATGAGAAGGTTGCTCAGAGGCAGAATGATTGTTAAGTGAGCTCCTAGGTTTGGTTGTCAACACTGCAATACAAACAAAAAGAAAATATGACAGTGGCAGACTTCTGTGGGTGGATTTCTAGGTGATGATAGTTCATTAAATAGATGCATGCAATGGTTGCCTGCTTGTTTTCCCACTGTTTATTTTAATAACAACATTCAAGGATTTTCAAAGATAGATAAAAACAAGCCCCTAGATACCAATCAAGGACACTCAGCAATTATAGATTCATGATCAGAGTCTTTCTTATATTTGTAAGATTTTTATGAAATTATCTTTATCTATCCATTTATTTATTAAGTACTAGAGAAGGAAACCAGGACCCTGCCGAGGCTAACTAAGCATCTGCTGCAGCCCTGAGCTATAGCCACTAAAAGACATTTATTTTTGTGACGCTGGTGCTAGAACTCAAGGCTTCATGTATGCTAGAAAGTGCTCTACCATTAAGTTCCACTCCAGCCCCAAGGTTTATTTTGTACTTGGCAAACAATTGTTGTATATATTTATTGCAGACCACACGTTGCTTTGAAATACGTCGAGATTGTAGAATGGCTAGATGGAGTGGATAAACACATTCATTACCTCACATGTCACTTTTAGTGGTGAGAACACTTAATATTTATCCTATCACCAGTTGTCAAGAATACATTGTTAATAATTATAGTCATTATATTGTACAATAGAGCTTCTGACCTTGTTCCTCCTAATTGATATTTTATATGTTGATCAAAACATCTTTCCCTTTCCTTCTCACCCCTGAGGACCACAAATCTGTGATCTGCTACTAAACATTCAACTATTTTAGATTTTACATGTAAGTGAGAACACGTGTTATATATTGTTCTGTGCTGCTCTATTACACTTAGTAACTCCTGGACATGATTTCACTGTTTCAAACACTGAATAATATTCTGTTATGTATATATGTCTTTCTTCTCTACCCTGACCTCCCACCAACACATGACCCAGGAATATGACATTTGCGTTTATCTCAAAACAACAACAACAACAACAACAATGCCAAAATCAGTGTATTGAAAAGACAACTGCATTTCAATGTTTATTGAAAAATTGTTTACAATAGATAAGATCAGAATAAAGGTAAATATTGATGGATGGATGAATGAGTTTTCAAATGTGATATATTGACTATGGTAGTGAACACCATTAATCCCAGCATTTGGGAGGCAGAGGTAGACAGATCTCTACGAGGTCAAGGTTAACCTGCTCTACATACTGAATTCCGGGACAGCCAAAGGTACATAGCAAGACCCTGTCTCAAAATGGCAAACACCAACAAATGTGATATATTGGCTCAGCCCTGGACATGGGACCCAAGACATGACAATTATGATAGGTTGGTTTTAGTTTTCCATTATGGCTATGACAATTTATACTCTCATAATAGTATACCCAATTCCTTTTTCTCAATATGCTCAACAGCACTTGTTATTCTTAATTATGTTCTTGTTAATAGACTTTGTGACACATCCAACTGTTATGCTATTAGGACGGTTAGTAATATTGAGAATATTACTTTTGTAATGTTTCAGACTTTTGTCAATGTTTCAGTTAGGTTATCTCTTTTTTGTTATTTATTTTATGCACGTGGGTATTTTGCCTGCATATATGTCTATGCACCACATCCATACATGGTGCCTTCAGAGGCCAGAAAAAAAGCATTAGGCTCCTTGGGAGTAGAGTTATAGATGGGGGTGAGCTGGCATGTGGATGCTGGGAATCAAATCTTTCTCTAGAAGAGCAGTCATCAGTGATCTTGACCACTGAGCCATCTCATCAGCCTGGGACTGTTTTTCTGCTGGTGAGGTGAGCTCTTTATATATTTTAGACATTAAACCTTTATCAAATATATGATTTGCAAGTATTTTCTCCTCCTTCATATGTTACCTTTTTCTTGTTGGTTGTTTTGTCTATAAAAGGCTCATTGGTCAGTTTTGCTGTGTTTAGTGTTCCTACTTTTTGGGACTTCTGGATTAGTTTTGAAGCAAATCCCACATTTCACCCACAATATTTTACTTTTTATTTCTAAAGCACAAGTGCTTTTTTGGAAGATTAATCCTGAGGCTGGAGAGATGGCACAATAGTTAAGAGTGTGTACTGCTCTTGCAGAATATCCAAATTCAGTTTCCAGCATCCATGTTGAGAGGTTCGCATCACCTGTGACTTCTACTCCAAAGGATCTAGTATCTTCTTCTGGTCTCTGCAGGCATTTGCCCATGTATGCGCATACCCACCCCCCATACATATATACATAAGAAATAAAAGCTGAGAGCACATTATTTTTGTCACACTTAAAGATTTTAACAATAATTACCTAAAATAATTAAATATACTGTCCTTTTAGTATTCAAATTACCCAAGATTTCTCATCTTTATTTTATAGTTTACTTAAATAGAAATTAAAATATGGCAGACGTTGGGGTATGTACCCATAATAACAGGATATGGAAGGTTGAGACAATCTAATAATGGCTGTGGATTACCAAGTAAGGACCTGTCTCACCAAAAAAATACAAATTTAAATAAGGCCTTTACATCACACATAGTTTACATATTCCTTAAACTTCTGCTAATTAGGGTTAAGTGCATGACAAAAGTTTCTGTGACAATCAATCTGTTAATCATCTATATACTGCTTTATGTCATAGCACTTAGTAACCATATGTGTTGTGGAGTATTTGCAATGAGACAGAAATAATTGAAAACCTGAATTTTATTTTTAAGACAAGGTCTCTCTCTCTCTCTCTCTCTCTCTCTCTCTCTCTCTCTCTCTCTCTCTCTCTCTCTATGTTTGGTTGGCCTGGAATTTATTACATAGACTAGGCTGACTTCTCAGAGATCTGCTTGCCTCTGCCGCCCAAGTGCTGGGATTAAAGGTGTGCTCCACCTTGCCCAGAAGTAAAAAAATATAATTTTAAATTTTGTTTCATTTTAATTACTTAAAAATGTTTTCTCATGTGTTTGTTAGAAGTTTTGTTTTCTTTGACAGCTTGACACAGGCTAAGAGTCATCTGAAAAGAGGGAAGCCCAATTGAGAAAATACCAGTTTCAGATTAGAGAGTAGGCTCCAGCTGCATATGTAGCAGAGGATGGCCTTGTCAGGCATTAATGGGAGAAGAGGCCCTTGGTCCTGTGAAGGGTTGATGTTCCAGTGTAGGGGAATACTAGGGCAGAGAGATGGAAGTGGCTGGGTGGTTAGGGGAACACCCTTACAGAAGCAGGGGGATGGGGATGGGATAGGGTGTCTCTTGATGGGGGGAAACAGGGAAAGGGGATAACATTTGAAATGTAAATAAAAATATCCAATAAAAAGAAAAGAACACTTCCTAGAATTTAATGAAAATGAATACACAACATACTCAAACTTATGGGACACAATGAAGACTGATATAAGAGGCAATTTCATAGCACTAAGTGCCTCCATAAGAAGAGATCACATACTAGCAAAATAACAGCACAGTTGAAAGCTTTAGAGCAAAAAAAAAAGAAAGCACACCCTAGATGGGTAGACAGCAAGAAACAATGAAACGCAGGCCTAAAATCAATCAAATAGAAATACAGAGAACAATACAAAATACAATAAAATGTTGGTTCTTGGAGAAAATCAACAAGATAGACAAATCCTTATCCTAAATAATAGATGGACAGAGAATATGCAAATTAACAATATCAGAAACAGAAGGAGGCACATAACAACAGATATCGAGGAAACACAGAGAATCATAAAGACATTCTTTAAAAACCTGAACATCACCAAATTGGGAAATTAAAAAAATGGATAATTTTCCTGGTAGGTACAACTTACTAGAGTTAAATTAAGGTCATATAAAAAATTTAAACAGACTTATAACCCCTAATGAAAAAGAAGCAGGCATTAAATCTCTCAACCAAAACCACCTCAGGGCCAGATGGATTTAGTTCAGAATTCTACCAAACTTTCAAAGAAGAGTTACTGTCAATACTCATCAAATTCTTCCACAAAATAGAAACAGAAGGGACATTGTTCAGTTCATTTTATGAGGCCACAGTCACTCTGATACTACATAAAGACTCAACAAAGAAAAATTTATAGACCAATGTCTCTTATGAACATAGATATAAAAATACTCAAAAATACTTGCAAGCTGAATCCAAGTGGAAAAGTTGTATGATAAGAAAATTCAAGAAGAAAGAAATGGAAGAAGTTATCAGAAGATGTAAAAACCTCCCATGCTCATGGATTAGTAGGAATAACATTGTAAAACTGGCCATCCTAACAAAGCAATCTATAGATTCAATGCAATCCCCATCAAAATTCCAAAACAATTTCTTAGAGACCTTGAAAGGACTATACTCAACTTCATATGAACGAAATCCCAGCATATCTAGAAGAATCCTGAGTAATAAAAGAACTGCTTGAGGTTTACTATTCCTGATTTTATGCTGTACTACAGAGCTATATAGTAATATGGTAATGCAGTAATATAGTAATAGCAGCATGGTATTGGCACAAAACAGACACATTGATCAGTGGAATCAAATTGAACTCATCAACATAAATCCACATACCCATGGACATCTGTTTATTAAAAATGAGTCCAGAAACACACATTTGAAAAATACAGTATAAAATAGTGCTGGTCAAACTAGATGTCTACGTATAGAAGAATGCAGATAGATCAATACTAATCACCCTGCGGAAAAACTCAAGTTCAAATGGATTTAAGACCACAACATAAAACCAGATACACTGAACCTGAAAGAGGAGAAATTGGGGAGTAACCTTGAACCTATTGGCACAGAAAAAAGACTTTCTGAACAAAACACCATTAACTCAAGCACCAAGATCAGCAACTAATAACCTCATGAAACTGAAAAACTGTAAGGCAAGGGGCACAGTCAACTGGGCAAAATCCAACATGCAGAATAGGAAAGTATTTTTACCAACACCACATCTGATAGAGGACTAACATCCAAAATATATATAACAAAAGCTCAAGAAACTATACATCAAAAATACAACTCAATAAAAAATGTGGAACAAATCTAAACAGAGAATTCTCCATAGAGAAAACTCAAATGTCTGAGAAGCACTTAAAGAAATATTCAACATCTTTAGCCATCAGGTAAATGCATATCTAAACTACTTTGAGACTTCATCTTCCATTTGTCAGAAGGATAAGAACAATAAAAACAAGTCACTGTTCATGCTAGTGAGAATGTAGAGTAAACGGCACTCATCCATTGCTGGTAGAAGTGCAGACTTGTACAGCCACTGTGGAAATTAGCATGGTGGTTCCTCAGGAAAATGGGAATTGATGTACCTGGAGATCTAGCTAGTATATACCACTAGGGTATATACTCAAAGGCCACTTCATCCTACCAAACGGACACTTGCTTAACTATATTCATTGCTGCTCTATTCACAATAGCCAGAAATTGGAAATGACCTAGATGTTCCTCATCCAAAGAATGGATAAAGAAAATATGGTACATTTACACAATGGACTACTACTCAGCTGTTAAAAATGAAATTTGCAAGTAAGTGGATAGAACTAGAAAAAAAATCATCTCTTGTGAGGTATCCAAGACTCAGAAAGGCAGATATGATCAGTGCCTTGCTCATTCATCATCAGAGAAGGGTCCTTCTGCAGCATATGGCAACAAATACAGAGACCCATAGCTAGACATTATACAGAGAATGAAAAACCTTGGTACACTAAAAAGGATGTCTCCATTAAACCCCTTCCCTCAAGGCTCATAAATTTCTGTGGAAGAGGAGGAGGGAAGCATTTAAGAGGCAGAGGGGATGGAAGGTACCAGAACACAGACCTTTGAATCAACATGATCAATGCTCATATGAACCCCAAAAGACTGAAGCAGCATGCACAGGGTCTGCGCGGGTCTGTACCAAGTCTGCTGCGTATGTACTATAACTTCCATTTCAGTGATTTTATGAGATTCCTGACTGTGCAAACAAGTGGGTATCTGACTCTCATGCTTTCACTTGAGCTCTTTTACTTGTTGGTTTGTTTTGTCTGATTCTGATGTGTTAGTTTTTTTGTTTTATTTTCTTATACTTTATATTATTATTATATACCTTAAGATGCCTGTCTGTTCTCTAATGAGAGTCAGAAAGGGAATGGATCCAGATGGAAGTGGAGGTGTGGGGGAAGTGGGCGTTGGAGAGGGAGGGGAAACTGTAACCAGGATGTATCATGTGTGAAAAAAAAGATCTATTTTCAATAAAAGAAAAAAAGTATTCATGCTGGAAAAATTCAGTGGCTATTAGTATGTTATAAAATTATACATTGTTTTTCTATTTCAGAATTATTGACGTCAAAACTAAAAGAAATGTTTTAGCAGACGCTTACTTTTTCTTTGTTCACACACAGAGAGAGAGAGAGACAGAGAGAGAAAGACAGAGACAGAGAGACACAGAGAGATCCTGCTTAGTCTATATAATGTTACTTATATGTGTGTTTTCAGAGCTGAACATCCAACATTGGATGACCAATTGTGTTTTTCCCTTTGAAAGACTATTTTTCCTGTTCTCTGTATTCCTTAGTTGCCTGTAGTTCTTTGTGTTGGGTTGAGGCCTGTCTAGTAGGCTTTTCCCTATCTCTAGCAGTCTCTGTCTGTTGCAAAGAGAAGTTCCTTTGATGAGAAATGAGGACTACACCTATCTGTGGACATAAGGACAAGCATTTAGAATGAAAGTCCAGATTATGCTGGTTTAGTAAAATGGCAGCAGCTACTTCCTATTCTCCTTTAATTCCCGTGTTTATCATTCATCTTTTTGTTTCTGTGGATGTGCCTAATCTGGATATTTCAACTAACAGTTGGCCATTTGCATCTGACTTTTTTTTTCATTTGGTATAATGTTTTCAAGATTCATCTACATTGCAGTATGCAGCAGTTCATTCATTCCATTCCACGACAGCATAACGTTCTGCTGTGCACACATTACACAATTTGTTTATTTAATCATCAAGTGGTAGACATTTCAGCTATTTAAGCTTCTAGCTGTTATGAATAATTCTGCTGAAAGCATTCCTGTACAGTTTTTTTTTGTGCAGCCATATGTTTTTACTTGTTTGATTGTATACCTAGAGTTGGAATATTTTAAGTCAGTGTTTAATTTTTAAGGGGACAACTTAACGGTATTCCTATCAGTGATATATGTGGCCTCCCATTTCTCTATATTTTTAGCAACACTTGTATTTGTTTCATTTTTTAATCATCTAAATTGTTTTAAAGCAATATTGTAGTTTTGATTTGCATTTCTGTAATTACTAATAACAGGAAAACTTCCTTTATCACTATTGGCCATTTGTTTATTTTTTTATAAAGAAAAATGTCTATTCTGATGCTTTATGTCATTTACATTGTTTTTACATTTATTCATTTATTATTTGTGTGTGCGTGCGTGCGCTCCTGTGCTGCCCCACTCTCCACTATCACAAATGGAAGTCGGAGAACAACTGGAGGGAGTAAGCTCTTTTCTCTCACCAGGGGCTGAACTCAGGTGATCAAGCTGGGCGATAAGGGCCCTTCCTTATAGGCTGAGTCATCTCAGTAACCCAGTAACAATGTTTGAAATTAGCCAATTGTTGTGGGGAGATTACTTGTTTAGCATGCATGAAGCTTTGGATTCAATCCATAGTGCTACAAAACAAATGAATTCCCCCAAATACTACAATAAATTGGGTTCTTTGTATTTTTTTTCTCCATTTTTTGGTTTTGTTTTGAGGCAGAGTCACACTAGAGCTTGATATATAGATCAGGCTGACCTCAAACTTTGTGGAGAATCTGCTTGGCTCTGCAACTCACCCTCTGCATCCAGTTTTGAGATTCCTGGTGGTTAGCATCACACTAACTACACGGTATACCACTGAATTCCATTTGTGATAATGGACAGTGGTGCAGATGGCAGACATCCATCTCCATGAAGTAACTTCTATTCCTAGTTTGTTGAGCATTTATGTAGAAAAACAGTGTTGTTGGGTTTTGTCAGTTCTTTTTCCTTTGCATGATCATGTAGGTTTTATCCTTTATCCCAGGGCTTCTTCCATTTGTGAGTCCTGTTTAACCAAAAAATTTTTGCATGTTCCTAGGTATATTAGTATATCAGTATATATTAGTGTATAAAATAGGTATGTGTAACACAAATATTTATTTGTTTATCATAAATCATAAGTAAATGAAAAAAATTATTTGGTTTATATATAATTTTACCCTTTACTGAAAACTAAATCAACTTTGCTTCCTAATGAGATAGATGTGACCATTTTTACATAAAGAATTAAATCTTGTCTGAGGATTTGACAATACAGAATACACAAACATGGACACATGTGTACGTAACACACATAAGATTAAAAAAATAAACACAAAAGGTAAAGTACTTTACTGTAATTGAAAATTAACCAATCACAGGAATATTGTCCCAATCCAAATGCATGTGTTAAAAAAAATCTCAGTGCATAAATGTTTAGTATCAATAATAATGGGTTTGAATTGCCCAATGTTTTTTTTTGTCCATCTAAATATAATTTATTTTTGTAGTGGTAGAGATCAAACTCGGGGTCCTAAACATAGTAGTACCTACATATACTCAGTGGTGTACTACCATTGAGCTATATCCCTAGCCTTAAAATGTGACATATACTAGAAATTAGACAAGTAGGAAAAATATTTTCTGTGACTAAAGTTTCCCTAGTAAGTTTGTTTCAATTTTTACTGTCTGTAATTTTCTTTTTGAGGAATAAACATGAGAAAGCACATTTTGAAAAACAGCAGAAAACTTTTAAAAAACCACACAACTCATAACATAGAGGAATGTCACATCTGAGCTCAACTCTGGTTAGTGTTGTGTGGTATGAAAATGTACAGAAATGTACAGAAAATGTATGCTCATAAATAAGGCTATAGTGAAGCCATAACATAATAGGTAGAAACACCTTGGATTCACTATCCATTTGATTTTGAATTAATTTTTGGTCATTGCACATTTAGAAACCTTCTGCTGCCACCAGTATTTTTGCAACCCCCTGCCCCACATTCAGTTAATATGGTACATTACATCATTTTCTTTTACGATGCTAAAGCCAACTTTGTATTCTTGAAACGTATCCCACTTTGTTTTTGCACTATAATCCTTTTTCTATGTTGCTGGGTTTGCTTTGCTAGTATTTTATTGAGGATTTCTGTTTCTTTTTCATTGTAGCTGAGGGTGTAATCTGGGACTTTGTGCATGGTAGACATGTATTCTAACACTGAAATGCACTCCAGCTTCTCAATTCTTTCTGAGACTTTATTGGTAAGAAATACCACAGTTTCCTTTTCTTGTGATAGCTTTGTCTGATTTTGGTGTCAGAGAAGCATTGACCTAACAGAATGAGTTAGTATGTTCCCATTTTTTTTTCTGTTTTTGTGAATAAGTAGTGTTAATTCTTTCGATGTTCAAGATGAGAGATTGAAAGGTGGATAAAACCATTTCATGCAGTCCATGATAGAGAAGAGTGTTTGGTTTTCGGGAGTGGTGGAGAACAGGGCAGAGTATTGAGAACAACATTCAAGTAGAAAGGAACTGACAGGCAAATTTGCCCCAGAGGAGAAGAGAAAGTTTACACAGAATATTCTTCTGCATCTTCTAGATAGGATCCAGCATGTAGCATACATGACCTCATTCCTCAAAAGACATTCTCCACCTGGGCAAAGTATTTTCTTGCTTCTAGGCCAGTTAGAGCTTGCTCAGAAGTGTTAGAATTGTTGGTCTCCCTGCACTTTTTTTTCTTACGTGGGTATGTAACACACTCTTTGAACATCAACAACAGTGTTGCCTAGGACTGGTCTTGGCATGCCCCAAGATGTGTTCAGTTATTTCTAGGGTACATTGTAAATCTCCAGACTACTTTACTCTTAGATGTTGCTTAGTGGTGGATGCATCAGGGAGACAGAACAGGAAGATATGTGCTCTGGAATGAAAACGAATGCAAGAAGCTATAATTTCTAAGCTATAAACACCCAAGAATCTTAGATCTGAGGTATCTAGAAATGTTACTCTACCTAACAGAGTGCTTGACTGGCAATGGTTCCTGAAATGGGGTGAGGCTAAGCAAGAATCCTAGTCACTTCTTTATTGCAGTGATTGGGAAAGGTCTTGATCCATCAGAACACTTGGTCAATAAATACTGATTTAAGTATAACTATTGGATCAATAAATCTTTATGCATATAAAAGAACAGTATGGTATCTCCCCTGGTATGCAGGGGAGATACACAAAGTGTATGTAACAGTAGGCACCAAAGACATGGCAGGTATGAACATGAGAATGATAGGTGATGTGTGGCAGTTTTAGGGCCTAGACTTTTTAGGCAATATCTACTCTTATGACTATCTCTCATGTCAGAACTCTCTTTTTTTTGTTTACAAAAGTATTCACAATCTAGAACAAAGAGGCATGTGTGTATAGTATGGTTTTGACAAAACAGTGGGCAGTTTACAGGGACTATGACATAGTAAGAAAAAACTCCATTTAGTAGGAGTACATCACAGCTTTGTTGACTTGCCATAAGTGGAATCACCATAGATATTAATCAACACACGGAAAGATAATTTACCATGAAGGAAAAGTAAACCAGCACAAGAAAGAAGAGAAGTGGACCCCATGAACACAAGCGATTACAACCGTTGATTAAATGACCAACAATCTGCCCTCTGTACCCTAGATTCAGTCAAAAGGAGTTATTTAAAATGGCATTTACACTAAACACGGACAGACTTGACTCCTTGCCATTATCATATACATATTACCATGTCTTCTAAATGTGTCTGAATAACTATTTTAAATGTATTTTTTGTCAGATAATAACTGGAGATGTTCAGGAAAAATCACATGGTATTTCAATACACACATCTAATGCATAATAAACATATTATGAAATTGGTATATCTACTTCAGACATTTCTTCATGTTGTGAACATTCAGAATTCCTTGCTGGCTTGTAATTTTTGTTAGCCATTGATATTCTACTGTGTTACTGAACATTAGGAAGGTGTAACACTTATTTATGTAGCCTTTATATTGTATTAGGCATCATGGATACTCTAGTTAGTTTTCTACTGCTATGATAAAACACCGACCAAAAGCAACTTGGGAAAGAAAGAACTTATGTGTCTTATATGTCCCAATAACAATCCATCAGGAAAGGAAGTCAGGGTAAAAACTCAAGGCAGGAACCTGGAAACAGGAGCTGAAACAGAGACTATGGAAGGATGATGCTTACTGAACCCCTCTCATGGCTTGTTCAGCTTACTTTTTTATACAATCTGGGGCCATCTGCCCAGGGTTAGCACCACCCTGAGTTGTGCCACCTCCACATCAATCATTAATCAAGAAAATATGCCAAAGTTTTGCTGCAAGCTACTCTGATATAGGTATTTTCTCAGTTGGGATTTCTCTGTTCCCCATTGACCTTAGCTATGTCAAATTGACAAACAAACAAACAAACAAACAAACAAAACAAAAAAACTAACCAGCACAGTAGATAAACTAGAAGTATAACATTGTATGCAAATACGGTACTATTTCATAGAAGAGATCTGAGCTCCCATAGATGTTTTGATTCTATTTTTAAGGGAGGCATTCTAATATTTTCTCTTAAGAGAGACCCATGTTGACCAGTATAAGAAAATAATTCTCAGCGATTAAAAAGTAAGACTTAGGAGATTATACTTTAGTTTGACTTTAGAATAGTCTCCAAAGGTTTATATGCTTAAAAGCTTTGTTCTTTGTCTCTAACTTGATGATTCTGGAAGACAGTAGTTGCCCTTAGAAGTTGAGGTATAGTGGGAAGTAAGATGTCATTGGAGGCATGTATTTGAAAGGAACAAAAGGACCCCACTCCCTATTAGTACCAAATAACTCCTTGGTAAGGGGTGAGGCTTGAGAGCACCTCCCCCATTTGTGCTGGATGTCTGTCTTGCACTCATGTAGTAACCACAGCTGTTGAGTTCATGAATGTGATAGGTATGACATGCATGTCTACACATAGCGTTTTAGAGTGTTCCTCCCCATCCTCAGGCTCTTACATCCTTTCCATTTCCTCTTCTATGGTGTTCTCTGAGCCTTGTGGGTGGAGAGGTTGATATAGATGATCCATTTAGAGCTGAATACTCAGTCTCTTATTCTCAGCACTTAATTTATGTCTATCTGCATTAACTGCTGCCTACTGCAAGAAAAGCTTCTCTGACTTATGGTATAAACATAAGTATTTAGAAGACAATTTGACAATATGGCCATTGTGATAATTTGAATAATAATGGCCCCCATAGGCTCATGTACTTGAATGGTTGGTGCCCAGGTTGTAGACCTGTTTGGAAAGGATTAGTAGGTATAGGCTTGTTGGAGGAGGTGTGTCATTGGGGGTGGGCTTTGAAGTTTCAAAAGCCTATGCCTTTCCCAGTTAGTTTGTTCTGTCTCATACTTGGAGATTAAGATGTAAGTTTTCATCCTGCTCCAGCACCTCCCTGATTGGTTGCTGCCATGTTTCCTGCTGTGATGGTCATGGAATCTAATGCTTGAAACTATATGCAAGTTCTTAATAAAGTCATTTTTCCCTATAAGCTTCCTAACTCACGGTGTCTTGTCATTGGAATAGAAAAGTAAGACAACACTGAACAAAATAAACAACAGCAACTTCTATCTAAGGTCTATGACCTCCTAAGTCACAGGATTTTCACCAGGATTATAGTATCACAAGTGAAATCCCCCACTGTGTAGCTGCCCCAAATATAACCAGAAAGTATTATGAAGTAGCTAGCTTCAGAACAGTCATACACACACACACACACACACACACACACATACACACCACTATCTTAATTTTTAAAAAGGCCAAGCACATCTAAAAAGAATAAATGAGTCTTTAATAAATAAAACTAGCATATTGGTATAAAATTTCTATGTGTCATATGTAATCTCTTTAAGAGAGAATTTTAAGGACTGAAGCTTCATCTCAGTGGTAGTATGTTTGCCCAGTATGTGCAAGGTCTTGGGGTCCATCCTTTATACTATAAGAATAGGGAAATTTCATATTATTATATTACTAGGAAAGTAGAAAATAGCCATATATCTTATTTCTTAAAAGAGTAAATCATTTCCATGGAGCTGGAGTTAGAGGCAGTTGTTAACCACTGGGATGGACTTGGGTACAGGGAACTAAGGTCTCAGTCTTCTTTAAGATCAGTATGTATTTTTAACTGGTGAACTATGAAAAACATTGTACAATGTAATGCAATAGTTACAAAAATCTATGTCACCAAATAACCATCATTGACTTATTTTGCTGGGGATAAAACGCACAGTCTCATGCATTCCAAGCAAGAGCTGTAGTATTGCTACACACATCCTTCTCCCTAACCATCTTCTAAAAGCAATAGCTAAGGGTTCAAGGAGATACAGATGGAAACTCAGGCTAGTAGAAGTCTTTCAGTACAAAGCAGATCAAGTGTCAGACACAGTAATGATATAGAAACATCAAGTAACATAATAACTACATAGACTAGTGGTCTACACTGAACATCAGAGCACAATAGAGACCTCTGCCTCAATTGTATAAATATTAGATCACAAAGAAAATATCAGTAAGTTCTATACCGTTTGAAAGATTCCAAACCTCCCTCTTAGCACAGGGATAGTACAGCTCTCAAGTTAGAATAAAAACAAAATTTGAACTCCATATATGCCTTCTAACTAGAAATAAAAAATCTATCAAACAACTATTGGGTCAAAAAAACATAAAAAAGCAAAACAAGTAATGAAAAAAGTAAATATCAGAAACTATTGGATGCTTTTAGAGATCACTGGAGAATCTGCAGCTTTAAATACCAGTAAGCATAAATAAAATGAAAGTCAGAAAAGAAAATGTGCCCAAAGAAACCATATGCAAGAAAATAATAAGTATGGAAGCAGAAAAATAATGAAGTTTTAGAACAGAGTATAGGCCAAACTGATGAAAGTAAGAAAAAGCATAAATCATTTGCCAAATTAGCCAGATCAAAATAGGACACATATAGCTTATATATAATATGACAAAGAATAAATAATGTGGAATGTCAATAGATGAATGAACCAAACTGCCTTACAAATGAATAAGTATCCCAAACAGAGAGAGGCAAACACACCCAAGAAAATTTTGAGCTTGGTATTTTGACTAAAAGCATTAATTCTAAAGGAAAATTGCTGAGAACAAATAGTGAACCATATAGTATGTTTGGATTTCATACACACCTGAATCAGATGCTTTTTACCCTCATGAGTGTGGGAAGAAACACAGGGACCTCTGTATACTAAAGAGAGGCATTCATATTATACAAAGCCACCTATCTCCCAGTTAGATGCCCTAAAACTGTGTAGAAGAATTTTAATCTAGCAACATGGCTGCTTTGGCAAGAGATCACATCCAAAGACCTTCTAGGGTCTTCTATGTTATGGGACTGGGATGCAGACAGGCCCTAGATTAAAGTATGATCTGGCTGGAATACAGACATGTCCCTAGTACATACCTTTAATCTCAAACAATGTAGCTAAAGTTAGTTGGTAGAAGGAAGCAGCCATATTTGAAAATGACTTCTAGTTGAGAGGAAGAAAAGGTGATAAATCAGAGAAAGATTTGACAGAATGAGTCAGAGATAAGATATGCCCAACTCTCAGGAGAACAGACAGGAAAGAGAGGCTACTTAAGAGCAGGCAGAGAGAGGGGGGAGAGGAAGAGGAAGAAAAGGTGGAAGAAGAAGAAGAGGAGGAGGAAGAGGAAGAAGAGGGGGAGGAGGGGGCAGCAGTTTTATACCAGGACAGTTTTACAGAGACAGGTTGCAGAGAGAACGAGCTAGACACAGGTGAAGACAGAATGAGTCAGAGAATGAGAAGGAGCCAGAAGATTAGAACCAATTGCTAGAGTTAGTCTGAGGCCAAGCAGAACAATTTAATGAGAAACTGAGAGAAACCAAATTGAATCAGTCACCTGGAGAGGAGTTTGAGCTGGACCAGCAGAGTTGAACCAGCCAGTTAGAGTTCAGAAGGAACTAGAAAGGGTGAGCTTATTCAGCAGTGAGTCTCAGCGGCTGAAAACATTCTAGGCCTAGGTTAGATTGTACAGAGTCTAGAAGCTCCCAGGACTAGGTCTAGGATAGCAGATGGTGGCAGGAAGCCTCCTAGAGGACAATTACATCTAAGGAAATCAAAGTTACTTTTACACAACTTTTTTTTGTGGTCTTGTATTTGACAAATAACTCATCCAGCTCTAAGGCTTGAGATGCAGAAAGGGTAACAGCAGAGCTGGGGACGTGGCTCAGTAGATAAAGGCTTTACTACACAACCTTAAGGACTAGAGTTTGGATCCCAATATCCACGTAAAAAGCTGGGTAGAACTTGTGAAACCTGTATTCATAATTCTGTAACCATAAAGGAAGTAGAAATTGGATCCCCAGGGCAAGCTGGATACTAATACTAGAACCAACAGTGAGCTCTCGCTTTATTAAGGGACTCTGGCTCAGAATAGTAAGTGGAGAATGATCCAGGAATACACCAAACAACAACACTTCATTTCTGCATATATGTGCACATGTATCCACACACATGTGTGAACATGTATACACACATATACATGTGCTAAGGGGGAAATAAGAACAAGCATTCTACTGTGTTGATTAAAAACAGACATATCAGTGGAAACTCCTGGCTTGTGGTATATTCTTTCTGTGCACATCACTATCTATGTTTCTGTGTATTGGCAAAAACTTGGTATAGTGAATCTTATCACAAGTGAACATCATCAATTATGGAAAGATTACACTGCCATGTGTTTGCTTCTTTGCTGAACTAAGGAGATAGCGCCTTCCTCTTGTGGCATACCTCAAAATAAATGTTAGTTATCATAAACTGGAGGACTTCCCCCTCTCACCCCCAGTATCCGGTTTATTCTCTTGAAAGACATCAAGGTCAGGAAAAAAAATCTACAAGACCTATACCAGATTAAAGGAGACTAACAATCCATGAAAACTAAGAGCCAAACATGACGTTGGAATGGACTCTGGACAAAAGGACATTATTGAGAGAGTTGACAAGATTTACATTTTGGGTAAGATAATGGTATCTTCATGTTTACAATAAGAGAGTCCAAATATAAAAAATAAGTGATAAAACCAATGTACTAAGAGACAAAAGAGTCGAATCTGGATGAAGTGTGATTGGGAGTTAGTTGTACTATGTTCTAATGGTGGTCCTGTGCTTTCTAGGCAAACATTCTATACTGAACCATATCCTACACTGAACCACACTAGCCTGTTTGTTTTGTTTGTTGGTTTACATTTTTATTTTGAGACAAGGTCTCCATAAATAGCCTAAGCTGGCCTTAAACTCACTAGAACTAGTGATCCCCTTGTCTCAGCCTCCCAAGTATCACTGTCTTGTGCTAACAGGCTGAGATTCTGTTGCTACAGCTCTCCTGGTGTCTTAGGGTTTTGATTGCTGTGAAGAGACACCATGACCAAGGCAACGCTTATCAAGGACAACATTTAATTGGGGCTGGGTTACGTGTTCAGAGGTTTAGTCTATTATCATCAAGGCAGGTGCATGGCAGCAAATGGCAGCACCCAGGCAGGCACGGTGCCAGAGATGCTGAGAGCTCTACATCTTCATCTGAAGGCCTCTAGGAGAAGACTGATTTCCAGGCAGCTGTGATGAAAGTCTCTCAAAGGCCACCTCCACAGTCACACACCTACTCCAACAAGGCCACACCTCCTAATAGTGACACTCTCTGAGTCACACATAATATTTTTAAATTAGTTCACTTTAGAAAGTAACAAAAGTATTTTCAAAAGCATTTAGGGGAACCTGGGTTTGATGACATATATCTATAATCCCAACACTGAGGAGGTAGGGGCACGAGGACTAACAGTTTCTCAGTTTGAGTCCAGCCTGAGCTATGTGGTGAGACTGTCTCAAGACACCCCCAAAGCAAACAAAAGAAGAGATTTATGTCATTCACTGCATGATTGTTAATAATTAGTAAAATAAATGAAAACAGTAATTGTCAACAATAGATGATAGCAGATTTGTACTCTAATCACAGAATGCACATTAGATGGATGAACTATTTATTATTCACACGTGTCAACATGTAAGGATCTCAAAAATAAAAACTGTAGGTGAAAAGAGCAAGCAGGAGGGGCTTGGGTTATTCTCGTTGGAGGGCATGCCTGTGGCAAAAGGAGTGTGTGGGAGGCAAGTCAAAATGTACACTCTACAAACAGAAAATAATGATGGAGATTGTTGAAGCTCTGTTTTTGAAGAATTTTCAGGCATTTAACAGAAGTTCAAGTAAATATATGATTACCATGCAGGAGGAGGAAGGCACAAGTAGTGTGTATTATGTAGGTGGAGGAGGGGTACGGAAGGAGCTGAGGGAACACTCATTTCCCAGCAATGGCAAAATCT
Organism: Rhabdomys pumilio; assembly: GCA_030674055.1. Taxonomy (NCBI): domain Eukaryota; kingdom Metazoa; phylum Chordata; class Mammalia; order Rodentia; family Muridae; genus Rhabdomys; species Rhabdomys pumilio. Next base: position 117,573,367 of record JANHMN010000005.1, on the reverse strand, counting down.
TCTGTACCTCTCTTTCACACTAAACCAAGTCCTGGAACAACAAGGGGTTACCTTGATGAAGCATGGGAAGGCAGGCGTGATTCTAGAAGACGAAGTGATTTGTAAAATCCCAGAAGATCCTGGTGGAAACAGCTAGAGGTTTCTTGAAGCTGAAGCAGAGGAGGAGAGGGTCAAAGCAGTAGCCACTACAGATGAGAGGCCTTCCTTTGGCAAGAGGTGCCTGGCTAAGGAGTTTGATGGCCTGCGGGAGAAGGGAAGGCAGCTTCTTGAAGCAGAGAGTAACAACTGAGGTTTGAATTTCACAGAAAGGATCTGTAAGCATGATCAGGTAGGTAGTCTCCACCTCCACTTGTAATGAAGAGAGTAAGGCGAGTCATAATTGGGGGTAGGGGTCTCAACAGAAATAGCAGAGGTGTGATAAATATACTAAGGTGTCCAGCCAGCAGGGCTGTTGGTAACTGTAGGTTTTCGTTCTAGGTATCTGGGTGCCTGGTGGAGCAGTCTTGAATTTTTTGTTTTTGTTTTTTGACATAATCTCACAGTAATGCCCAGGTTGACTTGGAATGCAGGCAGGCAATTTTTTTATTTGTGCCTTTTGGGTGCTAGGATTACAGGCAAGAGGCACCGTGCTCGGTTATAGTTGTATTTTATGCTGCCTGACCCTGCTCCTGGCCTCTGCTGATTGGACCTTAGATGTTCCACACTTAGGTCACATATGAAAGGATCAGAGGAAGGACCGAAGGTCATGTTTACCTTTGGAATAGGTTTTCCTGTAGGGGGTGAGTGGTTTTAGATTCATCTCAAACGTTTGAATTAAAAAATAAAGGCTCGTATAAATGTGACACAGCTCTGTAAGCTCACAGGCGTCAGATTTCTGTACGTTTCTGGGCATTTTAACTACATTTAATAACAAAATGGCAAAACAATGCTGTATCAAGATTTCGTGAGCTGAAGGTCACAGGAAGATGTGAGCTCTAGGAAAAAGAAGTGAAGGCAGAGAAAGCAGCATAAGTGAAAAAAACCAAGCACTCACTGCTTCCGCTGGTGGGCGGGCAGGGAAAGAAGATCGACAGGGAGGGGGAGGGGGAAGGGGAGGGAGAAGCCCTACGGGCTTGGCCCCGCCCCCACCTCCACTCTGTCTCGCCTCCCCCCCTCCCCCCAGGCCTTGGCTCCGCCCTAAGACCCCCTACCCTACCCGGCCTATTAGCCCCTCCTCCCTCCATGACGCTATCTCCGGTCTCTAGGTAACGCAGGGGTCAAACAAGCGGCCGTTCAGGGCATTCACTATCCATATCTCTCTGGTCGGACCCTTGATCCTCATCGGACGTTGACAGCCATGGCTCTACCGCTTCTGCCTGGCAACAGCTTTAACCGCAATGTGAGTAGGTAGAAAGCCCGAGGTCCTGGCCAGATCCTGGGGTTTAAACAGGATCTGAGAGTGTTCATCTCCCTAGATCCTACCTGCGAGCCAGCTCCTGTCCTTCACTCTTGTGTGATGAGTACACCTAAAACGTCATGTTCCCTCATCCCCTTTCCCTCAAAGTGCATCTGAATGCTTTTCCTACATGACATCTAAGTACAGGTAGCAGGGGCATCTAAAGTAGTTGGTGACAGTGATGATAAAAAGAAGCACTGAGTGTTTAATGTATGTGGGGTGCTGTGGTTTAATCGCCTTGGGTATTCCCAACAGCTGTTTGAATTAGATCTTTTTGTTTCCATTTATAGCTAAGGAAACAGGTCTTCTTCGTGGTGAGGCTAGTTTTCTTTCAGGCAGCTGGTCTTTATAACCCATGAGTCTAATTACTATCTTTGGTACACTGTGTGCAAAAACATAAACTTTGGTACTAAATAGAAGAAACCCAGAAGGAAGCATGGCAGATAGGAAAGCCTTCTATTACCTTATAAAGTTTAGTGCCACACTACAGGATAGGCACCTAAACCTGGAGGACAAAATGAAAGCACAAAGCCAAAACATCACTATCCCCTAGAACATCAAAGAACTCAGCAATAAGTAGCCACATACCTAACAGGAGGAAAACTAGTTGGGCTTCTGTATGCTATGGGTTACTGCCTTTTGCTTGGGTTTTCTAGTATCTTTAGGAGAAGGTAATATAAATCTATGAAGAGGATTCACGTGGTGCCACTCAAATTTTGCAAAACCCTCAGTATACCAAATTGACAGGTTTTGAGCAGTGTCTGTATCTGAGTTGTTGGCCCTAAAGGGTCAGTATTGTTGTAGATGTTCTTTCTATTTGAGGTTGATTTTTAACCCCTCACATCAGCTTAGTCCATTCAATTTTGTACAATGGCTTGCGCATTTCATTTCTTGGCTGATGTAAGTTAGAGGCTGGCCTCTGAAGCATAGCATTGCTCTTTGGAAAGATTAAGTCAGCCAAATAAGAAAGGCTCCAAGAAGGAGGGCATGAAAAAAGATTCCAGAAATAAAGAAGCATGCTGTGCAAAAGTAATTTTAATAAAAAATGTAAGCAGAGCCTACAGCTTTTGGCTCAGCTACGCTTCTGATTACTGATGCCCACTGCCTGCAGAAGTATCTCAGCTCTCACATGCAGTGATTAAGGGTGGGAAGGGAAAAAGAGTGTTTGGATGAGATATTTTAAAATCAGCAACATAGTACTGAGTGTACTTTTCTTTTTATAAAACTTTTTTTATTGGGAAGAATAACACATGTACAGAAAAAACGCGCAGCGGATGATTACAAAATGAACATCAAGAAAGAGAGTACTACCACTACTCTAAAAGCAGCCCCCCTTGACTGTGCATGCCATGTGTAGCAGTTAAAAATAAATGTTCTGAATATTCCTTGGGACCTATTATTATGAAAATATTACTTGTTACTTCAAATTCAAATTTAACTGAGCAGCTTGTATTTTATATGAAACTCTGTGCCCTTTCCACACCCTTTTAACTTGTACAGCTTTCTGCAAATGGAGCCACTATTTTCACTTTTGTCACTATTGTAGATTTGGCTTCTTTGGAACCTTTTATATTCGGAAATATCCTGTGCTGTTTGTTCTGTTACTGTTTTGGTTCAGCATTGTATTTGTGAGATTTGTCCATGTGAATAATGTCACATTGTATGAATATGTCATGTATATAGACCCCTCTGTTTATAGAGCCTCTTTGGGGCTTTTACAAATACTCTTGCTATGGTTCTCTTGTTCCTTCCTTTCGATTTGATTTCTCGATTGTATGACACTGATACAGAGAGCTTTAGTGAACCCTGCAAAATCATTATTCTCATTACTACCAGCATTTTTTTTTACTTATGTGTTTTTATTTCTAAATGCCTATGTTATTTAGTCTTTTAAATTTTACATATTTTGGTCAGTGACTCTACTGCAATTCTTTGCAGTCTCAAAGATTCATCTTTAATTTTTCAAACATATTTATATGTGTGTTTCCACATGTGTTCATGTGTCTGTAGAAGGCAGAAGAGGGTATCAGACACTCTGGAGCTGGAGTTATACAAGAGAATTGTGAATTGCTGAGAGTTCTGGGAACCAAATTCATGACCTCTGGAGATCAGAAAGCACTCCTAACCACTGAGCCATCTCTTCCATGCACCCAGCCCCAATTTTGTGGTTTTAATATGTATTTCCCTGACTTCCTAGTAAGCTTGAACATTCATTTTTATACATCTTTAATCCCTGCATGAAGAGGCAGAGAGAGACAGAGGCAGGCAGAGGCAGGCAGAGGCAGGCAGAGGCAGGCAGAGGCAGGCAGAGAGTCAGGAGAGTCAGGAGAGTCAGAAGAGGCAAGAGAGGCAGGAGAGGCAGGAGAGGCAGGAGAGGCAGGAGAGGCAGAGAGAGTCAGAGAAAGGCAGAGAAAGGCAGAGGCAGAGGCAGAGAAAGGCAGAGGCAGAGACAGAGGCAGAGGCAGGGAGGCAGAGGCAGAGGCAGAGAGAGACAGAGACAGAGGCAGAGACAGAGGCAGAGAGATGAAGAGGCAGAGAGAGGCAGAGACAGGCAGAGAGAGGAAGAGGCAGAGAGAGGCAGAGACAGAGGCAGAGAGAGGTAGAGACAGAGGCAGAGACAGAGGCAGAGACAGAGGCAGAGAGAGGCAGAGAGAGGCAGAGAGGCAGAGGAGGCAGAGAGGCAGAGAGAGGCAGAGGCAGAGAGAGGCAGAGACAGTGGCAGAGACAGGCAGAGACAGAGGCAGAGACAGAGGCAGACAGAGGCAGAGAGAGGCAGACAGAGCCAGGAGAGGCAGAGAGAGGCAGAGAGAGGCAGGAGAGGCAGAAGAGGCAGAGAGAGGCAGGAGAGGCAGAGAGAGGCAGAGGCAGAGACAGAGGCAGAGACAGAGGCAGAGACAGAAGCAGACAGAGGCAGAGAGAAGCAGAGACAGAGGCAGAGACAGAAGCAGACAGAGGCAGAGACAGAGACAGAGGCAGAGACAGTGGCAGAGACAGGCAGAGACAGAGGCAGAAACAGAGGCAGACAGAGGCAGAAAGAGGCAGAGGCAGGCAGAGACAGAGACAGGCAGAGACAGAGACAGAGACAGAGGCAGACAGAGGCAGAGAGAGGCAGAGGCAGAGAGAGACAGAGACAGAGACAGAGGCAGAGACAGAGACAGAGGCAGAGAGATGAAGAGGCAGAGAGAGGCAGAGGCAGAGACAGGCAGAGACAGGCAGAGAGAGGAAGAGGCAGAGAGAGGCAGAGACAGAGGCAGAGAGAGGTAGAGACAGAGGCAGAGACAGAGGCAGAGACAGAGGCAGAGAGAGGCAGAGAGAGGTAGAGAGGCACAGAGAGAGGCAGAAGAGGCAGAGAGAGGCAGAGGCAGAGAGAGGCAGAGACAGTGGCAAAGACAGGCAGAGACAGAGGCAGAAACAGAGGCAGACAGAGGCAGACAGAGGCAGAGGCAGGCAGAGACAGAGGCAGAGACAGAGACAGAGACAGAGACAGAGACAGAGACAGAGACAGAGACAGAGACAGAGGCAGAGGCAGACAGAGGCAAAGAGAGGCCGAGAGAGGCAGAGAGAGGCAGAGAGGCAAGTGTATCTCTGGGAGTTTGAGGCCAGCCTGGCCTACATAATGAGTTTGAAGACAGCCAGGGCTACAAAGAGACCCTTCTAAAAACAAAATACCAAAATTGTCATTTCTTTTGTGTAGTGGGCACATTTGACTTTCACACATATCCACAAACTGGCCATATGGTTTATATATGTTTAACTTGATAAAAAACTGACTCCCTACCATGAGACAGGGTCTCAAATACCCCAGTCTGGCCTCAGTTGGAACTCATATTTAGCTAAGAATGACCTTGAATTCACGATCTTCCTGCCTCCACTTTCTTAGTACTTTAAGAAGCCTGTGTTTGGTGGCCTGTTTTGCATTGGCAACAGCAATGAATCTGTGTTATGCAGAGCATTTGGTGTTGCCAATATTTTGGAGTTTAGCCATTTTAATAGACATGTAGTCTATCTCATTTTAATCTTAATTTCCCTTATGGCTGGGCTGTTGATAGACTGTTAACCATTTGTACTCTCCTTTTAAAAATGTCCACTAGTGTCTCTTGATTTAATTTGATTGTTACCTTACTTTTGAGATGTTATTGTTGTTGTTGTTTTTAATGAACAACCACTGTTGCTATGTGGTCTGCTTATATTTTCTCCCAGTATGTAGCTTGAATTTTATTGCTCTTAAAACAAAGGTAGGAAATACACATATATTTTAAAGAAAAGGATACAAGATGCATACAAACTGGTATTTCCAATGCACGTTAAGGATTCTAGAATTTTTTTTAAACTTCTTTGATTTTATATTCAGAGTTTATTTCCATGGTCAACAATTAGTTACTTGCTATGTCTCACCATAAGTACATATCCATAGAATTTCTGAACAAGAACAATGACTTTATTAAAATGATTTCTTTCTTTATTTTTTATTTTATGTGCATTGGTTTTGCCTGCATGTATGTTTATGTGAGGGTTTCAGATTCCCTAGAGCTGGAGGTATAATTAGGTGTGAGCTGCCATGGCTGTGTTGGGAATTGAACTGCATCGTCTGGAACAGCCAGTACTCTTAACTGCTAAACCATCTCTCCAGCCCCCACAATGACATTATTGACTATTAACTATTTAAGTTTTTAAAGAGTTCTTTGTAGCTATCTCTGCTATAAAGATATCCTTCACTAGAATATATTTTCAAATTACTAGGGCAAGTGTTGAGGCATGCAGTATTTGGCAATGTTATGACTTAAACCCAGTACATCGCTTCTACCAAGCAAATGCTCAGTCACTCATGTTCAATTTTCCTTATACAATTGCTGTGAGAAGAGTTTCATCACCAGATCCACACCCAATCAGTTTCATTGTTTTCATTGTGCTTTTGATTCTTATTTTTGTTGGTGTCGTTTCATTATAATATAAAAAATGTTTCATGGTTTTAAAGTCAAATTTACAAACTGAAACAGGGGTAGCTTTTAGGCATGACCTCAGGAGCTTCGCTCCTCCCTTCTCTCTAGAAATAACTCTTTCTCTTTCGCCACCTCTTATCTCTGTTCCTCGATTCTCTCTCTTTTCTTCTTTTGGAGTCTGACTCCCTCCAGTCTGTTTTTAAAACAACAATTCCTTAAAAGTATTGGGCATCTTTCTTTTTGTTAGATAGATAGTAACCTACTCTGCTTATTCTCTTTAATCTTTTTTATTTCATTTTAATGGCACATCTTGAAAGTCACTTAATAGGATATAGAGCTAGGCCTCACTGCTTTTCACAGTGATAGAACTACCCTATTATGTACACATAACAATAGTTTATTCAGCCTAATCACTTACTATTTTCAATCTTTTGCTGTTACAAATAATGCCATATTATATCACCACAGTTATACTTCAAAAGGAAGCTAGCACATAGTGTGGGGAAAATATTTGCAAGCCATATATCTGATAAGGGATTTAGTACTAGAATTTATAAAGAATCCCCATACCAACAACTACAACAATGATCTAATTAAAATGGGGAAGTAGTTAGAATAAACATTCTTCCAATGAGAATATAGAAATAACAAATATGCAGGTGAAAAGATGCTCAATAGAGTTACTTATTAAGGGCATGCACATTATTAAAACTACAATAACACTTTAGACCTATAAGGTGACTGAAGAAAAAAAAGATGAATAAAGGTTGACAAGGACATAGAGAGTCACTGGTGGGTGTGTGAAATGCAGCTGCTAGTGCTGTAGAGAGCAGTCTGGTAGCTTCCGAAACGGTTATATAGAGTTACTGTACAACACAGCACTCCTAAACTTCTTCCCAAGGAAAAACATGCCATGTATATAAGTGTATATGAGAAAACTATTCATACTTTTATAAATTTTATATTATTATTATTATTATTATTATTATTATTATTATTATTATTGCCTAGGATTGGCCTTCAGCCATTGTACATGCTAAAAAAGCACACAGAAGCAATATCCCCATCCCTTGTAGTGACTCAAAATAGAAATAACCTATGACTGTCAACTGATTGGTGCAAAATGAAAATGTGGCTTCTGCACAAAATCAAATGGTTTTAAATTTTCTCTGGGATTTTAGAGATAGGGTCTCAGTGTAGCTCAAGTTGTCTTCATACTTAATTTGTAGGTCAGGCTGACCTCAAACTTGCAATCTTTTTGTTAGGATTAGAGACATGTGCTGTCATGCTTGGTGCTAGAATACTATTCAGCCAAAAAAGAAATGTGGTACTCATATGTTACAGCGTAGCTGAACCACTGAAGAACAATATGTGAAAAAAACCTTGTACTGTACATATGATCCTGTCTGTGTAAGATGTGAGTGGCCTGATGTATAGGACAAATGGGTAGATGAGTGTTTACCTTAGGTTTCATAGGGTAAGAGGTATAATGAGGACTAGCTGCTATTGAGGTTTCCTGTGAGGATGATGAACGTGTTCTAAACTTAGATTCTCATGATGATGCACAGCTCTTAGTTTATCAAACCACACCGATTTTCTCATTTTGGGTTGGTTAATTTGTTGATACTTTATGATTCAAAATAAAGCTATTATTATGGTTTGGCTAAATGTCCTCCAAAGGCAAATATGTTAAAAAGGCTTCATACCCAGATCATAGTGCTACTCAGAGGTGGTAGGATCTTAAAGAGATCAGGCCTACTGGACAGGAGTTAAGTCATTGGGGGCATATTACCAAAAGAGATATTGGAACCCCTGCCTCTTTTTCTTCATCTCCTTGTTTCCTGGCTGCCACAAGATGAGCAATTTTTCTCCACACGCCCCATGCCATGATGTTTGGCATCCTCACAGGCTCTAACATAATGGAGCCAAACACCCACAGACTGAAACCTCTAAAACTGTAAGCTTTTTATTCTTCTAAGCAGATTGTCTTAATACTTGATATTGTAACAGGAGGCTAATAAGTAGGGTTTATAAATAGTTCAACTGAGTTGGTAACAGGACATTACTAGGAAAACAACTGGTGTCTATTATGCCATAGCACTGGATATATTTTTTAATTTCTAAGAGTTATTTTTATCAGTATATGTGTACATGTTTGTGTGTGTGTGTGTTTGTCTGTGTATACATGTGAGTGTGTATGCACATGTTGTATGGAAGTCAGAGGTTAACACTGAATATCTTCCTCAAAAGCTCCCCATCATTGAACCTGAAGTTCATTCCTTGGGGTAGAGTGGCTGGCCAGTAAGGCCCAGGGATTCTCTTGTCTCTTGCCTTCGCAGCAATGGAATTACAGGCACAGACTACTGTACCCAGCTTTGTACATGGGTGCCCTAGATTTGAACTCAGGTCCTGACACTTACACAGGATGCTTTTGATGTAAAGAACTGTGTCACTTTGCTCCCAGTAGCTATTGAAATGTTATCATTTTGGACTAAGCCACCTCTCTTTTTCTTTTCTTCTTGGTATTGTTTGGTTTGAGACAGGATCTATGTGCCCCATCCAGGCTTACCTTAAACTTACTATGTTGCCCAAGCTGGCCTGTGTGCTACCTTGCCTGGTCTGAGCTACCTCTTGGAACTCCTCCCCATACTTTGAAAATTACATCTGATGATATTCCTAAATGTTAATTTGGACTCCAGAAATGATAGCCCATTTGCCTACACTTTAATTTGCATATCAAATATGCAACATCACATTGCATTTTGTACTGTACTACAAAGCCCCCTGCCATCTAGGACATATTGTCATAGGTCGATTCATGTCTGTGCCCTTGGCCATGGATTTAATGTGACCAGCTGACACTGTCCCTGCAGGCATCCGGAAGGGAAGCAAACCCCTCAAAGAGATGAGAATGAAAATCCAGTGTACATTGACTTTGTCAACCTGAGTCAGACTTCTGGGAGTCTAGTGCCACGTGGTTCGTTGTCAGTGTATTTAAAACAAAGTGCCATTTGGGAAAAGGTTTCCAGGCAACAATCAGTCCAATCAGTCTGCACAATAAAGCTTAAGATGTGACTACATAGAAACTAGTTTACAAAGTACATGTGACTATGAGGGTAGTTTCTATAGCTTAAAGGCCTAGAATCTAGTGTGGTTTCCTGCCCATAGCATAGACATCAGCAGACCATAAAGTATTTGTGACTTCTACTCTAAGGATGGGTAATGGTCTAAGGAGGGAAGAGTCTGGGATTATCATTGTCGGGAATTTTCATGAGCTCTGTCTGTATAGCAAAGGTCACCAGGTCCTTAACAACCTCCACTCTCAGCCTTCTGGATGGAATGCAGGTATTTGATTTTTATCTCCACCATTAGGAGACACCCTTGTAATTAACATTCCTGGTTCCCTTAATGCTTCTCTGGGAGTGCAAGGACCTCTGTCCCCAGCAACCAGCTGTCTCAAGATTTTACCTCTGATTTTTGTGCAGTAATGAACTGTAACCTACAATTATAAGTCAAATAACCTTTCCTCCACTAAGTGTCTTCCCTGCCCCCACCCGCAAGGTTGTTTTATGACAGCAACAGAAAGCAAACTAGAACATTCCTCAAACAGCCATTTTGATTTAAATTCTTTCTTGTTCTACTCATCATTACCTCTTTATGCTTCTTGGGAGCAAAAGTTTGGGGCTGGCATGCTGGCACCCTCAGATTTTAGCTTCTGGCCTAGGACTCTGCTTCAGTTGGGTTTGTTCACTTGTGATGAAGTGGTAATTCTCAGCTGATGTAAAAGCTGTGATCAGTTGCTCTTTGGGTTACCTCTTGGTGATTTTCTTATGCAAGGCCCATCCTGAATAACTGATTGTCCGTTGTCTTTCTACCTTCAGTGACCATGGTTAAGAACTAGACAGGGGCAACCAGAGCTAGAGAAGATTATGTCCAGAGTGAACATCACACTGTTGTCTTCCACTGTTGCTAGGGAACAAAATAAGCCTTATTTGGGCACTAGTAAATGGAAAGGGATAAAGAAAGTCATCTGCCTGTGTTGCCTAATATACTGCATGGCTGTGTTAGTTGGTTTTTTGTTGCTGTGGTAAATGCCATGATCACAAGCAACTTGGGGAGGAAACAATTTATTTTATCTTGCAGCTTACAGTCCTTCCTGAAGGGAAGTTGGTGCAGGAACCAACCACCACAGCTTGCTCAGTTTGCTTTCTTACACCATGCAGGTTGTGCCGCCCTCTGGTGGGCTAGGCTCTTTCCCATCAATCATTAATCAACAAAATGGCCTACAGACTTGCCCACAGGCAATTTAGTAAGAGTCACTTTTTAAATTGAGTTTCCTCTTTTCAGATGACCCTAGCTTGTATCAAGTTGACAAAAAAACAACCAGAATAATGGCTTTTGGGAAAGCTTGGCTTAGCTAAACTGGCCAGGGCAGTATCCAGACGTTCCTATGGAAAGCAATGTGTCTGTGGTATGGTGAGGGCTATTTGTGGAGTGAGGACAAATGGGACAAGGAATGGGAGGAGTCAGCCTAGAGCAAGAGTTGGGCCAGAGCCTGTCCAATCCCCAGAAATCTCATCTTGAGATTGACCATAGGATCACTTCTCCCTGCCCTGGGCCTTCATATTCCATCCAATACACATAGCCCCATGACCCTAACTTTTACTCCTTCCAGGAGGTCATTTAACTTAGTAGACAGGTTAAACTTCCTGTCCCCCTATAAAGAAACATCCAGTCCAGTAGCACCTGGAATTCCTCCTTATGCAAATGAGGCATCCCCAGCACCCTGACCCCAGTCAATGATGGTTTGTATATGCTTGGCCCAGGGAGTGGCACTATTAGAAAGTATAGCCTTGTTGAAGTAGGTGTGTCACTGTGGGCATGAGCTTTATTTTAATACCCTCATCATCGTAGCTGTCTGCAAGTCAGTCTTCTGCTAGCAGCCTTCAGAACAAGAAGTTGAATGCTCAGCTCGTCCAGCCCCTTGTCTGCCTGGACATTGCCATGCTCCCACCTTGATAATAATGGACTGACCCTCTGAATCTGTAAACCAGCCCCAATTAAATGTTATCCTTATAAGAGTTGCCTTGGTCATGGTTTCTGTTCACAGCAGTAAAACCCTAAAACAATGGTGTACACTGAAAGCCTCTACCCATTCCCAAAGGTTTAAGTAGCCTTTGTTTCCCCCATTAAATGAGCTGTGTTACTGAAGCTGTCTCCAGAGTCTGTTCTTGCCATACTCTGAGTTTCCTGAAGTCTCTTCCACTCTTGGCCATTCCTGCCTCGATTTCTCTTACCCTCTCAAGATCTGCTGGATGCAATAAGGTGGTGACGCAGAACCTAGATGGCAGATATTTATTTTCTTGGTATATTTATTTCCTTCTTTATGGTCTCTTGTTTCACATTTGCTGAGAGCAGCAGATAGTTTTTATGCATGCTCCTCAGTGGAGACTCTTGGGGAGAAGTGTTCCCACAGGGGGACCCCAAAGCTTCCTAGCACAAATCCAAAGGATTTCCTTTGCCATCTCCTCAGGTGTATACTGTGCACTACAGCTGCAGAAAGAACAGAGGCAGATTTTTAAGGTTGGGAAGATTGCCCAAAGCAAGGCCAAGTGAGAAGTGGGCGTGTTTACTCCTTCCTTATCTAGGCTACAGCATGTTCAATTTTGATCTGGCAGCACCAATATCACAAGTAGCTGACGTGACCACTTGAAGGCCAGATTCTTTGCTGCTTTTCTAGTGCTATAACTGGTATCTCGAAGGAGGGGATGTCTAGAATTCAACCTGGGTCCTCTGCAAGAGCATCAGGTGCTCTTAACCTCTGAGCCATCTCTCTAGCCCCTTTCCTCTTTGTATGTGATTGATAATTTTATTTGTAGGTTTCTAGGTAGAGACATTAAAAATAATACATAGAGGTTATAGATGCCTTTTGATCAGTTTCTTCCAATGACAATATCCTGCAAAATGATGGTATTATCTCTGCCAGTATGCTGACATTGATGCCATCTGTGATTCTGACTCTAGTTTTTTTTTTCCAACTTGGCATAATTCTCTGGAGGTTTATCTAAGTTTTTTATTATTAATTTTTTACCACCCAGCAGTAAACTCAAATATTTTGTGTATGCACCATAATTTCTGTAATCATTTGCCTGTTGGATACCTGGGGTAGTTTTAGCTTTTGGCTATTGAGAATAAAGCTTCTATGAATGTTTGTGTACAGCAGTTTATATAAACAAGTTCTTAAAATATATTTGTTTATTGTGTGTGTCTGCATGTTTGGGTGCATGCATGCCACAGCACATGTGTTAAAGGACAACTTTCAGGAGCTGATTTTCTCCTTCTACTATGTGAGTCCTGGGGATACAACTCAAGTTCTCAGGCTTGGTGGCAAATGGCTTTACCCACTGAGCAATCTCACCAGCCTGTAAATGTAAGTTTTCATTTACCTGGGATAAAGAACCAAGAATACAATTCTTGGATCATATAATAATGATTAATTTTATAATGATATTGTCAAACCACTTCTGAGATCAGATACCATATTACATGGCCAGTGGTGATTTATGTGATCTAGCTCGTCCATAACCAGGTTAACATTTAGTGTTGCCATTTACTTTAGCAAGCCTGTAGGGATAGTGTTACTGTTAACGTTATTTACTTTTTTGGTTTTTGATTTTTGTCAACGTTATAGTATCCTGGGCCATCTAGGACACGGGAAATTCAATTAATAGCATGAGGCCATCAGATTGGCGCTTAGGCACGTTTGTGGGTTATTTCCTTAATTAGTGATTGATGTGGGAAGGACCCAGCCCACTGTAGGCAGTGCCATCCCTGGGAAGGTGGTCGTGGGTTGTATTAAAAACAAAATAAAACAAAAAGCCTGAGTAAGCAGTATTCCTCCATGCTCTCTGCTTTTATTCGTGACTCCAGGCTTTTACCTTGACTTCTACCCTATCTCCCTTTTATGATAGACCATGACTGGGACATACATGTAAGTCAGATAAGTATTTTTCCACACACATTGCTTTTGGTCAGAATGTGTTATCATAGCAATAGAAAGCAAACCAGGACAGACAGGATGATAGCTTAGTCTCTGGTAGTTAATGAATTAAATATGTTTTCATGTACTTATTGGCCATTTATAGCTCTACCTTGGTGAACTGTCATGTTGCATTTTGCTCATTTCTAATTTTTTTTTAACTACTGATGTTTGACAATTTTTTGGGTGGGATGTAGTTTGCACATATCGTCTCTCAGTCTACAACTTGTCTTTTTCAACCCCTTTAACACTGTTTCAAAGGGCAAAAGTCCCAAATTTTACTTTGAATTTTGTTTATATGTGCATATGTGCACATGCATTTATTTGTGTGGACATGCATCCACATCAAAAGACAACTTGTGGGAGTCATTTCTCTCCTTTTATCATGTAGGTGCTAGAGATTGAATTCAGCTCATCAAGCTTGGTAGTAAGCTCCTAACACATCTATCTCACTGGCCTGGCCTATGCTAAGAACTCTCTGCTCATCCCTACAGTCTAAGAATGTCTCTTTTTTCTAATACTTTTACATTTTAATTAATGTTTATGACTCACTTAGTCAATTTTTATATGAGGTCTGAGGTTTGGATGCTCAGTTTTCCAGAATCATTGGTAAAAAGGCCTGAATTACTTTTACATCTTTGTAAAAAATTCAGTAGAGCATATGTGTCTTCTGGACACTTCTTTCTGTTCTGTTGACCTGTGTTCTTCCATCTCCCATTGCCATACTATTTTTATTGCTGCTGCTACTTAATAACGTTTTGTTTGTTTGTTTGTTTGTTTGTTTGTTCAAGACATGGTTTCTCTGTGTAGCCCTGGCTGTCCTGGAACTCATTCTGTAGACCAGGCTGCCCTCGAACTCAGAAATCCACCTGCCTCTTACTGCCTCCCAAGTGCTGGGATTAAAGGCGTCCGCCACCAATGCCCTGGCTACTTAACAACGGTTAATGTCATGGTCAGTGATTGCTTTTATTTTGCTTTTGTTAGGATTTTTCTTTCTGTCTTTATTTTTTTTCCCCAAAGGATAAAGAAAATCATCATTCAGATCACATAATGATCTTACTCTGTTAAAATAATGTCTGGGCATGTAGCTCAGTGGTGGGGCATTTGCCTAGCATAAATAAGGTCCTTGGCTCAAGAAAACAAAAACCCATTCTAGAATCTCAAAACAAACCTCTGAAAGCAAGGCTAAGGAAACAAGTGCATTGTTCACATTTGGAGGGGATTTTCAAATGGAGATTGTCATGGAAGAAGGAATTTAGAGGGAGAGACACTAATTAACAACAGTGAACTTTTTATTTTAACTGACTTTAGGAGAAAGCCCTGGAATTATTCTTTTTATTAGCTAGTGCCTTGAGTTGCATTACTAAGAGAGGAAAGCAGATCAGGACATTGGGGAAGATGCCACACATCTCTCTAGATTTTGACTTAAATTTTATTTTTTTACTTTCCCAATTGAAACACATTATTAACTATATAAAACAGTTTTATTGCTATATTGAGTTGATAGCTAAGACTCACATGCAAATTTTCCTAAGTTAGATTTGCAAAGAGGAAAATTTGCTTAGAATGTTAGAAGATTTTTTTTTGACATGCTTTTTTAATTTTCAGGCTTGGGCTTACTTCTCCAGTGATTTTGAGTTTATTAATAAGTAACAGTAACCTTTCATGCTCTTATGGTCCTGAACTCTAACATTTGACAGTTTGTTGTTGTTTTCTCCGGGCAATTTATAATAGTTTCTGAATGACTTCTTTATAAATGTATAAGAGAAAAAAAGAAAATGAATTTCTAAATCAAATGCGATATTAAGGCAGGAGGAAAAACCCACAGTCCTCTTAAACTAGAAGAAAGCTAGTCCAGAATATGATCAGATAGGTATACCTAAGACTAATAATTTTTAGATAATTCTATGTCAGAAATTAATTAGATGCTGTCATGTAGTGACTCAGACCTGTAATCTCAGTATTTATTAGGCTATGGCCAGAATGATTCTGGATTCTAGACCAGCCTAGACATACAGTAAAACTCTATCTTCAAACTATAAAAAGTAGTTTTTTTTAAAGTGTTGTTAGGACAGTAAGATGGCTTAGTGGGTAGAGGTGCTTGCCACCATGCTTGTTGTTTCATCCCCAGAACTCACATATAATAGAAAGGGAGAACTACTTCCCTCAAATTATTATCTGATCTCTATGCATGTGCACCAGCCATGACATGAAATGAATGGTAGTGTGACTCCTAACTGTTCTTGTACACACACACACACACACACACACACACACACACACACACAGGTGTACATGCACACGTTCTAGAAGAGCACCATCACTATTTATTACAAAGTATATTTTTTCTGCAGAGGTGGATTCTGGGCTTTGAATAAGAATCTAGTAATTGTCAGCCAAGTGCTATATCACTGAGCTACATCTAGCCCCTGAAATGCTAAGTATTCCCTGGTTTTCTTCAGTTCCCACATTTCTATAACTGGATGACATAGAAGGGATTCTCTAGAACTGTCTTCTCACATACGCTGAACTTTTAAGGAATCGAGTCTGTTACTTGACCCATCTTTTCATTTCAAGATCATAGCAATCATTTTGCCAAAATGTCAAAAGGACTTGTCAAAGTCAAAAGCAAAAGTGACTATTCAACTCCAATGAGTTAAACAAAGAAAGAGCATCTCCTTTTCTGCAACAAGGCACCAAAGACTATGAGAACTGGTGCTGAGGAGACTGGCATAGTTGGTAAAATACTTACAACATGAACATGAACATGTGCAAACCCCCAGAAGCATGCATGCCTGTAATCCTGGTGCTGAGGAGGATCTCTGGGCTTTTCTGACTAGCCACTCTAGCTAATTGGTGAGCTCTAGGTTCAGTGAGAGTTTATATCTTAAAAAATAAACTGGAGATGTAGATGGGAGAAAGGTTCACAAAGCCCCACCCCTATTTAAGAGGTATTGGCAGTTGGGGGAAAAGGTTAATCCATTTTCTTCAGGGGTGTGGTCTCTCCTTGAGGTGGATGGATGTGATCAAAGTGCATTGTATACATGTATGAAATTCTCAACGAATACATAAACAAAAGTTATATATTTTGGTTGTGAGCCTAGCCTTTAATGGCCTAGCCATCTCTCCAGCTCAACAAAAGTTTTAAAGTAAGTTGGAAAAGCCATTGAAGAAGTCTTACACTAACCTCTAATTTATACATATATACATATATCACATATACATTACACATAAATATGCCTATACCTATATACTACATATACATCACACACATATATACACTACATATATCACATATACATGTACATATATCACATATACATATATGTAGTACATATATACTACATATACATCACATGTTTTATATATATATATATAAAATATATATATATATTGTATAATATACATATACTCCCCATGCACAGCAAAAGAAGATGATGAAAAAGAGAAGGAAAGGCAGACAGAAAAGAAGAAAGGAAGGAAGGAAGGAAGGAAGGAAGGAAGGAAGGAAGGAAAGAAGGAAGGAAAGAAGGAAGGACAGGATGTAAGGTCTGATGCTGAGACCCATACATTGGGTTTGCATTCTAGATTAATCATCATAACATCAGAAAATTATTCTGACTGTCTTTTGGAATCCCCATTTATAAAATGATGCCATACATTTAGTTTTTCTCTGAAATTTAGAGATCTGAGTGCTTCTAGAGTACCTGGAACAGGACTAGAAGTTTTATTAGTCATTATAGCAAAAGAAATGACACTTACACCTCCAGAGATGGGTTTGTACCCTGTGACCTACCTAGTCAGCAGTCAACTTCACACTACAACCTACGTATGAGAGTGTTAATTCTCATAGTATCTTCTCAAACATAGTTTCCTATGCATGTAGGAAGTGCTCCTCAATCTAGTTGGGTCTGCCTCTTGTCTCTAACATAATCAGAATCACATTTCTTATTCTACAAGATAGTGTCAAGACTCACCTGAAGATTCTAAATGGAGTCCTTTGAATTCCTATGTCCCTTAGTCGTATGCTATTTGTTACACTTGGTTGCCAAAAAGGAAATCTTTAAAAAGAAGGTATATTTAATTTCAAAAGTGATTGACTGTATCCGTATCAGGCCCTGCTAATCTGACTGGTTGACAATACGACCACTACCACAATATAAAGCCACCTTTGATGCAAGCCTTAATTAAATGATTAGGCTTTGGCCAGGTCCATCTCTGGGTTTCTAGAAAATGACCCTGAGTCATGTTTTACAGGGCCTTAAAAAAATAAACCCCATTATTTACCACATTTCCCATTGGGACCAATCAGTGGCAAGCATACATCCTAATAGACTTCTTGCCTGTGTATGTTCTGCCTACACCGACTGAAGGACAGTTACACATCCTGACATATTTCCTGTCTGTTGTGCCTAGATTTCATGGTCCCCAAAGTCCACCAGGAGCCCAAATCAGTATACAAAATCAAAGAGCCTTTATTCAAGCTTATCTCTGTCCTTCAGACTCCTCCAATGCTGCAGATTCATGCTGAGAGCTCCAACATCAATTAGGCAGAGCTTTTATACTAGTTTGAGCAGGGAGTGGGGTCTGGCAGTCTCCTTATTTGGCAAGGGATATCTTGATGCATGGGAATTGGTCAGTGATGACTTCAGTCAGTTTGAGCAATTTATCTATAATCTTTGGAATTTTAGGCATTTTACCTCTATCCCCTGATTGGCCTGGGCCCAGGGCAGTTTTTTCCTAGTATTTCTATTAACTAGAGTTCAAAGTGGGAACAAGCAGGTTCAAGCTGGATTCAGCTTACAGATCAGAGTTTCTCCCTTCACCTGTGTACTTCATTCCCTACTTTTCCGGTAAGTATCCAAGGCCCAATCATGGTTCTTGTGTTTCTATGGTCCTCAGGTCCAGAGGTTAGTATTGGTACCTTAGGATCAATAGTTGAACAGCATTGACTCATTGTATGACAAAAACAAGTATTAATGATACAGAGGCCAAATGTGAGGGCAAGCGGTAAGAGTAATAAGGGGCCTGCTGGGGCTGTAGTCAGGGTAATCAGCCAGGAGCACCAGTTGAACAGATTTTTATACCATCACTGTGTCTGTTCTCTTTCTAGTTTTCTGTCTTGTAATCTCTCAGCGCAGCCATATTTTCTCTGACTATGGCCATGTTGTCTTGGTAGATGCAATATTCTTCTCCTAAGCCAAACAGAGACCTCCTTGTTGTAGGAGCCATAAGTCTAGTCCCCTGCTATTCCGTAGTACTACTTCAGCTAGAGATGAAAGTGAGCTCTCCAGAGCTGTCGTGGGTTTTCTGAGCCTCTGAACATCACCATCTGTAGCCAGTGAGGAGATGTCCTCTAGGTCTGGATGTGGATATACAAGCCGAATATGGGTATGATGTACTCGGGGGAAATCCCATCAACCTTGAGGGTAGTGGGCATAGTCAGGACAACAAAGTAAGGTACCTTCCAGCGAGGCTCCAAGGTCTCTTTCCAATGTCTCTGCATGAAGACCCAGTACCCTGGGCGATAGTTGCATGGAGTGGAAGGGTTAATAGCCTATATATGGACTTCACGTGAGGCCAGAGGTCTTTTTGGGTATGGACTACGATTTCAAGAGTCAAGTAAGTGGAGATCATCACCTTCAGCTATCATTTCTTCTTTCAGAGTAGGTAGGATGGGAGGGGTCTTCCAAACATGTCATAAGGGCTCAGGCCCAAGGTATAGGGTATATTGCATACCTTATAAAGGGTGAAGAGGAGGAGGGCCACCCAGTCCCCACTCGTTTCCATGGTTAACTTGGTAAGAGTCTCTTTTAGAGTTGTATTTATCCTTTCTACCTGACCTGACCTTTGGGACTTGTTAAGTACAGTGTTATTTTCTATCCATCCCTATGGACTTGGCCATTCCCTGTGTTACCTGAATGGGGAAGGCTGGTCCATTTCAGAGCTTAGGAAAGCTGGCATTCCATACCTTGGAAGTACATCCTCCAACAACTTCTTGATCACTGTGCTGTCTCCAATTTGGTAGGGAAGGTTTCAGTCCATACCAAAAAGGTGTCTACAAATACCTGTACCCATATTTTTCAGGTCTTATCTCCTTAAAATCTTTTTCCCAATGGTCTCCAGGTTTGGCGCCTCTTAGCTGAGCTCCTTTATTCTTGAGTTGGTAATCTGTGTTTGTGAGTTTGCAACTCGGGCATTTTGAGGCATTTTGTTCTATTTGGGGCCTGAGGTTGAGGATTTTTAGGTGTGCATGCCTAATTAGGTCTTTAGTCCTTCTAGTGCCTAAATAAGTGGTTTAATGTTTGTGCTGGAGCAGATCTTTTGCCAGTTTGTTAAGCAGGATCAGTCTGCAGTCTCCCGTGAGCCACCATGCTGCTGTCTGTATAGATACTAATCCTGTTCTCTTTTCCCAATTTCAAGGCTTTGGTCAGAGCAGTGAGTTTGGCCTTCTGCACTAAAGTGCCTGTTGGCAGGGCAGTAGCCCAGATGGTTTCTATGTCTGACACCACGGCCACCCCCACATACCTCCACCCATCCCTTGCAAAACTACTCCCATTGGTGTAGTTGTATCTTATAGTGGCTGGTCTGTCAAGTCCTTCCTGAGCCTGTCGACCTGACTCGGTATCCCTGCACAAGCCCTGGGCCAGGTAACAAGAATGCTGTGTGTAGGACAATTCTTAGAAAGAATTGAATGCAGGGACATGAAGGGGGGGCTGTTAAGAAGCAGGCTTTGGTAATGGATCATGTGTGCATTACTCGGACCCTCTCGGTGGCATTGGGTGGGGAGTGATGTATAATTCCTGCCCCAGAGTTAACTTGTCTGAATACTTGAGTAATAAGTCTGTGGCTGCAATTATCTTCAAACATGGAGGCCATTGAGAGGCCACCGGGTCAAGTTTCTATGACAGGTAGGCCACAGATGATTCCAGGGATCTGATATCTGGGTAAAGACCTTTGTCTTTTCTTTTCTTTTCTTTTCTTTTCTTTTCTTTTCTTTTCTTTTCTTTTCTTTTCTTTTCCTTTCCTTTCTTTTCTTCTTTCTTTCTTTCTTTCTTTCTTTCTTTCTTTCTTTCTTTCTTTCTTTCCTTCCTTCCTCCCTCCCTCCCTCCCTCCCTCCCTTCCTTTCTTTTTTAAGCACATTGATTCTTTAGAAGCCTTAGATTCCCTTCTTGCGGTCCACTTACATTTTCTAATCGCTAGGTGGCGAAGCTGATGGCTTTTTCTTGGGAGTCAGCTGACGAGGGCAAAAGAATCTCAGCCAGATTGCTAGTGGGCTGATGGATAAAAATAACAGAATCTAATAAATCTATTAGGGATATGAGCTTCTCTGAGAATTTGGGGTTCTGAAGCTTCCAATTGTATAGGTCAATATTGGGAAAAGGACAATATTGCATTGACTGGTTTTCAGCTTCATCCCTGGGCCCTAGGGCCCTAAGACAGAGAGCAAGTGAGTCAGCCTCCGGGTTTCCACTGTTCCCATTGAGCTGTCCTTATTGTATAGGGTCAGCTCTCCAAGGGGGCACCCTTAGCCTCCCAAGGGTAGATTCAGAGGTTGTTTGGGGCTCCTTGGTGAGGGGGTCCCCGGCATGGGGGAAGTGAAAAGAGGGCTTCTTCTTCCATTTCACCCTGTAAAATAGGATAGAGAGGGATGATATGTTTAGTTTTCCATTTCTTGCCATCCTTCTGGTGGCCAGCCAACATTAAAACTTGGCCATTAGTTCCTACAAAAAGTGGTTACTTGCCGGGCAGTGGTGGCGCACGCCTTTAATCCCAGCACTTGGGAGGCGGAGGCAGGCAGATTTCTGAGTTCGAGGCTAGCCTGGTCTACAGAGTGAGTTCCAGGACAGCCAGGGCTACACAGAGAAACCTTGCCTTGAAAAGCCCCCCCCCCAAAAAAAAAAGTGGTTAGTTGGTCCTTCTTAATATCTAATCCTAAATTTCTAGCCCTTGTTTTAATGTTCTTAAAGTGGTCCCGAAAAAGGCTTAGGGAGGTAGTCTGAGTCTGCCTCATGACTTCAGTCAAAAGAATGTAGGTCAGACAGACAACAAAGAGGAACACAAAGAATAACAAGGCACTTAGTCCTCCTGGGGGTCTGGAGGCAAAAAAAAAAAAGAGAGAGAGAGAGAGACTGAGAGAGAGAGAGAGAGACTACAACCTCACACTGTGCAGCAGGAGTAAGCCACTTCACCTCCTCAAATTCACGAAGGGGATCCAATCCCCTACATGTGAGTCGGGCTGTTTCCCAAGTCCCCATGCAGGCTGTCCAGAGCATCTGCTTAGACTGCTTGAAGACAAACTCATACTAGAAAAGGAGTGCCTTTAACAAAGAAGACAGAAGAGTATAAAGACACTTATCTATTGGCCACTGTATGAAAGCTTAACATGTTAACATGTTGAGAGTCCTAGTGGGGGTCTTGGGGATACCGGTGAGTCCCCAAATGCTGTGCCCAGATTTCAGGGTCCCCAAAGAGCACCAGGAGCCCAAATCAGTATTCAAACACAAAGAGCCTTTATTCAAGCTTAAGCTCTGTCCTTCAGACTCCTCCAATGCTGCAGATTCATGCTGAGAGCCCCAACCTCAATGAGGCAGGGCTTTTATACTAGTTTGAGCAGGGAATGGGGGTCTCCAGCCTGGCAGTCTCCGTATTTGGCAAGGGATATCTTGATGCATGGGAATTGGTCAGTGATGACTTCAGCCAGTTTGAGCAATTTACCTGTAATCTTTGGAATTTTAGGCATTTTACCTCTATTCCCTGATTGGCCTGGGCCCAGGGCAGGTTTTTTCCTGGTATTTCTATTAACTAGAGTTCAAAAGTGGGAACAAACAGGCTCAAGCTGGATTCAGCTTACAAATCAGAGTTTTTCCCCCACAGCCTGTGTTCCTCACTGTCCACATATCTCTTGCTTATATGTGATCAAGCATATCCAAACTCGTTTAGGGGAGGGGAAAACACAAATAGCCTCCAGCATTTAACTTTGGTTCTCAAACCCTTGCTACACACTAAATGCAAAATAAGACTTATTAAGAAATAAGTCCCATGTTTATGGAGTTCAGGGGAACACTGTTAAAAGTGATTCTCAGTCAAGGAATGAAAATTAGGAAGTTCATTCATGTTGAGGAAAAATTATTCTAACCAGTAATGTACTAAAAGTAGACACAAATCTAGAAAAGTACCTAAATGTAAGAAACTAAGGTGATATAAAATATTCGTTGTATTACTTATAATTGTTTTAATAGAACTGGATGTCACCGGACAGACCTGTAATACTAGCACTTGAAAGCCTCAAGCAGGATCTCAAGTTCAGGTCAGCCTAGGTTACACACTCTGTATCAAAATAAATCATATCAGCAAGGTTTCCAAAACTATATTTGGGGAAGAGAAAAAAATTAACACTGAGTAATTGGGGGCTACAAGCTGGTTCTTTTTCTTTTTATTATTTTTTAGTTAAAAAATTATTTATTCATGTGTCGGGGAGTGTTTTGCCTACATTTGTGTTTGTGTACCATATGCCCAAGGAGGCCGGAAGAGGGCTTCAAATCTGAACTGAGGTTACAGATGGTTGTGAACTTCCATGTATGTGCTGGGAATCAAAACCTGATTCTCTGTAAGAGCAGCTAGTGCTCTGAACCACTGACTTATCTTTAGGTATTATTATTATTATTAATTGGATGTCTAATTCAGTTCTTTTTAAAAACAAAATCAGTCCTAATAGACAGCCACAATCCCAGATACTCTCTTAGTACTAAACATGGTCCTATAAAGAAGTTTTTCCTATTCTCAATTTAGAGATGCCAAAGAGAAGGTCCTCTGTAGAAGAGAAAATGCTTCTGGGTGATATGGTGCATACATGGCCAGAGTTGAATGGGAATGGCAACAAATGCTTGTTTTCTGTTCTTTTATCTATATTGTTAAGTTTATGCCTTTAGACCCTGGTTCTCCTCTGTTTCCCAGAATTCCAAATGTTTATATTCAATGTAAAGTGATCTAAGCCACTTTAAAATGTGTACACACTTTTGAATGTGTACGAGAGAACAGGTAACAACATCCAATCATCTTTATCTGAAAATAAGCTACAACTTATGTTCTATTGACTCAACAGATTTTTGTTGAACCTGTGCCATCCTTATTTTTAGGAATTAAGAAGTCTAGTATCAAACATATGGACATCAATAGATAACTATTATATAATATGCTAAGTACACAGATGGATATCTAGACATCATGGGCATGATGCTGTGGCTCATTTGTTGAGTAGATGGATCCAGTAGAAATCTTGTGCAATTTTTTTCTCTTTGTACTGTTTTGGGTAGCCCACCAGAGATGACCAGTCTGACATAGTTTACAGTCATCTGAATATCTTTATTCCAGTCAGCTGGG
Organism: Rhabdomys pumilio; assembly: GCA_030674055.1. Taxonomy (NCBI): domain Eukaryota; kingdom Metazoa; phylum Chordata; class Mammalia; order Rodentia; family Muridae; genus Rhabdomys; species Rhabdomys pumilio. The sequence continues at coordinate 117,549,570 of JANHMN010000005.1, read as the reverse complement.
ACCACACCCAAATGTTCCAGAACTTAGGTGTGACCCCAGGTATCCAGAACATCAGAACACAAAGTTTTAAAAAGGCAGCTTCAGGGGCCTTCATAGAAGTAAATAGTTTGAAACAGGCAGTTTCACAGAAGCTGAGACAAGAAGTTAGCTGGAGGGGTTTCACATAAACAGACAGTTTAACAGACGCTAAGATAAGTTAGTCGAGACATCCTGACCTTTGGTTCCTAGAATAGAGTTGGGTAGTTTTCATGGGATTACCCATTAAGGAGATCAAATTCTAGTTAATCCTGAAATAGCCTCAGTAAGAAGACAAGATGGAGGAACCACTGCACTGTCTTGTCCTGTCACAATACCACTGCTGCTTTCAAGGGGCAAAGAGCCTCATGGTCTGTGTTCTAAGTGTTATGTCTGGCTTTGGAAATACTAGTAGGAGTCAGTGGGTAAGTATATAAAATGATTTAAAGATAGGGTGACCTTCATGACATCCATAGAAAATCTATGCACGAACAGAATATTCTGCTTCTAGCAGCCAGGAAAAACTTCAAAGAAGAGACGGTGTTTTGACAATCTTTTATTTATTTCTTACATTCTTCTGGGCTCGGGTTATTTTAAGGAAATTATAAATACTAGAAACTCAAAAGTTTTGATTTGCAATGTCTTACCTAGAATAATTTTAAAAAGACAAAACAAAAACATATGGTTCACAGGATATTTTGTCCTTGAGACTCTGCCAAAAGCATTCTCATCAAGGTTATGACTATCTCTGTTGACAAATCTAGGGTGAAGTCTCAAGGCTCATTTTCACTTGGGTTATCATTGGCATTTAACCCAGTTAATCATATCTTCATCAAATGCTTTCTTTCCGGTTTCCATGACACTAAACCTTCCTGTTTTCTTCCTGTCTAGCAGACAGTCCTTTTTGGTTTTCTTTGCTAATTCTATACCATCTCCCTGAATTGTAACATGGTGATATTTTAAACTTTAAATTTCTGTCTTGGATTTCTTTACTGCACTATCATTCAATCCAGTATCAGATTGCCTAAATACTAGACATCAGTTGTCATCTGTCACATTTTTATATCTAGCTTTAAACTCTTCTTTAGACTTCAGACTCACACTATCACCTGCTAATCGACATTTCTACATGCTTTTTCTCAAACTTAAAATGGGCAAAATAGAGCTCTAGATTCATGTGTGACTTTTGGGCTCTGTTTCGTCCCAGTATGTAAAGTTCCACGTGTCCATTTTCCCAGGCTCAAATATTTGTAGTTATTAGCCATGTGCCCCATTTTTCTCTGTACCCCTTATCTAATCTAGCCACAAACCCTTTATATTCTACATTTGCATCATCTTGATTTCCAGGTATCTGCTTTGGTCCACCATCATCTCTTGTCTGGATTGTCACACTATACCCAGTGTAGTACTTTTGTAGTCCTGTGCCTATACCTAATGTAGAGGGTTGGGGGGGTGCATGCTTATTTTGGCTTATAGCTTCTGAAGTCCACTTAGTGGAAGTCATAGCTTTATTTATATTTATTTATGAGGAGGTGAGATGTAATATGTATGCCATGGCATGTGTCTGGAAGTCAGAGAACAGGAGTCTTATGGATTGAACTCAAACTCTCAGGTTTGATGGCAAGCATCTTTACCCCCACACCCCCAAGTCATATCACCAGCCTCTATTTATGATCTTCACCTTATGTGTTCAGTAGTTTTCCATTGGCCCATGAAAAGCTAGATTTATGTGGTGTTTGACAAGGTAAGGTCAAACAGGGAGGTAAGACAGCATGGAAATCTAAAGTACAGGAGCGAATGGTGGGAGAAAGTACTGTTGGTGAGGGCAGATTGTTATTTGGGATATTTGAAGGTGGCAGGTGGGAGGGTGTGAAGACTGTGCCAGAAGGAAGATTCTTGGTCAGCTAAGGCTTTGCCTGTCTGTCGTGTCTAACACTTGAGTATCTTTAGGTATCTCTTCACAGGAATCCACAGGGAAGTGAAAACTGTTTGCTCTTACACCAGAGACACAAATGAACCCATCATTCGAGGAGAGGCAGTTAGAGTTTGAGTGTGGAAACTGCTATCTGTTTTCCCATCTTCTGTGCAAGGTCTTTTCAGCATCCTCATTCTGTTTCCTAGCACCTTTCTTATGCCAACATGTGTGTGACAGGACACAGCTTCTGGGGATTACAGTGCTGCTAAGATCACTGTTTTTTCAACCCAAGTTCTTGACCTCCTTTTGAATTCTTTATTATGACATGGTGTCACTTTGCCTAGATTGATCTGGAAGTCACCATGTAACTGGTGGTCTCAAACTGTTGTCTCACAAATGCTGGGATTACATATGTGAGTTACCATGCCCAGCTTTCCTTAGTTTCTTCAACTTATGTTTGTGACATTTGCCTCAGGGAGTCAGGGATTGCCAAACGTTGCCATCATGCAAGTCACCTTCAGGATTAAAAACAAAGCATCTACAGTCCAAAAAATCTATTATATAATTTATAACTCTTTGTCGGTTGAATCCCAGTAAAACTAAATATTTAAAGTGGAAACTAGATCCACTTTATAAAAGCTGAAGATGATAGTAAGGAAAAGGGTAAATCAAAATGATGTCTTTACATTAGATGGTATGAGTCTAAGGCCTACTTCTTGTTATTCTGGTTAGAAAAATATATCAGAAGCCCCAAATTAAGTCAGTGTTATGCTATCAAACTGAGTCTTTACTCTCTCTCTTCATAGAAAAGGAGAAGATAGAATGGAAGTCTCTGCCATAATACTTAGAAATAGGGCCTCAATGTTTTTGTGCAGGGATTTTTTTTTTAATTTTAAAATAATTTTAATAATATAGTTTTATTCTCTGAAAATTTCATACAAATAATCTAATTAATTAATTTATGTATTAATTTATTCATTTTAACATTCTGATTACTGACCCCTCCTTTTAGTCCCCCCTTACACTGTCCTCTCATCCCCCTCCCTGAATCCTTTTGGTGTCATATCTAAGAAGCTATTGTTAAATCTAAGGGTATGACTGGCTTCTAGTCTATGACAGATAGATGAGACTCGCCCAAAGCCGTATCCCTGGAGTCTACATAACTTGGCACCAAGTGGGTGCTCACATGATATTTATAGAAAAGATGACAATGTGGCAGGGCATTACTTGACTCTTGAGGAAAGTGGGCTTTATGTACAACCTGACCAGGGGCATGAATGGACCCCAAGGTGCCTCACAAACTGAGAAAATGATACATGTGAACACTTTGTGAAGTTATGTGTGTCAAGTCACCAACTGAAGCCTTCTAACAATGGCAAGGGATTTTGGATTGTAGAAACCAGGATCCATGCAGACATGTATTAAACCATTAGGAAAGTTCTTTAGAGGATGAGAGGCTGACTATGACTTAATCTTCATAGTATATTACCAAGAATATGACCTGGTTCATTGACTCTTCTGGCAGCTTGCTGAAAGAGACTATCAAGGTATTTCATTTTAGTATATGGCTTTCCACATTGTGGACCTCCTTAGACATTCTATTCCAGGGCACCTGCCTTTCAAACTTGAACTTGGCTTCTTTCTTATTAGACTTCCCCAACTGTTCCTATCTATTGGTCCTCACATTCAGAAATGTACTTCTCATTGTCTTGCTGGGAATAGCTTCCTATCTCTTCTCTGCCTGATTTACCTCCTCCTCCAACCTGATTCATCTTTATCAACTCTTGACATTACTTGCGTCTTCTCTGTCCACATCACTAAAAACTGGTGGAAGGCAAGGTTTCACAATTAGGAGAATGTCAGCTGTGAAGAATTTTCCTTTATATTAATGATGATGAGAAAAAGATTTTGTTTTCTCTTTTGGTAAATGTAATTTTCAGTTAGGCTTCTGTGAAAAGCAGTGGCTTTCTTCTCTGAAGTAATTAAGTTTTTTTTCTGTTTTTCATTCTTTGCAAATAAGTAAAATAGTCCAATTAGCAAACCAATGTTCTAAATCTTCATTTACAGTAATCATTCTGAAATATTACAAATAGCATTGAATATTAGCTTTATTCTTTCTGCTTTTCAAAGTTTTAAATTAATTAAAATAAACTGAATTTAAAATGTGGCACAACTTTACGGATAGAGATTGCCCATAGTTACTTTACACTTAAGATACATTTTGTCATGGGAAAAATAAATGGGAAAATCTATGTTGGAAAAGTATTGTAAGAAAAATCAAAAAGAATAACTTTGGCTATTTTTATTTACTATTATTGTCTTTTGTACTCACAGATAGGAAAGGAGAAATTCCATAGGTCTCAACATTGGGGCTTTTGCAACAATGTCAGGATGCTGGTGAGCGAGGATAAGCCTGGAATAGGTGGAGATCTGCTACCTGGGCAAAAGATAAAGCCTATACACAGTGTATTTCCCAAAGGAGATGGACCTGATGCACCATCCTGGGTTGCTTTTGATAAGCAGGTAAGTCACATGACATTGGGGAAACATTCAAATTTCAAGTTTTACATGTAGATGTGAGAAAATAGCATCTTCAACATATATATTAAGGTTGTTTTCATTTTTGGTTTTTATACATATAGCCTTTGTGCATAATATTTTTTCAGTTTTTTCTAAGTTGACAAATAAAAATATGCACAGTTGGCCCTCTGTGTCAGCAGGATACATAGATATGGATTCAACCAACTTGCAATCCAAAATATTTGGGATGGGGTACATCTATGTTGAGTGTATATGGACGTTTTTGTTTGGTGTCATTCTCTAAATAATCTCCTTTGGTAATTAATTACATAGGATTACATTGCACTAGGTATCATTGATTGTTCAGAGATGCATTAGAATATAAGAAGCTGTGTGGAGGTTTTATGCATACATCATTTATATAAAGGACTCCAACATCCTTGTGTATCTCTGGAACAAATTCCCTGCAGATACCAAGAGATAACTGTACATTTAGGATGTACAACATGTGTTTTTGAAATATGTACACATTGTGGAATGGCTAACTCAAGGAAATTAACATGTGTATTACTTCATGCTTTTCTGTGGTAAGAAGTTTTAGTTTGTTTGTTTGTTTGTTTTGTTTTTAAAGACAGGGTATCATGATGTAGCCCTGACTGGCCTAGAGCTAACCATATAGTCTAGGTTGGTCTCAAACACCATATAGGCCAAGCTGGGCTGCCTTTGCTTCCAAAGTGCTGGATCAGAGGTGTGAGTCACCATGCCCAGTTAAGAATACTTAAAATCCACTTTTTTGGTAAGTATATAAAACATTACTATTATCTGTAGTTGCTGTGTCATGTGATATATCTCCAGAACTTATTCTTTCTATCCAACTTTAATTTTGTATCCTTTAGACAAGGCTACTTCCTGCCTAGCCTTGGACAAAAAAAATAATTCAAGAGCAAAGGTAACCTAAACAAAGAAAAATTATCTTTGCTCTATTGTTTCTGAAGGGGCACTTTCGTTGTAGGGTATCAAATACTTATCTTTCCCAGTTAGTCTTATCAACCTTTATCTCATGTCTTTCTCTAGACAGGAATATCTAAGAGTTAGGTCACTGTGTCACTTTTGCCATTAACTAATCTTGTATGTTCTAAATGAGGCATTAAACAGGAATTGAAAAAAATGTTTCCTTTGTTGCACACTAAATTAAGTTCTCCATCCCTAACTACTGTAGAGTGAAGTGATAAGAATTTTTAAAATAAAAGGAAGATGTACCATTATTAGTCAAGGCCTCAAACTCATTTATATGGAAAGGCTGGCCTTGGAGTATGACCCTTCTGTCTCTGTCTTTTGAGGGATAGATTCCATATGTACACCATTACACCTGGCTTATGAATTTGTAATGTTCATGTCTGCAAAGAATACACACAGAGATACAACCAATAGTTTAATAAATGAGGAATGCAGTTTGTGTCTTTTCATCTATTATTCTCTCTCCCACTCTAATGATGGAGACTGAACTCATGTTCTCAAACTTGATTGGCAAGCACTCTGCCATCGACCGGCATTTTAGTATCTATAGTACGGACAAAGATTAAAGGAAAGAAACCCAAGGCAAGCAGTTATTTTTTTTATAGGGCATTATATAGCTATGCCATATTTACAACAATCCTGAATCACAGCTTCATGCTTTGTTTTCTAAAATGAACTTGTTATATTATTTTAGTCCCTCCCTGTAAATTGAAAAGAATTCAGGACCAGATAAGGAATTCAAATCACAATATGCTCGATTTATCAAGTGATTATTTTTTAGTATGTTTGGCAATTCTTTGATTCTAATCAAAATGTCCTGAAATATGGTAGATGTGACACATTCCCATGTCATCTGTGATATTATACATCAGTTAAAACTCATGTTATTTGAAGCCCAGTTTTGATACTTGTAAAAGATGTAACAGACCACAGGGAGGCTTCTTCCCTGGGAAAGCAGCTTGATTTTCAACATGGGCCAATATTTCTTTAAAATTTTTTTCCATGTCTGGTTCTGTGGTAGACTTAAAGCTCAAAAACAATTTCTGGGCTGACTGACTTGGAGCAATTCTGCATGGGTTCCTGCAATTCTGCATCTTATAGAATGTTTAATTTCTAACTGCCAAAGAAAAGATTCTATTTTTACTTTTTAAGTAAAAATGAGTTTGTTGACAATATTTTTAATCCAGCATAGAAAGAGTAATATAGCCTGTACCATTTATTCTCTTGCATGTAACTTTGAAAATTCTCTTTATTTCATATTTTTCTCAATATTTAATATGATTTTGAAAAAAAATTCCCTTCTGTAAGTACTTAGAAAATTATTTAGAATATTTAATGAAAACGGAATTATAGTAAATGAAGAGCTTGCTCATTTCAGATCTGACTAAATGCAACATAATTCTTTTGCTTATCTTGTTGGTCAACAACAGTTAAATATTCATTGAGCTTTAAATGAGATCCTAAGACTATGAGATATTAATGCACCCTGACAAGACTGTGAGCTTCCCAGCAGATCCTAGTTACTACCTAGAGCAAATCATAAAGTGCTTCCTCCATTAGTGGCTCAGCAAAACAAGTCAACATCTGTTAAGAATTTGTTTTCTTAAAATGAGACATTTTAACCTGTTATCAGCTTTTCAAATAGGTCTTAATCCCAGGAATATATGTAAGGTTATACTCTCAAGTAATACAAAGTACACGTGAATGCCTTCACTACTTTGGAGGCCATATTCAAACAAGTATCTGCAGTAAATGTTATTGACACCCACCCAGGTCCACATTAGGAGGTGTGTTCCTAGCCTCTAGCTGCAGTGACAGTTTTTCCATACCTAAATCCTCTCTGGAGGATTGCTCATGCTGATAGTTGAAGCACCCAGACACACCCCAGCCCTTTCCTAGGAACTGACAAGATTAATCAAAGCCAAGGGGTTCTGCTTCATTCCCTCAAGGTAAGCCAATTATATGCAATGTTTGCAATGTTCCAGGCTCCCTTGTGTTGTCAGGCTAGCATTCAGCCTGCTCTGTGAATGCATGCTTGCTTGACTTATTTTGCCTTCCTTAAAAATTCCTCTCAAGATGTTGGACCAGTTCTGCCTCTCCTCTTGAGGTATCAGTTGCTGCTGGTTTACCAGCTTAGAGAGCACAGGGCAGAGTGGTTCCAGGTTCCACCTCTACTGACGAGATGTCTGGACATCACTGTTACACTTGCTCAGAGAGGACAAGACAAGTCCGAAATGGGTGGGGTCCATAGTATGCCTTTTCTTTCCAGGAGTCTTATGCTGCTGCCTGCCAGGCCAGGAGTGGGTAAAATGGAACCTTTGCTGAGAATACTGTAAAAAAATTTAATTCCAAACAGGTGTTTCAACCCAGCCTTTAACCATTTAGTTCTCAAATAAAACACACACACACACACACAACCTTTGTATTTACAATAAGCCTTAAACGGCACAACAGCTGGGCAAATATCTACCCTCTATGCTATTAGACTTTACTTTCCTATCGATAACCCTGAATTATTTTGTTTGTTTGTTTTGTTTTGTTTTGTTTTGTTTTGTTTTTTGAGACAGGGTTTCTCTGTGTAGCCCTGGCTGTCCTGGAACTGACTCTGTAGACCAGGCTGGCCTCGAACTCAGAAATCCACCCGCCTCTGTCTCCCAAATGCTGGGATTAAAGGCATGTGCCACCACTGCCCAGCTGATAACCCTGAATTATTACTTACTATGTTTCATCTGGGCTGCTCCAAATGGCCAGCCCTCAGGGCCACAGTTTTATGGCTCACCTAACTGATGGTGGCTTCTCCTTCCTCTTCTACCTTCTTCTCCTTATTCTCTGCCCCCTAAGCCTGGGAAACCTAAACCCCACCTATGTCTTTTCTGCCCAACTATTGGCTGTTGATATCTTTATTTATCAATCAGAAATAATTTGGGGGTGGGGGGCAAGGTCACAGGTCTTCATGAAGACTCCAGGTCTTGGGGGCCCATACTTAGCATTATAATAGACAGCAAGACCAAACCTCAAAAATTCTCCCTTTTAGTCCAATAAAAGGCTCCTTTTCTCTCAGATATAAATTGAATATCATTATAATAATTATGAAAAGTATAAGGTATAATATATATTTATAATGTCCAGTCCATTATATTTGCCAATTTAGATAAAGTATTTTCTCATCTATTCTATGTTAATGCGTTTACAATTCTATACTTCAATCATCTTTAATTTTATTTTTTGTTTTTCTTTTCTTATTTGTTTAAATTTTTTATTGGATATTTTATTTGTTTACATTTCAGATGTCATCCCAATTTCCCCTCCCTAGAACTCCCTATCCCATCCTCCTCCTCCTTTATGCTTTTATACCATTTTAATTACATGCATGTAATAAGGTCAGTTCTAGGTTGAGAGTCTAGCAATACCATAGATGCAAATAGTCCAGGAACAAGGAAGACAATAAACACAAATAGTCAAAGAACAAAGAACAAGCAAGGCATGAAACCCAATTACAGGAACACTCCCGTGATCACTGTTTCTAAGGGCTTATCAGGATGACCAAAGTATCTGAGTCTACTTCCCTGTCCTAGCCCAGTCTGAAGCCTACTTCCTTGTTCTAGCCTAATATTTAAATTGCTGCCTGAAATTACTTCTTTGTTCTAGCCTAAGATTTAGATTTCTACCTGAAATTACTTCTTTGTTTTAGCCTAATGTCAGATTCCAGAAGCCTACTTCCTTGTCCTTGGAATGTCATATTTCTGCCAGTCAGCACATTTCCTTGTCCTTGGTCCATGTCAGATTCTTGCCAAGCAGCCCCAAAGGCTCTCCACCTCTCCCTCACCTTGTTTTTTCATTAACAAGACTGAGCCTGGTTGTGGTGGCACACGCCAGTAGGATTTGCTGAAGGAGGCAGAGGCAGGAGGATCTCAAGTTCGAGGCCAGCCTGGGCTACACATCTTTGATTTTAACTTGTATTGCCATCTGAAAACCATCTCCTTAAATATAGAACACCTTCTTTAATGCTAAACACAAAAGTTTAATTTGAGACTATATGTAGTCTCAACCCCGTCAGGGATTTGAGAAGGAATAAGTATTTGAATATGTAGGAAATGCAGGAACACAGCTTCCAAAATTGAAACAATTGGCAGGGACAGCTGACTGCCTGGACAGTCCCTAATATTCCTTATAATGTTAGCGCATCAAGCTTCAGCCTTCTGGATCAGAACATCTGACAGACCTTAAGTGAAACAGGAATTATGAAGGACTAGCTTGTCCTGTATTGGCAGAGCTTAGCAGTTAACTATCCTGTGTCCATTTGTCCTTTTTGGACATTCTATCTGTAGATAAAATTAGGGCATTTCTTGCCCAATGGCTACCATATCACAATCAAAGCAACTCCACTGGGAGGTATTGATGCTCATCACCTTCTTTGTAGTGGAATGGGGCTACTATCAGAAGCAAATCTATCCTATAGTCTAAAGATCTTTTAATAATGAAGTATCCTTAAATGCCATATTCTGTGGCTGTCTGATGAATGTGAAGACCATCTATCTCTATCTACCTATCTATCTATCTATCTATCTATCTATCCATCCATCCATAGTATAACTGAATTGTTAAATATTGATTATTTTTAGCTATTTGCTATTTTCATAACCTTGAAAACATTTTATTATAATTAACTAAATTAGAATCTAATATGACATGATTTTGACTATCTATTAACTTGCATTACTTAATTATCCTAAACAGTTTGTAATAGCAGCTATTAAAAGGACTGGGTCTAAGCCTTGCATTCTTAAATGAGTTGCATAGGCATAATATCTATCTAAGAATAACAAAATTAACTTTAAAGTTTTTACCACTATACAAATATTTATACCAATGAAACCTTAAGCCTGTATCAACATATAAATTCTGTACCAATGTAAGAAAATATAACTTCAATTCTGCACCAAAATATGAAGATCTCTACCAGTGTAAGATAATGGCTATAAAATGCTTTTGTTTACAAGTATATTTACTATCTATCTGCATTTGTCTAATTTCTTATAATATTACTATATCCCCCCTTTTCTTTTCAACCCCCTTCCCTTTACCTAAGAAAGAAAGAAGGGTAGAGAAGAGAAAAGGAAAGATAAAAATCCCTGAGTCTAAGGTCTATATTCACTTTCCTCTCTGTCCAAAACCATTATTTATAAATTATCTCTTAAAATGACAACATTATCTATAACTCATAAAATGATCAAAGCCATCCACCCCAACTTAAGGGATTGGAAAGAAGGTCTTCTCATAATTGCTTGCTGTTGAATTGGGGCAAAGAATTCCTGTTTGGGGCCCAAAAGGAAATTTAAAAATGGTAAAGTCAAAATAAAGCTAGCTGGTATTATTTGCTGTCCAGTTTTTATGTTCTGAGAAAGTTCAGGGCTCAACTGAAGTCCTGACTGGAACAGTCTGAAAGATTGGATGAACCAAGATCATTGGTGATTAGCCACCCTTTCTGAATTTTTTCTTTTTGTGAGCACGTGAAAGACAACTGTCTTTTTATGAGGTAGTTTGATCAATAACCAAATTATAATATAATTCTACATTCATGCCCTATGAAAGGATGGCATGATGAATTTTGAGGACTCTGTAGCCAACAAGATTCATTGGCTATGTATGGCTGAACTTCTGGCTGGATACAGTTTTATGTCTCAGTCAGTTTTAAGGTTGTTCCCAAGTAGAGGGATCAGCAAATCATGTTACCCGACTTGTTTGGTCCTCTTGATTTTTTTTTCCTTCCTGTTTGCAGCCAAGATCTTCAGGGAGTCTTTCTCTATCAAATCTGATCTTTATTACTTTGGAAGGAGTCCAAAGCCCTTTTTTTTCCTTTCCTGTTTACACAAATACAGAGCCTCTCTCCCCAAATAGCATGTCCTTGGTTCTATAACTGGAAGTCATCAAGAGTATAGATTGATTCAATTTAGCAGCCTCTTTTTTATTTAGGTTTGCTCTACTTTTATCTCTGAAATAGAGGATTTGTTATACCATTATAACCACTGAACTTATAACCATCTTCGTTTTAATAATTAAAACAAAACCAATTAAAACAATTATTATTTATTAAGATAGGGTTTCTCTGTATAGCCTAAGCTGACTGGGATTTGTTTGTAGATTATGTTGGCTTCAGGCTTCAAGAAACCTGTCTTTGCCTTTGTCTCCTAAGTATAGAGATCAAAGGCCTGGTTTTATTCATTCAACCATGTATTATTAAAACATTTTTTACTGGCTGGTTTTGCGTGTCAACTTGACACAAGCTGGAGTTATCACAGAGAAAGGAGCCTCCCTTGAGGAAATGCCTCCATGAGATCCAGCTGTAAGGCATTTTCTCAATTAGTGATCAAGAGGAGAGGGCCTAGCCCATTGTGGGTGGTACCATTCCTGGGCTGGTAGTATTGGGTTCTATAAGAAAGCAAGCAGAGCAAGCCAGAGGAAGCAAGCCAGTAAGTAACATCCCTCCATGGTTTCTGCATCAGCTCCTGCTTCCTGACCTGCTTGAGTTTCAGTCCTAACTTCTTTGGTGATGAACAGCAGTGTGGAAGTGTAAGCTGAAGAAACCCTTTCCTCCTCAACTTACTTCTTAGTCATGAAGTTTTGCGCAAGAATAGAAATCCTGACTAAGACACATTTACATCATTTTTTTTTATATCTCCCTTCTATCCTTAAAAACATGTATATCAACTTCTATTTATTTATTTCTTCTTTGGAAATTAATATCTCTGGATAAAGATATATTTCCTTCCTCTTTATATAAATTGAATTAACATCCTTTTTCTATATTTAACTTCATTTGAATTCCCTTCTATTTACTGTATAAGCCTATTTTCAGGCCAAAATATATGTGTCATGTGCTTAAGGTAGTGTTGCCATGTTAATTCATTTTATTTTCTATAATTTTTTGATTGCAAGAGGCATGCAGCCTTGCATCTGCCTTCTGAGCAGCAGGACTTTGGCTGCTTCATTGTACAGCAGGGGCTTTTAGCATCTATGTGACTAAGCTGCATCTCCAAGGAAGCATAGAACAGCATTTGAGAAGACTTCAGGCTGAATTCCGAGCCTGCTGCTTGGGGTGTTGTTTGGTTGGGGGGGGGCATAGCTGTGTCTTAGCTTACCCCATGAATCCCAGAATCATGCGTGCCAAATTCATATATTTCCTAGTCCCAAACCCCGAGCATCTTTGGGAAAAACTGTGTAGCTAAGAAACTAATTCTCTGTGTTTTCTACCTTAAATGGACAGCATGTGTTTTCCATTCAAGAATCTGAAATTATTTAAAAAAAAAAAAAAAAAGGTTTTGCCAGAGTTTGAGGTGCCATTATGTTGTAAAAAATTTTAATCCCAAACTGGGGTTTCTACCCACCTTTTGACCATCTAGTTCCCTGATAAAATACACACACACAACCTTTATATTTACAATAAGCCTTAAACAGCACAAGAGCTGAGCACATATCTACCCTCTATGCTATTAGAGTCTACTTTCCTATCGATAACACCGAGTTATTACTTACTATGTTTCATCTGGGCTGCTTTTAACTCCAATTGGCCAGCCCTCAGGGCCATGTTTTCATGACTCACCTAACCCATAGTGGCTTCTCTCTCTTCCTTCACCTTCTCCTCAAGGTTCTCCTCAGACTCCAACCTGGGAAACCTAAACTCCACCTTTCTCTCTTCTGTCCAGATATTGGCTGTTGGTATATTTATTTACCAATTAGAAATAATGGGGGAACAGGGTCATGGGTCTATGTGCAGACTCCAGGTCTTGGGGGCCCACTTAGCATTAAAATAGACAGCAAGTCCAAACCTCAACATTAGAATCTTAGTGTTACAGCCTATTTAAATAAGCAAAGGCCTTCTCTGACTATCTTTAATGAAACAGCTCTCTGAGATAATCTTATCTTGTTTGTATTTCTTTACTGGGGATGGGTTTGCAAGACATCCACTTCATTTGGGATGAACCAAGGATTTTATATTTTGGGGGGAGGGGGGAAGGACAAGAGAATATCCAGGGAGGGAAAGGTTGCTAGCTGAAGGGTAAGGCTGCTGAGGTGCCTCATTAACATATAGAGGCATTCCAGGTGTTGGGTAAGTGACTGACTACCTATGTCCACTTGGTTGGGGATTGCCTAGTTATCTGCTCCGAGGCAGGCATGGAAACAAGGATGGAGTTAGCTCTACTCCTGCTGGTCTCACGTTTGAGATTTATGGAATTTAAGCATGCTCCACTTCACCAGTTCTGTGCTGCTTCCTCTGGTGCAATGATCCACACACCCTACAACAAGATAAATCCCTGTTTCAGGGTCCTCTTTTGTTTGTCCCAGCCTAGGATAACATTACAGTTTTATCTGTGATTCTAAAGGTGACCATCAAAATACTCTGGTAAAAAAAAAATACACTGGACTGGTAGAGAAAGTTCTATTTGCAGTCACCAAAAAGAGTGGTATCCTACATGGTCCCTGATGTGAATACATACTGCCAGTTACCCTTCATTCATATACACTTATTTTACAAGTGGAATATCAGTTTTATTCAGGCTGGAAATGTGACTATTTAAAATTGTTTACCTTATAGCTGTGTTCCTTGTTTCTTATAGCTATGGCTGTTTGTACCACTCATTTCATCCAGTTAGTGGTGCATATTACTTCTTGCTAATGACATATGTGTTAAGGTATATTGAATGGGCTTCTGGAACTGTTATTGTTTTTCTAGTGAAAGGAATCAGGCTCAAGTGCTATGATTTTCCTATTTTCACCATTTTCTTGTTTGTAATTACGGCATAATTCGTCAACTCTAGTAGCCACTCTTTGAGTACGGTACAGATGAATGGACCCTACATCTCTTTTGACATCATAGAGATACCACATCAATCCTAGACTGACTTTCTCTAGACTTAAGTGAGGAAATTTAGACCCTAGTTCAGAAGTTCTCAACCTATACAAGCATTTGGAAATGTGGTGGAGGTATTCTGATTTACCACAAAGCATAAAGAGTAAGGTTATACTAGGGTAAGCTGAGAGAGGTACTTGTTTTGGGTTCTCCATTTAAGTTGATCCCTAAGTTTAGCAATTATTCTGGATAATATTTGCTATAATGTATTTAAGAATTAATGCAAAAATGGTATGATTAACAAAATAACATATTAAATAATGGTAGGATCAATAATTGTGTCATGTGATCCACACTGAGCCTGAAGTTAAAAGCTTAGTAGTATTGATTTATTCTTCATTTTTAGCATTTCTATATTTGTTCATCAAGATTTTTTTACATTAATTTTGAAGTTTTAAACCACCTAATTTGTGGGCTAGTAGTTACTAAGAGGTCTGCTACCAATGGCTGTGTAGGTGCCAAAATGCTTGTGAAGCAGGAAACCCTGTGCGGCACAGAATCACTTTACCTAAAATGCCAGCCATGCTTCTGTTGAGAAAGCCATTTGTTTTAAAACCCTTAGTACTGGGACAATTAATGCAAATAGCTAAAACAAATTTGCTTGATACTTCCCACCTCTGAAAAGGCCATTGATGTCATTGATTTTAGCTAAGGAAAAGAAGGCCATCACATGCCAAGTTAAAAGTCAGACAACTCCACAGTCAGGTTGCAACACAGAACATGAAAACAGTTAAGCTTTTCAGTTAGGGCACGTAGTGTCAGCCACTCAGATGGCTAAGGCAGGAAAACAATAAATTCAAGGCCTGCCTGGAAAATGAAGTAAGTTCAAAACCAGCTTGGGCAAGTTCCTGAGACTCAGTCTCAAAAGAAAAAAAAATGGAAAGAAAGCAAGAAATACCAACCAACCAACCAACCAACCAACCAACCAATCAATCAAACAACCAAGGTTAGGTATATAGTAGAACACTTTTCTAACATAACTGAGATCCTAGATTGGATTCCCAGTACTAGAAACAAAAACAAACAAAAAGAATGTTCAAACCACAAAATGCGTCATTCACTCTTAATGGATCCCAGCTATCACCCCAGTATCTTCATTAAGAAGAAGCAGAATAATTGTAGTGAATATGTAAATAAGGAATCATACATTCATACATACATACATACATTCACAAGGAGTGCTAGGATCTGAGATTGAGTGTTTGAAGCAGTGGTTCCAGTGCTATGGACCATTAACTATCTGTGTGCCTGTAGTTTAGTCACTCTACATCTCTGAGTATCAGCTGCCTTGATTTCATGCATGTGATGTAGGGCTTGACTAGATGATTTCTAAGAGGTTTTTGCCTCTGGCCATCTAGACATGTATTCATGCTAGAACTGGGCCTAGGGTTTTTAATTACATCAGTATTAAGCAATGTGTGTAGGTTTAGCAATGTGTGATATGTTGCAGTTGGATACTATTATATATAATCCTATGTTTAGCTGCTTTTATAAAAAGTCAAAATATTTAGAAATGTGTAAATGACTAAATGCTTTTATATGACTTTTATCTGGATGTTAAGCACCATTTACATTGACTACAATTATGCTCTCATTTCTTTTCATTTTGCAATGGCAGCTAGTTAGCATAATTTATTTGCTATTTCATAAATGATTCTATTATAGAAGGTGCCAGGATAAAGGTTGATCTTACAGGGTATACATGCATTTAAAAGTACTATTTCATTTTTTCTATTTATTAAAACATAATTATAGTTAAAACTACTGACCACTGAATTAGAATTTTAATTACTTCCCATTAATTGACCCTGAGTTTATAGTGAGCTAATTATATAGTATTTTATGAATCATTCTACTTTGAACAATATAAAAATAATTCAGTCTCTTGGGTCACCTTGATTTTCTTTGTATTCATGTGCTTGAATAGGCTTTTGTGTGTGTGTGTGTGTGTGTGTGTGTGTGTGTGTGTGGGAGAGAGAGAGAGAGAGAGAGAGAGAGAGAGAGAGAGAGAGAGAGAAAGACAGAGAGAAAGACAGAGAGAGGGAGAGAGAGAGAAAGAGAGTACACACACACACACACACACACACACACACACACACACACACACACA
>JANHMN010000005.1:117513704-117533075 GCA_030674055.1 Rhabdomys pumilio | reverse complement strand
CACACACACACACACACACACACACACACACACACACACACACACACGAAAGAACATGTGTAAAGGTCAGGAGTCAGCCTTGGGCGTGGTTCCTCAGGAGATGTCTAACTTGGTTTTCGAAACAGTTTCTCACTAGCATCTGGAGTTCAACAAGTAGGTTTGTCTGGCTTGCCATCAAAACCTCAATGACCCCTATTTCTGTCGCCAGTGTGTACCACCATGCCTGGCGTTTTATGCTAGAGATAGAACTCAGGGTGTCTTATATGATAGCGACTTCGTTCACTGAGCCCCTGACTTAAAAAGTGAGCAAGTTAGTTTTTTTTGTTTTGGTTTTTTTGTTGTTGTTGTTTTTGGTTTTGGTTTTTTTTTTCAAGACAGGGTTTCTCTGTGTAGCCCTGGTTGTCCTGGAACTCACTTGGTAGACCAGGCTGGCCTCGAACTCAGAAATCCGCCTGCCTCTGCCTCCCAAGTGCTGGGATTAAAGGCGTGCGCCACCACAGCCCGGCACAAGTTAGTTTCTTATTGCTTTCTTAGCAGGCATTAGAAAAGACATAGATAACATTGGAGTTTGTGCAGGGGCTGTTGGGGGAGGGCTTATAGGAAAGAAGAGTTGTTTTGGATTAGATATTAGGAAGCTGGAGTACTTTTATGAGTGGGCCCATGTTAACACATCTCTTTGCCAGAGAGCTCAGACTAGAGAGAGACTATTGCTGTAACTGGGAGAAAAACTGCTGTCACTCCTATGAACCAGAAAATGGGGTTTGACATTTTTTTGGGGGGGGTGTCTGGGATATCATTTATTTTTTGTCTGTGTTTCATACATGATTATGGAGTTGTCTTGGTATTTCTTTATTCATCATAGTTACAGGTTGGCCCTGTCTGGTGTTGTTGATTGAAATTATTCTTGTTCCCCAGGGTAACACCAGGCCAGCTGGCAGTATTAGGTGAGCAGTCCTTGGGGGCTGATTTTCGTTTCTAGTCCAGTACCAATCAAACTTCCAAATTCTTCTGCAGGGGGATTTAGGACTATTTAACTATATCAAAGTTCCACACAGTTAACAAAGAACAATGCATAAATACAGATTATAGGAATCTTGCCTAAAGTCAATTTAGGCATATTATAAAATATAAAATATAATCAGTGTATCAAATTAAAAGACAGTTATACCTTGAAAATTGTCAGGCACTATACCTTTAAGCTGCACCTAGAATTGCAAATGGAACCTTTTCCATAGGTTTATGTAATTTTTAAATTATCTGATTTCTGCTAGAAACATTTTGTAAGAGACCAATATGTATAATTATAACAGTGTAATTGCAGTATATTGCCATCTAATTCCCATGTTTTACTCACAATTATATAAATCTTTAGCTATTTAGCTTTAGAGAAGAATTCAAAAGGGCTGTCTGAAGTCAAACATGTGATACCCCAAATTCTCAACTATGTATTCTACATTTATCATTAAGAGTAAAGCACACAATTACAGTCTTTAAATTTATGTTAAAATGAGAGTTTCCAATTTCATTATACAATGTGGGTTTCTTTAATCTTCTTTTGAAATTCAGATGGATTTAATTAAAAAGTATCCTGAAAACTAGAATAATTCTTTTTGGAATTAAAAGAATGAGATTAATAAATGAGTATTTTACCAAAGAAGAGTTTCCCTCTTTTCTCTATAACCTAGAAATAGATTCCTTGACAAAATGTTAAGACCTTTGCCATAGGTCTATGCTCAAAAAAAAAAAAAAAAAAAAAAAAAAAAAGAAAGAAAGAAAGAAAATTTATTTTTATTACAATATGTATATGCTTTTTTAAAAAGCTTATTTTTATTTTTAATTGTTTGTGGGGATGCTGTGTATGTGGCTTCAGTTCCCCATACAGGGGCCAGAAGAGTGTGTCAGATTCCCCTTGAGCTTACAGATGGCTTACAGCCTGAAGTGGATGCTATACAAACCAAACTTGAATCTTCTGGAAGAGCAGTACAATAAATTCTCTATCACTAAGCTGTCTCTTTAGTTTCAGTTTGTTTTTGTTTTTAAGCAACAGGTCATAGTTTGTTCTCATTAGCCTAAAGTGCTTTTAAGCTGAAACATTAGTACCTATCAGCATATCCCTATTAGAATGGTTGTAATTTAAGAAGAATGACAAAACATTCCTGGTGTGATACCACCACTTTAAAAGACAGTTTGGTAGCTTTTAAAATAGACATATACTTACGATGTGACCAAACGACTTCACTCCTTCATATATCAAACTAAAATTGAAATACATATACCAAAACACACATATGCATTTTATTTTTATTTTAAAAGATTTATTTTATGTATATGATACCATGTGCATTCCATGCACTCTCAAAGGCCAGAAGAGGGACCTAGACCTTCTGGAATTAGTTACAGATGGTCATGAGCCCTCATGTTGGTACTGAAAACTAAAACCAGATCCTCTGCAAGAGCAGCAAGTACTTTTAACTGAAGAGCCATTTCTCCAACACCCCTCCATATTTTTTGCATGTGAATTTTATAAAATTTTTGTGTATGTGCATATGTATGTATGCAGGAGTACATTTGTTTGTGTAAGTGAATGTGCACATGTGCATATGCATGTGGAGGCCTCTGCCATCATTCCTCAAAAGCCAGCCACATTTTTTGAGACAGGGTCTCTCACTGGAACCTGGAGTTCACCTACTCATGTAGACTGGCTGGCCAGTGAGCTCAAGGGATTTTCCTGGCACCAGTTGTCCAGCCTTGGAATGACAAATATTCTCCATGCCTAGCTACTTTATGTGGGTTCTGGGGATTAGAACTCAGGTCCTCATGCTTGCACAGCAAGTACTTCAAATACATAATCATTTCTGCAGCCCCCACTTAGGGACTTTTACAGCTGCATGATTTACAACAGCTGAGCCAGGCAATAACACAAAAATCTATTCACTTAAAATGGATAAACAATTATTATTATTATTATTCAGCAATATAAACTCCTGAAGAACGCTAAGACATAAGTGAACCCACAAAAGCATACTAACTAAAAGGAACCAGATATAGAAGTCTTCATAGTGTATGGTTCCACCTACATGAAATTCTAGAAAAGAAAATACATAAGAAAAAGCAAATCTGTCCTTGTTTGGGGCATGCAGGGAGAAACAGTTCAAGGGTGATAGGAATGTTCCAAACTTGATTATCTTAAGCTAGATCATGTGAATTATTACACAGCACTGTAAATTTATAAAAAGTCACTGACTAACCATTGTAATTGTAGGAGGTAAATTTTATGGTATACCAATGACAACTTAATGGTGGAAGAACTGGAGAAGCAGAGGGGGACTGTAACCCCATAGGAAGAACAGTATCAGCTGGCCGAACCACCCAGAGCTCCCAGGGACTGGACCAGTAACTAAAGAGTACACATGGAGGGACCCATGGTGCCAGCTGCATATGTAGCAGAGGATGGCCTTGTCTGACATCAATGGGAGGGGAAACCCTTGGTCCTGTGGAGGTTTGATGCCCCAGAAGTGTAGGGGGATGCTGGAGGGGTGGGGTGGGAGAGTGTGGGTAGGTGGGGATGCACCCTCATGGAGGCAAAGGGGAGAGAAGAGAGGGAGGTTGTGGGATGGGGGGCTTGTGGAGGGGTAACTGGGAAGTGGGATATCATTTGAGATGTAAATGAATGGAATGATTAATAAAAATTTTTTTTAAATGACAACTTTTTTTTTTTTTTGTTTCTTCGAGACAGGGTTTCTCTGTGTAGCCCTGGCTGTCTTGGAACTCACTCTGTAGACCAGGCTGGCCTCAAACTCAGAAATCCGCCTGCCTCTGCCTCCCAAGTGCTGTTTAAATGACAACTTAATATATGGGTTTGTCCCACAAAAAAAAAATACTATGTACTTGGTGACTTAAAAACAGAAAGTATTTTCTCAGGGGGTAAAGAGATAGCTCAGAGGTTAAGAGCACTGTCTGCTTGTCCAGAAGTCCTGAGTTTAATTCCCAACAACCACATTGTGGCTTGCAATCGTCTCTAATGAGTACTGATACCCTTTTCTACCATTCAGGTGTACATGCAGACAGAACACTCAAGTACATAAAATACATAAATAAATCTTTAAAAAACAACAAAAACAAAATGTATTTTCTTCACAGTTCTGGAGGTTGGAAGCCAAATGTCAAAGTGGGTAGGGTTGGATCCTCTGGAGACTTGTCTCCTTGGCTGGGAGATCACCACCCCCCACCCCTGCTACTTCTCAAATGGTTATCCACTGTGTGTGTGGAGTTTTTAAAAATATGAAACCCTGCCATTTGTTGA
The DNA here is from genome assembly GCA_030674055.1 of Rhabdomys pumilio. Lineage (NCBI taxonomy): Eukaryota > Metazoa > Chordata > Mammalia > Rodentia > Muridae > Rhabdomys > Rhabdomys pumilio. Next base: position 117,528,772 of record JANHMN010000005.1, on the reverse strand, counting down.
AATAAACTTCATGCTAATGTATATTTTGTTCTGTGGTTATAATATATGGAAGTTATGGTTACTTCTATATTTTCCACTTCTGATTTTAAACTAGCTGAAGGTTTATTTTAAACATTTAAAATTATTGAAGATTTTAACTTTCCATTTGAATACTAATAGTGGGAAATAGTAAAAAATACTGTGAATTTTATGTAAACCATAGTCTTGATTTAAAAAATAATTTTGAAGTAATATTGGACCCATGAAAAAAACAAAATGGTATGGTGAATATGCCCTTTCTTCAGATTTCCCTAACAGTGACATTTTATTTAACCATAACAAGAAATTAAGATACCTCAATTTCTTTCAATAGTTCTCATGTCCTCTTCACTTAGTCTTCCTCCATTTAAAAGAATTTACTCATTTTACAACGTTTCAGTTTTCTTCTTTTAGATTTATATATTTTATGTGTTTTCCCAGCATTTACTTATATACAGCATGTTTATACCTGGTTTCTACAGAGGTCAGAAGGCATCCATTCCCCTGGAACTGGCATTACCCATGGTTTTGAGCCACTATGTGGGTGCTAGAAAACAACAGGTCCTCTGCAAGAGCAACAAATGCTCTTAACTACCAAGTCACCTCTTTAGTCCATGATTTTGTGTTTTATGTGTATGGATGTTTTGCTTGTTCTATGTGCATCTTTGTACTACTTAAATGCCTGGTACCCACAGAGGCCCAGGTATCAGAACCCATGGAAGTGGAGTTTCAGATGATTATGAGTTACCAGGTGGATGCTGGGAATTGAACTTGGACCCTTTGGAATAGCAGCCAGTACTCTTAACTGCTGAGCCATTTCTCCAGCCCAAAGATTTATCTTCATTATTTTTAATTATGTATCTCTGTGTGGGTATGTACATATCAGTGCAGTGCCTGTGGAGGGCAGAAGAGGACATTGGATGTCCTGGAGTTGGAGTTAGAAGTTGTTGTGAGCCATCTAATGTATATGCTATTATCTAACACCTGAACAAGCAGTGCTCTTAGCTGTTGAACCATATTTCCATTCCCCTCCTCCAAAATGTTTTTGAATTCCTTCACTATAGCTTAGTTTTGTCTGTTCTTGCATTTCATGTAAGTGGAATCTGGAGTCAGACTTACATAAGATGTGAAATATAAATTTGATAATATGATAATATATTTGATAATGTATTTGATAATATGATGATGTATAGAAATCAAATATAACAAATTCACATGATAGTCTACCATGAAAGATTTCTGGGTGTCTTTACTGTGGATTTTTATCTTCTGAATTGATAGCCCCAATTTTTAAACATGTAATTATGTTTTCCCCTAAATACATTGCTTCTCCTATCTCCTTCAGAGGTTCTTTGGAGCATTTGAAGAAGTTAAAACTGTCCATATCTTTCCATTTATTTTAATTATGCTCTTATTTACCTTGTTTAGGTATTGTCTCATTTTCATTGTTGTTTTAATATTTTTTTTCTTTGGGTGTTTTCATTTTGAGAGAAAGAGTGAGAAAACATGAATAAGAGGAGTTGAGGGTGAGGAAAATAAGATCCAAATATATTGTATAAAACATTTTTAAATAAAACCAAAAAATACCTGTTTTGAGTAGGACATTCATTGTCTTATTTTGTGTGACAAAAAGTATTTTTTGATAATGAGTATTCCATAGAAAGTTTATTTTTGTTGCCTTATCCTACATATTTAATTTTGGATGCTATATACCCCCATTCTCTTCTACAATTCTGCTTTTCTTTTCTGTTGTGCATTCTCTCACCCCTACTTTTCCTCTTTCTACTTGCATACCATGTATTACCTTCCTCATCCATGCTGTAAGCCTTCATTTCCATCCTTCATGGACCCCTTCCTAGTTTCCTTTAAGTGTGGATAAAGCCATATATCACTTTTGTAAACCTTTTTATCAAAAAATACAAAGAAATGAATGAGTAAAGCTGTTTGTTCTAGAAAATGACTGCACATTATTTAAAGGTACCCAGAAATATTAATTTTTGTTTTTTTCTTCCATGTGGCTCTATCTCCTTGGTTTTTGTTGTTATTTTTGTGTTTTGTCATTTTGTCCTGTAGTTTTCATTTCTTTGTCCCTCTCACCTCTGGCCATGTTTCTGTTTTCTTTCTCATTTAGTGGACTTTTTCTCTCTTTCTTTTTATTCACTCTATTAAGATTTACTTCCATCCCTTTCCATCTCCTAACCATGAAAATCCTATTTAACTTTCTTTCTTTTCCATATTATATTTTCCTGTTTGGAGATTTGGAGTGGCTGGCTGCTTTTTTAGAGAACATTATTAGCATCATCACTATCAATAATATTAGCAGCGTTATCTCCCTTTGTATTACCCCAGATTTGGAGCTTGGGTGCATATGTCTCCTGCAGTGGAGCATTATCAGAAATTAACTCCACATCCAGTGCTTGAGGGCTGGGGGTGGTCCTTTAGAAACTTTACTTTTCTTGACTCTAAGTCAGCCAGAGTGAGGCTTGGAACCTAGATTTACCATCTTGGCCACATTTTAAATCTCCATTGTCCTGTTTCCTCATCTATTCATTGCAAATGACAGAATTTACCTTAGAGTTTCCCTGGACATCAAATGGATAATGGATATCAAACATCCAGCCCATGCTAGTAGTCATGCAGAATGAATATCCATCCTTTGTCTCAGGCTTGCTTTGTTTCCTTACAGGGTCAGAAGGTCAGTGTTCCTAGGGAACATAAAGTAGACACTGCCCAGGCTATCACCCATGTTGCAGGATTCTTATATTTTCCTTTGAAATCAATTACAACATACAATAGAACAAGTCTACAGATTTTGCCACTGATATCATTGTGTTCTACCAAGAAGCCATTAAGCCATCCACATGGTACCATTCCCAATTATTCTTCTATGTACTATTTTGACTCAGGCTATTACAGACAGTTTATTAAATCTTCTAGTATTTAAGCAGGAGGATTTACGATGTTTTCTTTCTTTTGTTTTAGCAAATTTACTTAATGTCTTTTAGGAAGAATATTAACACCTACATACCTGTTTTCATTATTCTAAATTAAGAGCAATCAGACTGACAGCCATGCTAACACTCCGAGTGTGCAGAACTTGTACAGATTTCATAGCATGGTCATTGGTCTAGGTTAAGACAAATTAATATGGCTATTTTGTTTAATCATAATGCTATTTCATTTGCAACCCATCCTGGTATTTCCTTTCTGCTCTTACCACAAAATATTTTCTAAGGGGATTAATTTTTCTACAGTTGCTTCTACTCAGTTATTTTCTTCCACCCGACTTTACAGGGCAGTTACTTTGGCATTTATGTTTCAAAAGTAGGTAAAAACCCCTATATGTTCCATTCTAGTCGAATTGACCTTTAGTAAAGCCTTGCTTCTCACTGATATGTAATGGGAACACTACTGTGTGCTCTCAGCCTTTTCTTTACTATATATTACCTGTGCAGCAAATTCGTCCTTCTTATTTCATTTTGTTGCCTTCTCCATACCTTAGGGGTTCCTCTGAGTTTTTCAGTTGGGATTTTCTTTAAAACATATCTATTGATTCTCTGGGACTTTCACATCTTGTACCTTGATCATACTCATTTTCATAGTCCTTTCCTGTCCAACCCTCCTTATAACCATCCCCCTAGAAGTAAAAACAAAAGTAAGGGGGAAAAGCCCAATTTGTGTTGTCTATATTCACTGGAGCATAGTCAAACTCTAACTGGCCTGCTCCTTAAATAGAATTGATTCCTTTTCTTCCTGGACCCTTCAGAAGCCATCAATGTGCAGGGCTACCGTTCAGCACCTCTATCACACTTTCTCAGAGTTCTCTTTGGGGGATTCCTGTCTATACTGTTGCTTTGGGGTGAGGAGGGTTGAGGGGCCTTCTATGTCCTTCCCTTTCAGCAGTGCATCTGCAGTCATTGATATCACAGCAAAGGTATCCCCCATGATCTTCACAGCAGGAGAATGGACTTTCTGGCAATAGCACAAACCATGAACATGTTCATTCAGAATTTTAGGTTTGGAAGATATAGGAAAGAAACATGGTAATGAGACATGAGAGAATCAAAAAAGAGGGTAAGGGGCTGGAGAGATGGCCTGATAGTAGCAGCTAAGGTGTTCCTGTAGAAGGCCAGGATTTAGTTCTTGGCATCCACATCAGGCACGTACAACTGCTTCCAACTCCAGTTCCAAGGGACCTACAGCTGTCTATGGGTACCAGGCATCGACATGGTGCACATACATAAATGTAGGCAAAGCATTTATACATGTAAAATAATATTTAGAAGACGAGAAAGGTCTTTTGTGGGGTTATATATGTGGACCATCAATTGGCTCACCTTTTAGGTTTTGTTTTTCAGCAGTCTAAGGAAAGATAAGACATCTTTTCCCACTGCCATTAGGTACACAGGATCACTTACAGCTTGTAACCCAGTTACAGAACACATTCATGCCCCTGGAACATTGCATATTGTTTCCTTCGTTACCTGTGTCTTTCTTGATCTTCTGTCCCTTTTGCAGACCCACTTTGTGATGTTTGCTCTTGATACTTTTAGATATAGCACTTCCCCATACTATCATTTAAAATTGCATTTGTTTGTTTAAATAAAAATTTATTATTTTAAAACTTATTTGTGGGTATGTGTACACGTGTGGAGGTCAGGCCACAACTTGTGGGAGTGGGTTCTCTCCTTTTACCATGTGGCTCTCAGGATTTCAACTTAGGCCATCAGGCTTGGCCATAAACATCTTTTCCCACTTGGCCATTTCACTGGCTTTCTTATACAATCAGTGCATTTTCTCAAAGCCCAGTAATAATTTTTGCATCCTCCACTGAGCAAGTGTCAGTAGAGCTTTTGTGATAGCTCAAGAGATTTGGCTAAGTTTCCTCTCAACTGTCTCAGTCTTTTTTAGTTTTAATTAATTAATTTTTAATTAATTAATTTTTACTTATTCCCTTTATTTCCCTTTATATCCCATTCACTGTCCCTTTCCAGGTCACTCTTTTCCACAATCCTTACCTTGGGTGACTATTTCACTTCCTTTCCCAAACTTTGACTTCTGTAAGAAAAGGATCACAGTCTGACCTACTTTATAGGAGTAAACGAGATAAGCAATATGAAAATAAACAACACATTGCAGAGTCCATTAGCACTTGGGAACCTGAGGCAGGGGGATTATGAGTTCAGGCAGGCTGGACTCTGTAGTGAGACCTGATCTCAAGCCCCTACTTTCAAATAAAAAAAAATCAATGTTGTTTATTTTTATTTAGATTTCAATACTTAGTGCCTAGCATAACGCCTGATGAAGGACAGGCATTCAGTAACATATGCTGAGAAGTACATTGCTTTTAAAAAAGCTATTGTGTATCTGTGTATGGGCCTGTATATTTAGCATGATGGGATTATGGTCAGACGACTTTACTTTTGAGATGTGCTGATCAGCAACATGACTTTCTTTGAATACAAGGAGTGATTGTTACTGAGTATTTTACCTACTTCAAAACTTCAAATTTAGTAGTTTTTCTATAACTATGACTAGTTTATATTGTTTTAGGAAAGGAGACTGCCGGCTGCAAATACCTACTTTGTGTCTTAGTTCTTGACACATTTCTGGGTATTGAAATACTCAGGGATCACTAGGCTAATCCAATGTACTGGGGGACAAAGGGGTTTGGTTTATTGGCTAACTACTAGAATTATACCATATTGATTGACTATGGCAGGTTGTTGTTGTTGGGTTGTTTTTTTTTTTTTTGCCATGCTCGCTCAGCCCCCACTCTCTCACCCCCACCCACACTTGCTCGGTCCTCGCTCACTAGCTCGCCCTGCTCCTTCGCTCTGGCTCCACTTGCTTTCTGTCCTGGCACTACTCGGCCTGGCCCCAACTATGGCAGTTTTTAAGCTTGTTGATTAGTAATATAATTTCTCTTAGACAGCTTGGCTTCCTTGTTTTAATTCTAATATAAATGTAGAATATCAGGGAATAATTTTACTTATGTGTGTGAATTTATGCACACACATGTACAAAATTGCTTGTGAAAGCCAGAAGACACATCTGATTCCTTGAAGCTGAGAGTTATGTTTGTGAAAAACCTGACATGGGCTAAGATCCAAACATCAGATCCTAAACTTGCCTGCTCTCCAGCCCCAGGAAATCTTCCCACAGTGGTTCTGGACCTCTCTTCTTACTAATTAGCAAGTATTTTTTGATTGCTTTGCTCCATAGAATCTACAAGAATATGAAGACAACATTTTAAGCTGCTGGCTTTGCAGCCTACACTGACTAATATATTCTTCAGTATTTTTATAAATGTCATATTCTCCCCATAGCTATAACATACATACATACATACATATATTTCTTAATCCTTTAAATAGTGCTGCAATATCCTGTGATCGGCTAGCACCGATTTTCTAATTTTTGCTAAAAGGTAAACAAAACAGGTAGTTTGTACCAGTTATATAGTTAATTGGTGATTGAGATACAAGAATATTCCCACATTTGAGCTATTTCCCTTCCTCCTTTTATGCACTGTAAAGTCCCATCTTGAGGCATGATAAAATAAGTTCATGAATGCTTACAATGTCTGTGCAGGTCCATTTCTTCTTAACCCACAGATTTAGGTCATCCAAATTGGAAGGTGAATTATAGATTTATGTTATTTTTTGTAATATAAAAAAAATCTGTGGAAATCATCTTCCTATAATTTATCCCTCTGGCTATTCACATATTTAACTTATTGATAATCTCTTAGTTTAACAATCTAAATGAGACTCAAGAGTTTGAATAAGCTGAGTTTCCCTAAGATATGCATATTTAAACATAGTATCCATAGAAACATAAATTTGTCAAAAATGGGGAGGAAAAGAACTAGAATTCAGAAATTGTGACTTGAGTATTGATTTTAATATGTACTCTCACTTCCACAATCCCAATTGAAATGACTGCAAAGTTTAAAAAGAAGAACTTACTTTAGTGTTGGAAGCTGTAGTGGCGGTAGGGATCGGGAGGTTGGGAGACATAGAGGGTCATGTACATGGGACAAATTTTTGAGGAACTGCTACTTAACAATTGAGTGTAGATAAGGGTACATTCTAAGTATACACCAAAACTAACATGTCATTTTACTTGGCTAAAAAATGCTGAATCAGGGATCAGAATAATATGCATGAGACTTTTAATCTGGTTTATGTTTGGAAATGTTGATGGCTTTAGATAGCTACCAGAAGTCCAGGAATACACTGAGATCAAAGCAGAGCTTACAATTAGGGTCTTTCTGTGACATAAAGCAGTAGTACACAAAGGACTAGCCACTTTGTTCCTGGAATAAAGGTCAGGCTAATCTATAAAATGTTTATATGAAAAAAATTAAAAGGAAGTTTTTCCTGCTAGGTACTATCCACAGCCCCTCCTCAATTCTTTTTCCATGTCACACCTTAATTTGTGTCAGTTACACTCTAAGGAAGGGGGATTTAGGAGCATCAGGATGGATGGGGAAAACTGCACTATTTAGGGGGAAATCAAACCAGGTTCAAGAATGCACGACGAAACCCAATATGAGACTTCTGAAAAGATACTGCAACATAAATGGAAAACAAAGTTAAACAAAACAAAAAAAGGAATCTCATTTCAAAAGTATGTTTTGGGGGCTGGAGTCAATGATGGCTCAGCAGTTAAGAGGACTGTCTGCTTTTGCAGGAGAGCACACTCAGTACCTAGTACCCATGTCAGAGCAGCTCCAGGGCATCTGATACTCTCTTCAGGATTCCTAGGGTACTTGCACTCAACTGCATATACCTACCCCCTGCATACATATTTAATTGAAACATAATAGGGCTAGATGTATGCTTTTAATCCCACTACTTGGGGGTTAGGAGTAGAAGTATGCAGATTCTAAGTTTGAGGCTAACCAGGGCTACTTAATGAGAGCCTGCCACAAGCAAACCATATGTTTTCTCTAAGAAATGACTGTTTTGGGTTCCAATGCAAATTGTGTTTTCTCTTAAACAAGTGGAAGTGATACAAAAGCAGTGAAAAGCCTGAGAAGCAAGAGCTGCAAGAGGAAACAACAGAAAGAACAAGTTAAGATGCTGCAGAATGAAAAAAAAAATGTAAGCAAACTACAGAGTGCACCATGTGAAGAAAAAAATGGGAGAATGGAATATTAGGAAGAAAAAAATGATAGTATCTCTCAAAAGTCAAGTCTAAGAGCAACAAGATGACAGTTTAGAAAGATGGAGAGTCAAAGCCAAGCAGATTACGCATAGTATAAGAAAATAAAAACTACATTTTTTTGAACTATAGAAAGAACTAAGACTGCAAAGTGAGTATGTACTCTGTACCAAGTTTCTGAGGAAAAATACCCAATAAATTATATATATACACACACACACACACACACATACACATATATGTATATATACATACATATATATATATACATACACACACACACACACACACACACTGGCAGTTTTATTACAGTAATGCAAAGACTGATAAATGATAAATGGGAAATAATAAAACACTGCTAGACATAGTACTTGAACCCTAAAGCAGTGTGTCTCAACCTTCCTAATGCTGTGACCCTTACCTACAGGTCCTCATGTTGTGGTGACCCCAAACCATAAAATTATTTTGATTCTTTAAACTGCAACTTTGCTATTATGAATCATAATTTAAATATGTGATATTCAGGATACCTGATATACGACCTCCAAAGGGCTACTGAGCCACACTGAGGACTGCTGGTCGAAAGGGAGGAGCTGCGTTATGAAATGCAGTGAGCCAATAGAGTAATGTATGTATCTTTTAAGGGGAACAAGTTTGTGACAAGAAATTCTATAACCACTCAGCATACCACTTGAAGATATACTGCAGCCAATTAAGAAATTAAATAAATCAAGCCAGGCATGGCAGTTCACACCTTTAATCCAGCACTTGGGAGAAAGAAGTTCTGAGTTCAAGCCCAGCCTAGTCTATAAAACAAATACCAAGATAGCCAAGACTATACAGAGAGATCCCATCACAAAAAAAAAAAAAAAAAATTAAAGCAAAAAAAGAAATTAAATAAATTAACCACTCAATCAACAGGTCATTAGGAAATAGAAATAAAATTCAAAACATAATTAAACATTTTAAGCATTTATTGAAAAACAGAAGGATAACAAATATATTCCATATGTGAGGTAGAAACAGAAAATAACATACTAGTTTTGTTCAGACAAATTTCAACCACTATTAATGTATGGAATGCTTGAACTTGTTTCTTAAAAATTACAGTAATAGTTAAAATCTGTTGACCAGGAGGGGAAAGAAATAAATCTTTTTTCCTTTATCATACCTGCTTACTGCTCCTTTTTTCATCTTTATTACCTTTATGACCTCTAAATGTTTTTCAGTTAATTCTGCCTTAAAAATATATGCTCTTTGTAGTTCTTGGGACGCTTAAAAGGATCTAGATAGAGTTCAAGGCCAGCCTGGACTATAGAAAGCCTTGTTTAAAAATTAAAAGGGAAAAAATGATATTAAGTAATTTTGTCTTAAATGGCCAGAATATTAAAAAATCTCCTATTGATTACTGATGACATTTTTGTGGCATATAAGTCTTAAGTATGAGAATTCCTTTTATAATCAGAAAAACAAGTTACCTGAGATAAGATGCAAGTTAGTAGAGCTATATGAGAACACTTATATAAAAGATACCATCAGTAGTGGGTTTTAGGTAATAAAAATGGGACCTTTCCTCATTCCTTGTCATATTATTTGTAATCCATTATGTATCTTTAATAAAAGGACTTTCTGAAAATAAAACATACAAATGTAGCAGAATTATAATTTCAGGCAAATGTTAATGAGCCATTTAGCTTAAGGCATCAGAGAAAGCACAATGAAGTATCAGAGTGCAAAGCAAAAAGTTTAAAAGCCCAATTGTACAAATCAGCAAACAAAAGAAATCTGAATAAGCCCAGGCAGCCCAAGAATTGTGTATATCAAACACATTTCACACTTGTTTGCTTTGAAAAAAATACAGAAAAAGTGGATTTCAGTCACAAATTCAGGGGAGTAAGGTGTATAGTTTATATGCTAGGGAAGCAATTGCTGTAGCAAATATTAGCAAAACTGGCTTAGGAATGGATTAGCCAATAATTATGGAAATATTAGAAAAGTGTCAGAAAGTCGCTCCAAAGCTAACCTACTATGGTAGGATTACAGCCTTACACTTCACTGTTTCTACCTCATTTGTTTTCATTAGGAATTCTGAAAACTTAACAGTAAGCAGATATGGATCTCAAAGTTAGATATGAATTAAAACCCCCAAGAACAAAATCCTTTGTCTTTTAAGACAAAGTGGCCTATTTTCTGCCTTTGAGCTTTAATTATAGGCATAGCTGACATTTATTTATTTATTCATTTGTTATTTTTGCTTTGTATTTTTGTTAAGTGCTGCTGACTGAACTCAGGAACTTTTGCATACTAAACATACAGTGTTCCAGAGAGCTATACCCTTACCATTGCCTTTTAAAAATTTAAGTGCTCTAAAAGGAATGCCAGGGTTTGGAGAGGTGGTGGCTGTTAACAAGTTTGAGGGCCCTGTGACTCTGGACTAACTTCACTAATAGTCTAGGGATTACTAACAGGCAGTTAATTTCTATACCACTGGCTGCCCTAATGGGTCTGATACATCTAAAATAGGACAGTGAACACACTAAGTACTATACCAAAAATGGGAGGGGTAAATAATTCTTTGAAGTTCAAAGAGTACTTGTTGTTTAAGTACAAAACTATTTACAGGGAACTGGAGATGGCTTAGTTAATAAGAGTGCATACAAAATTTGCAGAGAAATTTGCCAAGTTCTGTTCCCTGCAGCTATATTAGTTGGCTCATAGTTGCCTATAACTCCATTTCTAGCAGATCTAACACTCTGGTCTCTAAAGGCACTTGCACTCACATGTACATTCACATGTTTAAAAATAAAAAGTTGGACACAGTAGTGTTGACCTTTAACCCATAAACTTCCAAGGAAACAGAGGCAAGTAATCTCTGTTTGAGACCAATCAGGTCTATACAGTGAGACGCTATATAAAAAGAAACAAACAAAAGCAAAAAGAAAAACCCCATAGAAAACAACAAAAAATATTTACAAAGTGCCCCAAATCTCACACATTTGCAGAATATCTATTTTAAAGGATTCCTTACCCCTAATCATGGACTCTGTAAGTGAAAATTACTGTTTTTGATTTAGGTCACTAAGACTGCTCACTCCCATTCTTGGGAAAAAAATGTGGTGAAGTGTTCTGCATGTAAAGAAAGTGTATAATATACTACAGCCATTTACCATAAAAAGGGTAGCAAAAAGTTAGAAAAATAGTTTTCCTGTAGAAATAGCATTCTTTTGGAAAGGAAAAATACTTTCCTTATTTGTAGATCCTATGTATCTGGCTGAATGTATACTTACAGATGCAAGTGGGTGCTGCAGACAGAACCCAGGACCTTTTAAGTATCAGGCAAGTGCTCTCTACTACTGAGCCACACCTTCAGTTCAAAATACAACTTTTCATTCATGCTTATCTTTGAAATGCTCAATTGACAGTGTCACTTGGCAAGGGCATCATTTCCCTCTTTCATGAAGCTAAGGTAACAAGAAAGGTAAATGAAAGGATACTGAAATACAGTGAATAGAGTTTTGAAAAATGCAATTAAAGGGTTAGGTAGCATTTTCCAAACTGGTATTTTTGGAGAATTTGTGGTTGAGTTGTATATCATATTAATCTCTGAGAAAAGAAAGAAATGTCTCTTCTTGGGTATTTATCGTACATGCTAATACATCAAAGGACACAAGAAACCTTAAGATTTAAAACAGATAAAAAGACTACATACTTTATACAACTAAGTATTTTCCTAAAATGCATATTCATAAAACCATGTTGCATACAGTATTCTAAAAGTCCAGGCCCCTATAGGTTGAAGGATACTTTAAGCAATATCTAGTTTATACATTAAATGGGAAAAGGATACACAGTTCAAGACTTCTTCAAGTTTGTGCCTTGAAACTACAATAAAACCAAGCTTGTTACATTCTACTAACTTCTCTGGTTCTGTTAAAACACAGTTTATTTACACTTAAGCTTTTTCTTCAAGAGACTGGATTCTCAAACAAAGGGGGAAATCTATGTTATACTGTCATTTATATAAAGTATGATATGCCAGTTTTCTGGTAAGGCTGGCCATCTTTATATTTGGCACCTAAAAGCAGGAGTACATATGCCCTTAATTTTTGCCTTGGCTTTTAGATTAGAGAGGGCCATAATGGCTTATTCTCTATTACATTCCTAATATCTTCCATCCCACATATTTTAATTAACTTCCCAAAATGCTAATGAAGTTAGTTATTGATTTATATGTCAAGAAGTCTTTTCTTACTTCCTAAGCAGTATTCTGAGATTGAGGGTTAAGTATAACAAGACTGAAGTTTGAAAGCTTACAACATAGTAAATGATAACTGATGAACACACAAATACATTTAAAACACGCTAAATAAGTGCTACGATTCCAATAAACAAAAGGATTATTTGTCCCTTTAGACTGGTAGTCAGAGATAACATTTCTGTGAAAGTGACTTTGAGCACAAAGCCAGATGGAAATAAGCCAACTTTTCTGGATGCAGTTTTACAGGGTAAAAGAGACCTTTTAAACTTCATTAACACAAGTATTTTTTCTAAAGTCTGAATCAATTTCCAATGTCTGAAAGGACTGACTTTACTAAGTGAGCAGCTGAAGTTCATCCATTTCTAGCATGTTCATGTTGACATCTGCAGAAGAAATCTGCAATCTGAATGAACCACTGCTATGCTATGATGACATACTGAGGTCTGAAGAGCTTCACAATTACATTCTAAGTTCAGATTCAAGACTCTTAGTAGTTCACACTCAACCATACTTGGTTCTTAGCACTTGTAGCACCTCCAGAGTCTCTGCTCCCATCTTACTGCAGTTCAATCTGAAGTAGATATATTAAGGAGAGATTTTGAGGAAGGCATCTTGTCCAGATATTCTCTGCTTTTAGGAACTCCAAATAGATTTTTGGTTTGAGATAAAGGTGTTCAGAATCCTTTGGTTTTGTCAGGCCAACATTTTTTCAAGAGTCTTGACTGTGTCCTTTCTTCTTTAAATGTTGTAGAGGTAAGAGGTATTCTTCCGCAAGGTGGCCAAGACGTGAGATAGTGGCTCATTTTTGATTCTGGCAATTTCTTGCACAGTATGCAAGCCCATGCCTGGGTGGGCATACTGGCAAAGGCTTTTGGGAACATTGCGAGGCAGAAAGTAAGGAGCATCAGTTTCAATAAGAATTCTCTCCAGTGGGATCCTTTTTAGAGCTTCACGTGCTTGCCACGCATTAGAGTAAGTCAGAACTGCTGTGAAGCCTACAGACATGTTAGGAAAGTACTTTAGCAGGGGCTCAATTAGTGGGTAACTGCCAGTGAAGCAATGCCTGTGGATCTTGTAGTCATAGGGCACATATTTTTTCATGATGCCCAATAGATCTTCATCAGCCTCTCGGCAGTGAATCACCAAGGGCTTCTTCATAGATACAGCTAACCGCAGCTGTCTTTCAAAAACCCTAAACTGCTCTGGTACAGGCGTGGTGCACTTGTAAGAGTAGTCCAAGCCCATTTCTCCAAAGGCCACAGCCTTGGGGTGGCCCAAGGCATACAAGATGTTTCTTTCATGTTGCTCCTCATTGTAGTAACGTGCAAAATGAGGATGACATCCAAAGGCACCCCAAACCATATCTTCATTCAGTAGGTGTTTCCATAGACCATTTTTTAGGGTACGAGGATTACAGAAATCAGTAATGCAGCCCTGAAATTCCTTAGGAAAAGAATAGCTATAAATTTTCCTGAACTCAGCAAAGCTTCCTTGAAAGGACAACTTGGAAAACAACATATCCAAGTGACAATGAGTATCAATGAAACCTTTCATTTGGTTTGGATATGATCCAGGTGCTCCACCTCCCTGAATATATGGCAGCTCATCCTCTTGATATGTGTTCTTTACCTGTATTTCTATGCCTTTGGAAAATAAAGTTACGTGGGAATTCCAGTATTTCTTATCATCTCTTCCCTGTATATGACTGATCCTATCTTCAGAGGTCCCTGAATAGTAAGAATAGCCAACTGGGATTTCTTTCTTGACTCTGTCATTCGTGGATGTGGTAGTACTGCTGCTGTTACTGGGACAATACTGAGAAATCTTGGCACTGCTAGTGCAAAAGTTAGTATAATCATTCCAAGGGCTAAAGTATGAATTACTTTGTAGGGAATCATTCTTATTCTTATAGGATAAAGACTGTGAAATGGCTGGGAGGCTTGGTGAGAATGATTCATCCTGAATGAATCTGGCTGTGGAGGTCTTAGTATTAGACCTGTAACTTCCTGAGGAGTTGGGGGCCTCAATCATTCCCCTTTCATTAGACTTTAGGAATAACGAAGAGGAGTTATCCTCACTCTGGTATTTTGGGAATAGAACGCTTTCATCATAACTAATTGCATTTTTGTCACCAAATAACTCCTCACTAGGAGTTTTAAAACCGCGTAGGAGCCATTTCCTCTTACCAGAGTTACCTATCTTAGGAGGCTGTATTACAAAAGGAAGATCTCTGGATAGTCTTCTTCCCATCTTAGGATGCTCTATTCCAGCCCTAGAACATGCCTCTTGGGCCATAGTAAACTCTGCGGTTGCTTCAGCTCTGGGCTCAGAGGGCTCTACTTGGAAAATGGTGGGCTCTGCTCTGGGCATTGGAGGCTGCCGTAAGAGGTTTGGAGGCTTGGCTCCAGGCATTGGAGCTTCTGCTCTGGGCATTGGAGGCTGCCATGGGAGCTTTGGAGGCTCTCCAAGCTTTGGAGGATCTGCTGCTCTGGGCATTGGAGGCTTTCCTCTCAGCTCTTGATGCTCCAACCCAAGCTCTAAAGGCTGCCCTCTGAGCTTCAGAGGCTCCGCCTCGGGCTCTGGAGGCTCTGCCATGGACTTTGGAGGCTGCCCTCTGAGC
>JANHMN010000005.1:117442660-117507379 GCA_030674055.1 Rhabdomys pumilio | reverse complement strand
GTGTGTGTGTGTGTGTGTGTGTGTGTGTGTGTGTGTGTGTGTGTGTGTGATCTTTTTGGAGTATTGCTACTTGTAATATTTCAGACTTTGAAACTTCTCTGACTACAGTGTACCACTTTTCTTTTCCCCATATCCTCATACTTAACCTATTGTCTTGTTTTTTGATTCTCAGCAAAACATACATCCACGTCTTTTTGTTCTGTTTGTTGTTACTAAAACCTATGATACTTTCATATCTTGATTGTAGGAATGGGACAGCTGCCTACTGTGGACTCTCTGTCTACAATTTCCTTTCCACTCATTATCGGTTCTTTATGTGGCCACTAAGATGGTACCTTGAAGTAGTGTTTGCCTCCAAGAAGCATGTACATAGACTCTCCCATAGACACCAAAGAGAAGGCTCATGGGCCAAATTAAAATGAATGAATCACATAATAGAGTAAAATAATTTCAAAATGCTTTGTGAGGGCTAGCTGGGAATGTAGTTTAGTTATAAAGTCCTTATCCAGTACATTAAAGGTGCTGAGTTCTATCTCCCATACTACAAAACAAACCAATGAACTAAACAAATGAATAATCAAAAAATACAGTGAAGAGCAGGGAGAAAGAAACACTTTGGACATAGTTTAAATGGAAGAGAAGTACATGCTGCCTGAGTCCTAGGGTAGACATTAGCACTCCTCCCTTTATAAACCTTGAGAGCAAGTAATGTGGTTTAGAGACCAATATTGAAGGTTAAACAAGAAGAATCAAGGCAGTAGGAGCTTTGGGCAAAAGGTACACACTATCTCAGATGGATCAGTATGTGGATGAGTATGCTTGGCCACAGCTGTAGCTCACCAGTAGTCCTACTGAATAGTAATAGGTTTTTGTTTGTGTTTCTTGGGCAGAGTGCAGTTGGGGCCAGAATGGATGTCAACAATGAATGAGTGAGCGAATTAAGATCTCATGAATATTGAGTACTCATGAATATTTAGTGACTTGTATATTTAGTGTACATGAATAAGAGCTCAGGTGTCTCATATATATTTAATATTGCCTGAAAGTTAGTTACATTTTAGTCCTTCCATCCTTTTTATATTTAACACATATATTCCATATTTCATATTTTCTTATTGTTATATCTCATGCTTTCTGACCACGTTGAATAAATTTTTGCTTTCTTATTTAGGCCTAATACCTCCATAATGATTTATCATGATGAATTTAAAAAGGAAATTGAGGTGTGTGCAGGAGCTTCTGAAAAATCAAGAATTTTTTTCCTGATAGTGCAGTTATGTTGTGTCTGGTATATGAAATGAGGAATCTGGAGCCAGGTAGCACTGCCAAGTAGTATTTGTTGAATCTTTGTAAAGCCCAAGAATGGAAGATAGAACAAGATGAAGTTTGTTGCTGTGGTTCATTAGGAGGCATGACATCTTCAAAAGAGTGTTGAGACATCTGAATAATGATACTACTCACCAGGCAGATAGAACCTTGTAGGGAAAAGTAAAATCAAGACATGGAGTGGGAATCAGACACCAGATTATAAACAAAATCAGCCTGTTTTCCCTTTTCTGAGGGTAAGTGCATCTCAGGTCTTAGGCAATCTTTTCCTTGGCCAGTATCAACAATTCTGTGTTAATCCTTTAAGAAATATAAAGATACTTTAACATTATAAATAAAAAAAGTTTTAACCGACATTAAGTCTAAAAATGTGACATTATTTCATGAAGGGGACAAGAAGTTTTAGACTCTTAGGGATTTTTTTCAAATGTAAGGAAGTTTTTAAAAACTAGCAAGGCCAGGTATAGTGGCACAGACCATTAATCTAAGAACTCAGGAGACAGATGCAGGAGGATCTCTGTCAGTTTCAGGCCACCCTGGTCTACATAGACAGCTTCAGGACAATCAGGACTCTATAGAGTAATGTTGTGTCCCATAAACAAATGTATTGGCTGGTCTTGTGTATAAACTTGACATAAACTAGAGTCATTAGAGAGGAAGCAAGCCAGTAAGCAGCACCCCTTAACGAACTTTGCATCAGATCTTGCCTTCAAGTTCCTTCCCTGTGTGAGTTCCTATCCTGACTTCCTTTGGTGATGAACAGCCACGTGCAAGAGTAAGCTGAATAAACCCTTTCCTCCGCGACTTGCTTTTTTAGTCGTGGTGTTTTGTTGCAACAAAAGACAACAAACAAACGCAAAATCAATAATAACAACAAAAAAAATTAACAAGTACATATTAGAAATGTTTAAAGTATTGAACTTGAGGAGAAAATTACAACTTTTTATTTTTGTGACCATGTGTTACGTTAGTATTTTCAGTTAAGCATGTGGACAGCATTGCTTTAGCAAAAAAAATATATTCTAAAGATTTACTTTACTTTTATTTTATTTTTTTTTTTTCGAGACAGGGTTTCTCTGTGTAGTCCTGGCTGTCCTGGAACTCACTCTGTAGACCAGGCTGTCCTCGAACTCAGAAATCCACCTGCCTCTGCCTCCCAAGTGCTGGGATTAAAGGCGTGCGCCACCACTGCCCGGCAAAGATTTACTTTTAATATATATATATATTTTAATATAAATATAATATATATGTTATTTTTATATTTATATATATTTATATATTTTATTTTTATATTTTAATATAAATATAATATATATAAATATATATGTGTGTTTGCCTGTATAGATATATGTGCAATACATACATGTCTGGTGCCTGTGTAGGCCTAAAGAACCTGTTGGATCTCCTGAAACTGAAATTACAGGCAGTTTTGAGCTGCTGTGTAGGATATGGGAAGTGAATTTGTGACTTGCATACGGCAATGGCATAGAGCTATCGACCACTAAGTTGTCTCTGTGGCTCCTAAAATATTCTTTCTTCTAGGCTTTTCTTTACATATTTTGCTCTGATGTTCTCAAGCCAAACTTTGTTTACCTTTACTACTGTGGCACCCAGATTACCCAAATCAGGAACTAGAAGTCACCAGATCTTTCAAACCTGTTATTTTGGATTGTTTATATTTTTATCATTATTTGAACATATGTGTAGGCATGTTTGGATCTAGATGGAGGTCACAGATCAACTTCAACTTCAGGTATCTTCTTTCAGTGCTCTCTTTGTTGTTGTTGTTGTTGTTTAATCTTGTCTGAAACAAAGTCTAACTATGTAGCTGTGAGTGGGCTGGAAATTGGTGTGTGGACCAGGCTGGTCTTGAACTCATGGAGATACCCTTGCCTCGGCCTCCTGAATCCTGGGATTACAGATGTCTAATACCATACCTGGACACCTTTCTTTTTGATCTAGGGTCACTCATTGAATTGGGAGCTCACTGATTCATCTAGGTTAGCTGGCCAGCAAGCCCCAGGATCTTTCTGCTATCACTATACAGCTCTGGGATCTAGACATGTGCTACCATGCCCAGTTTTTTTGTTTTGTTTTGTTTTGTTTTGTTTTGTTTTGTTTTGTTTTGTTTTGTTTTTGATATGGTTGCTAAGGATTGGAACTTCATGCCTGCATGACAAGACTTTTACCTACTGAATCATCTCTGTACCCTATTTTTATTAGTTTTAGATAAAAGCTCACAAAAACAGATTCTCATGGCAACTCATAATGATTCACTTTAAAATTATTTTTGTGTAAGAAGGAAGGATTCTTATTCACAAAGACTTGAGGGAAAGAACCCTGAGAAAGAGACTGTCTTAATGTCTCTGAAAAAAAAAATCGGAGTTTCTGATTGACTTACTGTGATTTTTGTTAATGAAACTGCATCTCACAGGTTGTGGATAGAGCACACAGTAATCACACCGTAAAATGACATTGAGTTTGACAACTGAGTGGAGAAACCTGGAGGACTACAACAAATCCTATCGAAAGCAAGCATGAATAACCACTCTGCCATCAGGTTCTGTTTGCAGAGAGACCTATGTCTCTTGAAATATTTAATGTGATTGTCATTAAGGAAGGTATGCTTAGGCAGCGAATTATTTGAAAACTCATTTAAATGCCTTCAGGTTTTCTTAAGTAATATAGGAAAAGAAAGTATTTTAGACCTTGGTAGGATGGGGCAGGTAATCGTTGTGTTGTGAATTGCCTGATGCTGCCTTTCATGAACCTGTGAGTCCTGGGGAAGAGGCGTGGGGTCACATTTAGGTGCTGTGCACTGATTGTGTCCCTGTTGCTCTATATGATCTTGATGTTTTTTCAGTTTACAGAAAGGCCAGATGGAATTATTCCATGTGGACCTTACGGTTCAGTAACCAATACAGCATGATAAATTATAATTCCTCAACATATACCATTTTAGTTTTCTTTATAATAGTGTATTTCTCTTTTCTTTTACAGAGTACAGGGAGGTTGGCCTAAGATAGAAATAAAAACATGCATCCATTAGGATGGTATAAAAATAGGTATTCAGCTTATGTGAGTTTTTATTCAGAACAGTGTATTTCAACATACACTAGTTCTTGTTGGCAAAGAGATGTTTGTGTATGTGTGTAAGTCAAATAAGTCATTGTCATAGTTTAAGACTTGCTTTAATCACTTTAATTTCTTATTAAAATAAATATATATATATACACGTATATATATGTATATATACGTGCATATATATGTATATATACACGTATATATATGTATACATATACATATATATGTGTGTGTGTATGTGTATATAGTGTATGTATGTATGTGTGTGTGTATATATATATATATACATATATATACATACATATATATATATGTATGTATATATATGTATATATATATATATACACATATATACATATATATATGTATATATATATATTTGCCCTCATGCTGGAATGTAGTTAAAGCAATTTTGGATCAGTCCAAGAATGTCAGATAAACCCAGAAGCTTGACCAGCCTACTCATCTAACAGAATAATTGTCAGTCCCGTACTATCCTGTCCAAACTAATCTGTGTTAAAGAAAGAGATAATGATTTGAAACATGACATAGTTTCTAGCATGGTCCAGACCAGTAAGCTTTAGGTAGGAAGTCATAAGTTTTCATACTGATGAACTGGAGTCGGGAATTGACCTTTAGATGGTTGTTAGTACATCCTTGGTTAAGAACAATGACCTATAGTGATAGTTGCTTTTGGCTCCTCAACTAGGTACTATTTCTTATACTTCCTAAAATAGTAATTTACATGAATGAAGCAAATGTATTTTCAAACTAAATTTTTTTCATTTTTATGCCATGCATTTGTGTCAGGCACATTCTATGTCTAAGTATTTTATTCCATAAAATAGAGAGGGCCAGCAGTAGGGTTAGCAGATAGAACATGAGCTGAGCAGTTAAGTTTGAATTTCAGGTTAGGAGTGAAGTTTTAGTATAACCATTATCTGCATGTGATACACTTACAGTAAAATGTTCTTTGCTATTTTTCTATAATTTAGATTTAATTGGGTATTCTTTATTTAATTTTGCTAAATCTATGACTTGTCCTCGTTAGTGGTAAGTATCCTCACCTCACCTGTCATTTTGCTAAATCTGATAATTAAGAGGATAAATATTGAGGGGGGAGTTATAAATGAATGGAACAACATAGAATTTAAAAGTGAAAAGGGCTGAGGTGGTGGCTCAGTCAGTAAAGTTCTTGCCATACAAGCACAAAGACCCAAGTAAGGATTCCTCATCAGCCATGTAATACGGCAGGCATGATGGTAACACATCTGTTTTTCCAGCACTGAGTAAGCAGAGATAAGATCACTAGACCTTGCTCCCAGGTATTCTTACCTACTCAGTGAGTCACAGGTTGAGTAAGAGATGCTATCTTTTTAAAAAAGCAGAAAGCAATAGATTAACCTCTGGCCTACACATACACACAGACACACACAGAGAGTCACACATAGACACACAGACACACATATATTAGCATATACAGACATGTCTGTATGTATACAGCACACAAAAATCTTTGAAAGAGAATTTAAGATGAGAGATGAATAAAGATGTGTTTATACTTTTCAGTAAAATATTGTGGAAGCTATGAGAGATGAAGGAAAGAAAGGAGGAAGGGAAATGGGAGGTGGAATGTAATGTTTGTTATACCATTCAAGTATCATCAGTGGTACCAGATGTTTGAGGGCTCAAAAGTGGGAAAGCCAGAAGTCACTTAGGAACTTCAAATCTGAGAGCTGCCTAAAAAGTTTTCCCAGTTAAAGTTGAAAGAGAAAGAAAGCATAGCATAAAGGAATAACCTGAAAGAAATATGTGGGGAAGTGGTAGGCCAAGAGGTTGGTAGGTATTCATAGAATATGTAATGAAAGCTAGGCATGAAGGTAGTAATGCAAAAGGGTGTTACGTAATATACCAGACTATATTTTTGTACTGACAGAATGGTTAATAGGGTCTTGCATTATGGTTATTATTTTTCATTCTTTTCAAAGATGTAGGATGGTTGATATTTTGTTTATTTGTTCTCAATATATGTCAAATTAAAGGTACATAAAACTTATTTCTTGTAAAACTCATACTGCAAAGGTGACGTTTTAGAAAAATAACAGTAAAACTGGAGTAGTCACGTTAGTGGATGAACAAAGTAGGCACAAGAGAAAGAATTGGTGCTCTGTCAGAACTGATCACTCGTTATACATTCAGTAGACATACTAACGAGGACAATTCCAGTTTTATATTCACTCACTTAAATATTATCTTGTCCACCCTAGGTATGCAATGCCACTGAAATCAAGTAGCTATCCTTAACAGTCGTGATTGAGGTAGATGTTGGACTTTTAATTCTGAAAGGTGAATTCTGTAAAGGTGAATTTAGGGTTATAAGCAAGTCTGAATGCCATGGAAACGTGTTAAACATAAATGGATATATGGCTACTTTGATCTCCACCATAGGGAGCTGTTAGAGAGTTAAAACTTGAGTGTAGTCAGATAGTAGGACTTTGTGTGTGTGTGTGTGTGTGTGTGTGTGTGTGTGTGTGTGTGTGTGTTAGAGAGATGATGATAAATTGGATGCTGCCAATTTCTTTGGTATTCTACAAACAACTCCTACTAGTAGAGTCCTTACTACTTTCCTGGTATTTTCAAAACCATCTAATGGGAGCTGACATACGGAAGCTATGAGGAGGTATGAGATGTAGGCTATGGGGTTGGGGTGGAGGGTGAAAATGCTGTGTGATACAGGGAGCAGGTGGCTGGTTCTGGAAATTAATCCTTAGAAGGGGGACAGGATGTTTTGAGAGAGCAGCTCGACCATCAATTTCTCTTCTTTTCCTTGTAGCTGGCATCTCTCTCTAGCCCATTTCTATTCAATTTTGCCCACGGATTTTCCTCTTTTCCTTCACTTAAGTACTTTCTGGATGATATACAGTGAGATATAACTCAGTGAAAACTGTGGAAAATGATGATGTTTTTTAGTCTGAAATCTAAAGTTCAAAATGCTTTCCCCTCATTTCTTAGAATATAACATTGGTCTAGACACTTAAGCATTCTTAGCTTTAGTTTCTCATCTATGAAATAAACATTGATACTTCATATGCTCTCTGTCTCTAGTATCATTGAAGATTAGATGTATCAACAAAAGTTTATTCTAGGTCTATGATGGCAGTGGTGGTTATTATTATTCTTTAAATGCACTGTAGTCTACTACATACCTTGAAAGTGAATATTCGTACTCAGAGCCCTACTTAACAAAGCTGTAGCTTATTTGAATTCTTAAAATGAAGTAAAAATTATTATAAGTATACATATTACCTTTTTAATTTCTGAGATAAAACACCATGACCAAAGTAGCTTACAGAATAAAGATTTATTTGAACTTATAGCTCCAGAGGGTGAGAGTTCATGATGGTGGACTTAAGGTATGGCAGCAAGAAAGGAAGGTGAGGGTTTATTTATTGAACAACAAAGCAGAACAAGCCTGGCACCAGTGAGACACTTCTCCCAACAAGGCTATGCTTCCCACAACTCCCAAATACTGATATCAATTGGGGACCAAGTATTTAAATGCCCAAGACTATAAGGGATCAAATCATCACAGTATGGATGCACTTTTTTTTTGCACTTGTATATGTTGTGTGCATGTGTGTGTACATGTATGTAGAGGGTCAAAGTCAATACTGGGGTATCTTTCTTGTTCCCTCTCTACTTTATTTATTGACGCAGGCTCTCTCACTGAACCTGCAGCTCACAGATTCATTCTAATCTAGATAGTTGTCAGCTTGCCCTGGCTATCTTTGTCTGTTTCCTGGGTACTGGAGCTACAGGCAGCTGCCACTCCAGCCAGGCATTTCTGAGGGTTCTGGGGATCCAAGACAAGGACTTTGTCCACAGAGCCACTTCCCTAGTTTCATAGATGAAAGTTTTGAAGAAGCTCCAGATTGTTGAGTATTTAATAACCTGCCACAATGCAATTATTTTTAAAGAGACATATAATAGTTCCTGGAAATATCTGAAATGCCCATCCTTTTATAGATTTTTAAGTATGCAATTTGTTCTAAATGTCTAATCTTGAATGATTAAATAATTTGCATTCTGTTTTCAATGGCATGAATTAAAGGCTAATTGAAGTGTAATTCTTTGCAGTAAAATTATATCATCTTTTATGTAGTACATTTAAAAATAGTCTATGCCAGTTCTAATTTTACAGTTTTATTATTTTAATTTAATGTACCAAGTAATTAAAAATTGGTATGAAGAGAGGAAGATGAAAATGATTTTTATTTAATTTCTCCTCAACAAACTGAAAAGATAAGTAGAGTGATGGAACAGTGCCCAACACAGTTCCTGGCACACAAAGATTATCATTAACTGTTCTTATGATGAAGGAGTTAAGTTTTAAGTATTTCTACACTTCGAGCAAAGCCACTATTCTCAATACTATATACAACACTAAGAACATAAGTTGATATCTTTATATTAAAATGTTTCCATACTGAAGTCACACAAGCACATGGTACTGGATTATTAACAATGTGAGGTCCTTTGGCTATTTTCCACTTTGCTCTGAGAGTAGGTTCTCAGGCCTAAGTTAGTAATACACGTTGAAAGATAACTCTGCATGTGTAGCTTTCATTTCTGTATATCTTGAAATATAGACTGTTCTTTGCCCAGAGCTCACTCCACAAAGCTCTATATATACACAGACAACTTTGGAAAGACAAAGATGGCCTTGTTTTCTAGTGCAGGTTGGCTAATATCTTTGGAGGAAAGAGGCAGTCCCTCCCCAAGTCACAAAGGGCAAGCATGTTTATTGTTCAGTCTAGTAAGACTCCTAACTGCCCACAGAAGGTCCAGGTTCCTTAAAGTCAGGGTTCCTCTCTTGTTGTACCACTTATATTTGTAGGTGTTGTTTCATCCTCACTTTGTCTCCTTCTCCTTGGGAATTAGGGGTTAGGCAAGTGGCTCAAATAAGGGCTGGTCCTTTTTGCTGTTGTTCACCACTATTGAATAGTAGATTATCCCTTTGTTTCTACTAGGAAGAGAATGAGCTCCGTAGGGTTGGATATGGAAGATACGATGAAATAAAAAACCTATGACTCAGAGTACTGGCTGAAACTATGAAGTCTCTAGCAGTCCTCATTTGGTGGATGTGGTTGGATGAATATAGGCAGAGGTACTGGAGGTAGAAGGAAGAATACATTTCTAGGTGAACAAGAATTCTTCTGAAGTTTGTAAGCAGCCTAAAGTCATTTGTGCTCAATGAAGCTGTAAATCATAGCACTGCTACATGTAAACTAAAGCTTGTTAGTTTATCTTTTAGCTTCTTGAGCCTTTTATGAGCACTTTACTTTAGGACCTTAGTATCTTGTTTAGTTTAATGTATCGAGTTCTCTGTAGTAACTGAAAGCAAACCCATTTTTTTTTTTTTTTTTTGTAGGACAGATAGGTACATGACAGAGGGGCAGTGTGCTTGCCGTTACCCCTCTCTTATATCCAGTCCTGTCCTCTGGTCTTTATGGTTTATAAAAATACTTCCCTAACAACACTTAGAAAATTCAAATGTCTTATCAGGCTGGTCAGAGGACTCTGGACCTAAAAAGTCTTTGTTCACTTTTACTTGAGTTTGAATGTATAATGTTACTTCTTAGAAACAGCGCCTTACCTTCTACCCAGCCACAGGGAAGCATGCAGGGTTGTTGCTTAGATATACCATAACTTCCTGCTAGCCAAATGGCTAAAAACTGCATTTTATTTATTCCCTAGGCACTTCTATCAGGCGGCATCGGATTCCTTTCCCACCTCCCAATGATGATCAGTTTTATACTGTGTATGACTTCAATATCAACATAAGTGTTGTCTTCTATGGGCGCACATTCAAGATTTATGATTGCGATCCATTCACAAGAAACTTTTTAAAGAAAATAGGAATCAAGTTGAACCCTCCAGGACAGCGTCCGTTCGATCCCTATATGAAGATGCGGAGAGAGGTAAGGACAGATACATGTGTGCCTTCTTGTCTTCAGAGAAGACAAGGTTATGAGAACTGTGTGCCTTTGGATAGAAAGGAAGACTAGATGGTGGCCACAGAACAGGAATGATCCCTCATTCTCTTCCTTGCTGTCTCCCTTCACCCTCACCCTCCAGTACTTTTTGGGAGCCTCCCTTCCAGCTGTAGAGTATTTAGTGAGCTGTGTAGGTGGGATAATGTCTAGGAGCCCAGAATTAGTTTTGTGGTCACCAATAGAATGTGAGTTGAGCTCACATTTTTTCTGCTTGTGTTTTCTGTGTTTAGTTGCCTATTTCTTCTGGTTGGAGAAAAAAATGTCTTCTGTACAACTTATTAAATAAACTGATCTTTGAGCATGCTCTTTTCTTCCTTCTTGGAACTTTTTTGAACTTGGATGCTGGAATATTCTAGAAGAGTGAAGTAACTGTGTTTTTTATTTCGCCCAGTTATGAGAGATGATTGAGTTTAAAATCTGGTCTTACTGGAAGGAACAAAGACTCAGTGTTGTTCTGCAGTTCTTTAAACTGATCACTTGACCCTAGTTTTCTCTTTTCCAGAAGGCTCTGAATACCATTGGTTAGGTCGCAAACCTAGCCAGGCTTCTTATTGGGACTAGATTGGAAATCTCTGGATTCTTACCCTAATTTCTATTATTGTTATTTATTTCTTTTTGTATTTTTATTTTGTATTTATTCCTTTACAGATTCTTGAGACAGGCTCTCACTATCATGGCACAGGAGAGTGTTGAATTTACTGTGTAACTCAGGTTGATCTTGAATTCACTGTCCTCCTGATTCTTAAATGTTGGGACTACAGCTGTGTGCTACCACTCCCCACTATTTTTTGTTGTTGCTGATATATGGCTACCCATAGCCAAAGATATAAGTGTTAAATGTACTTTGGAATGAGTCTTAACCTGCATCCAAACTTTGATTCTGTTTTTTAATCTTTCATTAAAAGTTATATGTGAGATCATTATGCTGTACCTGCCTCTTAGCCTCAGTAAATTATTCTTTGATGTTGTGGGCATACAGTCCTCCTGTGAAGTATATGTGTTGTTAGTCCTGGAATATCTAAGGCAAAATAACTTTGTACCACTGTAAAAGGTTTTTCAGGTTTGGACTCATTTTTTTATGTCTATCAAATGCCTTTAATAATAAATACAAATTCTTTTGAAGCCCCAGAGAGAATCTGAAGGAAAAAGATCCATATAAGTTATTGTTCCTTGCATATGGCTATATGTATCCACCAACAGTTATTGTATGATAGTGATTGTGAATGATGATAAATTATATGAATTGCATAAAATTCAACATATGGTGAGATTTTATACTTTTCTAAGGAAGAAAAAGTTTGTGGCAACAACTGCAAGTAAATACCAAGGAAAAGCAAATGTTCTAAATAATTTCCCTTCACACTTTGGGAACCATTTTGGCGTTCCATTAGGGCAAAGAAAACTCATGAATAAATATAGAAATCTTTGGAAAGTTAAGAGTTTAATAAGAGACTTTTATATTGGGTTTTATGGGTTTAGTTAAGTGTTTGCTGCTGCACTGACATGTAAAGTTAAGCTAGTTTGCTTAAACTGAACAAGATCTTAATGGTATATGATCAATAATGCATTTCTTGGCAGTCTTATACATTAAAAGCATTTTAATTAATGAAAGCAGAGGTCCCATAATTTCACTTAAATATCAAAGATAAGGATGAAAAAGCCTCTAGAAGGCTTTTTTTATTTTCTTCATAAAATAAGAGTGAGGCTGGACTGCCCTGAATAAACACAAAAGTTCAGGAATTTATAGAACAATTATATAATTCAATTTGGGATAACATTTCCCAAGTGAACCTTTCCTTACATAAGAACATCATTTGCTTATACCAGATAGAATGGAGGCAGCTAGATTCTAAGACAGGGCTAAGACATTGCAAATTCAAGGAAATATGCTCCAAGAAGACTCAATGTGTCTAGAGCAGAGTCTAGCCAAATAGGGTTTCTGTGTGGCGTGGAGGTTCTCCATTGGATCTGTTCCTATGTCCATTTCTTGGATGTCTGAAAATTTTTGAGCAAAATTAAACCACAGATATATTTCTTCCTCTTATCTTTTCATATACATACATTCATGCACACAGACATTAGGTATTTTTGGTAGAAAGACACATTTTTTAAGGTGAAAATATAATCAGCTTGGGAATGGGTTTATAAACCTTAAATCAATGCAGCTCAAATCTTAAATCAGTGCAGACCAGTGTTTGGAAAATGTATATACCAAAGTAATCAATATGAATAGATGTAAAATATTTGGGGCTAGGGTTGTAGCTCACCCATAGAACATTTCCACAGTATGTGTAAGATGCTCTGTTCAGTTATCAGCATGGAAAAAAAAAGATACTGACTATTGTTCATAACATCAAAATATTCCTTTGTTTTCCATTCTAGTCATGTCTCCCGAAGTCACCCTTTCTTGTTATATCACCTATACAGAAACAATTACTGTTCTGGTTTCTGTCACCATAGATTAGGTTTGCTAATTGTTAAAATATAAGGCTTTGAGAAAAGGTAACTTCAAACATATCCCAGAAATATAGTTTAGTATGTTAAAATGTTGTTTAACAAATTATAAAAAGCTTCCTAATATTTGCCTATGTTCTTGAGGTTAAAACTGACTGTAAATTTGTATATCTGTATGACATAGTATTTAATTGAAAGGTTTTTTTAAAAGGATGACAGAATAGTCTACAGAAAAAAAGTCTTACTAAAGTAATTGTCTGCTTCCCAGACATGACTACATAAAGCCTGCTACATTTCTGCCTCTTTCTCCATTTGTAGACATTAGAGTTTGTGGATCCCTTTCGTCCCTATCAGTCTTTTGACACCCTGAAACGATTCCTCCAGTTTGATGGGAAGGTTTTGCGTTTCTTCTGCTTGTGGGATGATTCAACCTCACTATTTGGGGATCGTAGAGAATTTGTCCTGCATTACTTCCTGTGTGATGATACTATTGAAGTCAGAGAAATACTGCCATCTAATTCAGGCCGAGATGCTATGTCATCATTCCTTCGGAGGAGTAAGCTTCCCAAGGTAAGCAGTTTTGAGTATGTTTGTGGGCCAAGAGACTTGAGTCATTATTTGGAATGGTGTGTGATGGCTCTGTGATGACAGTTGACATATGCTACTTGTTTTAGTTAGGGCTTCTATTGCTGTGCTAAGACACTATGATTAAAAAGCCACTTGTAGGGGAAAGGGCTTATTTATGTATTTATTTATTTATTTATTTTGAGCTTACAGTTCCACATCACAGTCCATCTTTGAGGGAAGTCAGGGCAGGAACTCATGCAGGGCAGGTACCTGGAGGCGAGGATACTGAGGTCATCTAGGAGTGCTGTTTACTCATTTGCTCATTGTGGCTTGTTCAGCTCACTGTCTTATAGCGCCAAGGACTATTTACCCAGGGCTATTCCTACCAACACTGAGCTTTGCATTTCCACATTAATCATCAAACAAGAAAATGCCCCACAGACTAATTTGATAGAGGCATTTTCTTTTATTGTTGTTAAATTATTTTATTTATTTATATTCCAAATGTTGTCCCCCTTTCTGGTCCCCTCTTCCCGAGTTCTTCACCCCATCCCTCTTCCCTTTGCCTCTGAGAGGATGCTCATCCACCCATCCCTTCATCCCCTCACCCATCCAACCCATACCTCATCCCCCCACCTAACCCTCACACCCAGCTTCCCCTTCCCTGGGACATCAAGTCTCTATAGAATTAGGTACATTCTCCCACTGAGGCCAGAAAAAGCAGTCCTCAGATACATATGTGCTGAGGTTCGTGGACCAACCCATGTATGCTCTTTGGTTGGTGGCTTAGTCTCTGAGAGTTCTGAGTGAGCTAGGTTAGTTGAGACTGTTGGTCTTCCTAGGGTGTTGACCTCCCCTTCAGCTCTGTCAGTCATTCTTCTAATTCTTCTATAGGGGTCCCTGATACCACTCGAATAGTTGGCTATAAGTATGTCCATCTTTCTCAGTCAGCTGCTGGGTAGAACTTCTCAGAGGATAGCCATCCTGGGCGTCTGTCTGCAAGCACAACTTAGCATCAGTAATAGTGTCAGGCTTTGGAGCCTCCCCTTGAGATGGATCCTAAGTTGGGCCTGTTACTGGTTGACCATTCCTTCAGTGTCTGCTCCATTTTTGTACCTGCATTTCTTTTAGACAGGAATAATTCTGGGTCAAAAATTTTGAAGGTAGGGGATGGTCTCATCCCTCCACTAGGGGCTCCATCTGTCTACTGGAGGAAGTCTCTTCAGGTTCCATCTCCCAACTGATGGGCATTTGGCTAAGGTCATCCTCATTGAGTTCTAGTAGCCTTTCATATCTCAGGTCTCTGGGACTTTCTAGAGGGTTCCCCCCACCCCTCTCCCACACAGCTTCATATTTCCATTCATTCTCTTGGCCCTCTTGGGCTTCTCTCCTATCTCCCTGCCATGCCTTATCCTGCCTCCTTTCCACTCCCCCTTCCTTCTCCCACCCAGGTTCCTCCCTCCTTCTACCTCCCATGATTATTTTGTTCCCCATTCTAAGTGGAACTGAAGTATCCTTACTTGGGCCTTCTTGTTTAACTTCTTTTGTTCTGTGGGGTGTATCATGGGTATTCTGTACTTTTTGACTAATATCCACTTATCAGTGAGTACATACCACACATGTTTTTTAGGGTCTGGGTTATCTCACTCAGGATGATATTTTCAAGTTCCATTCATTTGCCTGCAAAGTTCATGATGTCCTCGTTTTTAATAGCTGAATTGCATTCCATTGTGTAAATGAACCATATATTCTGTATGGTTCCATTTTTCAGTTGAAGGACATCTGGGTTTTTTCCAGTTTCTGGCTATTATGAATTAACATAGTGGATCATGTGTCCTTCTAGTATAGTAGAGTGTCTTTTGGGTATATGCCCAGGAGTGGTATAGCTGGGTCTTCAGGTAAAACTATTTCCAATTTTCTGAGGAACTGCAAGATTGATTTCCAGGGTGGTTGTACCAGTTTGCAATCCCACCAGTAATGGAGGAGTGTTCTTCTTTCTCCATATATGCTATCATTTGAGTTTTTTATCTTAGCCATTCTGATTGGTGTAAGGTAAAAATGTCAGGATCATTTTGATTTGCATTTCCCTGGTGACTAAGGTTGTTGAACATTTCTTTAAGTGCTTCTCCGCAGTTCAAGATTCCTCTGTTGAGAATTCTCTGTTTAGCTCTTTACTCCATTTTTAAATTGGGTTATTTAGTTTTTTTGGAATCTAACTTTTGAGTTCTTTATATATTTTAGATATCAGTTCTCTATCAGATGTAGGGTTTGTGAAGATCTTTTCCCAATCTATAGGTTGCTGATTTGACCTATTGACTATGTTCTTTGCCTTACAGAAGCTTTGCAATTTTATGAGGTCCCATTTATCAATTCTTAATCTCAGAGCCTGAACTATTGGTGTTTGGTTCAGGAACTTTTCCCCTGTGCCCATGGGTTCGAGGCACAGCAGGAATGACACATAGATAGGCCTGTATTAGAATCGTGGATCTGTCTTTTGATAGCATGTGAGCATGGGCAAGCCATTCATGCTCTTTGAACACACATTTCCACATCTTTAAAATGCAGTTAACTACTTCCATAACTAGAGGGGTTAAATGAGATGTTATAATAAGAGCCACTATCTGAAGACCCATTTATTAATTCCTATCAGTTTACAGAGAAGCAATGTTGCTTTTCACAGGTCTATTTTGCATTTCATTTCTAATTTAGATAAAATATTTAAACATTCTTACTGTTTCTGAAAAGGTTATCAGGAGCACTCATTTCTTATGCAAACAACCGCTGGCCATTCAATCCTCACAGGAGACTCTCCCAGATTCTCTGTGCCTTCTGCCAGAAGTCCTGCTGTGTTCCTTCAAGGCTGTGGAGGGGGTGGTAGAATTTGTTCCTGAGGGAGCTCTAGAATATGCAAAGCAGGCCACCAGGAGGTATCTGGGAAATCTGTTTTTAGAATGTCTTTGAAAAATAGGTTAAATATGAAATAATGATGCACCTGACATTTGCAGTATATCTTATCATCAGTAGCTTCACTGTATTTATTTATTCAACAGATATTTATTGAGTTGTGTGTACCACCTCTTGGGCTATGATGAAAAAGAAAATGGCTTGTGTCTTTCTTGCTTTGTATAGTGTAGATTCTCATGGGGTTGAGATCCAGAAGAGATGGGTATATGCTGGATACTCAAAGCAAGGAGTATATTGCTGAGATGAGAGGGTTGCAGAAGCTGACATTCTGAGAGCAAGCTAGGTTGCCAGGTCTACTTCATTTCCTAAGCTTAGGACTCCATGACATGCTAGACAGAACAAAGGCAGGTAGTAAGGAGCCAGTGATTCTTCTTTGGGGATGTTTGCAGTTTAGGAAATAGAAAAGATGCCTGGTTGCACAAAAATTGGAGAAATATTGAAAGTATCCCAAGCCCATGGTATATTATAACTGTTAGCTTTGTCACCCACATCAAGTTCCCCAAAACAATCACTCTGAGACTTCTTATATATGAATAAATGCCTAGCACAAAAGCCTTGAATCATTCCCTGACTAGCTTATCACTTAATCATCCTGTTATTCTATTCTAAGTTCTGCCATGTGGCTGGATACCTGGTCCTCAGTATTTTGCTGCTGTCTTCATCAGTCTACCAGGGTGAATCTGTCCCAGAAATCCTGCCTCAGCCCATTGGCCAAAGGCTTTTTTATTGACAGGTGAATTTTCTGTATATTGCATAAAAGATTCCCTCTATAGTGTATGGGGAACAAAGCAAATGTCTACTTATAGTCTTGAAGCCTGGGTGTGGTGACATAAGCTTTAATCTCAGCAGGTGAGAGTTAACAGAAGAAGATCAGAGGGAAGATCCTGAACTACATGAGTTTGAGGTCATTCTCTTGTGTATGAGACCTTGTCTCAGAAACAAAACCAAAACAGCAAAAATGCTGAAAACCTATAGGATGGAAGTGTTTGAGGAAAAAATGTGTATTTCTCAGGGCCATGAAGGATGTGCAGCGGCAGAATAAGAGGAAGCTAGACTGCATGGCTTCTTGCAGATGTTAGGAAAGAACCATGCAATGCACACTTCTGGAATTTATTCTGAGACTGTACCATCTCTGTGATGGAGACAGATACCATGTTTTGGTTTTATTTTACAGTTTGGCCCACCCGGAATCTATCAACCAGGCCAGATAACAGATCGAGCAGTTCTCAATGTGTATGGGGGTTTGTCAGAATGGCGAGCAGATGGCTACTTGTTGGATAAATATCAGGTGAGGATCCTGGTGTTTTATTACTGATACTCACTGAGACTTTTGAGAAGCCTGGATACTGGGGTGGATTGTATATTCTTGCCTTGTGAGCTAGTGAATGAAATCAAGAAATAGAGAAATATATACATTTTTATTGCCCTTTGTCAGTAGTAAACATACTTAAATGCATATAGAAATATATGCCTTGTATTGCTTGTGCAAGTGCTACAGTGTTCAAATAATGCTTAGATAGCCTGAAAAGACAGCTGAGTGGGGAAAGTGCTTGCTGTACGAATATGAAGACATTCATATGTACAAAACCACTCCACCCAAAACATATATAAATTCAGATACAGTAGTGGTCATCTGTAATCCCAGTACTCCTGTGGGTGGTATAGAAAGGAGATGAAGGGGAATCCTCAGCCACTCAAAGGCTAACTGGTTTGGCATACACAGTGTCTAATAGCAAAATACTGTCTCAAATGAGATGGAAGGTAAGCATCACCACATCCGTGATCTGTGCCACATGTGCATCTATATTCAACATGAACCGTGCACATATGTATACAACACATATCATACACACATATATACAAAAGGATAAAAATTAGATTTTAAAATATAGTTATAAATGATATAATTAAACTTAAAAAAAAATCTCTTCTTGGGAAAAGGCATGTAGTTCTTGGGCAGATCCATAGGGCCAATGCTATCTTCCTCTGTTTTATCAGCTAGGAAAAGTAGAGCAAGACTTTTACACAGACCGAGACCTGTCTATAGGTGCCACCATCAATGTATGGGGAAGAAAAGTCCTCCTCTGTGACTGTGATGAGTTTACCAAGACCTATTATAAGACAAAGTATGGAGTCGGTAAGTGATAACATTGGTTAGAAAATATGTTTAATACTTTGGCTGCTTTATGCCCTAGTTAAGATTTTACTTTCGTTCTCTTCATATTCCTAAAAATAAACTTCTAGGAGCAGAATCATTGTCTAACATTTCCATGTTAGTGGAAAGGAAACTGAGGCCCACCAAGCTCAGTTGTCCAAGGTTATGCAATAGAAAGAGCCAAGAATTAAATTACCTCATGTCAGAGGCTTCCGTTTCCCCCTATAAGCCTTTCTTGCTATAGTAGTTAGTATTATGGTAGGACACTTGAACTAAAAATATTAAGTCTCTTGTTTTCATTTAATTTTTGCTTACCACAATGGATGACACTCACTTGAGTTCTCTAGGGAAGTCTCTTGTATACCAGTTAGCTTTGCATTTCCTGGTGAGGCCCAGCTAGGAGTCCTGTTTATCTTTTCATAGGTATTAATTCCATTCTAGTCAAGGAAATGCAGTTCAGTGAGAACTATTGATTTATTAAGTACCTACTTTGTACTTAGTTCAGTGCAGTAGGCTAAGTTTATAGACTAGAAAAGGGGATCTAGGACGTGCAGCACATTGCATAATATTATGAGAATCTAGAAGCAGGCCGAGGATGTGCTATAAAATCTAATATCTAAACCTTCATTTATTAAACTCTCGGTCTCTTGAAGTTCTGCCAGTCAGCTCTACCCACTTCCTAAGCTTTGTCTCTACCCATGGTCTGCATATCTGCTGCTGTGGGAATGGATAGAATTTGCTGACCTACCAGAGTGGAGTTTTAAATCTATGTGATGGTACCTAGTTCTCCATCTAACCCTCCTTCAGTATTTACAGCAAATTGTTACTCACCCTTCCTCTATACCTACCTCTGATGCCTAATGTTCTTACATGAAATGATTTATATTTGCAAAAAAGCTATCCACATCCTTATCTATTCACTCACTCATTCATTTAATTTGAGACAGGGTCTAATCCTATTGCTGAGACTGGTCTTGAACTTGCAATTCTTTCACCTTAGCCTCCCAAGTAACTTGGGTAACAAAGCAGGTTATGGTGCCTTGCTAGCTACTTTAAGTCAGTTTTTATATTACTTGTGATACTTAATTCAATGTAAGTGCTATGCTAATAGTTGTTACTGTTTAAGGAAAATGACAGGAAAAACGTGCATACATGATCAATACTGATACAATGCTTTTAAAACTCTATGGTGAGCTGAATTTGAGCATGTGTACTTTGCTGACCTGGAGGATTGATGTGTACTTGTGTGAACTGTGGCGTATTTACTTAAACATTCTCTCTGAGTGGTAAGAGGAAGCTGAACAGCAATAGCTTCTTAAAAATAAGATGCTTGGACGTTTCGTTTCATTTTGGCATGTTTTTGTTTCATTTATCTTTTGCTTCTTTGTTTTGATTTTCATTTTGTGTTTGTGGAAGGGGTTGTTTTATTGTTTTTAGAGAGAAGGACTGGAATATAAAGTTATATTTGGTTATAGTGGTTAGGGAGGTGAGAAAGATCTGGGAAGAGTTAGAGGAGGGGAAAACATGGTCATGAAAAAGTTATGAAAATACCCAAGATGTTTTGTGTCTAGAATAAGAGGAGGCCTGTTACCTACCTTGCGTGTGTTTGCACTGTTAGAGATTTCCTGAGAAGCTATATTCTGAGGGAAAGTGCATAAAGAACACTAAGGGATTAGAATAAAAAGGACTTGCGGTTGTACTAAGGGAACTTGTTCTAGCATGTCTACATTCTAGATTCATGAACATGTCTAGATCTGACAAGAGTCAGTTTGGTGGCTGTCATCTCACTTAAATATCTAAGATTCATTATTTTATTAGACACAGTTAAACATATTTATTTGAAGAATTATAGACAAAAATCATCCAGGAATGTGCAGGTGGTAGCTGCTCTAGAGAAGCTTCTAGTGGATCATAAATCATCGGGGAGAAGAATTTGCCCTTAATAAATATAGGTATCTGTTTAGAATCAGTACACCTTCATTGGAAATTGGAAATTGGATGATGGCTCACTGAAAGCCATTAGAAACACCTGAAGATTACTTTCATTTAAGGATGTGGTAGAAGACTAACAGAGTACAGTAACAATTTCAAACAGCATGATTTTCTAAACAGGGAATTCAACATTTTGCTGATGTTTACTTGAGTTTGAGACTACAATATTTGCTTCAGGGAAAAACGAATGGTGTAGTGAAGCATCTTAGTAGCTTCTCCAGGGAATTTTCTGATGTAACGTGTGACTTCTCTAGTGTGTCCCAAACCTAGCTGTCCTGGGTATATGTATCTGTTTCAAGTGCCCTGTAGTCCTTTCATTCCAGCTAAACTGTCTTAGTGTTTAATTTATTTTCATCCATGTCCTTTGCTCCCTCTATAGATTTTATCATATTATACAAAAATGTACTTTGTTCCTTTAAAGTTAATACAATAGCATATCTTAAGAAAATTATGCAAATATAAAATTAGGATGTATTTCATAGTCACAGTGACTTTTTAATATGTCTCACAGCATGTTAAAATGTTCTATTTAACAAATAACATTACACAACATTTTTATTTTAAGTTTTAATACCACACTTAATGTTACAAATGACTGCAGATTACATTCATGGCAGAATCTAGAGAAGTGGATTGATATTCTCTAATAATCGTTACATTTACTTTCTCTGGTTTTTGTCAAGTTAAATGAATATATTTCATGTTACTTAAACATAGTTATTTCTGACATTTAAAAAATTAAAGAAGTGATCTTTATTTTTCTTCATTAGTGGCTATGCCATATTGATAAAAATATTTATAAGGATGAGAAACCTTTCTATGTACTATAACAGTTGACATAAACATTAAAAAGCAATTTTAATGAATAATCTGTTCAGTATTAATATGATGGTAAGGATGATAATTTTGCTCATAATTCATGTGGCCTTAAAAATTTGTAAGAAGGAATTTTGTACATTATATTTTAGTGTTATTGAAACCCAAAGCAGAACAAAGTGCCCCTAGTAATTGTGATCCTGGAAGAGAGCAGAGAGACAGAGACAGAGACAGAGAAAGAGAGAACCTGTTGGTGGGTGCATGTGTATGTGGAGGCAAGAGATCGATGTTTAGTGTCTATCTCCCTGGGTCTCTACCTTATTTTTGAGAAACAGACTTTCACTTTCACTGAACCTGGACTTTATCAGCTCTGCTATATTGGCTAGCCAGTAAGCCCCATCTCCTCATGCTGATATAAGCATATTGCCAGGTTTTTATGTGGATTGTTGGTATAGAACTCAGATACTCATACTTGTGCAACGACTTTGCCAGCTGAGCTGTCTCCCCAGCCCCCTGGAGAATCTCTAGTACATTATTGTCTTGCAGAGCAGAGTAATGTTCCAACTTACTTTAGGCAGAAAAAAAATGACAGACAAAGGAAAGGAGTTGGTCACAATCCAAAGACAGTTCATGGTTACCTTTTGTATTTGTGTAGAAGTACAAGGCTTGATAGAATTCTGAAAGACATTTGAACCTCTGTATGAGAGGCAGTCCCATAGAAATATGGGATTCTTTCATTTATTTTAGAATTTCTAGGAGATGGTAATTTCATAGATATCTTGTACAGTGTAACTCCTGTTTCAACCAGTGTGGCCATTTTGCTGCTGGTGGCTTGCCTGCAAGGATGGAGTAGTAGTTCATTCCCTCATTGTTGATGTGAACAAGAACAGGTAGAAGTCAATTGCTGTTTCTTATATATGAAGATTTTAAATAGATTCAAAGGCTTCTAGATTGCATTTCTTGTACTAAGACCAAAGTTTGAATTTTAACTGTGATTATCTAGGAATTTATGCTTTAGGTTATATATTTAAAAGATTTTTTAAATTTCTACTATCTTCTCTCTACCCTGTTTACCCTCTCTCTTTTGTTTCCATTCTACTCTCTATCACTGTCTTGCTATATAGTCCTGGCTGAGTTGGTACCCTCTGTATAACACAAACTGGCCATAAATTTAGGGCAACTTCCTGAGTCAGCCTTCCAACACTGGGATTCATAGGCATATACCACCATACCCAGTTTATAGGAATATTTTCTAATCATTGATTTTTGTGACATGTAAGACCAAAGCAGTAACATAATCATTCATTCTCAATGGTTTTGAGTGCTTATATTGAGATTAAGGTTGGACAAACATGTTAAAGTCCCTTTCATTTTCTATATTCAATGCTGCCAATCTCTGAATTCTCAGGACTCAAAAGGACGAGGAGGACACGGCAGAAGAAAAGTCGGTGATCAGTTAAGGAGATTGTAGCAGCAAAGATAGGACTGGTTTATGGTTTTATCACTTGGCCATGATGGACTTCAGAGTTTTATACCCCTCCCCTTCCCCCGCCCCAAGCACCCATAGAATTAGTGAGAATGGTTGCAGACTAGAACTTTGAGGTTTGACATAGCATACTTCACAAATTGTTTAACCTACATAGTGACTACAAGCAGCTTTGAAGCTAAGGATAGTTGTATAATTTTCAAGGTTCTTCATTTTTAGGGGTCCTAGTCCAAAGCCCTAGCCTAAATGCATCTTAATAATCTGGCTTTCTTTGGCTTGAAGCATTTGCTCAAAATTATGTGAGCTTCAGATTTCCTAAATTAGATCAGATGAGGCAAACCTTGGGGTAATTAATTGGTGACTTTCCCTAATAATGCTTCTATCTGAGATGGCAAGTAGAGTCATTCGACTACATTTCTATACACAATCTCTCTGAATTTTGTTAGAATCTACTCCGTCATGGTTAGACATTGAATTCACATATGTGTACATGTCATTTGGAATTAGAGAAATCTGTATATCTGGAAGACATGAATGTTTCAGTGTCTACCCAAATACCAGCCATTGAGTACATTTTGGGAGATGCTTTGGACAAAAGCATGCACCTTTTCATTTGCTCAACGTTTCTGAGTACCTGAAATAGGCAGGGTAGATGGGGTGATGAAAACCCAATGACAACCAACTTCTTATTCACATCTGATTCTGTGGCTTTGTGAACATATGAGAACTATCCAGGAAGATGTGATTTAAAGTTGAATTTTGAGCCAGGGTTTCCAAAACAGATCTATATGATGTTATAAAAGTCAAGGGTGAGGTAGTGGAAGAGTTCACAGTTTTTATACACTAGATGGCGCTGTGGGTGCAGAGGAAAGCTCAAAATTGGTTCTTTTCTTACTTAAATTTGTGGCAAAAATGAGGTAGTTAAGAAAACAACACTATGTTTAAAACAAGTAATAAAGGCTGGAGACTATATTCTTAATGACTTTGTGATTAAGAATCACAATTTTTGGCTAGTGCACTCTAGGTGTAGAGTTGTATGTGTATGACCCCTGTTGGAAGAAATTGCTAAGGCCCTGATGGATTTTCTGGTTATATAAAGCTTTCCTGCCATTTCTGTGCTCCTTGTACTAGAACAAAGGTAACAGACAGTAGTGATTTTGATGTAATGGTGAGCAAGGATAGAGTCTATAGCAATTCAACTTTGAAAATTTGAGCTTTTCTCTTATTACCAAGATGTCTTTTTAGTTGCAAAATAAGTATTAGGAGAGGATCAGGAGACTGGGTAAGGACACACTGGTTTCCCCCTTTCACCCAGCCAGTGAGAAATATTCGATGGCAGTTCCTTTGTCAAGGCGTCTGCTGTGAGCAATTTCTCTTAAGATGGAACAGTACTCTTCTGGGAATTGTACTTCAGGAAATCTCACACACAGGCAACTAAAAATCTAAGAAAAGTTGAAAGCTGAAAAGGTTTTCAAATTGGAATTAGAAGTGGCTTCACCTTCTTAGAGTTTTGATGAATTAAAAGATGCACTTCAAAAAAAAAAGATGCACTTCAATTATACAATTAGACTCTTTTACATAACAAATTGATGGGTATTTTTTAATGGTGTACCAAAATGTGGATTCTTTCTTCTACTTAGAAGTTTGACCATGGAAAATAAAAGGAAATATTTATATTTGTAGACCTCCTTTTGTTCACAATTGGAACTCCTATCAAGCTTGAAGAAGATATAGACAGTGTTCTGTGTGTTTTAGTTTTGTTTTAGGAGGTGTTCAAGAATCTCCTTTGCCATTTGTGGTGGGTCAAACACAGTGACTTAGATAGATCAGGTCAGTATGTTATTTTTTCTAAAAAGCACAGTTGCTTCTTAGAGACTACATAGCCTCATAAATGACTACCTAAGCACTTCTACGGGTATTGAAAGTTTGTCCCTATCTCTCCTTTTTTACACCTGATAAGTAAAAATTAAAGTGAGCAGTATTGATCACATCCCGCTTCCTTTGAGAGTAGAGAGTGGAGCCTTAACTCTTTGGGCTTCTGCTTCATTACAACTACAGTTATAGTTTTATCTTGAGCAATAACATGAGTGACCTGGATTTTATTTTTCTGTTTGACTTTTTATTTTGAGGTTGAATTCGAGGTAAGGAAGAGAGCTTTAAAATGGATCCAAGGAGGAGCTGCTGGCAAAGGCATCAAGTTAAAATGGAAGCAATCAGAAGTCAGTTCTATTTGGAAAATAATTTTTATTAGCAAATATTGACTGAAGATAGGAGAAGGACAAATTGCAGGTTAAAATATGGAATTTATGGCATAAGTTTCAAGTTTGAGTTTTCATATCATTGAAAAAAATCAAGGGAAGAGCAAAATAATATTCACAGATGGGGATGTGAGGACAAAAAAATTAAATGTTTACTTATTTGACAAAGATTTTTCCTTTTTTTTCCTCTTGCACCGATGACTATTTAAGTGAGCTCTGTGGTTTTTATAAACATGATTAAAATCGACTCTCATAGGACTTTACCGTATTTTGTTTGAAAGAGTTTAAAATAGTCTACAAAATCTCCATGTTCATCTTGAAATAATAATAGATCTTTCCAAACAGCTATAATCAGGGCAAAAAAACCTATTGATGTTCTGTTTGCCTGTGTTTTGTTGTAGATGACTTTACTCCCATTTCATGTAAGCCTCCTCCTCTTCCAAAGATAGAAAGGAAATACCCACCTTACACTGGCTTTGGGTCTGAAGAGGATTCTTTCCGATCCTGCGTAGGCCTCAAGCCCACACCTCATCGGAGGAACTTCAAAAAATTCATGGAACTAGACAGGTGATTATACTCCTATCTTTTCCAATAGTGTTTGGAATTTATGATATAGCCCTCCTGTTGCAAGAGGTGTTACACAGCTCATCTGATTTTGAGTCCAGGGACAAGTTACTATAGCTTTCTAATGAGGTTGATGAATGCCCAGGTATTGGCAGCTTCTTCTTTGAGTGCTTATTTTGCTGTGTTATTTGGCGATCTGTAAGGCATATCACTTCTGTTTGTCTGTCTGTCTGTCTTTCTGTCTCTTGAGGAAATAATGAAGAAGAGGAATCAACAGATTTCAAGGATCAGAGGGTACATGCTTTTGGATTTGTGGGCCACATAGCCTCCATCACAGCCACTCACATATGACATTATAGTGTGAAAGCTACATGGACAGAATGTAAACACATGTGTAACTGTGTTCCAATAAAACTTTATGGACACTGACATTTGAATACCATAAAACTTACATATTGCAATATATTATGCCTTTGATATTTTTCTTTTTAATCATGTAAAAGTGTACAAACCACACTTAGCTCAGAGGCATACAAACAGGTGGCCAGCTGGATCTCTCTCACAGATTTGGGTTTGCCAATGCCTGCGAGAGAGATTTCAATAGTTTATAAGTGTTTTTCAACTTGTAATTTTAGAAAACTCATGTTACTTTGACTTGAGAGATTTGGTTTTAGTTCAGTAGGAGTAAACTGCTTAGATTGCTGAATGTACTTACAAAAGATAGATTTTTCCAAAGTATCCCTAATGTACATGAGGCACAGTCTGCTCCCGAATTGTACATGGAGAGTGTGAGCAGTGGCTGTAGCTACTTTTTGGTCCTTCAGGATAGCAAGACGTGGATTAAAAAATAAAGTTAGAGAAAATTGTGAGGAAATATTGCAGGATGTAAACTAAAAATTGTAGCTCCGAGTGACAGAGATTATGGGCTGGGAGATGTTGGGAGAAAATGATAAAGGGAACATGAGTTAAGACTTGAAGAACAAAAAGCATCCTGAATTTGGTCAAACTGAATGTGGTCTCATGCGGTTGTCAAAAATTTGAAGGAAAGCGAACAAAATGTTATGTTCTGTCTATAAAAATGGCTTGACTGTCTGGCTGTGAATTATATAGAATGTGGCAAAGGCCTTTGCTGTGACATGATGTCATTTGTCTTTCAAGAAATTGGTTTATTTTTTTAAGACTTCAGGTTTTTTTTTTTTTTTAATTTTAAACTCTTTGCTTCTCAAAATGTGGTCCTCATACTTGATAGCATGTCAATTCTTGTGATTCTTTCTGGATGGACTGAAAAAGAGATGAGGTGAGACCCAGCAATCTCTTTTCACAGGCACCATGGGGAATTGGGAGGCACACTGGTGTTTGAGAATCAACTGATTTTTACGAGTAAGAGAGCCATCAACATGCCCATGCTATCTTGTTGATAATAATATTCTGGTTTGGTTCTGGGGTGGACTTTGATGGACTCTTTTTCAGTAACTGCTATTTTTAAGGGCCACCTGGAGGATGTGGGCAAGAAGAATGTCCCTATTGTAAAAGAATGCGGAAGTTTTCTTATAAACTAAATAATGTGAAATATTATCCAGGGTGTTACTTCTGGAACTCAGGGAAAAATAGTTCTTTGTGGGTAGTTGACTTAGTTTCTGTGTCTGCCCTTTAAAATTGTCCTCAGGACCCTGACTACAGATAGAATTGTACATGTAAGTAATACTGTTGTGTTTGGAGGTCGGGGATATAGGCACAAATGTCTCTAATTTTATTTCTTTTTGTCCACTGCTTGTTTTGTGTCAGGAATATACTTCCTTCAAGCTCCCCCCTACACAGTGATTTTGTTTCCATGGTAACTGGCACAAACTGTCTTCACAGGACTGAAGTACTTTGTTCTCTGTGTGCCCACAAATACTCTGTTGACTATCCTTGTAATAATAACAGTACTAGTGATAACAAGCAGTTAGTAGTTCGCTGTGCATTAACTACTTTAATAAAATCTGATTTCATATAATCCCTAAAGCCACCATAGAAGAAAGCAGGTTATATTCTTGTACCCATTCTTCAAAAAAGGAAAACAAGACTCCAAGAAGCTCTGTAGCTTGTCTGAGTTCACAGCTAGTGTTTAGTTTAACTAGGAATCAAATCCAGGGAAAGGCTACTTCTGGAGTTCACCTTCCTTGCCATAAAATTCGTACTTATTACATGACCTAGGGATTACTCACATATGGAATAGATGGGCTCCTCCAAACTAAGAGCTCCTTGAAGTAAGAGACTGGCAAATATTTCACCCAGTAAGAAAAGGTG
This sequence comes from Rhabdomys pumilio, assembly GCA_030674055.1. NCBI lineage: Eukaryota > Metazoa > Chordata > Mammalia > Rodentia > Muridae > Rhabdomys > Rhabdomys pumilio. Next base: position 117,479,368 of record JANHMN010000005.1, on the reverse strand, counting down.
CAGATGAATAAATATAGTGGTAGGAAAAGTGTCTGCTAATCATGTTCTTTTTAAAAATTTTATGTCTATTGTATCAGTGTTTTTCTCCGTGTCATATGTCCACCACATTTATATTTGGTGCTTTTGGACTTTAGAGGAAGGCATCAGATCTTCTGGAACTGAAGTTGTGGGTGGTTGTGAGCTGCTATGTAGGTGCTAGGAACTGGACCTAGATCCTCATCAGAAGCAACAAGTGCTTAGCCATCTGTCCAGCCCCACTCATACAGTTTATAGTGAGGAGCCAAAGTAAAAGGAACAGAACAGGTAGCTTCCTAACAGGAAAGTTAGCATCCCATACTTCACTATTCTGACTCTATAGCTTCCAAAAAGTTATTGTTTTAATATTAATATTTCACTGCTTTCAGACCTTGTCCAGCTATTGTTTCCACAAACCACCCACTTAATTTTTTCTATTATTACTAAAAAAAAAAAAGAGTCTTTATATGAAAACTGTGTATTTCTAGATCAGTGGTTCTCAACTTCCGGGGTCACAGGGGTCAAAGATATTTATATTGCGATTCATAACAGCAGCAAAATTATAGTTCTGAAGTATCAATGAAAATAATCTTGTAGTTGGGTATCACTACCTTATGAGGAATGCTATTAATGGGTTCCAGTTTTAGAAAGGTTGAGAACTACTGTATTAGAGGTCTTATTGCTGTTTGTTGATTTTTAGAAAGTTTATAGTTACAGTTTGTTGTAGAAAGGATGGTCAACAAATATGTTCCAAAGACCTGCTGTGTGATAAGCATTTATTTACTTAGGAGCTTGTGATAGATTCACCAGTGAACAAAGCAGCCATGAAAGTCCACCTTCCCTCATAAAACTTTATTCTAGTCAAGGAAAATATGCAAGAAAGTAAAAACACTCAAGTACATCAAATAGTATATGCCATTTTTCTAAGTACCACTTTAAAAAAGAAAACTTTAATTTTCTATGTAAAGGATCTAGGAGTGTATAAATGATGAATATTTCCAGTTGCAGTTTTCAGCAGTGCTCTGGTTGACCTTTCTGAGGAAAAGAAGCATTAGAAGATTTGACAAGAGAAATGACTTGACCAGGCTGGCATATTGGAAGAATCTCACCAATGCAGTGTGAAGAATGGATTGTACAAAGACAGTAGTCAATTTAAGACAATCTATGAGACTGCTTCATTAGTCCAAGAGAAAAATTATCATAGCTGGATTATACTGTGGCAGGGATGAAATGAAATGGCAGATCCTGCAAGTAATTTGAATGTAGCGCTAGTAGAATTTCCTAACAGATTAGATATGAAGTGTGAAGGAAGTGAAGAGCTACAGATAGCTCAAGGATTGTCTCTGAGTAATTGGAAGGGTGGAGAAGAGATGGCAACCATTGAGACAGGCAGGACTACAGGTATAATAGGTTTTGGAGCAAGAATACAAGTTCGGTTTTAGGACAACTTGAGATGCCAATTAGATATGAAATGAAAATGGGTTATGTGTTAAGGGTGTTCAGTAGACAGGTCTGAGGTGGAGATGTAAATTTGGAAGTCATCAGCGTGCAATTAGCATTTCAATTTAAGATGCCAAAATTGGACTAAAGCTTTCAGATTGTGTTGAATCACCAAGGATGAGTAGGTGTCAAGAACTACATGAAGAAACCTGGGGCCATTCCAAATTAAAAGTTTGGAGAAAAGAGGAGTCATGGAAGGATGATTTCATGAGGCAAACAAGGAGATAGGAAACACCTAAACTTAAGAAAATGCATAATGCAGTGAGCCCAGTGATCAAGAGTGCCACAGAAGAAGTTACTGACTAGAAAAATTAGATTGGGGGGGGGGGGGGAAGACTAAGGATTGGATTTGGCGTTGTGGAGTTGATTGTTAGTTTTTGTAAGTGAAGTTTAGGTGAAGTAAGCTTTTGCTGATAGAAATAAACATACGTGAAATGGGAATGGGCTAGGGATTTGACTTACTGACATATTTCGGGGCTTTGGTGCCATCTCCCACATGGGGAAGACAATGGGAAAGGAACAGTAGGGAGATACCAATGCAGTAAAGATAGATAACATTGGACTGTATGTAGAAAACATTAAGACTTACATCCTAGATGTAAGAATTTACAGTTTGGTTTGGGACAATACATTTTAAGATAACCAGCCAAGAGTACAAGACTGTATAGTTGCTAAATTGGGTGTGACATCATGGTTGATGCAAGAGATGTGTGTAGATGATCACCTGGGAGGGTGGAGACTGATCAGAAGGGTTCAGGCACTTGATAATTCATTTATATGAAGAAAATATTTGAACACACTTGGAGTGTTCTTACAATTTGCTCTGCAGACCATCTTGTTAGACTCCCTTGGTAACATATTAATGATGCAATTTTTCTTCAAATATAAGCTCACTTGTGAGCCTATATATCTGGAGGTGAGATTATGGATTCTGCATATGTACAAAGTTCTTCAGGTGACTTTTATGCATGCTAAACTTCATGAATGACTCGATTTTATTGAGTAGGTTTATATTACCAGTTGAGATCTGCAGAGTATGAACATTAACAGGAAAAATGAATGGCGTATTCAAATATTCCAAGTAAATATATGCACTTGTAAACTTAAGTTCTAAGATGTTAAATTTAAAATAGTATTGATTTAGAATAGATCTCATTCAATTTTATATTGATATTTTAGGCATCTGTAACATTGTATTTCTTAAGAGAGGACTGGAATTTTTCATACTTGTAAGTTCAATAGGTACCAGAGAGGAAGATTAATACAGTATAGATGGCCCAAATGGTTATATAAGGCTCATCTGAAGCCTTGGATCTGGACACTTAGGAAAATCCAAATTATGACCTGCCCAGGATGCTCTGGGATAAGCCATACAAACTGTTGTGTTCTGTCTCACCCAAGGCCTCAAGATAGCAATCTTGCCACTGTGCTTTTCCAGCCTACCTTCCTGTACAGTCTTAGGAAGAGATGAAGGCCCCTGCAAATTAGAGATTCTTTTTTGTAGTTCATATCAGTGTGGACACAAAGACTGGATTTCAGAATAGGGGAAGCTGCAAGTGATGACCACTCTTAGAGTTGTAGCAGAGAGGTGATGAAGTGATGAAGTGATGAAGGGATGAAGGGCATGGTTGATTTTGTCAGATCCTTCCAAGGGTATTGGGTTTTGATTATCTTACTATTGGAGGGCTGACTTTTATTGGCTGATAATGGCAGTTGTGCTTCTACCACAGATCATGAGTTAGTTCACTGTTCTTGCAACCAACTTTGGGAACGATTTCTTTCACTTTTAAATTAGGGTCTCACTGTGTAGGTCAGGCTAGCTTCAGACTTAGGAACTCAGTCTCAGTGCTGCAACTAAAAAGGTATTGTGATACCATTGCTTACCTGAGAAATTTTTTTAATTTTATTTGATTGAATCTTTAGCCAACTAATCATGCATAGAATTCTAAGTATATCTCTAATCTCTGTGAGTGTAACTTTCTGCAAACATTTAATATAATATATTATAATATGAAAATGTTATAGGGATAATGGTTAATAAGAGCATTTTCCCATGGAAAACATTAGATGTGTAATGGCTACATATATAAATAATATGTGCATTAAAATGGAGGCATGTGCATAATCTTTATGAAGGAGAAATACAGATGTTTTCCTTGAAGGGAGTTGAGGATGATCCTGGAGAGATGAAGTGATAAAGAGGGTTCTATATGAGCTTCAAGGCAGAAAAAGTTCTAAACTTGAGATGGGTATCCTAGGAACCCAGTAGAGGATGTCATTTGGATTGGCTCAGGCCGTTGTGCTAAATGTTTGTGTATCTGCTTGACAAAATTACTGTGATTGTTGACCAGCTTCATGATCAGAGAACAGCTGATTAGTTCACTTGCTTTGAGCAGGTCTTTATGACCCTTTTTTTTGTGTTGTGTGACATTTTGGTTGTCTACATATTCATGAGGTTGCATATGTGTACATGGAGGCCAGAGATCAACCTTAGATATTCTCCAGGAGACACCTAGCTTGTTTTTTAAGATAGGTAGCATGTTTATAAAAAGATATAAAAGGAATATATTCTATGGGGGTGTGATGAGGTATACGGGAAGGGGATGTCTCAGTGGGCCCATGCTGAGACATCCCTTCCCCCCTGAGGGACCAGCCATTCTAATCTAGTATAGAATAGAGTTTATTCAGGGCATGGGGAGGGGAGTTAATAGAGTAGTAGAGGCAGAAAAAGGGAGAGAGAGAGAGAGAGAGAGAGAGAGAGAGAGAGAGAGAGAGAGAGAGAGTGAGTAGAGGCCAACCATGAGCACGTGGAGGGGACAGAGGGAATGTGGAAGGGGTGAGGGGACAGAGAGGGAGCAAGAAGGCAAGAGAGGAACAAGAGATCAAGAGAGGAGGGGGCAAGCAGCCCCTTTTATAGTGGGTCAGGCTTACCTGGTTATTGCCAGGTAACTGTGGGGTGGTGATTAGACAGAATGCTGATAATAGGGTCTCTCATTGGACTAAGGATTAGACTTAGTTGGTTGGCCTGTGTCCAGAGAGCTTCCTGTCTCTCTTTTTCAATGCTGGGATATTAAGCATATGCCACCAAGGCCTAGTTTTCAATGTATTTCCTGGACATATAAAGAGGAGGAAAGATTTTTATCTACTGAGAAAAATATTTCAATGTCTATATTTAGAAACTTGATAATGATGTTTAAACTGTTTAGAAAAGCATAAACTTTTATATTAAAGCCATAGCACACCTTAATATTATGTATTAATAGAGGCTTACTTGTATAGCACTCTAACTCTCATATCTCTTCTGTTTAGCTTTGGAAACATAAGCAATATACTCCGGTATTTTGCAAAACTAGTTACACACAAATGTGCTGATGTGGACAGGATGTTTGTCATTGCATTTTATCTCAGCGATGACACAATTTCAGTGTTTGAGCCTATAGAGAGAAATTCAGGTAAGACCCTTAACTTACTTGGCATTTTCCTCAGAACACTTAACTGTCTTTCCTTTTTGCAAATTAGGGAATACAATCTTATTTGATAGCCTAGAAGATCTATGATGATAATTTTCTAACCAATAAATTTCTTCGTACAAAAATGTCTTAAGGGTGAACTGAAACATATAAAATGATTTTTTAAAAAACAGCTGTGGCTGGTTACCCATGGGAAATCCCCTTTGTCACTATCATTTCTTTTTCTACAGAACCTCCAGGCTTCAAAGTCATGGTTTGCCTGCCACTAGTCACACACTCACAGCCAGGGACCCCAGAGAGTGTTCCATTGTCCAGTTTATAAAGTCTTTGCCTGATTAAGAAAGAAATACAAGCTATACAGATTTAATCTTCAGAATCCATCTTCTGTGGTGCTTGTGTTTGTTCTGGCTATTGCCAGATGTCTTGCCCCTAGGCCTGTGGAATGTTCTCCAGTGTGTTGATCCCTTGGCTATTGCTGAGGACAGCCATTGACTTACAAATTATGGAAATGCAAGGCTCTGTTCTTTGTTTCAACATGTTTACAACTTTTATCTGTGCTGAAGACACACAAGAAAAACCAGTTCAACTGGCTCTTTGGGGAAAAAAAAGTAAAAACTTTGGTTTGTACTATTTGCCAATTTACATGTTATGGATGGTCTGATTAAGGCAAGTTTCAAGAAACCAGCGAGATAAAAAAAAAACCCTGGCATGTAAAAGTCTGAAAATGTAACAGTCAGGTCATATACTCAAGCTTCCATTCCCCGGTTAACATGCCAACAAGTAATACAGAATTTGTACAACTAAGTCAGGCCCCAATGGGATTTGATAATAGAAAAATCTTAAAATAGGAAACTGAATGAGGATGAATATATGCCAAGGTCTGAATGGTCAACAAATATCAATTTTGTACATTTAGACAGTATCAATGGGGCCAAGCAAATTGCAGCATTTGTAAAATACAAGACAATGGCTTTCAAACTAGTGACCACCACTGAGGACTTAATATTATCCTGAAGTTTCATAGTAGTAAGGTCGTCCAAAAAGAGGAAAATTTGGAGACAGGGTTTATGTGGGAAAGATTTATTTAAACAACAAATGAAACAAAACAAGCATGTGGAGGGAACCAAAGGAAGCCCAGAGAACCATCAGATTGTAGTCTCTGCCCCTGTCTCTCTCTCCCACATTGCTCTGTGTGTATATGTGTGTGTGTGTGTGTGTGTGTGTGTGTGTGTGTGTGTGTGTCTGTCTGTCTGTCTGTCTGTCTGTCTGTCTGTCTGTCTGTTTCTCTGTCTCTCTGTCTCTCCTTCCCTTCCTCTCCCTCTCTCTTTTCCCCACCCCTTCCCTCAACCTCCTCTCCCCTTGTCCCTTTCTTCTAGTCTTACTGCATAGCTCAGGCAGGAACTAAAGCTCATTATCTTCTTGCTTCAGCCTCCCAAGAGTTAGAATTATACATGTGTCATACCACATCTGGCTGCAGCAGGTCCTAACTCCTATGAAGGGCAGAGGAAAGGGAGGAAGTGATAGGTCTTAGACCTCAGTGGACTTTAAAAGAATTTCTGATAGACATAACCACAGCTGCCAATAGGAAGAATCCTCGTCTATGCAGTAATGGACCAATCTTAGTGTCCTCGCCTTGAACACCCATTTGCTGATGGCAGCCTATTGCAGCTGGGGCTTTCCTGTGGTAATATTCCCCTTAGTGGTTGATCTGAGAGTAAATTTTCATGACTCTCCACACATACATATACTACAATTCCAATTTTACCAGTGTCATCTGTAGCAGTTTGAACACCTTAAAAAATTCAAGAGTATGTAACAGGCAAGTGACAGAGCCAGGATGGAATATGGCTCTAAAGCCTGTGTCCTTCTGCCTCTTCTTCTGTTTGGTCTCATCCGGTCTCAGTTATATTCATAAGCCTGTAGATTTCAGTTCATATCAACAGATAATGGAATTGCCTGTTCAGCTCTGCCTTCTGTTTTCCAAGAAGCCAAGGAAAGAAAGTGAACAAACAAACACCAAGTAGTTATGCCCAGAAGAGAACAAACAAAACAAGGAGAATTCTAGAGAGTAAGCAATGTAAAAGCATTACTAAAAGAAACAGATGTTTTCCTACATTGTTGGGGAAAAAACAAAAGGAACCCTCATACTCAAGAACACTTGAATAATCAAATCTTCAATTTAGAAGTGGAGCATCTCACCCTTAATCTAAATGCTAGGTTAAGTGGGAGGCTAATCTGTAGAAATAAAGCCAAGTGGGCCTTTCACTCATGCCATGGAGAAGAGAAACTTGCTGGGATCCCACAGTCCAAGTTTGCTGCAGGACATCTACAAGATTAGGAAGAAAGAGAGGAAAGAAAAGCTGCAGCAGCATATTACTTTATTCTTTAGCGCACTCACCCAGAAAGTCCTTGTCATTTCAAAGCATACAAAGTAATGGGTTAATTTGCATACATGCATATAATATGTTATGATATTATTCATTTTCTCTGTTACCTTCTCTTATAACTTCTCTCTTTAATTTTATGTCCTCTCCCCTAAATGAAACTTTGAATGTAGTCTATTTGGCATCACGTGATGATCTCCAGTTCCTGCAAATGAGACGATTACATTCTTTATGGCTGAGTCAAACTCCAGTGTGTTTATGTGCCATATTCTTCTTAATTCATTCACTCATTGATGAATACTTGCAGCTGATCCACAACTTGGTCATTGTGACACACACAGGTGTACAGCTATCTTTTTAGTAAGCTGACTTCGAATTTTTTAGAACTGTACCCAGGCATGTTATATGGCTAGATGATATGCAAGATCTATTTTTAATTTTTTGATAGTGTGCTATGATTTCTATAGCAATTACACTAATTTACATTCTCACCAATGATGTTTAAGAATTACCCAAGAAAAAATGCTGTCTCTTTGCTCCATTCTTCCTTCTCACAATGCACAACATAGCTTTACAGATAATTTGTACAGTCTGTGTTGGAAGAGAAAGTAACTAAAGGCAAGTTGTGCTTCTTTTAAGAATAAAGCAACTCATGGGCTTTTATTCTGTTTCTTTAGGGAATGCTGGTGGGATGTTCTTGAAAAGAAGTCGTGTGAAAAAGCCTGGACAAGAAGTCTTTAAAAGTGAATTTTCAGAATACGTCAAGGCTGAAGAGCTCTATATTGGAGCCACAGTGAATATTAATGGTTACCTGTTTCGTGTGCTTAATGCCGATGAGTACACCTTAAACTACATGGAGAATAACACAGACAAGGTGAATAGACTTTGTGTAATTCTTGCCTTTCTGCCCTTTGCAGCATGTGTTTTCCTTTCTCTAGGGCATCTTCTACATCTTGCCACTGGCTTACATTGCACATTCACATATGTGGGCATGAATAATGGATCTGTACGACTTGGCCACAGGTCCCATCACAGAGGCCCAGCCCTTGTCTCCTCTGTTTACCAGCTTAGCTTTCCACTGCCCAGCATCACAGATTCCAGACTCCAGTGGGAGGCAGGCCCAGGGCTGAATTAGGTTTCCTGGATTTTTTGCTGATATTAACAATGTTTCTAGAAGGCAATGCAATAACTATAGGAAAGGAAGAAAATCTGGTGGCACACACTGTGACATCCCAGTTAATTGGCACAGGGGAGCTAAAGAGTCTTTGACTAGAACAGACAAAAACCCCAAGAGAGCTGAATACTTGCTGAGGTTGCTGGTCCCTGTAACAGTGACACCTGAGGCTTAAATTAGAATCTAAAAAGAAATTTGCCACAGTGAGCTCAAAGAAGTTTCTTCTTGCCATGTTGTATTTTTAATTTTTTTTGAGACTTATCTAGCCAGATAGCCCAGGCTGGCATTGAATTCATTGTCCTTTGGCCTCTCTCTCTTGGGTGCTGAGGTTACAGGCATATACCACCACACCTGGCCAGGTTTTTTTTTAACTTGAAACACTATAATGGAAAATTATATATATATATATATGTGTGTGTGTGTGTGTGTGTGTGTGTGTGTATGTGTATATACACACACACACACACATATATATATATATATATATATATATATATATATATATATATATATTTCAGTAAAAAGACCATGTATAAAAATCTCAGTTTTTAAATGTAGATTTGTTCAGTACTTACGTTCAGTACTTTCTGTGCACTTGGAAACCATTGCTTTGTAATTTAGGATTTTTTTATTTTAAAGTTCATTAAATAATTATGTGCTATTTATAGACACATAGTACATACTTTATCTCATTTATAAAGAAAGTACTCATTTGAGTTGCTAGGTGTCAAGACAGAGTTAGAGCCACAACTGGTGTATTAGGAGAAAGAGCTCTGTGGGATGAGATCACGAAGACACTGGTCAGGTATGATCCATGTGAAGTGAAAAGGCAAGGAACTAGGGGTAGCTAGGGAAAACTTTAAGTAGTTAGTATAGTCTAGAGAAAGTCTGCTCAAGGCAGATGAGGACCCTGGAACAGCTTACTTCTCAAAGAGGTTCAGAGTCATGCAGAAGTGACAGTTGAAGGCTGGTGGTTCAATGCCCTTCTCCATGTCACTGTTGCATGTAGCATCTTCAGGAGTCACTACACCACCTTTCTGCTTATACATTTAGAAATCTAGGTTATTCTAATACTGCAAACCTGTACTATATGATAGCTCTGGACCCAAGCAAGAAATGCAATGACTAAGCAGTTAGATTTCCAGAGATCACCAGGCCTGGGTTGGAAACTGAGCTCCACCCTAATACGTGAAAAGCTTTAGTTATGTATCATCTCTGAACTCCAGTCTGCTTATCTTTGAAATAAAGAATAACTACAGTGCTTTTTTGATAATGTTACTGTGGAGGTTAGATGTGGTAATTTGTGTAAGGGGCTTTAGCCCTATCAGACCCATGGCAAGCTTAGTCATTGTAGCTGTCATAAATCAAGGTTCTGATTCTGAACAGAACCACTACCTTAACATAAAACATACAGTTCTTAGAATTGCTTTGCCTGGGATTTTTTGACTTCACTGTGATGCAAAAGTGATATGCTTTCTGATAGAAACTATTTAAAGTCCTGAGTTTTGATCCCCTTCCAGCTAGTAAGTACTATATAGTCTAATCTTCTTACATGATACTGGGTGTGGGCAGTGATCTGCGGCTCTCATTCAGGCTTGTGATTATGAAGAGAAATAATCCATGTTTTACAGTGTGTAGTATTGCTAAGCTTGGAGTGTTCTGTTAAGTTAGTTACAGTTCATACATTTTCAACTTCAGAGATTTTCAACTTATCAGCCTATAACTTTATTAACACATAACTCACTGTAAATTGACGATTATCTGTGTATATTAAGCCATTCATGTGCTTTTGCTTTGTTTTGCTTTCATTACTAGAGATTGAACCAGAATCTTCAACATGTTAGACAAGTACTATTTCTTTCAGTTATATATCCAGCCAAAACACAATATATAGTTTAAAGGTATAAAGGGCTTTTATTCTTTCAGTATGATAAAGTGGGTAAGACATTACCTAGTATCAGCATCTCAAGTGAAAATTGCATCATTAAAAAATATTCTTATCAAGGGCTTTGTTAGAAGATAAAGATTAATGCACTCTTTATTACCAGTCTGAGTAGTCTTTTCAAATGAGCTAATAGATCCTATCATGGAAATAGATTAAAGGAACCGCAAAAAAGGAGAAGGGGTGGGGGCCTCAGTAGGTGGCAAACCTCCTGGATCATTTGATGTTTGAAGAGAGGGAACTTTAATACCAAAGTTGCATCAGTGTTTTTAATCTAAAATTTCATCTTCTTATTTTGGTTTTCTGGCTGTAATTACTTACAACCTTATGCTTTACTGGATTGAATAAGAAATATTCTTTCTAAGTCAAAAAGCTAATAACAAAGAAGGTGACAGAAACAGTGGGCTGCCAAGACAAAAAATAAATGTAGGTTACAGTGTCTGTGTGGAATGTTGACAGCCGGCTTTGCTATGATGAGTGATTTGCCTGGTGGCCAGCAATTCCAAGCAGGATCTGTGAAAATATCTGGGCTATATCTGAGAGTTATAAGAAGTTTATATATAAAAGTTTTAAAAAGACTGTTTAGTAAGCTTTGGTACCTGCTCTCCCTTAAAGTATAATGGTTTGAGATCTAGGACCTGGATTAATGTCAGTCCTTGTCCTAAAGCTTTGGTTTCTAGGTAAAGGCATGTACAGCTTACTTTGGGTTCATCATGTTGTCTTGCTGGTCTCCATTACCCTACTAAGGTACAAGAAAAAAATTGCAAAATATTCAGCCCTGAATGGAACATTATACCACATTCCTTCCTCAAGGTTCAGGGATCATTGCGGAATCAGAGCACAGAAACATTGTGCAAGGTAGAGGCAGTGGATGATGGAGAGCCAGGGTCTACTGGGTATAACAGGGCAGCTGCACACATGAGCACACAATGGTTGTGACAGCATGCATACAACCTGTGACCTGTGAAAGCCCAAGGCAGGTCAATCCCAGCACAGAAACTGGAGATTTGCATGAAATGCCCCCACTAGCCTTGGAGCTATTGACAGTTGTTAGCTGCTGGGGGAAGGAGTGTCCATTTGTTTTCAGAGCATAGCCTCTGGTTAGGCAGCTGTACTCCAGTGGAAGGCCACACATCCAAAAATACTTGAGTAGCACCAATTGGTCTTGGGTTAACAGCAAGAAAGTAAACACAGTTGGGTGAGGAGAGAAGGTGGGGGACCTACAAAGAGTTGAAGAAGAGGTGAACGTGATCAAACCACTAGTTCCCAAAGGATTAATAGTAAGGATGATAATGGTGGTGGTGGTGGTGGTGGTGGTGGTGGTGGTGGTGGCGGCAGCTTCTCAAAATTTCATGCATGTCTTTTTTTTACTCCTTCAAGTTTCCATATAGCAACTTTGAACTTGCCATAGAAAAGCTGAAGCAGGAAAAATCAAAATCAAGAGAGATCACACAAGTATTTGCAGCTGCTGACTATCATCACACGAAGGTGGTGTCTTTCAATGCATTCAGGTAAGCCATGTTCTGCTAGCTGTACTCTCTCCAAAGAATGGACATTCCTAGTGCTTTCCAGTCAGTTGGCTACATGGTTTTCTGTTAGCAATTGGCAGTTCTTTGCCTTTACGTGGCTTTGTACTCAGGGTTTGGCTGTAATATCCTAGTAAGTTTTATGGAATTACATGTAAGATGTTATAGGTGGGAGTAGAGACAAAAGTCAGTTCCTGATCATCAGAGAAAAGGTCATGTGCATACTTCAGTGTCTGCTTGTTTACATGCATCTGCATTCTGAAAGACAAAAGATAGACAGGCATCAATGGCTTTGTCTGAATATCCCTCAAGTTTCCAGTCATGTTATATACAACAGTAGTGAGAAATAGCAGATGAAATAATGAGCGATGTTTTCTCAAAGGTAAAATCAAATTCTGGGACTTCCCAGTAGCTGACCTAGGCAAATTCCCAAATAGCAGAAACACAGGGAGGAAATTCATTTTCAGGGTCTAGTACAAATTGACGTCTTTGCTTTAAAGCCAAGTGAATGGAGCATTTAGAGAATGTAAATTAAACTGCGGTGGAGGACTTTCTCTTTAGGCTGAGAGTTCTGGCTGCTGGAAAGAATACTAGCTAAAAGCTATGTAGTATATTGGGCTTGATGCAGTCAAGATGTAGGTGGGGAGAGGAGATGAGGGACCCAGATGGGCGTGGCAATGAGGACTTTCCAAATGCGTGTTTACAGCCGCCTGTTGCAGCACTACATGGTAGCCTGGAGCCTCAAGTTTTCCAGGAGTTCATTTGTTAATGTAATAGAGCTCTTTTACGGCTTCAACATGTTCTTTTGAGATGAGCTGGCAGAGGCCATATTTTTATTGTTTAGAATTGGCAAAGTTCTTGGATCAATAAGAATTTATGGTTCTTTGTTATCATGCATCATTATATATACATGTTTATGGGGCCCTATAATAGATAAAAATGGAAACAGAATAAATAACAAAGGTAATTACTCAGACTGTGAACTAATGGGAAGCACTGGAGGAGAAAACAAGAAATTTCCATCGGAAGTGAGGGAGTGGTTTTGCTTTATTACTTTGTATCCTTTTCAAAAAGCATCATTTCTCCCAGTACTCTCACAGAGACTATTGGAAATGTTTTCATGAGTTCACAAGGCCTTTGGAGAAGTACTTTGTTCAGGAAGGATCTTCAAGGAAGAGAAATTGGTCTGCAGAAGGAGACCTCACTTTTGTTGTGGATATGATAAAGGCACAACAAACTATATGATTGGAAGAATGGCCACCAGGCGCTGGGGCTTACAGAAAAAACAAGCAAACAAACAAAACAACCTCTTCATCCCAGAAGTTTCATAGCATGAAAACCAGCTCAGGTTACCACTGGCCTGAAAGACTCCTTCAGTAGCTTCCCTGCCTGCCTGGGCCTTGAGTGATGGGTCTGTTTATATTTCTATGCTATCAACTTTTTCTATAGCCCTGACTTTTGATCCCATTGGTTGACTTTCAGTTTTTCAAACACACAAAGCTCTTCTCTGTGTTTACATATAGTTCTTTCTGCCTATAAGGTCCTTACCACTATCCTTTCCAAGGAAAATTTCAAGACTATATTACCAGACTAGTTGTTTCTGTCTTACAATCCTAAGAAAATACCCATTGTTAATTTTAGACCTTTGTTTATATTTCTTCACAGCACATAACAGGATTTGTAATTGTTTTACTAAGAAACTTGTTTACGTGGAGGAGTGATGATGATGATGATGTGTAGACTTGGGTGCAGTTTCTTCTAATAGAAATGTGAACTTTCTGAGGGAAAGGACCTTGATGATCTTGTACACTACAGTATCTCTGGGCTTCTAGTGCTAAGCTGGATGCAGATGCAGAAACTGGATGAAATGAGCCACTTGGATTATTCCTGGATGCTCTAATTTAGAGGTTTTACTGCATGATTTGTATTAGAAATTTTTCTATTGCTACAACCCAGTGCCAAATGCTGAATAATATATGAGGAAAGGAGATTTATTTAGCCCCCAGTTTTGGAGGTTCAAGTTCATAGTGACTGTATCAGCTCTTGTCTGGTGAAGACCTTGATATAGTAGAGGGCACTGTGGTGGGAATTCGTGTAAGACAGTGAAGAAACTGGTCTTCATTTAAGAAACAATCCCCTTAAAAGAAATCATGAGAAATCCATGAGAAGCTTATTTATCTCTTCCCCAGGCAGTTCCCTTAGTGACCTAACCACCTCCTTTCAAGCCTTATCTCTTTAAAGATTCTTACTACCTCTCACATCACTACTCTTAGAAAGAATCAAATTTTCAACATGGAAAAGATGGCATCCAAACCAAGGCAGATTCAAAATTAAAGTATAGAATTATAGTCAAGATGTTCTGGTCCATGTTACATCTTCAGGTTTGACACTAAGTTTCTGAAATCTACTTCTGTACTTGGATTACAACCATAGGTCTCTGCACGTCTTCTTCAGTCTCCTCTTGTGCGTCTTGCATCCTAGCCTGGGCAAAGACAAAGGAATGCCATAGCCAGTCATTTTTAAATCTCGTCTTAATGTTTTGGTCTGTGCTTTTCCCAGATAATACTTTTCTTGTATGTGTATATGTGTGTGTGTGTTCTGGATTTTCTCTCTTTAGTTAACCTCATGGAGATAGGGACATTTGCTTTCTTGCCTTTAACTTTAGCCATACCATTTGTCATAGCACTGAACAAATAGTAAGGAGTCCATAAATGTTAGTTAAATGACTGCCTTTTATCTAACCAGGACTACTCTGTTTCTGACATAGAGATGTTTCAGTTGACATCTCTGTATTCATTCCTCAAGCTTATTGTTCTCTTGAAGTGTAGAGACCTAGAAATAGGAGTATCTTTGGACTCTCTCCCTATTGGATGTTCATTAGGCATCCCCAGATAACCATTCTTAAATTGACCTCATTTTATTCTTAAGATAAATTCATTCATTCATTCATTCATTCATTCATTCATTCATTCATTTGTGTGTGTGTGTGTGCATGTGTGTTTGTGTATGTGTATCTGAGTTTATGTATACCACATGTATGCAGGAACCTATAAAAGCCAGGAGAGGGTATAAAGTCCCCTAAAACATATATAGTTAAAGGTCATTGTAAGCTGGTCTGTGGGTGCTGGGAACTGAACTCAGGTCGTCTATAAGGGCAGTGTGCAATCTTGACCACTCAACCATTCCCTACAACCCTTTGATCTCATTCTCTTCTCACATTAAATTGCATTTAAGGACTGTATTCTGGTAAAGGTCATACGTGTTGTAGGACCAAAGATCTGCCTGGTGTCTTTCCCCCATCTTTGGGATTGCATTCTTCATTCCTCTAGAAAGGCTCCCTTCTTTCCATCTGAACTCTCATTGTTGCTGTTAGGCTTTTAGTCATTGTCCTGAACTTTGGAGAACAGAGTAAGTGATCTTCCATTTAAAACTTTCATCCTCCAAAGTTTTTTTCCCAAGTGATCCTCTTAAAAATCTGATTAGGTTTTTTCTTTCTCTAATGCCTGCATTAGCTTCATACTGTCTCTGGGACAGATCTTAGGCACTTGAAATCATTTGAGTTTGGTCACAGTCTGTTCTTTGCCTACCTTTTTATTTCTAATTTATTAGCATAATTTTCTAGAAGACACAATTTATTGAGCACTTACTGTGGACTAATAGGTGTGTTGAAATGTTATAAATGGACTTTGCACTGGGAAGCTCCTGTTGTTTACTTTTCTTCCTCCACAATCCTGCCAAGTACAATAGATATTTACTGAATAATTTAATGAATGATTCCATTTCTCTAGCAACGTTAAGTCTAAAGCTTGCAGAAGACAAATGAATAACTGATTCCTTTGCATCATGAAAGGGCCATTTGTCTCTGGCTTATTGAAGACAGGGAATTCTGGGCCTGGCCTTCACCAGAAAAAGCAGCATCCTTGTACCTCCTCTTCTATCCATACTTTGATTTCTTAGGTGCTTTCTGTACTCTGACATTCTGAAACTCTTACATTGTAGATTTACAATGAACCTGTCAAAAGTTCCCTTCTCTGATTAATGCATAGAAATGATAGAACACTATAGAAGCTTCTAGGCTTTGCTTCTGTGGCCCTAGTACTCTGGCATAGAGACCTACCTGCTACCCACCATGTACCTGGAACTGTAGGGCTTATACCTCTTGTGTTGTCCAAGCTCCTTATCTTCCCAAGAAAACCTTGGGATCAGGAGCTAAGAAACTACATCTTACCCCCTGGTTAATTATAGACTCAGTTTGAGGCTGCCCTGAGAATTTGTCTCAGTATAGATGTGCTAGAATATGAGGACAGGTCAGAAAGTCATAGACAATAGCTATCTTTTAAAAAGGTTTTCTTTTGTTTGTTGTTGTTTTTTAGATTTAGTTTACTTCATATGTGTATGCCTGCATGTAACTATGTGTAAGTATTTATGTGTGTTTGGTGCCCCAATAGGTCAGAAAAAGGTACCTAGCCCCTTGGAACCATAATTACAGGTAATTTTTAGGTGCCATGTAGGTTCTTGGAACTGAACCTAGGTACTGTGCAAGAGTTCTGTGTTCATAACTCCTGAGCCATCTCTCCAGCCCTATGGTTCCTTCTTTTCTTTTCTCTTTTCTTCAAGCAGTGAACATTTCTTTTTTACCTTGTGGAAATCACCTATTCTGTCTCAACCCTGGACCTGTTTCTCTGTCACCTTTTATTCTCTAAGAGATTTGCCTTCAAGAGCTACTGATTGTTATCAGAGAGAGTTCAGAAGGCCTTTCTCAGAGGGAGAGCTGACATCAGCAGGAAGCAGGACAAGGTCTAGGTTTCACAGGCATAGGATTTCATGTACTTGGGAACACAGATATGGTGAACCTTTCTACAATGGCATCCAGACTCCCAGCATAGGTGACAGCAGTATTGAGGACTTTGTTCCAGGGAGGATATAACTCATGTCTCCCAGCCACCTCTTTGAGCCTTATGCTAGCCATCAGGGATGACACCTGAAACTGTAGCTGTATGTATTTTTGATACTGTGCATGCTACTGTTTTATCACTACTTAGGTATAAAGCTCTCAAAGTATAAGGTCCATGCTAGTTCCACCTGTGTCTTTCCCAGATCCCTTTAGTGAGCATAGTAAATTATTACACAGCTCTTCTTGGGACTCCTATTATTAATTGAAAGGCCAATATTTCTTTTGCGAACATTGTATAATAAATT
This sequence comes from Rhabdomys pumilio, assembly GCA_030674055.1. Lineage (NCBI taxonomy): Eukaryota > Metazoa > Chordata > Mammalia > Rodentia > Muridae > Rhabdomys > Rhabdomys pumilio. Next base: position 117,462,158 of record JANHMN010000005.1, on the reverse strand, counting down.
CCTTCTAAGATTTAAAGCCTTGAGTAAATATTCTCACTTAAAAAAGTGAAATTTATCCTGAGAGAGATAGTATGCTATAAATAGAACAGACTGCTGATTTGGAAGTTAGAAAACCCAGATCCAAACCTAAGCTCTTTTATTTACAAGCCTGGTGGTCTTGGGTATATTACTGAACAATGCTCATCTGTGGAATAGGTATAACAATACCTACTACATAGAACTGTTGTGATTAGTGATAGATTTGTTACTGTTTATAAGTTCTTATTGTAGCACAAAGACTATTGCATGATGGGTACTCAACACAACAAGTCTTGAGCCCGTAAAAATAGAAACTAAGGAACATCATCATTTGTGGATGTAGGCTGGGGACATCATTATCATCTACTCTTGACTGTCTTCTACTCCAAGAAACTAGAATGTGAATGTACTTTGAACATTGTAATGACTTCATCCTGCTTTTCTGACAGTTGTCTCTCCCTTTCTGTGCTTTTGCTGTATCTTTATTTGAACTACTTTGATTACATTAGTCTTGGTTTGTTTCATTGCTTTGGGGTTCTGTGTGTGTGTGTGTTATATTTAAATTATATATATATATATATGTGTGTGTGTGTGTGTGTGTGTGTGTGTGTGTGTGTGTGTGTGTGAGTGCATGCACTTGTATGTGCATAGACCAGAGGAGGACATGTCTTTTCAATGCAGCTGTAGCTAGGGTGTAGGAGAGCAAGTCCCAAGATTCCTTTGGTCTCTACCCTCCACAACACTGGAGTTATAGTCACGGGTGTAGCCATATCTGGCTTTTTTCATGGGCATTAGGAATTTAAATTCATGTCCTCATGCATGTACAGCAAGCATTTGGATCCCCTGAGCTATTACTTTTTTCCCCTTTTGAGATAAAGGTCTTTCTGGGCTTAGAGGCTTCATGATCTTTCTGCCTCATGTCCCTCACCCACCAAATGACAAAATTACAGATATGTGGTCCTGTGAACATCTACTTATTATTGGTTTTTATTGTGAACTAATACCTTTTAAGGAAGCCACTAGTCTGTACGTGTAAACATGAGCTGTTTTGGATAAGGTAGTTTGTCCTTAATTTGTAGCATATCTTTTTGAGATGGGAACCTGGGCATGCATTTTTTTTTTTTGAAAATAACATTTCAAACCTTCCTGAAAACATAAACATAAAGTGTGTTAAGTTTTTTTTTATTGAATTCTGTCATTGATGATATTGTTTGTATTGAGGAGGAATTAGTTTTATAAACTACTTGTCTTTGGTTAGTTAAGCAGAAAAGGAATTTATTAAAAAAGATCCTGAATGGTTCACAATATCTTTGGAAGGGTTGGAAAAAAAGGTTTGTAGCTAAATTTTAGGAACAGAGCCCAGCACCAAGCTGTAGAACTTGTCTGATGAGAAAATAATCTCTGTTACCGATGACACCACCCACAAGTTATTGCTACACTTTGTATTTCTGCCAAGGGGTGGATTTTTACCACGCTGTTTTCACTACCTTGAGCCCTTTGTCAATCTGGCGTATCAGCCCCTTCTGATACCAAATGTGGCTTGCCTGAGCTGGTTTCTCATGTTACTGTCTTCTGAGGCAAATATTTTATAAGCTTCTTGATTGGTAGAATGTGGGTCACCTGTTTGTTTCTAACTGCTTAGGAGGCTGGAAAACTGAGCTCTGACTCTCATGTTGCCTGTGACAGAAAATATAATGTGGGAATTTCCCTAAATGAAGAAAGATTACTTAAAAGAGTACTCTTTGTCCAAAACTTTAGTTGAATGAATACATTCTGGAGATCTATTGTATAGCATGGTGATTATAATGAATCATAATGTATTATGTACTTGGAAACTGCTGATATTTTAAATATTCTTACCCCACACACACACACATGTATGCACACATATACTCAGGTAACTGTAAGTTAGCTGATGATTAATGAGCTACATTTAAGTCATTTCATAGTATATATTATATAACTATGTACATTTTTTATTTTCAATTATACTTTATAGTTGGATAAATGAAAAACTATATAGAAGACATCTTACTCATTGCCACACATACTGTAAGGATTGAAAATCCAAGCTAACATGAGCCAAACAGGCCATGCATATTTATGTTAATATTAGGGACTAAACTAGACTTGGCAAACCAGCCATAACACCTTGTTTCATTGCTGAGAATTCTGTTTTGACACACTAAATAGGATACAAAGCCCTCACCCATGCTTGACTATCTTTTCAATGTTTGGGAATCTAAGTTTAAATTATCTTAAAAGATGGTATTAGGTTAGATCCAAGTTCAAAGATTGAAAGCTAGCAATTATTTTGGTTGGTGTTAATTTTGTTTAATGCTTTTAAAGTAGGTGATCAGACATCAAAACCCATGTATCTCTCACTGTTGGGAAATAGACATTATACAGTAATCAGCAGTAGCTTAGTGCTATCTGTTTGCCTTAGACATGGTTGATTTTTCATTTTGTGATGTCACACATGAACACAGTATATTTTTTGTCCGTCTAATTACACACTTAAAGGCTGTTATTCTTTGGAAGCAAGGTCATACTATGCAGCCCTGGCTGGCAAAGGACTAACTATGTAGGCCAGGGTGACCTTCAATTCAGAGATTTCCCTGCTTCTGCCTCCAAGTGCTGGGATTAAAGGTGTATATCGCCACACCCAGCAAAGACAAATTTTAAAATTAGAAACCAAATATTATAAATACTTGAGAATCTCTTAGTAAATAAATGGACTCAAAAAGTAAATAAATTAATAAATGGACTCAAAAAGATGCTATTTGTTATAGCAACAAAAGTGATGAAATCTTAGGGATGCATTGGACCCAAAATAAGCAAGATCAAAAGAAAAACATTTTTTTAAACTGTATGCCATCTCTATGATAATGATAATGATAATGTTGTAAAAATTCTAGTCTGTTTAATCTGTAAATTTAAAGCAGTTCTAATCAGAATTACAAAATTATAAAATTTATTGTTGCTGTTGTTAAATTTGACTTTATTTCTCCGGATTATGGAGAAGAAACTGGCTCATTGGTTAGGAAGGATAAAGTGTTGAAAACATCAAAACAAATATTGATAAGAATATTAAAGTATAGATATTAAGAGGTTATATAATTTACAGATATTTTAAAACATACTTTTCTAGCAGAGAAATAAACAATACCAATGAAATAGAGTACCAAGACAATAAAAGATTCACATTTAAGGTCTTAAAAACATAGGATAGAAAGAATATTTCAAATCATTGGGGAAAAGGGTTAGTAGTAGAAACTTTGGTCATAATTCATAAGAAAGATAATTTTTATTTTATAGTTGAGGACAGCTTCTAAAAATTAAAAGAGAAAAGATTAACTGCCAGGTGTGTATGTGTGTATGTGTGTGTGTGTGTATGTGTATGTCTGTCTGTCTGTCTGTTTATATGTGTGTATGTATGTATGTGTGTATATATATGTAAATGTATATATGTGTTCATGTGTGTATGTGTGTATGTATATGTGTATATATGTATATATGTGTGTATGTATGTATATATGTATGTATGTGTTTGTATATATATGTATATATGTGTGCATGTGTATATGTGTGTATGTATATACATGTGTATATATGTCTATATGTGTATATGTATATATATATGTGTGTATGTATGTATATATGTGTGTGTGTGTCTAAAAGACAAAAAATGGACAGAGAAAATATTTATAAATTATATAAGAATTATAAGATTAATGTCTAGAGCTTATTAAAAAAGAAAAAAAACTCTCTAAAACCAATTGATAAAAGCAAATCAAAGACAAGAAGAGGCAGTTCACAGAAAAAATACAAATAGCCTTTAAACCTATGGAAAGATAGCCAAATGCTGATACAAGTTGAAAAAATAAATATATGTCCCACTGAAGTTGGCATTATTGTATTTTTCTCTTTTACTTTTTTTCTCTTTTACTTTTTTTATTAGATATTTTCTTTATTTATATTTCAAATATAATCCCCTTTGCCGATACCCCCCCAAGAAACCCCCTACTCAGTGTAACTTCCCCTGCTTCTATGAGGATGTTCCCCCACCCACACATCCACTCCCACCTCCCTACAGTGCCATTCCCCTGCACTGGGGTATCTAGCCTGCCCAGGACCAAGGGCCTCTCCTCCTATTGATGCTGGACGGGTCCCTCTATGTGTACCCTTTGGTTGGTGGTTTGGTTCCTGGAAGCTCTGGGGGTTCTGGCTCTTTGATATTGTTGTTCTTCCTATAGGGTTGTAAACCCCTTCAGATCCTTCAGTCCTTTCTCTTGACTCTATTGGGGAGCCCCTGCTCAGTCCAATGGTTGGCTGCCAGCATCTGCCTCTGTATTAGTCAGGCTCTGGAAAAGCCTTTTAAGAGACAGCTTTATCAGACTCCTGTCAGCATGCACTTCTTGGCATCCACAATAGTGTCTGTGTTTGGTGATTGTATATGGGATGGATCCCAAGGCGGGGCAGTCTCTGGATGGCCTTTCCATCAGTCTCTGTTCCACACTTTGTCTTTGTATTTGCTCCCATTCTTAGTCATCAGGGAAAAGCAAGTCAAAACAAGCCTGTGATTCCACCACACACCAGTCAGAGTGGCTAAGATCAAAAAACTCAGGTGATAGTAGATGCTGGCAAGAATGTGGGAAAAGAGGAACACTCGTCCATTGTTGTAGGATTGCAAGCTGGTACAACCACTCTGGAAATCAGTCTGGCGGTTCCTCAGAAAATTGGACATAGTATTACCTGAGGACCCACCTATACCACTCCTGGGCGTATACCCAGAAGATGCTCCAACATATAACAAGGACATATGCTCCACTATGTTCATAGCACCCTTATTTATAATAGCCAGAAGCTGGAAAGAACCCAGATGTCCTTCAACAGGGGAATGGATACAGAAAATGTAGTATATTTACACAATGGAGTATTACTCAGCTATTAAAAATAATGAATTCGAGAAATTCTTAAGCAAATGGATGGAACTAGAAAATATCCTGAGTGAGGCAACCCAATCACAAAAGAACACACACATAATATGTACTCACTGATAAGTGGATATTATCCTAAAAGCTTAAAATACCCAAGATACAATTCACAGACTACATGAAGTTCAAGAAGAAAGAAGACCAAAGTGTAGGTGCTTCAGTCCTTATTAGAAAGGGGAACAAAATACTCATGGGAGTTTTAATATTTTTTAAGACAAGGTTTTGCTATGTAGCCCAGACTGGGTTTGGCTCTTAGGCTCCAATTAATCTCCTGCCTCAACATTTCAAGTGGCTGGAACTCAGGTGTATAGCGCTGTATCCAGATTCTTCCTACCATTTAAAGGAATTGATTTTGCTAACTCCTGCTAGGTATGCTGTGGAGCAAATGTTCTACCAGTTGGAGTGTGAGTTAGCTCATCATTCTGGAGAGTAATTTGTAATATCTGTCTGATATTTGGGACCTTTTACCTAGTACTTAGACTTTTGGAGATTTTTTTCATTTGAACCTATTGACACATGGATTGATACTAGATTGACAGGATTGTGTATACACATGTGCTTGCATTCATGTAGATAAACATGAACTTAGTTGCAGCAAACTTTTATAGCAAATGAAAAATCAGAATGGCAATTGTAGGCAGTTAGGTACACTCTGTGACATTTGTATCTCTTAGTGATTAAAAAGAATGCTGCAGAATAGATATGGACATATGAAGAAATGATCAGTATTCCAGGGTTGGTTAAGTAAAGCTGCAGTAGTAAACAATTCCATAGTGTTTGGGAATTAAATCAAGAGGAGGTTACTTCTTGTTTACAGTTTCCAGAAAGAACTAGTGGTACATGCGGACAGAATGCTCTGGGCAAAAGTCAAAGAACTAGTGGTACATGCGGACAGAATGCTCTGGGCAAAAGTCAAAGGTTCCATGGGTCAGATAATCTTAAAGTGCTTAAAGTTCTTGTCCTATAGAACATAGGGGGCTCTTTTTGCTTTTAAATTATCAGCTCTTCATTCTTACAGCTAGTCTCCATATAAATATCATCATGACTGTGAACTGTCTTGAAATCATATTTCTTTTTATACGGATCAAACCTCAACATGAATGAGTTCTAGGTCACAAAAAGGACTGTAGTTTTACACCCTTTTTATGTCTTATATATTAGCTCAACAAAACATATGAAAATATTATCAAGATAATTTTTATGTATAAGAATCATTATCAATTCTAGATATTTAACATTAAATTTTCAGATAGGATGCTTTTTTTTTCCCCTTGGTTTTCAAATTCTTATCAGATTAACCCCCAAATTTGATCTATTACCTCTTTAGTGTAATATTTTATGAAGATTTTCACCCATCTCTGCATTTAAGCATTTTTATGTCACTTTTTTTCTTTTGGTTTCTGTAGACAGGATTTCTCTGTGTAGTCCTGACTGTCCTGGAACTCACTCTGTAGACCAGGCTGACCTCAAATTCAGAGATCCTCCTACTTCTGCCTTCTGAATGCTGGAATTAAATCAAGTTCCACCTAGTTTTTTTTCCTAAACCTTAGTTCATTTTGTTATTTACTCCTGTTAGTTATTTTATTTAAAAAATATGATATTTAATATTCATATATTTATATGATTAAATTCATCCCCATTCCCCTCCTTCCAGTTTCTAACCCTACCTCTCCCTTTTGTCTCCCAACTTCATGTGTGTGCTTCCTCTCCCTTTTCTATCCTTTACTCTTTCCCCCCCTCCTCTTTCATACTCACTGAGTTCATTTAGCATTACCTATTTATTCATGGCTGTTTGACCATCTACTATAGCATGGGCAGCCTTTCAGGACCTACATCCCTGAAGAAAACTCAGTCTTTCTCACCCAGCAACCATCAATTGCCAGTAGTTCTTTATCTAAGAGTGAGACTGCATGAGGTCCTCCCTGATTCATTCTTGGAGGTTTGCTGTCTTGATCTTGTGTATGCAGTCCCAGCTGCCGTGAGCTCATGTATGCAATTTGTGCTATCATTTCTGGCAAATACTATTTTGCTGTAGATGTCTACTCCTTCTGGCTCTTATATATTTGTTCCCTTGTCTGCAATGATCTCTGACACTTGAGAGAAGAGACTGTTATATTAGATGTCTCCTTTAGACATCAGTACTTCATAGTCTTTTATTCTCTACATGTTTACCAGTTGTGGATCTTGTATTAATCACCATTTACTATAAAAAGAAGCTTCTCTAACGATAGATGAGAGAGTCCCTAATCTGTGGGTATAAAGATAACAACTTAGGAGGCAGCTTATCACTATATCCATTTATCTTGATTCATTTTCATTTTGGTATAAAAGTTCTTTCTTTAAATATTTCTGTATGCTTATCATTTATTTACATCATTTTCTTTTGAAGTAAAATTTATATTTGGTGAAATATACAAAATTAAGTGTATATTTACTGAGTTTTGACATGTGTATATATCCGTAAGTGCCCAACATCCTCTTAAGAAATAATTATCATTATCCCAGAAATTTCTACATGTCTCATCCCAGTCCATCTCAATCCACATATCCCACTCAGGAAGCATCCAGTGTTCTGATATTTTCTCTTTAGATTTTTTCATGTTCCAGAATTTTATATAAATGGAAATATACAATATGTACTTTTGTGGCTTATTTCATTCAACATGATATTTTGTATTCATTTTATACTATTCTGTATATTAACTTTTAAAAATCATTACTTGCATAGATATACATGTCACAGTATATATGTGGCAGTCAGAGGAAAACTTGTAGGAGTTGCTTCTTTCCTTTCATCATGTGGGTTCTAAAGATTGAACTTTGATTCTCAGACTTTGTTTGATTTTTTTTGTTTCTTTTACAAAAACAAACCTTTCAGACAATCAGGCATAATGATGTGTGCTTATAATAGCAATTCTTGGGAATGGAGGCAGGGCATCAAAAGTTCAAGGCCACCTATAGACTACATGCTGAGTTTTAGGCCAGCCTAGGATATATGAGACCTTTCTCAAAAATTTAGTAATAACAGCAGCAACAACAAACAACCCTTTCAGACCTCTTTGAAAAAGGATTGAACTCTTATTTTTTGTTGCCAAGTCCAGATTGTTGATGTTTTAACAATGTTGTTAAAAACCCATATGCTACCTTGAAATCTCCAAGATATTCTCATATAAAAATATTTGAATATCAATAATCAGATAATTCAGATTATTATTAATATCTGAATATAAATAGAATATCCTTGATTTCAGCTTTCATTTCAAAAATGATTTCAAGTTTCTTTACTATTTTATGTGTATGAGTGTTTTGCCTGAATGTATGTATGTGTACCATGTGCATCCCTGGTGCTTGAGGATGGCAGAAGAGGGCGTTCCCCGGGACTGGAGTTACAGGTGGTTATGAGATGTCTGAGGGGGTATGAATTGAACCCCAATCCTTTGCAAGAGCAAAAGTGCTTTTAACCAACCAGTGAACCAACTTAACTGTTCCTCAGCTTTGACTTATTTTCACAATTAATTGATTATTTGAGTATTTCACAACATGAGCTTTGCTCATACACACTTTCTAGTTCTCCCAGATCCATATCCTTTTGACACCCCTCCCCCCCAAAAAAAAAGAAGAAAAAAATCCAATTTGTGTTGTCTATATACTCCCTGGAGCATGGTCAAACTCCCAGTGCCCAGCCTGCTAAATAAACTGAGTCTATCCCTCTCCACAGCTCTGCCTGAAATTTCCCTTTGTGAAGAGCTACACTTCAGCATCCTTATCATAATTCTTAAGACTTCTCTTCTATGGCTTTCTGTCTAGGCTGTTACTGGGGAAATCCCTGATCCTTCGGTACTGGTGTGCTACAGATGTTTCTCTTAGGACTGGACTCAATTCTTCATTTTGATTGGTTGTGGTTTTCTGAAATGGTTTCCATCTGTTGCAAGGAGAAATTCCTTGAGGAGGGATGAGGACTAGACCTATCTTTAAGTACAATGAAAACTATGACAAATATTTTGGATGTAGTCAGGGATTGTGCTGGTTTAATAAAGTGATAGTTTGTAGGTCCTCCTCCAAGATCCATGACTTTAATCCACTAGCTAAGTTTTCAGTACAAGGAGTGATTTCTCTCTTGTTGAGGTAGCCTGAAGTCCAATTAGGGAGCTGCTGGTTGATACTGAGACATGCATGCCACTACTGTACTGTTAAGGTTATCATGCCATGTTGGTCATTGTTGTGGTTCATAGGCATCATAGGGCTGTTGAGTGCTTCCCTCTTTAGGAAGTTTGCAGGACACCTTCTGATGCCATGAAAGCTAGCCCTCAGAGAGGGGTTATTCAGGCCACTGCACAGGAACTACTAGGCTCTACTTCTGAAGCAATAGGGACTTACCATCTCCAGGGAGAAACCAAGGGCAATTGGTACAGTCTATAATAATGAGTCGTGATGATGTGTAGCAAAGGAATTTTCCTTCAAGACATTTGGCTGTCAATTTCATAAACACTGTTTCTATGTTTGTAGAAGGTTGATTGAATTTTGATGACTTGGGTTGACTTTGTGTATTTGAGGACAGAATTATAGTCACTATGAAATAGAAAATTTTTGTTTATGAATATAGTATATGTGTTTTATAATATTTTAATTTCTGCTACTATTATAGTTTTATTAGTTGGTTTTTGCTGGTGATTTCAAATGCTATTGCTTTTTAAATGTTGGTCTCTATTTTCTTTTTTGAGTTCATGGATTCTGTAGTTTACCTTAGGTGTTAATTTGAGACATCATTTAAAATATGAAGACAAATGTGTTTCTTTCTAATCCTTATGCATTATTTCTTATTATATTGGCTAGTACCTGCAATGAAACACATAAGAAGTTTTTTCTGACATTACAGGAACACAGACATGTATTTCATTACTGAGTGCTTGCCTTGTATGAATTTTTGGTAGATGCAGATTTTATGTAGGATTTTCCCATAAAAGACAGACCTGTAATTTTTGTTTTCTTGTACAGTTTTTGCTTCCTTCTAATGACAATGCTTTGTAATAGCTGGGTAAAGTCAGTTTCAGAATTCTAGGTTGCTTAGAGCACTTTGTAAAAGTTAGATAATTTGTCAGTTCTTTGACGGTTTATCTAAAGCCTGTCAAACCATATGGTGCTCCCTTTTATCAGAGGGTAGATTCCCTAATGATTCACTCTGTGAGGGTGTTACATCTTCCTTCAGCTTTCTATTTCCTCTTGAGATTAATTGGGAAATTATATAGCTTTCAGAAGCTTCCATTTGTTCTACTCTTATAGTTACCATCTTTTAAGCCCCTTTACTGTTGATTTATTCTTCTTGTTTTTTAAATCAATTTTCAACTTACCTTCTTAAAAAATTTGTTCTTTATTTCATTCATTACTACTGTTGTTGTTATTATTATTATAATACCCTTTTCTTTCTTTTCTTTTCTTACTTATATAATTATTTTAGAATAGTGAGTATATTTTTTTCAGGGATTTGTTGTTGTTGTTACTTTTCAAGACAAGGTCTCGCTCTTAGTCCAGGCTGGTTTAGAATTTGTGTAGACTAGGCTATCCTTAAACTCATTGTAGGTCCCCTGCCTCAGTCTTCAGAGTGTTGAGATTATAGATATGTGTCACCACACACAGCTTTGGGTATTTGTTTTTACTGAGTTTTAATGTTTGCTAAGAATTCACTTAAGATTTTAACTTTTCTTTTAAGTATTACATTAGCATCCATACACTAAACATTTGTCATAAATATTCTCTAGTACCTTGGTGAATTAATGAAAGGTATTTTTTTTTTAATTTCTAAATGTGTATGAGATTTGCTTTTAGTTCCTGATTTCCCTTTTATGGTATTTAGTTGGAAAACATGTACTTTATGATATTGATCCCTCATATTTATTAAAAGCCCATATTTTCTGAAGTGCATTTTTTTCTCTTTTTAACTTTAAGTGAGTAATTCTAGATTTACAGTTCTTTTCCTTTGAGCTTTTAAAGATTTTGCTTTGTCATCTTCCTGCACCATGGAGGTTTGTCTATGACTGGCTCACATAAATGCTCCCTTGTTCTCATTTATCTGGAAAGCTCTTTTGTCTGGTTGCCATTTTTCTGTCTTTAGCTTTCTGCAGTTTAATTAGAATATACCTTGGGCTCATTTTACATTTAATTTTTATATTTTGAGACACGGTCTTAATGTGTAGCCCTCTCAGTCCTAGAACTCTACGTCTGGAGTGCTGGGAATAAAAGTACACGCCACCATACCTGGCTTGGAACTGTTTTTAATCCTTAGGCTTGAGAATTATTTTAATCCATGTCATATATCCTTTCAAAGAGCTTCTCTTTTTTTTATCTTCTCTCTTGCTTCTCAAGCTGTCACTCCTTTGGCATTGCCTTCATGTTTCTCTGTGCACATATTTATCCATATAGTTTTTCCTTCTGTGCTGCACTCCTGAAGATGTCTTGAACTCTTTCATGGGGTTCCCTGTTTCAGTGGCTGTGCTTTCTCAGTCTTTAAGTGCAATTCACTCTGTCATCTGTCTGTTGTCCATCTGCCGCCATCATCAGTCTATGGATGTTTCTGTTCTGTTGCATGATACTTTACACCTTTTCTCTTTTTTTTGAGTTTTTATTTTACATGTGTGAGCATTTTGCCTGCATGCATGTCTGTACACGACATGTATATAATGCCCAAGGTTGGCAGAAGTCTTCAGATCCCTTGGAACTGGAATGCTGGGAATCAAACAAGGATCATCCGAAAAAGCAGCATATACTACTCCCAAGCACTGAGCCTTCCTTCCACTACTTATTTTTTCTGTACGGCTTCTCTGTCTTATATTTTGGATAACTTTAAAAACATAATATTAGGGGCCATTGCTGGTTTTCCTTCTTTTGGCCCCCACTTAGGGAGTCTGCTGACTCTTACTCATGGAGCTTTGTTGTCTTTTATATTTTATAAGCTCATCGGAAACTACTTCTTCCACTGGGGTGGTCTGGTTGCTTGGATTGGCTCTATAAGAGAAGTTCTTAAAAGCCTTTTATTTTGAACTATATAGATTCACAGAAAAGTTTTCAAAATACTTTAAAGAACTTCCATATACCCGTCCCCAAGCTTTCCCTAATCTTAACATCCCAAATGACATAATTATCAAAACAAGGAAATTAACTTTGGGATAGTACTATAAACCAAAATCCTTATTTGAAATCACTGTGCACCCACACACACACCCCTGACTAAAGTCCCCCCCTTTTTTTCTTTCTGTTCCAAGATCCTTTCTAGGGTCCCACTCTGTATTTAGTCATTGTTTATTCTTAGGATTCTGCAGGCTGTAACAACTATTGAGCCTTTCCTTGTTTTATTTTTATGACACTATGCTGCAGGACACTATTCCTGGGGAGATGTGAATTACTGTCTCCTCACCCCAGACAGCAATCCAGTGACAGAGCAAAGTGCAAATAGACCACTGAAACCCAAAGCTTTATTGGGTTACTTATAAGAATATATGGGTAGGGGACTAGTTATAGGAGCAGGGATGACTCTCAGAAAGCTCTATTACCAAAACACACCCAGCATGGGTGACAGCTCATGAAAGTTGGAAGCCTGGTGTGGTGCGCGTTACAAATCTGTTGATGGTTCAATTAATTTGAGCCTCTTCCAGGCAACTCAGCTCTTCTCTGCTCCTTACAGGAAGCTCAGGTTACTAACTGTCTTTCAGCAGTCTTTACTGAAGAGGGACTCTGGTCAGTGTCAAGGCCTTCCTGAAGCAATTTTGGTTGTTTACTTCCTGAGCTTAAGGAGTTTCCCTACAGGATGGAATGTTTCGCTTCCTTAGGACAAAGTTTACCTTCTTATAAACATTCTGTGTTAATGAGCTTCCCTCTAAGATGGAAGGTTTTAAATTTGGAAGAAAGTGCTATATAGCACCTTGACACTAATGTTCCTCAGTTTAGAGTGGAGTATTTTCTTATAGTTAGACTGAGATTTATACCACAGAAGTGAAGTGAAGTTCTCACGTTTAGTATGTCAAAGAGTCCCTGGTATCAATCAATGAATGTCTTAATTATTGATGATATTGAAGTTGATCACTTGATTAAGGTAGTGTATGGCAGACTTCTTCATTGTAAAATGGCCATCTTTCTTATCATTCTCTTTTCGGCTAATAAATACCTCAAGACACCTACTTGGAAACTATGCAAATCTCTTAGTTTCTCAAACACACTGATTTTTAGTATCCAGAAGGAGAATTTTCCAAGTGGCTTTGTTTTTGCCTCTCTAAGCTGGCAAATACACTGGTTAAATTTCCCCTCATTTTTGTTACTACTTTATTGCCATGGAGCTTTACTCACTAGTGTTTAAGAACAAAGTAGTACTTCAAATTTTTAATACCCAAAATAATGGCTTTGAGTTCTAGCAGATTGTGTATTTTTGTGCATATAAATATATTTATATATTATATAAAATCTATACATGCTTATGTGTGTGTGTGTGTGTGTGTGTGTGTGTGTGTGTGTATACTTTACATGAACAGACTTAGCCAAAAATACTTCCCTGTTAGGCTTCTAGACCAGTGAGTATAGCTTACTAATACTTCTAAGCCGTTTTTGACTTCAATTGTGGCCTTATGCAGTACTACCTTTCTGCACAGATTCCATAACTAGAGGTTACAAATTTTATTCTCCATGCCCAAAGGCCACAGTGACCATTGTGACAGAAGCTCTTACATTTTGGGGGTTTTGGTTCCACCTCTGGCCCTAGCTGCTACCTGTTAAGTTCATCATCTTTCTCTGGCCACCAGATACCTTTTTACTTTAATGACTAGGGTAATTCCTATTTTCTTTCAAACTCAACTATGAGTTTGAATTACTTCCTATTCTATAATTTTTTTCACACACAATCTTTAATACTCTCTAAAAATACCTCTGAGAATATACTGACTAGACACATTATTCTTAGGTTTTAGCATATTATTATTAGCATGGATGCTGAAGTGGAATTGGCAGTGGTCATATAGGCCTTGTTAAAATGAGCACCCCTGTTTAAAATTCATAATCACTCTCAGGCATTTTTTCTTTCTTTTTAAAAAGACTGTTCATTTTGATCAACTTGAGTTTTATGGGATGGTAGAAAAAAATACTTGGCATGTTAGAATAAATAAACTATATAATATAGTACCAAAACAGATAGGGTTTTTTTTTGTTTGTTTCTAAAGAGTGGAAAAAGGACCAACTCTTTTGCTATGTTGTACATGGACATATATATTTATATTATGTTTATTTCTTTTTTCCATGATTATGTTCTTGTGGGAGTGGGTAAATCATTAACAGTGCAACTACTATTTTATCCAGCATTACAACGTGGTAATAGTCTGTTTTCTAAATGAAGTGCCTGTGATTTAAAAGCAAGGGAGCTATGTGACCACATAGTTGCTAGCAAATGACCCCGTTAGTGCCACCCATGTTCCTTCTTTAATTAGAGTCCAACTTATGCTGTAAAAGATTGAAACAGTAAGCAAAGGCTAATTGTAGTTCCTCAGACAGAGAGTTATGATGTAAAGTAGAGGGTATAAAATAAGAGGCTATTTAGAGCAGGAGGGCCACCTTAGGGCAGGGTCTGCTTGGCCGCCTTATATGCAAGTAAATTTGCAGTCATAAGGTGCCGGGCGTGATGGCATGCTTCACAGTGTTGTAGTGAACAATGGATGTTTATGACTTATGTATAGCAGACCCCTGATGGGTGAGAGGTTCAGAGTTGAGTACACTGTCCTTGAGAGGTTTCAGCTTACCTGTGGTCTTAGGCTGCTTGTTTAGGGCTTCAAATCTGTTTTTTTTCCCCCACAGTATTTTGGAGTTGGTATCTCTCCGGTGGTACAGTAATAATTGTTTTCACTCAATGTTTGTAATTCTATTTTTATGTGTGTATACATTTACATGGGCAGGGGTGTATGTGTGTGTGTGTGTGTGTGTGTCTGTGTGTGTGTATGTGTATTATGCTCATGTGCATGTCTATGTGTGTCCATGTGGAAAGCTCAGTAGGGCACTGTGTCTTCCTCTCTTTCTGTCTTACTGCCTTGAGACAGTGTCTCTCACTAAACCTGAAGGTTATTATTTTGGCAGTTCATTCTATTAATTCTACTATTGATAGTAGCTGACACTTATAAGAATAACTAATTCTTAACTATATAACAAACACTGTAGAAAATGTTTATATATATTTGTATATATTAATTCTCTATAGCACTCTAACAAAAAATGGTATATTATGACCTATTTTGAAGGTAAGAAAACTTAGAATACAGAGGGTAAACCTTGGATTTATAAGATGCAGTTTAGCAGTTGCATCATATGCTGACATTTGGATCATTCTAGTGAAGGTTCTTATTTGTAGTGCCTTAGATTCTTCATCTATGAAATGAGAGGTTACTGGACCCATTACATGAATTAACGTATGCGAAGCACCAAGCCAGGAATAACCATACTGTTAGCTTTGTTCACTTCCTCTTTCCAGTGGTCACATGGAAGTTACACTGTTGATATAGAAAGCATGAGACCCCTGCTTTTTCTGTTACCATTTTGCTTGAGTCTGTGTTTTCTAGAAGGATGTTGTTTAAAATAGGGCTAGGAATTTAAAATTGCTTGGGTATATACCCCTTCTATTTTTCTTGTTGTATTGATTTTTAGATATATTTCTATTTTGCCTTGTTTTTGAGATACTTATTTATTTTTATTTTATGTATATATTATGAGTAGTTACCTGTACCTATGTAGGAATATACCATGTGCATGCCTGGTACCCATGGAGGCCCAAAGAAGGCATCAGATCTCTTTGGAATTAGAGTTATTGATGGTTGCAAACCACCATGTAAGTGATGGGAACTGAACACAAGTCCTCTACAACAACAGCTAGGGCTTCTAATGACTGTGACATTTCTCCAGCTCTTATTTTGCTTTGTTTTACAATTAAAATATGTTACAAATATGTAGGAAATTTTATACCATAAAGCAGATACACAAGTAATAAAATAAAGTGAAATGGAAAGATGACTCAGAGGTTAAGAATACTTCATGCTCTTGCAGAGGACCCAGGTTCCATTCCTAGTACCCACATGGCAGCTTAACAGCAGTCTATAACTCCAGTTACAAACTAATGTCTGTAACTAATATAACTAATAGGCCCAGCTAATGTCACTTTGTTTCATATGGGGATCTGACACTCTTCTGGCCTTCACAAGCACAAGGCATACACATGGTGTACCTACAAATATCCAGATAAAACACTCATATATATAAAATGAGATGAAATAAAATAGAAAAAAATTCTTATAAAAATTTTAAAGAAATATAAATGAAACTAGGAAACAGCCGTGCATCCAGAATGGGCTGGTGCACAGAGTGTATAGACTCTAAAAATCACTGTTGCTAGCTGCCAGTGAGCCATAGCTTGAGCTCTGAACGTCTTAGGAAATAGTGTGAAATAGAAGACTGAGAGTACTTCCATGATGCCTGAGGTTTCCGAAGCAATAAGTCAGTAGCTGAGGATAATGAAGCCTAATGCAGAATTGTAGCAAAACATTCTCCTCAGAGCACTCACAGAGAGGTAGATGGTAGATGAGTGCTTATTTTCGGAGTTTGCCTGCTAGATACGTAAAAATGTGCTCCTATTGGCTATTTCTTATCCCTTTGAAAAAACAAAGGCTTCTTACAAGAATGTTCCTCAGTCAAAGCAGCATCATGTGTCATAACCCAGCCTCCCCACTTCCTGAAGTTGAAGAATGTAGTGTAGGGCATGGTAGAATGAATCCATCAGTCATAGCCACAGTTCCAGTGTATAACAAATGATCTCAAAGCATCTGTGTTGTGCCAGCTATGCATTCTCTTAGCTCACAGATCTGTGGCTTGCCTTGGTGTCCATTGGTTTGAATTGGG
Organism: Rhabdomys pumilio; assembly: GCA_030674055.1. NCBI lineage: Eukaryota > Metazoa > Chordata > Mammalia > Rodentia > Muridae > Rhabdomys > Rhabdomys pumilio. Next base: position 117,445,233 of record JANHMN010000005.1, on the reverse strand, counting down.
CCCAGCTAATGTCACTTGGTTTCATACGGTCTTAATGTATGAGAACCAATAGCAAAATTTCATGAGATCAAAGAAAAAGAAAGACTTATCCAAATGCAATTTGTTGGGGGACTTGGATACAAGAAGATGTCTTAGGCAGCAGCATGACAGGTAGATCCCTGCATTATGACTTAGTAGGAGGGTGCTTAAATAATGGCCAGGACAAAAGTGACTTCATCCAAGCCGGAATGTACCTGGTTTATCTCAAGCTCATGTCTTAGATGTCAGGCATATTTGTGGTGCTGCAGTCTGGGTCGTAAAGCTCCTCATACCACTCTAATGATTGTGTCTATTTATAGTGTGCTGGGAAACTGTAGGGAAAACAGACTAGGGCTGCTCAGAGGCAGTCATGGGAGTTATGCTCAAAATGGCTGCAGCCAGGTCCTGCTGAACCCCTTTATTGTCACTGTCCTCTGAGGAGTGGCAGGTTCATGGACAGGGATTCTTGTGAGCCAAAAGTGCCACCAGAGAATGAGAAACATGAATGGTTTCTTGAAGACTCAGGCACACTTTGTATTCTGTGTTCTTCTATTGGCCAAAATGTGTCCTGTGACCAACTCCATTGTCAAGATGAGAGAACAAAATTGGACCCCTTTATAGGTTGGGACATCACTTATAGACAAGGGCACAGATACATGGAGAGTGAAGTATTGAGTGAAGTGATGAAATATATCACGGAAAACTGGAAGTGACTGTAGAAAAGGTTCATCACCACATCCCATAGACATGCACATGTCACCAGGCACAGATTTCTGCTGCTGTTCTGCAGGTTTAGTTTGTCTCTGCAGTAGTTTTGGTATCAAGCAGCTATGGTCATAGCTAGTCATTGTTGTAGCAACTAAACTTTATGCAAATTGGAGAGTCTGAATGGCAGTTCTGTGGTCTGGTAAGAGCTATGGGAGTATATTTGCCAAAGATGCTTACTCCTGGGAATATGACTGGGCCCTGAAATGGGAAAGAAAGCTATGACTGACAACCAGATTCCCCATGTTTTTTTTAAAAAAATTTTATATATTTGACTATACTGTAGCTGTCTTCAGACACAGCAGAAGAGGGCATTGGATCCTATTACAGATGGCTATGAGCCACCATGTTGCTGCTAGGAATTAAACTCAAGACCTCTGGAAGAACAGACAGTGCTCTTGACCACTGAGCCATCTCTCCAGCACTCCTCCCCCCATTTTGTTTTGTTTTAATCCACTCATACAAAAATTATCATTGTGGCTGGGCACAGTGGTGGTTGCCTTTAATCCCAGTACTCAGGAAGCAGAGGTAACTCAGCCAGGAATTCAAGGTGTGGCCCTGTCCAAAAGCAAATTGTGTGTGAAGTGTGTGTGTGTGTGTGTGTGTGTGTGTGTGTGTGTGTACACCTGAGTGCATGTGTGTGGGTGCATATGTCATGGCTTGAATGCAGAGTTCAGAGGACAAGTTTTAGGAGATGGTTTTCTTCTTCTACTGTGGGATCTGAAGAGTGGTGACCCCAGGTTGTCAGGCCTGCACAGTAGCAGTCAGTGCTTCTGCCAGCTGAGCCATCTTATGAGCACTTTTCTTTATTTCTTGTTATAAGCAAAAATGCAAAATACGAATAAGTAAACATTTGTTTTATGTTTGATAGAAAGCCATGTATGCTTTAGAGAGGATGCAATTTTCATATGAACGGCTTCTTTTACTTTGAGAACTACTGTTTAACGTTTAAAAGTTCCAGCTACTGTCAAAATGTTGGTAGTTTGCCTCCATTGTATCTGTGACTTCTGATTCAGTTGAGTCTAAAGCCCAGTGCTGCAATTTTCAAAGCTCAGAGTCTGCATAGAAGACTCAAATTCTAAAATCGCCTGTGAAGAAAATTTTCTACACATAGAATGTAGATTTTTAACGTCATTAATTTTTAAAAACGTAAGTGTGCATGTGTGCATTTGAGTGTATATGTGTACATATATGTTGGTGTCCACAAGAGCCAGAAGAAGGTGTCAGATCCCTTGGAGCTGGAGTTACAGGCAGTTGTGAGCTGCCTAATGTAGCTACTAGAATTTGAAGTTGTGTCCTCAGCAAGAACAGCAAACACACTTAACCAGTGAGCCACATTTCTAGCCTTTTGATATAGATTATTTTTTTCCTAGTACTTTTTGGAGTTGTGTGTTGGCATAGAAGACCTAATTGCATTGATGACTAGTTATCATTTGAGCATAATTCCATACAATCCTAGCACTGTGTCACTGCTAAGAACTGTAATAGAGTTCAAAGGAGTTAAGGTATTTGGGCATGGCTCTTCAGATTTATTTTACTACTTACCCTCTTTATTTTCTTTTCTGAACTTCTGGCCCAAATGTGGCTTCATGATCTCCAAGTTAAAAGCATAAGCCTTTGAGCCTTCTTTCCCCTAAGCATATGCAATTTCTTTTCCTGCTGATTTGGTACATTTATTTAGACCAGGATTGATCAAGTCCTTTCTTTGTTTAACCACTCCATACACATATTCACAGACAGGCACACACACACACACACACACACATACACACACACACACACACACACAC
>JANHMN010000005.1:117421773-117442650 GCA_030674055.1 Rhabdomys pumilio | reverse complement strand
ACACACACACACACACACACACACACACACACACACACACACACACACAAGCATACAGGTACCATCTATTACAGAGCCTATGAAATTTTGTAACCACAAGCACCCAGCCTACTCTATATACATCTTTGTAAAGTTGTACATACAACAACAACATGACACCTAGATTCTCATGCAGACTCTGAAAATAATTAGTTGGATGAAAATTTGGTGTGTTTGTTTGTGTTACAGTCTCATCAAGAATACACCATTTTGAAAAGCAAATAGACCAAAGTAAGGAAAAGTTTTATTTAAAGCCTACAAAGTATATATTTTTGTTTTAAATTAAAAACTAACCATGAGGTGCTAATGGGGGATTGGCTAAAAAAAGAAATGTGATAGTAAACCAGGGAATTAGTATCAGAAACACCATACATGCATTGAAACAATGAAGAAAGCAGAGATGGAGGTAAAGAGACAACCAATAGAAATAATGAAATAGCAAATCATCCTTCATCTCCCTCCTTCCCTCCCTCCCTCCCTCCCTCCCTCCCTCCCTTTCTTTCTTTCTGTTTTGTGGGGAGTGTTGGGGGTAGAATCCAGGATTTGGCCCATGATAAGCATATGCTACACCACAGAGCCATTGTACTTTCAGTTCCTAGGACTTCCTTTTTTAAACTGAAAGGGAGGATGTATCTGGAAATCAGGAGAATTCACTGTCCAAGCAAAATATAAGAAAAGAGATCGCTATACCTTAGTAGGGCTTAAAAGGACATAGAAAAGTCTCTTACAAACATCAAAGAAAGATGGGCATAAAACCAGCAGCCCAGCAGCACAACCATTGACCTAGAAACCAGAAAGCAGTGGCCGCAGGTAACAGAGGGATGTGCTGGATCAAATCTTCAATGCTCTGAGGGTAAACAAAGTGGGGACAAGTTGCTGTTTTAGTGCATGGGTCATGAGAAATGTTTCAGAACTTCAAGAAAATGAAAAACAACTTCTCAGACAGTTGTTCCAAATACCAAATTACTTTAATAAATAGAGAACATGAAGAGAAAAATGGAAAGAACTCAAGAGGAAAAGACCTCTTTAATAAATGAAGCAACATTGATAATTCAGATAGGTTTCATAGACACATGTCTGCTTGTATATGAAAATGGAAAGTTAAAACATTTCAGATAGGTGAATGGTGTCATTAAAACAGTTTAAAAGTAGATGATGTGGTTTATGCCACTATTAAAATTACCAAGACAGGGAGACAGTTGAACTGTTCCCGTGTCTTCTGGGAGTATAATTATTTTTCACCTTTATCTTTGATAATTAGATAAATAATTATTTGAGGTATTTTAAGGCCATTTCAAGTTACTATACAGCAGAATTCAAAGAAGGTTACAGATTTTATGAGCAAAACACCAAGTATTGTAGTCTGTTGTAAAAGATGATTAGTATTAGGAGATCACAACAGGCAATTTATGAAAAATTGAACACAAGGTGACAGCAAGAAAAATCCTTTATTCAGCACCATCATCTCTTATTTAATCCCATGAGCCCCTATTGGCCCTGAAGTATTTGGGATCCGAAAGCATTTTAGATCTTAGAGCTATTTATATCAGGGAATATTTGTGTAGGCATTACCAGTTGGCCATCTTTAATCCCCAACCCCCAAATCTGAAATGTGCATAACACGTAGAACACTGAATGGATGCTTTTACATTTTCGGATTTTTCTGGGTAGTGGTGGTCCAAGCCTTTAATCCCAGAACTCAGGAAGCAGAGGCAGGCAGATCTCTGTGATTTCAAGGCCACCCTGGTTAAACCTGAGTGAGTTCCATGACACCCTAGTCTGCACACAGAGAAAGACCCTGTTTCACAAAATAAAAAAATAAAAAATAAATAAATTTTTGGAGTAGTTCAAGTTTGACCTTTTCCAGTTGTAGATGTTCAATATGTATCAGGAATTCTTTCAGAGTTAACAAGTATATTTTTTCTCTTCCTTTTTTTCCACTTCCCCGAACTTTCCTAGATAAAACACATGTAGCCCTAGTTGATGCATCTCAGCTCTTCTCTCTCATCCTCTCCTCTCTGTCCATGCAGTGCTCAATAGTGGTTTGATGTCTCACTCTGTTGTTATTGTCTTGTTCAGTACTCTACAAGATAGTTCTTTCATCAGCGGAAACAAACTAGGATGTCATAGCATGGTCCACATGCATGCTTTTCCTGATTTGGCCTTACTAGTCAGATCTCTGAATTGATCTCTTGTTTTCTTTCTACTATAACCTAGTCATCTGAAGAACTCTGACCATCTTGGTTCAAATCTTGGCTCTACCAACTACTATGTGTGTGTCCTTGACCAACTTATTGAAGCTCCCTGGGCTTTAGTGTTTCATGGATAAGATGGAGCTATGCAAAATCTATTGAGAGGATTGCTGTGAGCAGTAAATGAGTCCATGCAGGTGAAGCACTTGAAAAAAGTATCTTCAAGGATTCTTAACACAGTGTGTCATCTAGTGTGTCATCTTCTTGCTTTCTTTCAGTCTTGGGGAATATGGGTCTTTGTCCTTTCTCTCCTAACATCATTCCTGTCTCCCCTTCCACTTCCCTGGTTAGTATAATGCCATTCACCCTCAAGGTCTACTCCTCTCAGACTTCTGTGATGTCTTTCTGAATTTCCCTGTGTGTATACATGTGCCAGACCAGATGCTGGACACCATCTTCGAGCTTCTGGTGATGATTTTATTGTAACCAGTTGTTTTTGCTTCTTTTACTTGGCTTTGTTTCTGGGCTGTGACTAACTCTGGGATGCAGGTAGTGAGAGCCAGGAGTTAAGTGTGTTCCTTTCTTTTTCTCTATCAGTTGCCAAGAAGTTTGGTGTTCAAAGTTTGTTAGCGAAATGAGCCTATAGAAAAGAATATGTGTATCCAGAACACACCAGAATAAATATAATTTTTGAACAAATAGGAGAAGACATATTTAAGCTTATTTATCAATTAGTCATTAAAATGATATCATTTTTCATATTGAGTTCACATTTAGGGGAGTTGGTATGGCTGAAGCATACGACCTTTCAATTGCTCTACCACTGAGCCCTTATGTAACAACAATAAAAGAAAAAGTGGTCATGAATTTGAGAATGAGGCATTTGCATGGGAAGAAAATGAGGAAATTATATTATAATTTCAAACAATAAAAATTATCATAAAATGAGTAACATCCATTGCTATGAGCTCATAGGAGGGTGGATGTAACTTAGTATCAGATAAAAATCCTTTTAAATGTTCCTTTTTTTGCCCTTTGATTATATTTCTGAAAAATGATCTAAAGGGAATACTTGTAAGTATAGACAAAATACAGGTATTCACTGTGACATTATTTTGTCAAATTTGAAATAAAGCCATGAAATATAAAATAATTATGTTTTATAATATTAAAATGTTATAATGATATAACATTTGGATGTGGGAAGACTGATTAACATTGAAATGTGTTAGTAGGAATGAGGAAAAAGAAGGTTATAAAATATAACCATTTCTATTTACAGAATAATGAACAAAACCCTGTATAGAAAACAGATTGTAAATTAGTGTACCGTGTGTTTGTTTGTTTGTATTGAAGTGCCAGGAGTATATATATCCTTTTTCCTTCCTTTCTTCCTTCACTTCCATCTCCTTTTCTCCAGCCCTTCTTCTCTCTCTTCTTCCCACAATGAGGACATCAAGTAGAATAAGCATTTGTTCCTCCACTGCTATAATCCCAGCCCTCATTTTCCCCTTTAAAATCTTATTTTATGTATTATTCAAATTCTTTACAATTGCAAATACATCATTTTATACTAAAGTCTTTAGAAAATGACTCTGATTATATTATTTGCAATTGCTCCATAGCAGTAAGTTAAACTGGTGAGTTGTTTATAAGCACATAGAAGGTATAGACCCCCATGTTGTATTAAGCCTATGTATGATCTGTCAGTAGTACAGGGTTTATGTGGAGTCATTGTTCACCTAGGCACCTCAGCACTTTGAGATGTAGAAGCAGGAACACTGGGAAGTAGAGGTCAGGCTGAGCTATACAGAAAGACTCTTTCTTCCCTAAAGCCAAGTAAGCAGAGTTTACCTGGAGACAAAAGATCTCAACATAGGATAGTCTCAGTGCAACTAGGTAGCAGAAAATGAGAATCTTTGCTAGAAAATGAAATGCTTATTTATCCATTTCTACCCACACTGCAAGTTAATTACTATCTCCAAGATTTGCATTTGCTTTTCCAAAAAAGAAATATTCATGCAATTTAAGAAACAATAACAACAAAAATCACTGTCACATCAATTCATTTAAATACATTGTCCCAAATGGTGGAATTATAGCTGAATGTTTTAAAGACTGTCTAAAATTATGCCTCTGTGAAGAATAGATTGTTAATAATGTACAGCAATTGCTCTTAACTGCATGAAAAGATCTTTTTTTGTTTGGCTACACTCAAACAGCCCTCGAGTTTTCTTGAGTGCACCAAGACATAGTGAATTTCAAACTAAATAAATTAAAATTATCATGTACATTCCACTGCATGTCAAAACAGGAAAAGCCATAGCATTTGATGTGAAATGAGATGAGACTTGTAATGAAGAGAAAATAAGAAGCTGCTTACAGTTATTTGGAATAAGAAACCAGGGTCAATGATTTTCAATACAGATGCACCTCTCTTTTAGAAAATATATCCAAAAAACAGATTTAAAAAGCAGATGTATTTGGCAGTAATTATACTGTCATAAGATTCTTTCATTTCAAAAGGATATATTTCAAGGTTCAGTGTGCTTATTACTGTTAAGATCTTGACAGAAATGGGTGGAATTTACAGCTAAGAGTTGGGTGCCACTGCCAAATACAGATAACCAAAATGAAGATAGCCTGTCCTTATGTGTAACAAGAAATGAAAGACGGAGTCTAATTTGATTTCTAAAAATGTCTTATTGGTGTGGTTTTGAGATCTAGCTAGTAGATAAAGGAAGGATTGCCTGGAGCTTGTTAGTTTATCCCTTTATACTTATTCTCTGAATATGACTATTTAAAACAAGCAGACTATTTTCCCTAGCCATTCTGCAGACAAATTCTGAGATTTCAGACTCATTAAAAATAGTTCCCTGTCCTCCAAGATAAATTTACTTAAGAGAAGTCACTTGTCCCATTTAATGCAGCTTGAAACAATCCCCATTATAAGATGTGAACACTAAAAATTGCTCTAATTTATTGTTTGGTGTTCCAGTCACTATGCTAACTGCTGTTCATAGCTTTCTAACTTAATTCTAGGTTTTTGTGTCTTTAATAAACAATTTATGGTGCGAGGATTAGAATATACTAGGGGCTATGTAAAGTAGTACAGATTTAGCACACTGAATAGACAAGTAGCCCTGGCCGTTGTATGCCATACATTCTAGATGGTGTGCAAACACATTAAGAAAATGAGATATAGGATAAAGTGTTATGGATAGCAGCAGCAAAAAATAGCAGGGAAGAGATTAGAGTTCTAGAGGAGGCATCAAGCTTTGAACAGCGTTGATCAGTGAAAGCCTTTTAGACAAGGTGACATCTTGAGCAGATGAGAAGATGCCTACGGTCGAAGCTGTTAGAAATTTCTTAGAAGAGTATCATGGCTAGAAGAAATGGCAACTTCAGAGACCTATGCCTGGCTTCTTTGAGGCAGAACAAGAAGCACAGTTTGGAAGGTTCAGGACAGGGGGAAGAATTAGAGGGTCATAGGGGACGAGTTATTAGAGGCAGCATACTAGCCAGACACAATCAGTTTGGCCGTGGAGGCATCAGAAAGCTTTTGGCTTCTTAGGTGGAGAGATACTAAGCACTAAGAAGGTCAAACAGGACAGTGGCATGGTCATACTAATATCTTGAAAGCATCCTGAAGCAAACCAATCTTCTCTGACACAGATACTCATACCCAGTTTCACTGATAGAGTCTGGGGCTCAGAGGGGAGAATTGGGTTACTGCTCACTAGGGATCATTGGCACTAAAATTTTAATGCAGGTCTGAGTAATTTTACAGTTTAGAGCTCCCCAACTCCCACTAAACCACACCATTTCCCAGTTCAAAACAGGTTCCTGGCTTTGTGAGGCAGAGATGACTTTCTTATAGTCCCAAGTGATCCTCTTCCCTTTGCCTCTCTTCTGACTTCTTTGACTTTGGAGGCCAGGTTATCATGTTGCATAGCTTTTGAAAAAATCACTTAACAGTATATGTTCCTAAATGTATTCTGTGAAGATGGTATAGCCTAGCTATGAAGATGGTGATAGCCTAGCTCTCTAGTGAGGCTGATGAGCTTAGTAAATGGCTTTGAAATACCATCAGGCCTTAGCAGAATCTCTGGTTGTGTATTTCTATTAGCCCCATTTCAATGTATGGTTTCATCTCTCTTTCACCTGACGGATATTCTGCCAGCTCCTCTGCCTCCCTCTACTGTCTGGCAAAGTCTTCGTCCAACAGTATGCCATGCAGGGATAGTAAAAACAGTGAAGTGGGGATTTCATTGGCTTTCAGGTAGCGGGAAAGCCTGAGGGAGTATAGGATGTGAGCAGCCATGTGTAACTTCTGATTAGAGGAAGCAGAAACATATTTTATTTGATGAATATCATATTGAAAGAAATGAGAAAGGTTGCTGACAGTAATCAAAACTGCTGCTTGCTTTAATTTAGGTTCAACCTGATTTTTTGTCACCAGTCCTTAGAGCCCAAGGCTTAGGCTCTTGAGGCCTTGTTTATGCTGAAACTCATTTTTAAAAAGTTTATTTGAAAGGCATTGCTTAGAATTTAATGATTTGATATGTAAGAAAATATCCCAAGGTCCAAACCTTTAAAATGAAGTCTTGATTTACCGTTACTTGACGAGATGAGTCTAATGGAATTAAAGCTTGTCAAACTGTTTAACATTTCATGTTTCAGAATTCTGCAGTTACCTCACTACCCTCCAACAGCTTGGCATTCCTTTTTTCAGTCTTAGGATTTTAGTTACAAAACCAGAATCATGTCAGTCAGTATACTTTTTAATATTAACTAAATAATACTGTTATTAGCATGGTAATAAAGTGTAGAAAGTGTGAGTGCTAGGAATGTAGTACAGTCTTGGTAAAGACAAAAGTAATCGGATATAGGAATGTTTAAGATACTTAGTATTAATCATCAAGATAGAGTTAGTAGGTGAGTTGGTTTCTTTTTAATTTTTTTATTTGTGTGCGTGTGTGTGTGTGTGTGTGTGTGTGTGTGTGTGTGTGTGTGTGTGTGTTTGTGCACATGACTGCGATGTGCATGGAGACCAGAAGAGGGCACCAGATCTCCTGGGGCTGGCGTTCCAGGCAGTTTGTGGGTGCCAGGAAATATACTTGGTTCCTCTGCAAGAGTTAGTTGTACATGCTACTAACTGCTGAACTAACTTCTAGGTAGGTTTTAAAGGATATTTTCATTTCTTCTCAGTGACTGGATAGGAAGTGGTGAGGTGAAATGGCAGTCTCAGGTCTTATTTGAGGATTTCTGGATGTTTAGGTGAGGACTGGCTATGATTGATGGAAACTACATATTAGTTTTATGGCTTTGCAAAGCCAAAGTGGAGTGTGAAGAAAACAGGTTAACAGTTCCTTAATAGCTTAAACATTGATTACTTTACAATCCAGACATTGTATTCCTGAGTACATGTATTCCCTCCAAGCTGGAACCAGGTGCCCAGTTCAGCATGACAGCATATATCTGTTATCCTAGTACTTGGGTGGCTGAAGCAGGTGGATTATTGTGAATTAGAGACCAGTTTGGACTACAAAATGCATTCAAGACTAACCTGGGTTGTATAGCAAAACTCTTATCTCAAAGCAAGACTAAACAAAGCAGGTATTCAAACAAATCCTTGTACACAAGTATTCATGGTAGCACTGTTTACACTAGCAAAGGGTGGCAACAATTTAGATATTTGTGAATATGCCGATAAGAAAAATAAAGTATATTCATACAATGAGATATTATTCCAACATAAGGAATCAAGTACTTAGACATGCTACCCCGTAGGTGAACCTTGAAAACATTGTGTTTCATGAGAGAACCCAATAACAAAAGCATACATATGATTCCATTTTATATGAAATATGAAAATTTGACAAATCTGCAAAGACAGCTAATTAAGGGCTTCCAGGTAGGGGAGAAAGTTGGTAGGACTAAGGAAAGAATAGCTGCTTAATGGGTAGGGTGTTCTTTAAGGTGACCTAATATAGCATTAGTCATAGCCTAAATGTCAAGAATTGTACATTTTATGCTTTTTATACTGCACTACAATACAAAGTAGAACATACTATTTTGCAAAGATTTTCTAATTTTTCTTGTCAAGTTTGTTGAAGTTTGGCAAGATGTTTTGAATTCCAAAGAACGTGGGAAATGCAGGACAAAATAGCAGCAGCTACCATTTGGACATCTGTGTAATGAGGCATGGACATCTGGGTACAGATTCTGGGGTGGTGTCCCAATTCTCCCCCTACAGCAGCCATACAGGCAGCACTGCAGGGCTCTGGACTGGGCCTCTGTTTCTACTGTGGGGTGTCTTGGTTATATAGCTCTCACATAAAGCCATGGAATGCTGTGAGATACTGAGCTATTTAAAACAAGCATACAAGGAACCCAACAGATATAAATTTGAGCTGCAGTAAAGCCAGGATAATTTCAGTTTATGTAATAAAAAGGAAAATAAACTTTTATGATCTGGAGGTGCTATAATAAGTTTAGTTAGAAATGTATTGAAAGTTTCTAGCTACTGCTGTGCATGCCTTTTTTCTTCCTCTTTTTCTTCCTTCCTCCCTTCTTTGTTCTTTTCACTTAACTCCTTTCCTCTCTTCCTTTCTTCCATCCCTCCTTCCTTCCTTTATACCTTCCTTTCTGTTGTAGGGGTATATCACTTACTCCTCTTCATGCTATGTTCTATTTTCCAGAGTGAAAGGAGTATTTCTCTATTGCAGAGACCCAGAAAAAGTAAAAATATATTTTATAAAAAGGAAGTAATCAGAGATAATGCCCTTGATGTTTTACACAAATGTGTCCCGTGATTGTTGTTTTTTTCCATGCTCTATAGCCACTTATATCTGGAGTTTTATTGGGATCACACTATGCTCACACATAGAGCAGCAGCACTGTGAGTGTTGTTGATACCAAGAGGCACAGTATTAATGCTATCTCCTTTTATGCACCTTCATGAGTGCTTATTTCATTTCTAGTGCAGTTATTGATCCAGGTCTCTTGCAAACCCTCTCCTATCTTCAGTTAGTCCTTTGTCATGGATACTTAGTGACTCAGAGTTTCTAAAATTGTGTTGACTAAGTTCAGTTCTCAAAAAAGAAGTTAATAAGATGTCTTACTCTATTTTTCTGTTTCTATAACAAACTACCTAAGACTTAGTGGTTTACAAAGAAGCATATTTATCTGGGAGTTTTGGAAACTGGGAGACTAAGAATGGGATGCTGCTATGTGATAAGGGTCTTTCTTTGTTTGCACCAGAGCCTGACAGATGGTATCACATAGCATGGCAGAGGAAGTATATTAGCTCGGGGCTCTGTTCTTCCTTTTATGAAACCACTAACACCTTCTGGATAGCCCATCCTCATGAGATTACCTGACCCTAAATCCCTCTCCTAATAATAGCAGCATTTATTCAGAGATTTAAGTTTCAACACATGAATTTGGGGGGAGATAATCAAATAATAGCGTGGACTACAAAGAAAAAAGTGGTCCATACAAACTCAGCTCAAGGCTGGAGATCATTAATAGAGTTCTTGCCTAACATGTGCAAGGAACTAGCTCTGATTCCTAGCTCTGCAAGCACATACAGTTCAGTTCAAATCTCTTGTTCTTTAAGGAAGCTTTTTTTTCTAAGCCTCTATTCTATTGGTCTATATCATGTCCTGGCAGAAGAGTACATAGAGTAATACACAGGAGCATAGGTTTTGAGGCCAGATACTTAGGTTCTCAGTCTAGCGTTTAGAAAACTGAGCAGATTACTTCACATATTCACATCTGTAAAATATGAATAATAATAGTACCAACCTCTTAGGTCAGGGGAGACAATCCTGTGACTCGCGCAATCGTCTCGCTGGCAAGAACGCACGCGGGCACCAGGATCCTTCTGTAGCAACTGTTTATTACCATGTGTGGAGGAAGAGAGAGAGACCTAAGATGGCGCTGCTTTATATACACCCTAGGGTGGGGTGGACATATCTGATTGGCTGCTTGCTCAAAACCTCGTATGATACCCCGGGTTGGGTGGTGATTTGGCGGGCCTTCGCCACTTGTAGATACACAATTTTACTTGTTTACCCACGAGTGCCAGTGCCAGCGCCATGTTCCAATGGCGGATACTGTCACCATTTACCACGGCTCTCCACACAATCCCTGCCAAATGTATCTGTAGCACAGGACCTGGTATATTGCTGTTTGACTTAGTTAGAGTTTTACTGCTGTGAACAGACACTATGACCAAGACAACTCTTATGAAGGATAACATTTAATTGGGCTGGCTTACAGGTTTAGAGGCTCCGTTCATTATCTTCAAGGCAAGATCATGGCAGCATCCAGGCAGACATGGTACAGGAGGAGTTGAGAGTTCTATATCTTCATCTGAAGGCTGCTAGCAGAATACTGACTTCCAGGCAGCTATGATGAGAGTCTTATAGCCCACCCCCACAGTGGCACACCTATTCCAACAGGGCCACACCTTCTAATAGTGCCACTCCCTGGGCTGAGTATATATATAAACCATTATACAATTCTTCAGCAAACAGTGGAAGTTGTTATTGCTATTACTTCTTTTATTTGGTCCTGCTAGCTTATGGCCCTGAGAGATCTTCTGATGCTTAGAGACCCTAACTGCAGTATAAAGTCTGAGAAATTCAGGTGGCAATGTACCTTTCATAGGGTTTCCCACAAAGAATATTCCTTGTTAATAGTACTGATTGATTTGTCCTGAATTACTGAATTTAAGGTATTCTATTTGTTGATTTGGGCCTCCATTAAAAATACAAAACTAAGCAGAAAGAGCTCAATAGCCTGAGCTGTATGTAAAATGACGGATTCCAGAACAGGAATTTCATGATTAGAATAACCTTGCATTCATTCATTCATTTATGTTTTCTCATTCATATTCCCTAACCTCCTTCCTCAATGTATATGTGTGATATAGGATCTCTCTATGTAGCCCAGGTTGGCCTTGAACTCCTAGGAATTCTCCTGCCTCAGCCTCCCCAACCCTTCTAAGTGTTCCACCATACATGGCTTTCTGAGATCCTTAATTGGTAATGATAATGACCAGAATTATCCAAAAGAACTAAAGGCTATTAATCTGAACGATCCAACTATAATAGAAGAACAAATGAAATCTCTTTTTCCTGTGTTTATTTGGGACTCTTGAGAACTGAATTATTTCCAGTAAGTCAGTTTTCTTGTGGAAGTTTATTCATATAACCCCCATGACATTTTTCAGTTTAATGATTTTGATTTAGCTCTTCCTAGTGTAGGCTGCACAATTTACAGCTTTCCTACAGATGATGTATTGAAAACAGTACAGACAGTACGTTAGGCTTTGCATCCTCATCATCAGTAGTACGTTGTTATTGTTGTCTTGCTTCTTTGGCACTGCTAAATAATCTCAGTGCCATTTGTCTTTTAAGGAGTCAGACAGCTGAACTCTTACATGATTCTTCTAAGTTTTTTTCTCATTGCCAGAGTATATCTTTTTTTTTTTTTTTTTTACTTTTGGCAACAGAAATGTGAACTTTTCCCATCTTCAAAATATCCTTCTAGTTTATTGACTTACAAATCCTGTGCCCTGGGAAAAGAGAAACCCAAGTCAGTTACTATTTCTTGTAAGGACGATGACAAGACATTGAACCAAGTTATATACTTAGAGACAGATATTAAAACAACTAACATCTTCATTGCAGATTATTCTTAAAGTAAACAAAATATTTTATTTATATAGTATGATGTTTATTATTTTCCATGATAGCGTTGGTGTCTTTTTCATGCTCCTAAATTAAGATATGAATTAAGGCAAAGAAAATAGTTGCTGGGCCTGATAGTACAAGTCTGTAATCTGGCCTAATTGGGAGCTGAGGCAGGAGGATCTCAAGTTCAAGGCCTGCCTTGATTATAGAATGAATTCAAGGCTAGCCTAAGTAAACTGGGAGGACCTCTATCTCAAAAGGATAATAATGATAACAATAATAAAAGTACTAAGGTTATACCCCAATGTTAAAAGGTTTGTTTCCCATGCCAGAGGCCTGGATTCAATTCTTAGTGCTGAAAAAGAAAGGAAAAAAATCAAAATAACAACAAAAAATGGTTCCCTGAGACATAGTAAAAGTTTTATAAAATGGAATTTCAACCTGATTAACAGATGGAAAATATTCTTCTATGTCTTTTTTGTGAATGTTGTTCCTTCTACTTTATTTGCAGAGATATCCTGATGAGCATCACTAGGGGGAAGCTTATAGACCAGGAGCTCATAACTATTGCACGCCACTACCGTGTCCCGGATATCATGGATCCAGACTTATCATACTTAATTGCACAGGCCCATGAAAAGTTCAAGAAAAATATGTTTGAAAACTTTGACATGTTTGTTTATAACTGTGTGTATGAAGACAGAGAGAAGTAAGTTTTGTTTTATTGATTCTAATAAATCACTTAAGTTTATGTGAACTTAAGTAGTAAAGAAATTTATGTATCTTTATGAAAGAGGGCAAAGATAAAACTGACGTTTCATTATACTGAACATTTTTAGCAAAACTATCTTAGATCATAGGAGACGGGACAGATAGAGGAGATCTTCTATCTTTAAGATGAATAGGTTGCCCTCTTTCATTTTCTTTTGTTTCTAAGGTGCTTTTGACTAAAATAGAGTAATCAAAGATGTTATAGGATTTAATGGTGGGCTGTCATCTTTCTCTTATTTTGGTACTAACTAGGAATGATAAACTGTGTCTTTTATAGTACATAGGGCAGAGACCTTGCAAATAAACTTTCTATGGATTTGGGGACCACTATTTCCTTTTACAAAATAATGAAGGTCTGTGGGATCTATTTCTAATGCACTGTTCATATATGTTCAGTTTTGCTAGGTCATTAAAAAAACTTCATTTTAAAAAGTTTTTGTTTTTATTTGAGTGTTTTTGATATTGTTACTCTATGCATATCACTGTAGCGCTGTGGAGGTCAGAAGAAGGTTCTGGATCCCCTGGAGCTGGAGTTACAGGTGGTTTTGAGTCACCAACATGGGTTCTCGGAACCTCTGGAGAAACAGCAAGCATTTTTAACCACTGAGCCATCTCTTGAGCTCCAGATTACTTTTTTATACACAGCTTGATATATGTTTGAATTCTAGATCTCAACATCTTTATTGCAAAAAAAAGAACTCATTTTATTTTCTTTTGACTTCTAATTTTGTGTGTTCATAAGAGAACACTGGTTGACTGAAAGCATTGGAAAAATTATGCTGTGTGAAGTGACCTTTGGGTCTTCTGTAGAGAACGTGACTTGACTCTGAGAAAATCCAAGTGAAGGCCCCAGTTAGGTTTAGGTCCAAGGAAAAGTTCAGAAAAATACCCCCAAGTCATATTATACTTGTGTTGGAGGCTCTCAATGACTATCTAATTAGGAAATATTTTCAAATATCAAAATGAATTTGACTGGTGGTCAAAAATGCAGATCAATTAATTAGACCACCACTCATGGCTACAGCTTTAATATACTGTACCTAACCAAGGGTTGAAATCTGAATCTTGAAAGGCTTTTCTGAGAATAGTCTGGTTACTTCCAAAGTGGAAGCCACTGATGAAATGCAATATGACTGTTTTTCTTTACTTTCAAGTCCAATGCCAGTTTTGATACTTCCATTTTAGAATATATCTCATTTATATCTTTTGCTATAGCATGTAATTCTTACTAACATGACATACAATTCTTAAAAGCACATTTAATTTCTTTGAATACAGAAAAGGTATATTACCCACCAAAGACATCAGAAGGATGTGCAAGTCTTTCAGGCTACCTTTGAGTGATGACCTTCTAGATTGCATCCTATCCAGGTAAGTGAAGATCCCCCTTTGAAGGAGACTGAACTTAATGTTTTTATTTGGGGGACTATATTTAATTATCTTTGACTTTTGCCCTTGATTGTTTTGATCATATTATTGATAGCCTACTTCTGTATAAGTATTATGAAGCAAAATTTAGTCATGATTTTAATTCTTAAAATGAATGACTGTTGGGAATTATTATTTCATCTATTGGACATTAATGTGTATATACACATGGGTTCCTATGGCAAAATGAAATGTATTCCTTTATTTGTTATGATATCGCCGTAAAATTTAGGCCAGGCTTTTAAAAAGCAATAGTTACTGGTGTCTAAAGACATGTAGAACAAAGACCTAGGATTATGAACATTGGCTTGTCTCCTTTGCCTCCTTCTTTAGAGCCAGGCAAAGAACAGATGATGTTGCCCTGAAAGGCACTATTATCATACTGTCATATTTATGTCATTTATGCTTCATATGCCATTAGTCCAAGGTCTCTTGATCTCTGACTAATATATCTTGATCATTTTGACATTTTTTCCTTTGTGACAGATATGATCATTGCTTTAGATGCAGTATTTCATTACCTTTTGAAAACAACTTATAGTAGACCGAACTATTACTACTCTATTTGTACATGAGATGTTGAAGTTTAGAGAAAAATGGTATTTTTCCAGAGGTTACAATATTCTAGAAGAAAATCTGTAACCTGACCATTGAACTTTCTAGTTCTTACCCCTTGTTTCTGAGAGTTTTGAATCATTGTCTACAAATAACCAGCATATTAGGATGCTTTGACAATTCCGTCTTCTTTCCCTGCCTTCACAGACTCATTCTTTTCCGTTATCACCACTTTCATTCTGACCCACATATCTTCCTGCCAGGTGCAGGGGTTCACTATTGATCTTCTACCAATCTCTGCAGTTCTATGTCTGTTTTTATACACAGCAGCTAAGGACATTCTAGAAGCAAAAATGTCCCTGTGTTGCCCTTTTTACATGTCTGTGCTATTTCTTTGTTGTGTATAGAAAGATCAGTTATTCTGTCCTTGGCTCAGAACTTTTTGTTGAAGTATGTTCTCAAACAGGTGTACTGAAGAGTCTTCATCTGAGATAAAACGTGTAAAGGGAAGATAAAAATAATCTCCAATGCTGGGGAACTGGCATCTAAGGCATCAGGAGAGGAAACTAGAGGAACCCAATTTAGGAAATATATGTGTTCAATTAACTGACCTAGAGGAACTCTCTAGAGAATCACCACCACATATTCTCTTTTCTTTTTTGATTGCTACCTTGTTTGGATGTATTCCCTTTTATGTGCTAGTAGCAGTGTTGAGGGGAAATAGATCATCCTGGTGTAAAGTAGCCAAAATAAAGTAAACAACCTAGGAGTCTCAAATTCTCTACAGTCATCATGTTCCCAAGGTTTCCAGTTTCTTCCCCATAATCCAGAGAAATGGGTCATCTAACATTTATTTGTACATATATCCTCTACCTTCCAACTTTTTTTTTTGTTTTCTCTGGCTGTTACTTCCGTAGGAAATAGCAGCACAAACATGGAGCTCTCGTATATGCTTAGCTGGTGATTGCAGTGATTTTTTTTCCTAAGAATTCTTAAAATTTTTGTATGTTTTCTTTTGTTCCTTAAATAGCAATAAAGAGTGTTGACTTGACCCTTGGTCTATTCACATGTGGATACCTACTTCTAACATTTTTGATTTACCACCTGTGAACAAGCAACAAGCTGCCTGCCCAATCGTACCAGTCTGGGCATTTCATGTTGTCTTGAGTTCTTTGAACCATTTCTGGCTGTGCAATCTTATACAAGAGTTTTTGACCTGTCCAAATCTCAGATCCCTTCCCTAAAATGGATTATCAATTTACATCCTAGTATTTCCATCCTGCAAGCTCTGAAGGGTCAGTGAGGTACATGACACAGCATCTGGTACTGTCTCTTAGCTGAAAACTAGGAGCAAAGCTAAGCCAGGGGTCACAGTTCATAAGATGAACCGCAAAACTGAACTGGAAGGAGCCTGTATCTATTATGCTGGGAGCCCTGTTTTGTGATAGTTGGATCTGGATGCCTTTCATACATTAAACTGTCTCCTAGTCAGGAAGCTGCAGATCTTTATTAGATTACCTCTTGATGAGTTTGAGGATGAGTTCTGCTAGCAAGTCCAGTGATGTGGGAGCCTGGCCCTGCAGGACCCAGAGTTCATACACAATGCTAAGGCCACCAACCCATCATCCTCCCATTCTCTCAGCAGACTATTTTGTCTTTGCCTTTATGATTTGACATTAAATTCAAAAAGACTCTTCTGCAACTTGTTTTGAAATCTGTCTCAATCTCTGCCTCCAAGCCTGGCTTAGCTGAGGAGGTCATTCCTCTCTGCTGCTGAACAGCCCATGTTCAGTCTAACTTTGCTTCTAATTGTGCAGTGACCCTTCTTCATACTCAGGGGAAACTTCAGACTAATCAGATTAGAAAATGGCTCATTCCCATTCCCCTCTCCATCCAATGTGCCCTGCCATGATTTGGGTCACATGCTTGGTGTTTTGCGTCATCTCCGCAGATTCCTTTCAAAGACTGCCCTAATTCCTAATGGGCCCATCAGCCTGCAGCTTACATTTAGATTCTGCATTCTTATTGTTCCCCACAGACTGCACAAGGCTTTACAGAGCCTTGACGGGAGTCTCTTGTCTGCATAGCCCTCCTCATGGCATGCTAAACCAGAACCCCCTTTGACGTCTGCAGTCTCCCGTGGGAGGCAGGCATGGAGCTTGTTGTTTTTGCTCCATATACACACACTGTGCCCAGGGTTGGAGACGATTACCTGCCTTATAGTGAGGCTGGGTAGCTGCTGAGATATGTGAATTCAGATCACAAAATGAAAAGCACAGTGGCTACAGGATAGGATTCTTTCTTTTACCTAACGACAGCTACCTAGGCATTTACCCTAACCCTGTGTTTGGTGGCAAGATTTCTCTTTTGTTTCATTTCCTTTGTCCTTAGAACTCAGCTAGGTATTTTGCTTATTAGTACAACCAAAGATGCAGTGTGGACTTCACAATCTTCTCATTGGCAGTTGATTCAGGCCCCAGCAGTTTGTGTTGTAAGAGCTGGTATGAATTCATCTTTATCACCACCCAAGTTCATTTCACTAATGCAGAGTATTAGACTTCAGGTCTATGTAGTGATGTCTAGAACCTATTCACAACAAACAGTAGTGATAGTTTGTGTTGACATAGTGTTAGGAACCTGAGAACACTTGGTGAAGAGCATGTTAAAAGCTGTATTTTAATTGATGATAGGCCTTATTCATCATTTCATAAATGCAAGCTTTGAGATATGAGGAAAGTCACTGAAAAAGGGTGTTCAATGCCAAGGTGGATTTTAAACAGTGTTGTAACTCAGTATGATACTAAAGCCTTGCTTCTACTGAAGCTCCTAGAGATAGGACTCTGACCCCTTCATCTTTGAAGCCTTGGAGACTTGTTCTTTGCTGGAACATTGTATGTGTCTTGAATCCGCCGTACCTAACTCTAAAACCCAACTCAGCTGCTCACTAGCTATGTGGTCTTTATTTATTCAACCTTCATGAATCTATGTTTAGATGTGAATGCCTTTAAGTACTTTGAGCAAGATATTTTGCTCCTTAAACCTCAAAAGATGGAGGGAAATCTTAGGTCATTTCATCTTGTGTTCCTTGTAGAACTAGAGAGTAAAAAAGGTAGCCTTCTCTAATTTTGACCTTCTGAAACTAGATGGAGAATTCAACTTCAGTCTTCTCTCAGCAGCTCTGCCACAAGCTAGTCTTTTATGGCTGGCTTTGGGTCCCATGGAATGCCTTAGAACTGGCCTCCCAAGAGAGCTGGTGCCTCATCCAGAAAGATCAGTTAAAATGGAAAAAGTTAACAAGGCTTTAAAAATCATCTCATTATGCTTTGCCCAGCCCTGCCCCCTCTTAGAGGCAGGGCTCAGTCTCAGGCAATTTTCCCCAGCAATACCTGCCAGTGAGGCTGACAGGCAAGGATTGAGCCATGTGGCTATTGTCTCACAATGCTCGATGTACTCTTGAGGGCATCATAAAGGAGCGCATGTTCTCTCTCTTACTGTTTCTTCTACTGCTCCCTTCCCTCTGTCCCCTTCACTCCTTGCCTTTATCCTCACTTTGTTAAATATGCATACCCACCCAGGGCCTTTCTGTAGATTTGAAAGCAGGGTGACTTGAAAAAATATCTAAGCGAATCCCACAACATGTAGAGTCAATCAACAGAGAATTGACTATCTGTATAGTCCATATTTGGCAGCTATTACCCACCTTATCAGGCACCTCTAAAATTTCCATTTAGAGATGGAGCTACTTAGAAATAGTCAATTTCTTACTGTCAGCCCAAGTAATGCTTATCTTGTCAATTACACCCACCACAGTGGCCCAGAGCTTCTCCTTCCTTGTGTGTCTGGCATCACAGACTTCCCCCAGGTATTTCAGAGCACACTTCCTGGATTCTGCAGTAATGGACACAAACCAAGTGTGATTAAGAGTCAAAGTGAGGGCTTCACTGCCTTCCCCTCTCTTCTGGACCATTTTCTAAGCAGTGAGGTAGCCAGTATAGCAGAAGAAGGGGCAGGTATGTCTTCGACGAAATACAGAGCCCACTACCCCTTCCACCTCCGTGGAGGGTGAGCATAAAGCAGCACAACATTATTCCCTGTGGTGAGGAGGTGGCTGGCTTATGCAATTTTCAAACTATTCATCGTTCTTGGGAAGGGGAGCATGAACATCAGTCAAACATCCCATTAGAGTCGCTTCTAAGAACTCCCACCTAGCAAGGCCTCAGGAGGCATGTTTGAGGGTTCTTATTTTGTAGAGAGGAACAAGAGAGACTGCCTTCCCTCCCCCTTCCTCCACAAACATGTCTCTTAGTTTGTGTAGGGAAGGAAATGGTGGATTGCTAGAGCATCAAAGGGAAAGAAGAATTTATGGAGGCTTTAGGAAAACACTTTAGCAGTGTGAGCTGGCACTTGAATGTAAGGAGGCTGACTTTTTAACAAGCATAGAAACACTTAAAAGCCAGAATTAGCCTTGCCCTTTAGGGCAGTCACCCTGGAAGGCTATGCACTGATTTCAACAATGTTGCCATAGAAAGTTCTTCTTTGGAATTGGCTTCAAAGCCCTTTCAAATGAGTTTCTTCCTGAGTGGCAAATCTCCATCCTTTGACTATAGATCACAGTTTTAGCAAAACCAAATGTCCTTTGGTGAGGAGTGAAGTAGAAAACTCAGGTGGAGAATCTGGACCATGTTTTGGATCAAAAGACAGATGCAATTGTAAAATGTAATCTATTTTCTATAAGATCCATAGACTTTTCCAAAACCCTTTGAAAGGATGTTTGAGACTTGGCAAGTGGTTCCATTAGTCATCAGACAACGAGGCCTTCATGATGAGTGACAAAATCAATAACTTTGGGGGCAGCTTTTTGGTTCTGAGTAACCTGCTTGGCCTCACTCCCCTGATATTCAAACTTTTCTTCATTTCAGAACTGTTTCCTTTCTCCTCCAAACTGTCCTGGTTTTAATGCCAAAAGGGCCTCATCTCTAGATTTCCCCTTACATTCTTATATGAAAACATGATAAATATTGAATGGAAATATATACTATAATAACAAATGATGGCATGAAAAAAATCTCACCACATCAGTGGTCCAAGGAAGAAGCTATACTCAGAATTTAGGAGCAGGAAAGAACACAGAGAGACTAATTCCAAGGGGACAGGATCCCAACTAGAAGTGTCTCTGACTTTTTAAGACTTAACTCCTACATTTACTACTGGGAGCATGCTTTGGGGGTCACTTCATCTGTTTTTTAATGCCCTTTAAATTTTCATTTGTATAAAACTGATACATGCTTAGAGTCAATGTAACGTAACCATCAGTGGGGCTTTAAAAAAACAGTTATAATCAGCCATGTTAAACCCTTCTAACTACTTCTGCAATTAATAGAGTAGCATGCACATACCACTGTATTTTGATTGATCAAATTCATCAATAATACTTACTAACCTACTATTTTGATGATGGCTGAGAAGTTAGCATAATTGTGATTCTGTTATTATTTTTATTTCTGTGTGCTCTAAAGATAGTTTCTTTATTCCTAGTGTTCTGGGAGTTTATGTGGAACTTAGTGTGTGTGTGTGTGTAGTATGATTACTACCTTTGGGGATCTTCTAACTTGGAAACACTTCTCTTTGTTGCTGATAAATTTTCTACTAATACTTTTCTCTATTCCTCCTGTGATAAATTTCAGTCTATCAAGTTTGGATATTTTGTCCCCTCAGGTTTCTCATTTTAGTTGTGATCTTTTTTTTTTAATTAAGGGATTTCTTCATTTTATATTCCAACTTTTCTATGGAGTCGTCTTATTCCTACCATATTTTTAATGCCAAGAACATATATTTAGGTCATATGCTACTTTGTTGTAGTCTTCTGTTTTCTTTTCAAGAACACAATGTATTTCCTTATTTCCTTGCTATCTGCTTTTCCCAACCAGTTTTTATTTTTCTAGTCCCTTTCTTTACCCTTGTTGTCCATTTGAATTCTGTCCTTAATGTTTGATGCTTATTGGGGACAGAAAATGTCTTATTGACAATGGGCTTCATTGCACAAATTAGATCCTATCACTCTGTCTTCAATAGGGAATACCCAGAAATAGGAATCTGGAGAAATCTCCAGAACCATCCATAGTATTGTGAGAAAAATCATGTGTGTGTGTGTGTGTGTGTGTGTGTGTGTGTGTGTGTGTGTGTGT
>JANHMN010000005.1:117407785-117421763 GCA_030674055.1 Rhabdomys pumilio | reverse complement strand
TGTGTGTGTGTGTGTGTGTGTGTGTGTGTGTGTGTGTGTGTGTGTGTTTTCTGCTGCAGTAAGAGGAAGGATGGATTGAGAGAGAGAAGGAGAGCCTAAACATGGTCATTGATGTTCTAGAAGTGGGAAGGGGGTAGGAAAGGAGCAGATCATTCTTTTTTTGTTGTTTCATTTTATTTTTAATATTGTGCTTACATTTTCTAATAATTTATTTTTCCATTTACTTTACATCCCAATCACAGTCCCCCTCCCAGTCCCACCCTTATAAATCTTTCTCCCCATTACTTCTTCGCCTTCTTTGAGGGGAAGACTCCCCTTGGGTACTGCCCCATCCTGGGACATTTAGTCCTAGTAGGACTAGGCACATCCTCTCTCAATGAGGCCTAACCATAAAGTCCAGGTAGGGGGAAGAGGATTCAGTCACAGGAAACAGATCGAGACAGCCCCTGCTTCATTTGTTAGGGGACCTACATGAAGGCCAAGATTCACATTTGCTACAAATGTGTAGGAGACCTAGGTTTACCCCTGCATTGGGAGGTGATCATTCTTAAATTCAGGATGTAATGGTCTCCTCTTCCTCCATATGCTCCACCTCCCTTCTTTAGCTTCTTTAATCTCTCTGAAGCTAAAACCTTTCCCCACTACTACACGGGGAAAGATACTTAGAGGTTTCACCACTTGTGCCTTCAACCGATCCTTGGTTTCAGTGCCAGGCTTTATTTCTGCTTGAATGATGCATAGTTTATTCCCTGAATGTCTGGAGACGTCTGTGGGTTACTGAGTACCTGGGCTCCCCTTCTTGATCATATAGTGCTTCTGCTCTGCCCAATCTGACGTTAATCCTGGATCTGCTTTTCCTTTTGCAGCACATTTGAAATCTCTTTTCCTTTGTTGTCCTGCATACTCCCCAGCTGTCTTTGCCATTCTGTATATTCCTTTTGTATTCCTGTGTTTTTCTTTATAGGTAAAAGGTGAAACTTGGTATAAAAGAGACAGAAAAATTTGTGTTGATCCATTCTGATTAACTACTTCCCTAGAACAAAATATTCTTCCCAGAAGCTGCAGCCAGTCTTATCTCTTTAAATTGAAAGATTATTTGTTCAACCCCTGCCCTGTGGACCTCTTTTGGGGTATTCTCACATATATAGAGGTTTTCTGAGAAGAACTAGAAATGAAGCCTTGGAATATCTTACCACATTAACTAATTGTGGTTAAGCCTGGCTTTGGGACTTGGGAAAAATAAAGTTTTTCGTTTCATGACAATTTTTATACATATCTAAGATGCACACACTTGTATCAACAGTTTTGTCCCATCTTAGCATTTGACTCAAAAGTGTGTCTTACTAATATCTTTTTAAATAGATAAATGATTAGATTCATTGAATCTTACATATCATGAGGTGGGCAGGAAAGTAGGGTGCAGTTAGGAGATAACTAGGAAACATGAGTAGATATCAAAGACAAAATTTAATAAGTCTTCCCATAGTAACTTGTAGAAATTTTTCTGAATTCTAACACAAATCAAATTCAGGCAAAGGGCTTCAACTAAGATGCACTTTGGGAAACGACCTTCCTAAGGGAAGCAGTTATTTGAACTGAGTTTCCATGGACAAAAGGAGCAGAAAGCACAGAAGGCCAGTAGACCTGAAAGACCAGACAGGGAGCTTTCAGGTGATGTTTGTGGTGAAAGATGTCAGCAGGGACCAAATTAAGTCAGCTCCTTTATACTCAGCTAAAGATCTCAGGTTGTATTCTAAATGCAGTGGGAGGCCACTGGAGGATTTCAAGCAAGGTGTTAAGTGAATGGCTCTATATTTTAGAATGAGTTCTCTGATAGAGGGTAGACTGTTGTAATATAAGAGTAGACAGAAGAAATAAGCTCAAGGTCGGAAACGGTTGCTCTAATCCTGAGTGGGAAAGTGTTTTGAGATTAGAGGGGGGAAGTGAGGTAGATTTATAATATGCTGGGTAGTTGTAACTCACAGACTGCTCAGTAGATTGCATGTGTGAGGAATGAAATTGGATGTGACCCTAGATCTAGTTGGGAAGTATATTGACTGGTTACCATATTAGTGAAATACAACAATTTTCAATTCTAGGATTGAATGAGTGCCCTCTGGAATTCATGGTGTAGGAAATTTCCTGACAATTACATTGTCTTCTGTAAGAACAAATAGAAACATTTATTTCACTGGTGATTAGATCTAATTTCCAAGTCTTTTAAAATAGCATGCATTTTTAAAATATCTATATTTGACTGCCATATCTCAAATCTTCAAAGGAATCTGCCTTGAACTTTAGACTCATATATATATATATATATATTTACCTCTCTTTTAAAAATAACATATCTAGCCCAAGAAATGGCTTAGTAATTAAAAGTACTTGCATCAATTCCAGAAGACCTTAGTTTGTTTTCCAACATTCAATTTTTTTCCCAAGGGGGAGGAGGTTTATTCAGGAGAAAGGGCAAAGGTGGGGAGAAGAAGGTGGAAGAAGAAGAAGAGAAGAGAAGTAGAGGTAGAGGCCGGCCATGACCATGTGGAGAGAGAGGAAGGGGGGAGGGGACAGAGAGGCAAGAGGGTAAGAGAGAGGGTAAGAGAGTAAGAGATTAAGAGCGTTTTCCAACATTCATGCTGGAGAACTCACACCTCCTTGTCACTCCAGTTCCAGAGCATCTGATGCCTTCTTTTGGCTTCAATTGTTACACACCTACACAACCTACATACACACACACACACACACACACACACACAGAGGCACAGACAAAATCATTTCTAAAAGTATCATATCTAAAACTAAAGGCTGAGTCTTGCTTCACTCTTGCAACCCTGTCTGGTTAGTTGCTCAGTCAGAAGCCTTCAAGTCATTTTCAAACATACGTCCCCCACCACTATTGTGCATGTATATACAGGTGTGTGTGTATGTATGTATGTATGTATGTATGTATGCATGTATGTATGTTTCTGTCTCTGTCTCTGTGTGTGTGTGTGTGTGAGAGAGAGAGAGAGAGAGAGAGAGAGAGAGAGAGAGAGAGAGAGAGTGCATGCGCACTCATGCTCATGTGTATATAGTCTTTTAGGAAGCCTACATTCAAGTGGCATTCAGAATGGGCAATTCTTCACTATTGCACTTTTGTCTAAACCACCATCATTTCCGTCTAGACTACTTGAGAGAGATTACTAACTATGCCCTGCCACTTCTGTGGTGACCCCAGTATTCTACTCATAACAGATTGTTGGAATAAGCTTTAAAAAATATATTAGGATTGATTTTAGTCTTGATAGACTGCTACAAGAATATGCTGTAGATTAAAACTGCTTTTTAAGAATTCTGGCACGTGAGAAACTAAAAAATAAAGTACCAACCTATTGACTCTCTGATTGAGAAATCTCACCTGCCTCTTGAATAGCTCCTTCATGCTGTGTCCACACAAGGCAGAAAGGAAGTTCTCTGCAGTCTTTTTGCTTCTGTTCTACATTCTTATTTATTTCTGGTAGTTTGTGACAGGGTGTTACTATAGAGCGCAAACTTGCCTCAAACCTCCCATTCACTTTATTACCTTTATCTACCTTCTGGGTGCTGAAGTTCCAAAACTGTGCTACTGTGACATACTCTTGTGAACTGGTTTCAGAAAGGTGTTGCCCTACACCTCACCTTCTATTATCATCACATAGGTTTCAGTGTAGGTATTTCGAAGGGATCTGACCATTCAAAATGTTGCAGGTCTTATAAGAAAACAATCCAGTAGCTCCTAGATTTTTCTTAGAAGAAAAGTCAAAAGATTCCATATGGTCTTCTTCTCTGACCTCAGGTCCCACTCAGACTATTAAGAAATGTTTTCTTCAAGATTCTCTGTAATGGAACACGTCTCACCAAACATCTTTAGTTGAGTTTTAGTAGTTCCCAGAAACATACACAAATAAAAGACATACTGGTCCCACGTTTTGACTGTAAATACACTCATAAACATAGATGTCCTTTAAAAGAGTTGAAAGGATGAACAGTGGTATGGGGCAGCATGTTGGAGTTGTATTCCAGAATTCTTGGCCAAAGAAAATGTACACAAAGAACTACAGAATTCCCTTTCCTGTGTTCTGCTTACTCTGTTTACTTTACTCTGTTTGGATGGGTGACTCTATTACTTCAGCTTGTAGCATTTTGGGTGCTGAGATTATTTTTTATGAATTTGATATTGTTTTCTTACCACTTTGAAAAGAAAAGAAAAAGATCTTTTGATTACTTGTATACATGTCGTTTTAACAGTAGAATCCTGGGGCAGTACTCTTGGAATGATATCTTTTTCATAACTTTATTATTTCCTTAAATATTGGCATAATGAGATCAATAAATAATAATTTGCCTTAAAATTTGGCAGGATGTTGCCAAATTTAGGAAAAGTATCTTGAGGTATATTAAGAAGTAGTTAGGCACTCTTTGAGTCATTACAACAATTATGTTGAAATTATTATCTTAGTGATCAAAATTCTGTTATGTAAAGTTGAAGATGAATTTAAAACAGTATCCATAATTTAAGATTCATTAGTTTTGACCTAACTTTTATGGTGCATGATAATATCCTTTGTTCCAAGTCAAAACTGGCTTGTTTTTCTGATTATAAATTGAAATCAATTCAGATGATACAGATTAGTCACAATAAGGCAAAATCATCATTTGACTTTCTAGAGATGGTTTTCTTATTATATAAGTATATTGTTACCATTGTCTCTACTGCTTTTTATATGAATATAAACCTAAAGCAGAATAAGAACTGTGTGTATGGAACTAGAGAGATTTGCAACTACATTTGCTTTCTAATACCCATACCAGGCAGGTCACAACTGCAAGCAACTTCAGCTTTAGGGCATCTAATGCCCTCTTCTGGGCTCCACGGACACTGAACTTACATGCATATACTCATACGTAGACTCACACAACACATATACATGTATAAGTAAAAATAATAAAGTTAAAAAAATCTTTAAAACTGTATATACTATTTTATAACCTTCTTTACACTCTATATCAAGAACATATTTCTGTTACCTCTAACATAGATCTAAATAACCCCTTTTAATGGCTACGTAACAAGTGGCAAAGATACCTTTTACTTTTCATAAAAAGATAGTAGTAGTAAAAATTTAGACTTAAATATTTAAACGGTATGCAATTTAAGAACTACAAGAGAGCTTCATTTTATTGACATGTATCAACCATTAAAATAAAAAGCCTTTCAAATATTCTTAACAAAATGTAGTGGTGGTCTTAGCTACCAAAATTTGGAAACTACATCAAATGTTTATTGAACTTCTGCCAACTACTACCACTGGAAAATTAGGCGAGATCCCTGTTTTCAAAGAATATGTATTCTGGGTGGATTAGAAGTAGATAATCAGCTAATAACAAATGTTGATAACATTAGCTACTGAGGCATGCATGATAATATGTTTTAAGGTAAAAGTTAAGCTGTCATTGTGGTCCTGTATTCTGTAGATTGAATCAAATTATGTATGCTTTCAGGTTTGAAGACAGAGACCAACAAATAAATTATGAGATATTTTTCTCCCTCCTGAACTGGAGAATGAATCCAACACCTGATTTGCAAGCCCCGCCATACCTTAAAGAGGTAAACTTTATGCTTATCTTAGAAATAAACTATAGATACCTTTGTTATATTTTTAAGATCATGTATCTTTAAATTATTTTCCAGTGGAATGTAGTAGCAACATCATTGTTCTTGGAAGGAGCATTTTCTGGGTATTTCTGTTGAAGGCTAATTCACTTTCCATGCTGAACAAACATAAGCTCTAAAAGAACAGGCTTTTCTCTTACAGTTGAATAATTTTTAGCCCCAGTTACATCCAATTATATAGAAAATGGGATAGTAGGTTGCACTTATACATAGATATAAACATCTTATCAAGGGATTTTGGTAATATGATTGTAATCTAGAATAGCAAATATCAAATGATGTCTCTGTCAATAACTCTTAGTGTATCTGTGGCTTTGTGTGCAGGTTTACCCTATGTGAAAAAATAGAGTATGGGGATTCACATTTTACACTGGAGCCAATCTGAAAAGAAAAATTAAATAAAAAAAAGATGGTTAGGAAAAACAAAGTTCATGTGATCAGATGGGGGCCTTTAGCATTGTGGATTTATCTGTATTCTCTAAGATTATCTTTAATTGTCTTTAAAGAGAGGGTGGCCAGGTAGGTAGTATGTTGGGTTAATGGGTGGATCCCTGACTAGTTGGTAGAATGATGTCTGTTCCATGTCTGTCTTGCCTTGGTGCTAGGGCCACTCGGGGAAAACAGAGGTGCTGGAAGTTTGACTGTGCTCTTCCTATGCTGCCAGGCAGGTGTTGGGCTATGTGAAGCCATAGGACCTTGCTCTGGGGGGTGTGGGAGCACAGTCTGAGGTCCCAAGGGGAGCCGGAGCTAGCTCATCTGGTTCTCAGGCTCTTAGGCACCCAGGCACCACTAGGGGGAGCCACGGAAAAACCAAGAACAAAGCCTCTGAGGCCTGTAGTCAGACCTTCCACCAGTGGAGGGGCTAGGGGGCGTTGCCCTTATGTGACTAAAGCACACAAATCTATGGAGGGCTGCGGCCTCCTCTCAGGAGCCTGGAGCCTGGGAATGTGGCAAATGCCTACTGTCCCTTTCAGGGGACCCTGCAGTGTCAGCTGCTGTGTCACTGGGGTTTCAAACCTAGCTCAACCAGAAATCAGGCTGCCTTTCACGATCCTACAGTAGTAGTTTATTTGTATTTTAGCATGCTCCAGAAATTTATTTTTTTGAGAACATCTCTTGATAAAGCGATTGTCATGTAGTTGGTAATCCCAGAATACAAGCATTTATTTTGTTTCTGCTGACCAGCTCATTCTGGTCTGAGCTTGCCTAGTGCCTCTGGCAATAGGCCTCTCAAGCATACAGCTTCTTAGGACTATTAAGGGAAACCTTAGAACTTACAGTTGGTTGAGGGACGGTATTGGCCAATAGAGGTGGAGTTGAAATCTGGCTGTTCAATACACTTGCTTATCTAAACGATGTCAGGTGAATTAAATTTCAAACCTCATCCACTTGTAGCTATAATATCAGCTACAAGCTTCTGATAAATGAAGCCCTGTCAGCATGCTTTGGTCTGGCATTCGAAGATAATATCATCACTCTTCTTGAAGGAGCCTATTGCTGATGTGAAATCAGTACACTCATGTTTGGGGTTTGACTTGATATAGCCTGAATAGGATGCTGTGGAATGAAAGTACCTACTTCTAAGTCAGAACAAGGAATAACACATCATCTTAAGGAGGTCTCATTTGACATTTCAGAGATGGATAATGAGTTAGTAAGGTAGGATAGTAACATGGTATGGTGATATGCAAAGGCATTTCTGCAGGAGTGCTCTGGGACATGTCCCAGCATGGCCCTGGAGAAACTCCTGTGGCTGGAGTAAAGGCTTACTGGGAAGACTAGAGAAGAATTAGGTTGGAGATGACTTTAAGGGTAGGTGAGCTTTGAATATTATTCTGGAATAACTGGAGGCCACTAACAAATATCTATTTTTATTTCTGGTTTAAAAAAATTATTTTAATTACACACATTTATGCAATATAGTCTGGGAGTTTGATGTAAGTATACAATAAACAAATAGTGGCAATTGGCATTTCCAATGCAATCATTGCTTTAAAAAAATAAAACAGGTTGCCATGCACTAGGTTCCATAAGTAGCTGAGAATAGCCTTGAACTCCTGGTCTTTGTGCTTTGTACTAGCATTATAGTCATACACCTGGCTCCTTAATTTTTTTTCAATTATTTGCTACATTTTGTAGATCAAATTCAGGGCTGAGAAAGCTAGGCCTATGCTAGACAAGCATTCCAACTACATTTAGAATTGTAAGATATACCATTGACAAGTTATAAGGATAAGAACAGCGTCATCAGGTCTGAAATGGAAACTTAAGGGTTCTTTGGAAAGTCAGTTATGTTGGATGGTATTTTGCTGGGACAAACACATGAAGGAGTGTTTTCCTGAAGTGGACACAGGTGAAAGACCAAGCAGACTTGTGAAGCAGAAACAGGAGAGAGGGTGTTCTGCTAAAGCAATTACGTAAAAGGACGTGTGATGAGGGTTCTTTACTAACAACATACATGTATTGGCTTGCCTTAGATTGCATAGTTGAGCTCTATTTGTCAAGACTCCATAGAGAGGCATGCACTAAAAAACTTCTGGTGGTGTGCTATAGTTTCTTGCCACTTTTGCAGACCTGGGCTGATTGGCAGAGTGATGTCAGTTGAGACAGATGCATGTGCTGTGGCAAGACATGTGCTAAGGCAAGACTCATGGAGGACACATGATGATTCGAGGAAATATAAAAAGGACTCAACACACAGTGACTGGAGGTTGAGCTTGACTTGCTTATAGAGCTAGCTGTACAATGCTTGTTGGTCTCGAATCTTTTCTGATCGTTGCTTCACTGAGAGAGGCACAGCTGAGAACTTTTCCCAGCCTTCCTGTTGGCCTTGGTACCTCCTGGTCACTCATGTCAAGGCCGAGGCTAGGTCATGCTACCACTGCTGATTCATGTTTGCTATCCTGACTCTACCAAACTGGACTGCTGGTGTATCTGTGAAGTGTTCGTGATTTTCAGACAACACAGATGGGTTCCTTTCCAAAGAACCATTTTTAAACAGGGCCACTTCCCCTGTATTCTTTTTTTTCCCAATACCTCTGGTGGGTGATGGGCTAGAAGGGAGTTTAAAGTGTTTAAGAACCATAATTAAAAATAGGTTTAGAAAAAAATAAAGTTACAGGCCATTTTAAGGGCAAAGCTATTGTGTCTACCCTGAATATTTGCAGATAATTATGTCGTGTCATTGTTCCTAAATGTAATGCAACTGTTTTTTTTTTTTTTATAATACATACATTTGGTTAGGTATAAGGTATCTAGAAGTGATTTAAAGTGTATGGAAGGGGTCTGGAGAGATGACTCAACAGTTATGAGTACTTGTGACTCTTACAGAAGACCCAGGTTTGATTCTCAGCACCTACCCATTAGTCCATAACCATCTTTAATTCCAGTTCTCTGATGACCACTTTGGGTACCAAGCCTGTATGTGGCACACTTACATGCATTCACATAGGCAAAACACTCATACACATAAATTGTTTTGTATTATTAAAAGTGTGTGGAAGGATGTATGTGGGTTCTACATAAGTACAGTGCCATTCTATGTAAGGACTTGAGCATGCATGAATTTTTGTGTTATGGGTGGGTTATCCTATAACCTATCTACTTTAGATACTGAAGGACGAGGTGCTCACTGTTTTAAATTATTTACCACTTACTCTGGTTGTACTCTTTTTCCTAACCAACTCTGAATGATGTATGTCCCTATTTTTACTGATTGACAACTTTTCTTGTTCTTTTCCTTGCTTTCTGTTTCTCTTTTCTCCCTTCCTCCTTTTAGTCCACCACCCAATTAACTGTTAAGTATTTCAGTATTGTTGATTCAGAAATGTGGTCATACTACATGGATTTATTTATCTGCTTTTCCTACTTCATTATGGAGAATTCCTCCAGTTCAATATGCATAGACCTAAGTCATTCCTGAATAGGTATAGTGTGGTTATGTAACAAACAATTTAGCCTGTCATTTCCCTGTTGAGAGGCATTCAAATTGTTCCTATAATTTCTTGGTTCTGAAAATGTGATATCTTGTTACTTTAATTTTTATTTTCCTAATGACTGTTGAGCTTGAATAAAATTTAATCACCATTTGTGCTACAATACACAGTAAGAAAAACATTTTTCTACAACTCAATATGCACATTATAATGGAACAAAAGTTTCATAGAAAATTACTATTTTAGTTATATGTGGAACAACATATTTTCTCCTCTCCCCTCTTTTCTTTTCTCTTCTTCCTTCTAACATCTCTTGTTTTCTCCTGTTTGAATGTTGTTCCCAAGTCATTAGGCTGATTTCTTCACCCACAGAAGAATCACTACCCTGTATGGGAAGGCCAAAAATGTTCAGTAGTTACACCTCCACAATGTTATCATCTATCATCTCTGTTGCCTGGCACCATTTCTGAACCCTGGACCTAAAGAACTTCAGATAGTATATAAAGTGCAGCATCAGAGGCTTGAGTTCAAATCATTTTTTTCCACCATTAACTGAATGACTAGTACAAGTTTCTCAAAGTTTTTCCATTTCAAAAAATGTTGTAAAAAGTATTTCTTTCATTAAGGTTGTTGTGGGGATTAAGTTGATATACATGGGCACTTGCAACAACGGTGAGGGCTTTAATGTTAGGTCCTCCTATTGTTTATAAAATGGGGCTTTGTCCTAGCCCTGAGTTTGGAATGATGAGGTTAAAGTCAAGGAATGGCAGGCTGAGCATCTGTGTGGGAGTAGGGTCTGCGTGGATTCCCAAGGTCAGAAAACTGCTTACTAACTCTAGTATAGGAGATGGCCAGTTAGCTGGCTTTTACTAACTTCCAAAGATGATGTGAGTATCTCTCAGGAGGTTATCAGTATTTCCACCATTCAGAATCTAGATGTTTATATCCTGAGTTGAATGTTTTCCTGCATGATTTCTTTCATGTAAGAGCATTGTAATTTTTAAAAGGTCTTCTTAGCTGATTGAGCTGAGTAGGCTTTAAATGTCTATATCATTGTTAACTGATATGATGTCTTACATTCTCCTGTTATTGTGACAAAATTCTATAATAAAAGCAGATTTAGTTAGAATTGGGTTATTCTGGATTATAGAGGAAATCAAGGCAGAAGGTACTTCAAACAGCTAGTCATATCACATATACAGTCAAAAGCAGAGTGATGACCATAGATTTCTGCCAAGCTCCCCCTTCCCCCTCTCTCTACTTACACAGAACCAAGACCCCAGCCAGGGAATGGCAGCACCCTTCCCACCTTAGTTAACATAATCAAATTTCTACCATAGACATGTCCATGGGCCCATTGCCTAGGTGACACTAATTTCCATAAAGCTGTTGACTCACACTAGCCTTCACAGTGACATTTTGGATAGAAGTTTGGAATACTTCTTTATTCTAGCCTGATTAACTTTAGTGCATGGGGTGGACAGAGAGAGGACAAAGGCCAAAGATAAGAGTAGTGGCTATAGTTAACTAGAGACTGAATAGGTAGCTGGGTACATATGATATAGGATTGGACAGATGGGTCATCTAGGAGTTCCAGCAAGGAATTTAGGCATTAACACCAGTTAGCACACAGAGGAGTCCATTTATCCAGCTCTCAAGTTTTTGTGGGGATGATTTAACATTAAGGACTATTGACTGAAGTGCACATAGGGTTAAGGGAATCAAACAGGCAAATGAAACAGTTGTATACTAGTAAAAGGGCAAAGATATTATTCTAGGGCCTAGAGAAGCATGGAGGAACCAGTGTTACTGAAGCATAGCTAGAACTAGAGATGTAGGCAGAGGGGTCTAAATACTGTCACACTATGGATACCATCAAACCATGGCCCAGCAAAAAGAGCAAAGGGAAAGGGAGGAAGTCAACACTCTAATCTCTGACTCAACTTACTTCCCCAGACTCTGACAACACTTCTCTTTGTCAACCTCCACCTTGAAACCAGAGAACACAGAGCCTCCATGATGTGGTCTACATTGGAATGCCTTCCCAGGGCAGAGAGTAGAATGAATGAAAGGTCTTAAGGACAAATAGACAATGACCCAGTCCTTTCTGTTGCAATAAAAAAGGAATTTGCTTAGGAAAGCAAGCCTATTAGCCAGATCTAAAGTTTTACCTAGACTAACAGCTTCTGTATAGCATGGTTGTGTTGCACATTGAGACCAGTCCTCCAGAGTCAGATGTGGCCTCTCTACGCATAATGGTTAACAGCTTCAGTTAATACAAGTAAGGTCCATCAACAAATAAGCAATCCTTGTTATAGCTAATTGAGCTACGATTAGTCCTACTATCTTACGGCGAGAAGCTGTTCCTGCCTGATAGATGCAAGCTAAGTGTTACCAACTATCCTGACTGCTGGCTGAGACCCACAACCACTTGCCTGTAGCCTGGTTGGGGGAGGAGAGTACTACTCCTTGTATAGTTCATTTGCCCAGACACTCAGCACTGAGAATGTTGCCCAAAGTACTATCATAGCCTGGAGACCTCAATTTCCATTCTATTGTGCTTCTTTTCATATGTTAGAATATAGCAGTCTGGCTTTTACAATTTAGAGCCTGTTTGATTAATCTCATCGGTCACATTTTGTACACTCTATCAGTTCTTGTATAAACTTAGTATACTGTAAGACTTATCTTTCAACATTGCTGAAAAAAGTTGGACATAGATTCACTTTATGAGGATTATAACTGCAGAAATATCAGTTGACTCAAGGACTCCCTCTCATAGCAGGCTGATATACAGCAGTAGGAAGTAAGAGGCTGTGGGTGTACCTTGGGATATGTCTTTGGATACCCCATTTGTTAAGGGTCACCTTTTTTGACATTTTATTGTCCCCCAAAACCTTGCCAAATAAGTATCATTCTCATTTTGTAGATAATAAAGACTCAGACATTCATAAAAGTAAGGAATATATTATCATGGGTAGTGCCAACTGGTTTTTGTTTGTTTTTATTTTTGTTTTGTTGGTTTTGGGGGGGTTGGGTTTTTTGCCTTGTTTGTTTGTTTTTGTTGGAGTGTTATTATCCTGGAACTCACTATTCACATTAGGCTAACCTCAAACTCATAGCCAGTTTCTGCCTCCTGAGTGCTGGAATTTAAGGTGTACATCACAATGCCTGGCAAATCAAAGTTTTTCACTCTTTTTTTGGCAATTTTTTTCAAAGTCATTTCTAATACCTGTGGTAAATTTTAACAGTTGAAATACAGGGTTAATATATGTTCTCATTATGTTAAAATGACTAGCAAACTCACACTGATTGTCTAACATCAAACAATAGCCCAGTAGAAAATCATAATTGGAGGATCTGTTGTGATATAAAGCATTGACTGGCACGTACTTGAGTAATAGCAAACCTATCACTAATATTTACAAAAAACTCAAGTCTCCTTAAAAACCTACATTTGCCTAAAATGCATTTTTAAGAAAAAAAATCCCTGCTTGGAAGCCACACGGATGTTCTGCTCAGATACAGATGCTAGCTCAGCCAAAGGGAAGCAGCCATGAAACATTGGTTATAAGGAGACACATGGATAGGAGTATAAGTGAATCCCACTCCACAAATGAACTCTTTCTCTTATTTTTGGGATGTTCTTGATTAGCTCAATAAGTATTTAGAAAATCCATTTTTTAAAATGAACTTCCATTTGGTTTGCTAAAATTTAATTGCTTTTATGTTTTTATACTCAATGTGATTATTTCTAAGGCTGCAGAAAGCCCAAGGAAGGAAGGAAGAAGGGAGGGAGGGAGGGAGAGAAGGAGAGAAAGAAGGGAAGGAAGGAAAGAAAGATGTTAAAAAGAAAGAAAGAAAAAGACAGAAAAAAGAAATGGAAAATTCTATATATTTGTAGATATGTCACATAGAAATAATCTTTTCTGCAAAGGAAAGAAATAAAATCCTTTTCCAAGAGAGTTGGGGGAGTAACATGGTACAGTCACTAACATGACTCTATCAGCCTTCCATTTGGGAAGAATAAAAATAACCCTATTGCAGTGAAGCATGCACTTTAATTGGCTCCCAATCTTTACCCCGAGTGCATCTGGTGGCCAGTACTACAGTAGAAATTTTTAAGCTAGAAGAAGACATAATCCAATTAAATTTTCTTTTAAAAATGTCAAAGCAAATAAATCCAGTGCCTATTATCTCACATGCAGCTTTGCTATTCCCACTGGGTTTTCTGGGTTTTTGCTACTCACTGGGTTTTCATCTGTTGCCATCTTCTCTCATTTCAGGGTGATGGGGTGTGTGTCTGTGTGTGTGTGTGTGTGTGTGTGTGTGTGTGTGTGTGTGTGTGTGT
>JANHMN010000005.1:117386905-117401367 GCA_030674055.1 Rhabdomys pumilio | reverse complement strand
TGTGTGTGTGTGTGTGTGTGTGTGTGTGTGTGTGTGTGTGTGTGTGTTGGGAGCCTGTGAAGGTCAGAAGACACTGTTGGGTCCCCTGAAGCTAGAGTTATGGGCAATTGTAAGCTACCATGTATGTGTGCTGGGAACTAAACCAAAGTCTTCTGCAAGAGCAGTAAATGCTATATCTCACTGAGCCATCCATCTCTCCAGCGCAGAAACAACTTTAACAAAGGTTTATTTAAAGATTTTTTTAAAAAATGTAGCACTGAAGTTTAAAAACTGAACTTTGAAATGTGGCTATAATTGTGTCCATGTTTGTTTTCTTTCCAGAAATGTGAAGACGTTTGGGTGGGAATGCCATCACCTATTCCTGTGAAATACGTTAGGTACTTAGACTTTTTGATCGATGTGTATGGCTTAGAGGAGAACTTGCTATGAAGGTTTTGATCAACTCTCTTTGATTTACTGTTCTCATTATGCCACATTTATTTTAAGAGATATAATTTCATTAAAAACAACAAAAAATAAGAAGCAAGGTTTGTATTAAATGGAAATCCATAAACCACAATTAATTTTCTTTGTCACTGTAGTTCCTCAGAACAGCTTGTTATATTGCTAATGTACCAGCACTATTAAAAATACCATTTAAAACATTGTTGACCATTGTATTGTATTATTTATGAATGCCAAAGACTTGTACAATAATTTCCATCTAATATAATTTGATTCATTGCAATGTGAAAAGAAAATGACTTTTGACAGCTATGCTCGAAAATATAAAATCAAATTATATCAGAGCAATAAGTTGTGATTCTGTTAAAAAATTTTTGAAATCTTTTTGACACATGTTTATTACTTACATAATTACGTTTTGTAGCAATGCACCTCATCAAAATAATTCTCAAGCCTCTCTAGAGTGAGTGTGTTTATTTTCTAAAGTTAGTGAAGTTATGGGGAAAAAAGAACCTTCTCTCTGCAAACACACACACACACACACACACACACACACACACACACACACACACATTTAGGAGAGAAATTAAAACATATGCTGTGTTTATGCTCTTAGTGTCTTTTAATATCTAAACTCAGCTTCTTTGCTTAGGGATATATGCATGTATATATAATTAGAACATGACCAAAAATGTATTATGCCCACAATATTTAAGGATATAATTATGGAAGGTTTGGGGAATTGTTTTGCTTCGTTTTACATACTTACTACCAGCCTCTCAACCTCCAGCCCCAAGGTTTAAGTAGCTTAAAATTACAATGGATCTCTCCTGCATTTCCCTGGTTTGAATTTTCCCCACACAGCAGTACTCTTGTCATATAGCATCTATCTGATTACAACCTATCACAGTGGCGCTTCGGTGTCCGGAAGTCTTCCCTATGCCATACCAGCCTCAAGTGCTGGGTGCTAAATATCATAAATGTATTTGTCTCAAAGGCAGTGGGAGTCTATCAAGAAAGGACTGTGCTGGTTAGGGGTCATCCTAAGAAGAAGAAAAGGATTCAAGGCCATTTCAAGGTCCCCTTGAAAGAAGGGAACACCCTTTTTTTTTCTTTCATTCTACACTTGGAGCATTCCCTTGTCCCCAAATGAGTTGGCACCTACTTATATCATCAAGTTTGCTTCACAACAATGGCTCTTTCATTTTCTTTTAATCAAAACTATCCAGTAAATTACTTCTCTCCATAAACCTAGGACAGTTCCATGTGCACCATTAAAATTGGTCTCATAGAGCCATGTATTAAACTAGTATTCACAAGTTAGATACTAGAACAGTGGGCCCATAAAACTCTGATTTTGATGACTTGATTTTTGTCCCAGTTTTTAAAAAAGGCAACCAACAATGCCAAGCTCTTTTGTCATTTTAAGGTTTTTCTACTTCCCAGAGAACAAGCTTTTAGAAGGGATGACACTTGCCTAGAAGCTTGCAGGCTGACACATCTGTCACCTCCCTATTCAATCTCTCACTCAGTTATCTTTCCCTTGTTTGACTGTATAGATAATTTAGCCCTTGTGCAGACTTTGTAATTCACTGGAGAAGCCAGAAGCAAAGGAAGTCAACCAATCACAGTGTGCCTGAGTTCATGGGGTGATGGCTATTTATCCTATGTCATGGCTCTGTGTACCTGCCCTGATGGTTCCTGGTTCAAGCTCACAATTAACAATAAAATGGCCATTATAGGAATCATGTCGATAAACATGATACATTACAGCCATACAGACACTTTAAAAAATTATTCGTTTTATAACTAAGCCATATACTGAAGGAGATTTATAATTCAGAGATAATATCCCCATTAGTAAAGTTTATGACCCAATAAACAGCTCCCACTAGTTAATAAATGCCAAAGCCATAAAAACAAAGACTATTAACGTAATAGAATTTCTGTGCCTCCCTCTCTTGCTGGTGGTCTGAAGATACTGAAGGGAAATGCTATCTTAGGAAAAACATTTATTCTCATTATGTAAATATCAATGAGTAGTCTTACATTGAGTTGGAAATTTCCCAGCTCCCCTTGGTCCCAGGTGGTCCCAAAATGCTGATGCATTCTGCTTAGGTTTCAAGCAGTAGATAACCAGTTTCAACAAATAAACTCTGTGACTCAGATCTTTAGGGCAGATGGAGAGGAAGACAAGGGTTTCTGCCTCTTCTCTATTTCTGGAAAAGAGAAACTTTAGCTAGTGTCATTGTTCCGAGGTAATACTTTTGAAAAGAGGTTTCTCAACCTTTGTATAGACCTATTTTTAACTCTTAACATTTTCTTCCTGTGGTGGAAACCAAGAGTTACATGCAGGTGTCAGGGTGAGTTGAAGGTTAATATAGGCAAACCTTTTGTCCTATGAGCTAATTGTTTTTTAGTATTCTTGGAGTCCTGCGAATGATTGGTAAAGTGATTTGGAAGCACAAATCAAGTTCTGTCGTTTAGTGCGAAACTGATTGAAAGCTGTTGAAGTTTAGAGTGGTGATGTACTGAGTCATTGTGTGAAGAAGCACGTCGCTGTCAGAAGATGACTAATTGGCAATATTAATTGGCCTATTCCTTGTCACCTATTACCTAACCCTCTGAAACAGAGTGCAGATAAGTCTGTTGCTTGGCTTAGCAGTTACTAAATGGTTAAGACTTTAGACAATAGAGAGGAAGTGGAGAGCACTATAATTTTGACCATGTAATAGTTGAAACTTTGCTTTTTTCTATATATTGCCTTTGGTTCAAGTAATGTCATATATATATAACATTATTGGCATTTTTATACTGTGCTACTTAATTTGTTTCCTTGGGGGTTGCAGAGCTTCTAGGCTTTCTGGATCCCTCAATCACAAATTTAGAATATTTATATTGCCTGCCCTTCCTTCCTTCCTTCCTTCCTTCCTTCCTTCCTTCCTTCCTTCCTTCCTTCCTTCCTTCCTTCCTTCCTAGCCTCCAATATCAGTGGAGTATTGATGAGTAAAACAAGATTTCTTGTTTTTCAAAAACAGAACAAACAACATTTTTTAAAAAAATTGGAAAAAAAAACCCTTGTCTTTTCAACTTGAATTTATCTCAGTTTGATTGACACCCACTTTCCTAGCCTTTTCTGCTGCTTTATTCCTTTACTTTGCTATTCTTCCATGCATTATAAATTTTCTAGTTATGACTTCAGTGCCTGGAGTCTTAATGAAGAAGTCATGTTCCTCACAAAATATTTATGCTATTGAATAATGTAGAATCCATCTAATAATAAAATGCCATGGTCTTAATGGTTTGTGTATTCCCTTTAGGTATTAGTCTAGATCCCTGAATTTTGAATATCCTTCAACATTCTTCTATAAATGGCCTTTCAGACTAACAGCTTCCAAGTGATGGCAAACCCCACTGATCCTAGGGATGCCTCCATCTCTGCCCTCAAGTTTACTTGGCCAAAGACTGAATTGCTTTAAGCTGAAAGCAGGTTAAGACCTTTTCAAAAATGAGTCTTTTCAAGTTGACTGAACATCTTCTGACACACAGTGCTTTTCAGTTCCCAAGAGAATGTAATGTGTAAAAACTGGAAAGCCTACTGAGGCAAGATCAATGAGGCTATTGAGCAAATAATCAACCTGGGGCAATAATGGAGCAAACATCAGTATTACAAAGGGTAGTAGTGACTGCAATTAGTTGAAGAGAATCTTGCAGTTTGCTTCTGCCTGCCTTCTACCAAGTTACATGTTGGTTTAAATATACATTCATACTTTGTGTCAGTTAAGTTACCCCAAAGTAACAGTTTGAAAACATCTTTGTCACAGAATGGCCAGCATGGGTACCTTTTTTTTTTGCATCTGTTTTCTGGTCCCTAGTAAAATTCTTTCCAAGGGCACTTAAGAACCTATTGTATGTCTTGTATGTGACACATATAGGAACCCAGGGGTCAGCTCTGCTGCTCAGAAATAACTGATAATGGCTAAGAAATGTGCCCTATGAAAAACTCCACAGTGGCTCTGCAAGCAGAGAATTAATGGCTTCCCAGAATCAGTGGGAGCTTTGACTTCTAAACACTCATTACTTAAAGCAGTGAGGCCTGATGTTATGCAAGTTAGAGATGGAAAGAGGGACCTCCCCTCCCTATTGTCTATTCTGAACAGCATCTGCACATTTAACTCAAAGTGCTGAATGGATCAAATACATCAAACCAACTATTCATCAATCTCCCAGCTTCCTGAGCACTGCTTTGCATCTGTGTAAAGCCAACAATAGACGAAATTCTTGTTATGACCCCTCCATAATATTAAAATCCAGAGGAGTTCATGGCTTTGTGAAAACACACAGAAAAATGCATTCTCCTTCACATCCAGTCCACCAAAGTCATCTTTCTGTTTCCTTTTTCTGACACTGCCTATACAAGGACGTCTGACTGCTATAGGGATTTGGCAGAAATTGCTTTTGCTTGCTTTTTTTCTTTTTCTGCCATACCACTCTGGCTCATCATTATTACTGTGAGACCACCCATGGAATAGAGAACAGGAGCTAAAAATATTGCCAGTTTTAACTATGATCAGACCCTTCAGGGAGAGAAGAAAGGCAGCAAGAAACAATTACAGGGAGTGGAATCGGGGGTTCCTGCAGAGAATGGAGATCACCTGTGTATGTGACTCACCTTGAAAATTTTGACCTTCATCCTGAGGGATGAAATATTACTGGAAGATTTGAATCTCTAGCCTGAAAAGATCACGTCTGGATTTAATTATTTTTGGCTGTATTTGTGCGTGTGTGTGTGTGTGTGTGTGTGTGTGTGTGTGTGTGTGTGTGTGTATTTGTAGAGCTGAGTTTAGGAAGGTGTGAAGGTTTGATGAGATGACTGTTGCTGGAGACTTGTCTAATGGCTTGTATTAATGTTGGTAAGATTGTTGAGAACTGGAGAAATTCATGACACATATGGGATAGTGGAGATGAGAGAGATGAAATCACAATTCCGATTGAGTCCTTTTGACATCTGGGTAGATAATGTTGCTGTTCACTGAACTGGGATGCATTAGAGAAAACTTGGATTGAATGAAATCAAGATTTTTGCCTGGGGCTGGCAAGACTGTTCTGTACATAAAGGACCTTGCTACCAAGCTTCCCCTCCACACACACAGACCCTCCTGCCCCTGAGCCCCAAGTTAGATCCCTGTAACCTTCATGGTGGAAGGAGAGAAGCAACTCTTGAAAATTGTCCTCTGACTTCCAGATATGCCCATGTATGCAGACACATATACACACAAAATAAATAATTAGAAATTATTAAGGATTTTACTTGAAGTCAGATGTGGTGATTAATTTCCACCCTAGTGAGCTGAAGGTCAGCCTGAGCTATGAAATAAAATTCTTACTTGAAAAGCTAACAACACAACAAAAACAGAGATTTTTTTTTTTTAACCTTAAAGTCTGGGTAACTTGGGGAACTGGAAAAATGACAAATTTTGATAAGGCAACCTGATAAAAGAGGTCTGATTTTTTTTTTTCAAAATGGTATGAGCATAGTGGCACACGCCTTTAATCCCAGCACTTGGGAGGCAGAGGCAGGCGGATTTCTGAGTTCGAGGCCAGCCTGGTCTACAGAGTGAGTTCCAGGATAGCCAGGACTACACAGAGAAACCCTGTCTCGGAAAAAAACAAAAACAAAACAAAACAAAAACAAAATGGTATAGGCTAGGGATGCATTATTTGAGTCATTGGAGTGCTAATATAAGAAACACAGTGCTCATTTTAAAGAGATTATTAAAGAAAAATCTCAGTGCCAGGCATGGTTAGATAGGCTGCAGAGGCCCCCAAAACAATACAGTTTTTTCCATTGCCCTTGGTTACCTATCATAACTCTGTGGTAAGACTGTTGCTGAAGACACCACATACTTTGGTTGCAGAACATAAAAACATCAATCTTGAATTGGCCAGAGAACTCTCTAAGCTGAGCAGCTTTTGTTATGTTGGAAGGTGTTATGGAGGTAACTGGGGACAATGAAATCAATTTTCTTATCTAGGACTGGATGGACCCTGTGTACAATACCGGTCTATGAGGCAAGATGTGCCCACTGATACAAGACTGTACATGGGGTAACCTTCCTTGATTGTATTTAAGGCCTGCATCACAGGAGGGAATTCATGCCTGGTACTATAACCATGGTCAAAACCCAGGACCAGGGAAACCAAAGACCTTCGGGGAAACACGATGTTGTTTTTCTAAACGGCCATGTTGACAAACTGCCTTTTAATTATTTGTTTATGTCAGTTTGTGCTGCCCCCAGCCTTGGTCGATGAGTAGTGGTTAATACAGATATGTATTACTATTTTGGAG
The DNA here is from genome assembly GCA_030674055.1 of Rhabdomys pumilio. NCBI lineage: Eukaryota > Metazoa > Chordata > Mammalia > Rodentia > Muridae > Rhabdomys > Rhabdomys pumilio. Next base: position 117,394,574 of record JANHMN010000005.1, on the reverse strand, counting down.
TGCTGACAATTGTGAGATTGTGAGAGCTCAGCCATAGATGGTATCTATTTTAACACTTTCTCAAGGCCTAGGAAACATTACACAAGAGGGAACAGAAAGAATATAATACCCAGAGGATGGAGAGAGTTGCTGTGAAGTGCTGTCCACTAGATGTGATATGGCCATTGTACACATGAACTCAGCAACTGTCATTACCTACATAAGACCTGTACAAGATCAAGAGAGTTAAAAATCTGAGCACTGAAGGGGCTCCCAAAGCCTTATCCCTAGCCAAGGAGATCTTGGCAGTTGATGACTTCTGGGGGTTCGGAGGAGTCATTTTTCTGTAGGAATGAGGCTACTAATATATTCCTGATATTCCAATAAATGACCCCATGCCAATATGCATATGGCCAACACTAATTGGATTGGTGAGTCAAAATAAATAACTAAAAGAATGTATGAAGTTGGGAGGAAAATGTAATGGGGGACCTGGAAACTTTATTTTTGAGATAAGGGCTCACTCTACAGCCCTTGCTGTACTGAAACTCACATGGAGATATTGGCAGTTGATGAGTGCTAGTGCAGAAAAGCCAGTTTTCTTTTTCTTTTTTCTTTTTTATTCACTTTATATCCTGATCTCTGCCTCCCTCCCAGTCCCTGCCCTATCTCCCATTCCCTTCTCCTCTGAGAGGGTAGAGGCCTTTACTGGATATACCTCTACCCTGGCATATCAAGTCTCTGTAGGGCTAGGTGGTGATTCTCCCACTGAGGCCAGACAAGGCAGCCCAGTTAGGGGAACATATTCCACAGGAAACAGCTTTAGGGATAGCCTCTGCTCCCGTTGTTGGGGGACCCACAGAGAGACTGAGTTGCACATCTGCTACATATGTGCTAGAGGCCTTGGTTGCCTGTATATGTTCTTTGGTCAGTGGTTCAGTCTCCCAGAAAGAGCTCCCTGGGATCCGGGCTAGTTGACTCTTTTGGTCTTCCTGTGGAGTTCCTATCTCCATCAGGATCTTCAGTCCTTTTCCCAACTCTTCCATAAGACTTCCCAAGCTTTGTCCAATGTTTGGCTATGGGTACCTGAATCTGTTTCAGGCAGGTGCTGGATGGAACCTCTCAGAGGACAGTTATGTTAGGCCCCTATTTGCAATCATAACAGAACATCATTAATAGTGTCAGGGATTGGTGCTTGCCATAAAATTGGGCTGGTTATTGGTTGGCTGTTCCCTCACTCTCTGCTCCATCCTTGTCCCTGCATTTCTTGTAGACAGGACAAATTTTGGGTCAAAAGTTTTGTGGGTGATTTGGTGTCCTTATCCCTCCACTGGGGGTCCTGCCTGGCTATAGGAGGAGGCCATTTCAGGTTCCATGTCCCCACTGCTGTTCATCTCAGCTAAGGCCATCCCCATGGACTCCTGGAGCCTAACCTATCCCAGATCTCTTAACACTTCCTAGAGATTCCCCCCACCCCCTTCCCCTGGAAACTGCAGATTTCCATTCATTCCCCTGGCTCTCTGGCTCTCTGGCTCTCTGTCCTGTCTCTCCCCACACATGATCCTGACTCCCCTATTCCCTTCCCCACCCCCTCCCACCTAGTCCTCCCTCCCTTTACCTCCTATGACTGTTCCCCCCTTCTAAGTGAGATTCAAACATCCTCGCTTGGACCTTCCTTTTCGTTATACTTTTTACAGTCTGTGAGTTGTATCATGAGTATTCTGTATTTTTTGGCTAATATCCACTTATCAGAGAGTACATACCATTAATGTCCTTTTAGCTGCCATGCTAAGTGTGTAACACTATCTCATTGTGATTATTTTTGAGTTATTTGTTATTCCAGATTGAGTACTCTCTGATAGATTTCCAAATATTTTCTCACCTAATATTGTTGTCATCTATTCTCTTAACAAGAAGGCAAAACCTTTTGAAATTTTTCTTGACTTATTTTATGTTTTGTATTATGCCTATACACACACACACACACACACACACACACACACACACACACATACATATATATATATATATATGTATGTGCCTGGTGCTCACAGAGTTATGAAGAGTGTACTAGATTCCCTAAAACTACTTACTGATGGTTGTGAGTCACCATATGTGTGCTGGGAATTATATCTGTGTCCTCTGAAAAGCTTCTGAGCCATCTTTCCTGCCTCACAAGGAAACAAGGTTCTGTTCTAGTGAAGACTATTGTTTCACTATATCACTGGACAGACTGCTGCTTTTGTTAGTAAGTAAACCTTTGCCCAAACCACTGTCATTAGCCATTTTTCCTGTGTTTTCATCTAAATGTTTATATACTTTTCATCTTGATTTATAATTTTTTTCAAGTTTGTTTTTTGTGTAATTCAAGGTATGACTTCAACTTTACTTTTGTTTATGTTCTTTTTAAAGATTTAATATTTTAATTGTGTGTGTATCTGTGTGTCTGTGCACATGAGCACAAGAACCAGAAAGATGAGAAAAGGGGATCAGATACCCTGGATATGGAATTATAGGTAGTTTTATGCTACCTAACATAGGTGCTGGGCACTGACTTCAGGACCTCCATAATAACAGTATGTACCCTAGCCTCCCCTATGTTGTGCAGCAATTGTCTCCAAGGTGAAAGTCTTCCCTCTTCTAGGGAAAAGTAAGGCATAAAAGAAAAGTAAAGCAGATCTTTTAGGAGAAGATCTTTACATGGAAGTAAAACAACAGGGTGTTCTGAGGTGAAAAATGCCATCCTTCAGGGTGATAGGAAATAAACTCAAAATAATTTCAGAACATTGCTGAAAAATGCTCAGATTCATTAGGCCCATCCGTCTCAAGAGTAAACAGACAGTAAAGACTCCTGAGAGTGAATCTCAGACAAGTCAGGCAGCCAGGAAGAAGCAGAGAGATCTGCCCACCAGCCTGGAAAAGGGTCAGAGCAATCAAGCTACCTGGAAAGGGTAAACTTTTAAGCTGCCTGCAGGCTATTCAGTGTTTTCAGATTCCCAGCCCTTATAAGCTGTCACTCATGCTGGGGTGGGCTTTGGTGATTCAGCTGTCTTTGTGTCATTTTTGTTCCTGTAAGTAACCCTGTCTTATTCACTGCTCTACTGTTGTGAAGACACACCATGACCAAGGCAACTCTTGTGAAATAAAGCATTTATTTGAGGGCCTGTTTATAGTTTCAGAGGTTTGGTCTATTATCATCATGGTGGGAACCGTGGTATCAAACAGACAGGCCTTGGATCAGTAGCTGAGAGTTACATCTTGATCTGTGGAGAGAAAGAGAAAGAGCGGGGCAGGGAAGAGAGGGAAGAGAGAGGGAGATAGGAGAAAGGAGAGAGGAAAGGCCTGAGAGACTAGGCCTGGTAGGGGTTTTAAAAACCTTAAAGTCCATCTCTAATGAAGCAACTCCTCCAACAAAGCCACACCTACTACAACAAGATCACAACCTCTTAAACTTCTCAATTAATGTCATTCCTAATGACTAAGCATTCATAGGTATGAGCCTATGGGGGCCATTCTTGTTCAAACCACTACAACTCCCAACAAAACCCAATGGTTCAAGGTACACTCTGGCGCATCCATACTTTGGTCAGTGATGAGCTCCCTTGATGCTGTGTTACATCTCCCCAGGAAAAGTGTCATGTAACACCCTATCACAGCTGATATTTTGTAATTACTTTTGTGTATATGCAAATTTAATTGTCATGGCACCAATGGTAAGAAGAAAATTTTCTTCTTTGGTGAATCATTTTTGCTGAAATCAGTTGTCAGCACATGTATGGATCTATTCTGGACTTTATATTCTGTTTCACCGGCTAATGTATCTATCTTTACAGTAGGACCAGACTGTCTTATTTAATGTAGCTTTGTATGACTCTGGAAAACACCATTGTTGATTCTTTAATTCTGTTCTTTGAATTACTAGTTTTGGCTCTTGTAGGCCATTTGTTTCCATATGAATGTTGGTATCAGTTTGCCAAGTTAAAAACCTTGGTAGGACTTAGTTTAGAATTGCAGTGGTGGCAAGGGATCAATGTGAAGATGATCAATATCTTCAAAGTTCCAAGTCTTTTGATCCATGAACACAGTATAGCATCTCAATTACGTGAGGCTTCTTCATCTTGGTAGTGTTTTATAGACTTTAGTATACACATGTTACACATATGAGATACATGCCTTTGTAGCATTTGTTATTAATGTATGGTTTTAAACTTTTATTGACCTAATGCAGTAAGTTACGGTAATTTTAAAAATATATTATTAAGATGAGATTCACATCATGTAAAAATAACCATTTTCGACTGTTGTAAGTTAATGGAACTTATACACTCACACAACCACTGTCTCTTGTTTCAAAATATTTTATTGCCTCAAACTGAAACCCTGTCAGTCATTGTAGATCAATTCTTTAATCCCAGCACTAAGAAGATAGTGATAGGCAGATATCTGTGAGTTTGAGGCTAGCCTGGAATATATATTGAGGTGCAGACTCTGTCTCAAATAAAACACAAAACCGTATCTCATATGGTATCTCATATCCATTAAGTAGAGTGATACCTTATTCCCTCAGCCTTTGCCTATCACCAATCTGATTTTTGCATTCAACTTATTTTATTGTAAATAATTATATAAACTGAATATATATGACTTTCTTTCTGACTTCTTTCAGTTAACATACCTTGGGTTTATTGTTGTTTTAAATCGTGAAAGAGACAGAAATCAAAACTACCATTGAGCTACACTCTCTCGTAACATTTTTCATGCTATCCATGTTGCAGCATGTATTGACACTTTATTCTTATTTTATATTAACTATTATTTCACTTTATGACTGAATATTATTTCTCTTATTGCACAGTTCCACAATTTGTTTATTATTCATCCATTGATGGACATTTGAGTTGTGTCTTAGGGTTACTATTGTTCTGATGAAACACCATGACTAAAAGCAAGATTGGGGAGGAAAGGCTTTATTTGGCTTACACTTTCACATTGTAGTCTATCACTGAAGAAAGCCAGGACAGGTAATCAAACAGGGCAGGAACCTGGAAGCAGGAGCCAAAGTAGAGGCCATGGAGGGGTGCTGCTTACTGGTTTTCTTCTCTTGAATTGCTCAGTCTGCTTTCTTATAAAGCCTGCCCAGGGTGGCCCCACCCGTGAAGGGCTGGGGCCTCCCATATAAAGCACTAATTAAAAATATGCCCTATATGTTTGTTTACAGCCCAATCTTATTGAGGCATTTTCTCAATTACAGCTCCCTCCTCACCAGTGACTCTAGCCTTGTGTCAAGTTGACATAAAACTAGCCAGCACAAGCGACCCCTTACTAACATGACACACAAACACATCAATATTAAGCCACGCTATATTTTCTTATTAATCACCAAGACCTCTTATTAAAAGAAACAACCCAATATAAAATATTCCAAATTTTAAAAGTCCTGGTCTTTAAAAATTCAAGAACTTAAAATTTCAAAGTCTCTTTAAAATATCCAAACATTTTTAAAATCGAAAGTCTTTGTAAAACTCCAAAATCTCTTTAAAAATGTAAAGTCTTTCAACAATGGGCTCCTATCAAATAAAAAATAAATGGAATACTTTCTTAACTTCAGGAGGGAAGAACCAGAGTGCATTCACAATCAAATCAAAGTAAAACCAAACTTCAGAACTGTAAATAACTCAATGTCCAGTTAGCTGGGATTCACTCACAATCTTCTGAGTACTTCAAAAGGCTTGAGTCACTTTTTTGGACTCTGTCCTTTGCAGTATACACAGCTTGTATTCTAGGCTCAGGCTGGCTCCACTCCACTGCTGCTGTTCTTGGTGGTTGTACCATGGTACTGACATCTCCAAAATGTTGAGATCTTCTGCTACAACTGGACAGCACTTTCAACAGTAGCCTCTCCTGCGTCTCTCCATGATAAAAAGCCTCAAGTTTTCTCCATGATCCATTCATTCCTGGGGTTTCAACTGCTATTCTGGCTATATCTTCACCAATGGCCTTCCCTGGTGTCTCACAGTCAAGCCTCAGCTGCTCTCCATGACCCCTTCATGCCTTCAAATCCAGTACCGCCTGGGTGACTCTTAATACTACTAAGTTCAGCAGCTAGCACAGGGTACAATCTTGGCTGCCTCTGGAGTGCAGCTTCTGTGTGTAGACAGGAACACTGTCCAGAAACACTTCCCAGAAGATTTCACCTCAGTAATGATGGTCTCAATCACTGCTAATCTCTTAGCTTCAGTTGACCAGTATAACTGTTCAGTAACACAAAGGTTTTGCTTTATTGGTCTGGACTCATGTTAATCGTGGCTGACTCTTCAGCTCCAGCTGACCAGAACCACAGAATCTCAACTCAAACTAGCAAATGGCCCTGACAGATTTTTTTTAAACTTTCCTCAGGAATTTCACTGGCCAGGCCTTCATCATCCTTACTGCTCTTAACATTCTTCCAAGCTTCTAGAGAACAGTTCACCAAGCTTTGAACATGCAAAGTTCTTTTCTCAAGCAAAGTTCTAAAGTCCTTTCACAATCTTTCCCAAAACAATATGGTCAGATTTCTCACAGCAATACCCTACTATCATGATACCAACTTGTCTTAGACTGGGGCAGTATATGCTTTGAATCAGCATCCAGTATGTGAAACCATTTCTCTCATAGCCAGGACCCACACAGGTCCAGGAATCAAGGAGTGGAAAAGAGATTAGTTCCACTTACGGGTTCAGGAATCGGAGTGAAAATTACTATCACCCTTAGTGACCTACTAGGAATTTTTTGCTTCCTGTCCGTCCAGTCTTAAGTTCTGCTGGCCTAGAAGTTTTGGTTCCAGAGCAGGGGCACTCCTCCAAGAAGCCACAACAAGCATTCCATTGAATTGGAAACTTGGCCTCCTCCCTGTCCACTTTGGGTTTATGATGTCCTTAAGCCTTACAGGCTAAGAAAGGAACAACAATATTGGGGACAGGGAGAGATTCATCCACATTACAATGGCAAAATTGGATTGCTTCTCCACAATGGGGGTAAGAAAGATTATGTCTGGAGTGCTGGAAATCCTTTAGGAGTTCTCTTTTTCTTTTTTCACTGTGTTTGTATAATTTCTTTTTTATTTTATTTTTTATTGGATATTATATTTACATTTCAAATTTTATCCCCTTACCCCATTGCCTCCACCACCCAGAAACCCCCTATCCCACCCCCTTCTCCTGCTTCTATGAGGATGTGCCCCCACCTCCCCCCCAACTCCCACCTCCCCACCCTCGAATTCCCCCCACCCCCAACTCGGTGTTCAGCTTCCATGGGACCAATGGCACCAAGGATCGAGCAACAATACCAACCAACTAGAGCTCCCCAGGGTCTAAACCACCAACCTGGGAGCACATAAGGAGGGACCCATGCCTCCAGCTGTATATCTAGGAGTTCTCTTAAAGCTACATCCTGTAATTAAAATCAATGAGAAACTACAGTTGTTAGCAGCATTCTGTCTAAACTCCACCCACAGTTACCTGGCAGCAGCCAGGTAGGCCTGGTCCACTATAAAAGGGGCTGCTTGCCCCCTCCTCTCCCTCTTGCTCTCTCTTGATCTCCTGTTCTTTTGCCTTCTTGTTCCCACTCTGTCCCCCGCCCCTTCGTCTTTCCCTTCCCCCTTCTCCACATGCTCATGGCTTCTCTCTCTCTCTCTCTCTCTCTCTCTCTCTCT
>JANHMN010000005.1:117345391-117386805 GCA_030674055.1 Rhabdomys pumilio | reverse complement strand
ACATGCTCATGGCTTCTCTCTCTCTCTCTCTCTCTCTCTCTCTCTCTCTCTCTCTCTCTCTCTCTCTCTCCTTGACCTCTTAATTCCCCTCCCCATGCCCTGAATAAACTCTATTCTATACTATACCATCGTGGTCGGTCATGTAGCTGGTCCCTCAGGGGAGAAGGGATGCCTCAGCGTGGGCCCTGAGAGATCCCTGGCTGTCCTGGAACTCGGCCTTGAACTCAGAAATTCACCTGCCTCTGCCTCCCAAGTGCTGGGATTAAAGGTGCGCCACCACTGCCCAGCTCTATATCGGTTTATAAACACATCAACAATAGCCTAATCCAGGCAAAGTGACACAGAAGACAGACCCATCAGGCATGAAGGAATTGGTCACTCCTCAAGGAAGAGTCAAGACCCAATGAAGTTCTTGCCGAGAGTGGAAGAAATACAAAATGACTAGTTGAGGAAGGTAATTATGAATACCGCTAGGCCACATGACCAGTTGCAGAAAAAAAGGATTACAATTGATATGAGTCTTCTTGTTGTATTTCGTTAAGAATGTGTTTGTCTGGGCTCATAGGGGTTCACAGAAACTGAACCAACAACCAAGGACCCTGCATAGGTCTGATACTCGACACATATGGCACAATTGTGTAGCTTGATTTTCTTGTGGAACCCCTAACTGTAGGAACATGGGTTGTCTCTGACTGTCTTGCCTGCTTTTGGAACCCTTTTCCTCCCACTGGGTTGCCTTGTCCAGCCTTAATATGATGGAAGGTGCCTAGACTCACTGAAACTTGATATGCCATGTTTGCTTGATACCCATGGGGTCTTTTTCGGAAGGGAAATGGAGGAGGAGTGGATGGGGAGGGAAAAGGGGAGGGGAGGTGGTTAGGGATTGGCTGGAGAGGAGGGAGAAATAACTGAGGTCAGATTTAATATATGAGACTAGAGTAAATTAAAATTTTTTAAAGAATATGTCTGTGCAGTTATTTGTGTTTTCTTTCTTCAATTTCTTTACCATATTATGTAACGTCAATTAAAAGAATATCAGTTGTTATTATATTTAAACTTGAGATACTAAAAGAATGTCCTTCATGGGTCATTGCTACCTATTCTAAATTTATAATGCATTTGTGATTGTATGAAGAATCGTTATATCATATTATACTTATGATCTAGTTAAATATGAAATGCATTTGCTATTGCACATGAGATAGTTATGTTTAGGTGTTATTTTGACCTGGCTATTGTTTTCATTTGGAAATTAAGCACTACATAAGGAGATTTGATGTTCATATAAAATTTGTGTTATTACTTTCTAATCATCAATAAAAGTAACCAGTGACCATCTGAGCCTAGAGTTTTCTTTGTAGGATAATTCTTAAAAATTTTAAAGCTCAATTTAATGATGCTTTTGGGTTTATATAGTTCTTGTGCATTTAGCTTGGTAGGTTAAATCTTAAATGAAATTTTTATTCCATGTTAGTTGTTAATTTGTAATTATTCCCAAAGAGGCAATTCTTAAATGTTCATATCTGAAGATCTTTTGCAATATTATTTCTATTCATTTTTAAAAATTTGTCTGGTAGGCAATCATCAGTTATATTGATTATAACAAAACCAGTTTGGTATTATATTACATTTCCCTAGTACCTTTCTTTCCCCTCCTCTGTTCTCTGATTTTTTTTTTACTTTCCTCCCATTCTTTTATTTTTTGGAAGAGGAACTGAGACAAGGTCTCACTCTTACCCCAGGCTGGTGTGGACCTTGCAGTGACCCTCATGTCTGTATGTCTCCCTGGGGTGAAGACTCCACCACACCCAGCTTAGTTTCAAGTTTCTATTTATTTGGTTTCTGTTATTATTTTTCTCTTTTCTAGTTATTTGAGTTCAATTTGCTTCTCCCTTTCTAGTTTCTTAGCACACAAACAGAAGTAATTGACTTGAATCTTTTTTCCCCCCATGTCAGGTTTCAGTTCTAGAAAATCCTTCCAAATCCTGCTTTGATGGCAACCTCAACTTTCTTTAAGCTGTATTTTTATTTTCAACCATTTGTTTATTAATTTACTAATTGCTTTTGGGTTTTTCCTTTGATACGTAAGTTACTCATAAGTATTTGATTTAGTTTGAAACATTTGGACCTTTTCAAAGGTTTTTCTGATGATTTTTTATTTAATTTAATTTCTTCTGGGTCAGAAAATGTACTTATGTATTTTAGATAATTCATTCAGACTAGTCTTATGACCCAGAATGTAGCCTATCTTGGTAAAGGTACCATGGATACTTGAAAAGACTGTGTATTCTAAACTTCTTTCATGGTAGCTTAGGTAAATGCTAATAGGGTCAAGGTGTTCAGATCTTCTGTGGCCTTATTGATTTTTCTGTCTTTTCACTTGAATAATTATTAAGAGGAAGGTACTGACATTTCTGAGTACAATTACAGTTCTCTTTTTTTTGTTCATGTATTTTAAAACTGCTAATAAATGTAGAAATATTTAGGACTGGTATATTATCTCGTTTAATTAATCCTTTTATTACTATAAAGAATTTTTTTATTACTGAAAATTCTTTACCTTAAAATCTGCATTATCTAATTATAAAGGCACACTAGCTTTCTGATTTCGCTAGTGTTACCGTGTCTGTTAAAAAAGCCATTCCCATCTTTTTAAAATTAATGTTACCATAGTATGCATTTTTTTTTCTGCCTTGTGGTAGAAATTTAACCCAGGACTCCTTACATGCTAAGCAAATACTCTACCACCTGAACTAAAGCCCAAACATGAGCTTTATCCTTTTTTCCCCATTTATTTCCAACTTTATGTTGTTGTTGTTGTTGTTGTTGTTGTTGTTGAAAATAGATTTTTTCATACAATATATTCTGATTCTTCTTCCCTCCCAACTCCTCCCAGATCTCCTCCCCATTATTTCTCTTTCTCAGGAGAATACAAAAGACATTTAATAATAATAATAATAATAATAATAATAATAATAATAATAATAAATAAAATAAAAACACACAAACTAGAATAGGACAAAACAAACAAAGAAAAAAACAGCCAAAGAGAAACCTCAAAAAATACATATAGGTGCAGAGACACACCCATGTGTACACACAAAATTCCAATGAAAACACAAATCTGGAAAGTATTATGTATATGCAAATGACAAGGAAGATGGTTTTCATTATTTGTTGTTGGAGGTTTACTTTTGCTTTGTTTTGTGCTGACAAAGCATTATGAGATGAAGAACTACCAAAAATGTCATTGAGTTCCTTTTGTGTTGGCCATCTACTGCTGGGCATGGGGCTTGGCTATCACTTGACAACTGTAAATATCTTCTGGGTTAGAGATATGGACTTGTGTCTACTTCCCTTCTCAGCTCTAGGATTCCATCTGGTCCAGACCCATGCAAGCTCTGTGTATCCTGCCACAGTCTCTGTTAATTCATATGTGTATTGGCCCTGATGTATTTACAAAACCTTCTTCCTTTGGTGCTCTCCATCCCTCCAACTCTTACCATCTTTCTATTTCTTCTTCAGCAGAGTTCCCTGAACCCTGATGGCAGAGGGATTTGATGGAGACATTTGAATCATTTAGGAACAAGTGTTCCAAGGTGTCTCACTCTCTGCACATTTTTCAGCTGTGTCTCCATATTTATTCTCCTCTACTGCGGGAGGGAGCATCTGTAATGATGGCTAACACTCATCTATAAGTGTAGCAGAATGTTGCATATTTGAAATACTTTCCTTCTAGGTAACGTGTAGCTTAGTCTTATTTTTTAATCTATTTGATGATAGCTGTTTTTAAAATATTATTTGTTAAAAACAATTATTATTTTAATGAGTATCATTGTTTTGCCTTCACATATTCTTGTAGGCCACGTGCAGTCTAGTGACTGCAGAGGTTAAAATAAGGCATTCAGTTTCCTGGAACTGGAGTTTCAGATGGTTGGTTGTGAGCTGCCATGTGGGTGTAGGGAATTGAACTTGGGTTCTCTGGAAGATTAGTCAGTGCTCTTAACTATTGAATCATCTCTCCAGCCCCTTGATTGATATGTTTTTATTACTATATTTATACTACTCTAGTTTAAGTAAATTATTAATATGGTTCATTGAAAATATATCATAATGATACTTACTTCTTATTTACATAATTTTTTTGTTTCTCATTTTCTGTTTTCCTTACTTTTTGGAGGTTTGGTCAAGTTCCATTTTATCTTAGCAGTTAGAGAGGAAAGGTTTTCTTGTATCCCTTCATTTTAGTCTTTGGGGCCCTGGAAATTAAATCAAAAGGAACAAGTGAACAAGATGAAAAATAGATCTAATTGTGTATACATACAAGAGTTCACAAGAAAATAAGATTGAAGGAGAAATTTGGAATAATGTCTGATCTTTATAAAAGATAGGAAGGAACAAAGCAAGTCTGGGTAGCCAGCATTTATTATAAAGGAGGAAAGAATCTATCTACTGAGATACAAATAATGTTTCAGAAAGATAAATGGGCCCTACACAGAATAGCTGAAAGATAGCTTCACTATATACCATTTCCATCCAGGGCATGACAGCTACATAAAAATGTTTCTAGCTGCTTTATTTAGAATAGCCCAAATAACCATACTGTCTTGAAGTGGGTTAATTATGAAGCTAATATTATGCTCAATAAAAGGATATGACTCACGGATAATGTATGACAACCTGGATGAGCTGCAAAAAGTTAAGCTGTGGGAAAAAGACACCCCCACAAGGTTACCTATTGCATTATTCTACTTATATAACATTCTTGAAGGATACAATAATAGGCATCAGCAGATCAGTGGTTGTCAGAGGTTACAGGCTCAGTGCTGCGAATCAGAGGAAAGCAAATGGGAATGGCTGCAAAAGCATCAGGAGCAGGCCTTGTGTTGATGAAAATGTCTGGTGTCATCACTGTAAATGTAAGTGCTCTAGTTGAGATAGAGTGTTGCAATTTTTCAAAATGTTCCATTGGGAGGATTGTATAAAGGTTACAAAAGATTTCTTTTTTGTTCCCCTTTATTCTTCTCTCATATAATAGATGTCAACCACAGCCTCTCCTCCCTCTCCTCCTGTCAGTCCCCACTCCTCCTCTCTCCTCCAGTTCCACTGCTTCTCTTTACAATAGTTCTTATAATGGAATGTCAACTGACCATTATACAAAAGTAAATGGCTTAAAGGACCTACAAGATCATTCTGTGGGTAAAGATGGTTAACAGCCATCCTAAAAACATGAGTTCAGTTCCTAGGACCCACCTGGTAGAAGCAGAGAACTAATTTCCATTGTTTGTCTTCTGACTTCTTCATGTATGCCATGAAACAATGTGTGTGTGTATATGTGTGTGTTGTATGTGTGTCTGTGTGTGTGTACACACGTGTGTGCTCACACACACACACACACACACACACAACATACTAAGTATATGTAATTAAACTTTAAAAATATTTTAAAATTTTTAAAAAGAAGGCAAAATAAGCATTTTGTTGCTGTAGGTGACGAAAGCTACTCAAATCTCCCTGGCAGAGACAACACTCTTTCCTCATTACCAGTTCCAATGTTCTGAGTTCCTGAATGAAAGACACACACACAAGCACGCACGTATGCACACAAGCATGCACATACCCAGTCTTCTATTTTAATGTGCCTTAATCAGCTCAGTGGCTGGGCCACTCTCAAATGTCCACATTGTTAATGCCTCCCCTCTTATACTCCTGAATTCTTACTCACTAAAATCTATATTCCGTCTTTGCTACTCTAGACCCAATTGGGCTGGGGGCTGTGGCAGCTCTTCTCCGGCTCTTACAGGATTAGTATGCTCTCTCTTCTGCAGCTCTCAAGCCTGGATCTAATGCCTTTATCAGCATGAGCAATTCTCCTTTTTTTCTCTTGGTCCCCTTGCTTGCCTCTCTCTCCTTGCCCAGCCACTGGCAGCTGGCAACTTTATTTACCAATAGAATGAACTGGGGTCAGAGACTCTCAGCATCTCACATATGGATTCTCATGCAATTTTGGGAACTCAAATAATATAATGCAAGCGTTAGACCAAATAGACAACACACTTTAGATAGAGAAATAAATGAACACATGCTTTAACAGCAATTCTCTCTAAGTGTCTGTATAATTCTAGTCACAATGTAATTATATCTTTGGAGAAATTGATTCTGAGTTTCATGTGACATGCCAAGGTAGCCCTTCAAACAAAAAGAAAATAACTTCAGCAGGAGATCATACCAAGCATTTAGTAAAGTAACAATGGTTCTATAGAAACTCTTCCAGAAAAGTAAAATGTGCTTGCTAATTGATTCTGGATTCGAGAACAACTGATATAAAACGGCAGAAAAAAATAATGAGAGGAAAAGAAACCATAAAATAATAGCCCTCATGAGCACAGGTGAAAATTTGCCTTGCAAAACTATAAGAAAGTCCAGTATCATTAAAAGTGATGCTCTATCATGACCTTGGCTGTGCAAACTTGGTTTGGTATTGAAAAAAAAACCAGTCCTGGCCACTAGTAGATTACTAGATAGCTGCAAGATAATTTCAATGTGTTGAATAAAAGATTTCGGTAAAAATCCAAAATTCTGGACTTAAAAAAGTCTCAAAAAAGTAGTAGTGGGAGGGAACTTATTCCTTCAGATAAAAAGTTACTTTAAGGAAAGAAAGAAAAAAGTAAAAAAATCCCTGCAGCTAATCTCAGTGTGAACGGCCTATTTTCTTTGTAAAATCATGAAAGGGCTGCATTGTACTGCATGGCATACAGATGTCAGCTAAATCCAGGAAAAGATATTTGACATGAGAAGTTTGGGGGGAATTTAAAATCATAACAGCACTTGTATATACTTAATAGAACACCTAAAATTCCATCTCATCCAGTTTTGGCAAGGATGTGGAACAACTGGCATATTGCTGGTGAGCATGTAGGTTATTGTGACAAACATGGAAAACAATTTAGTAGTTTCTTTAAAAGCTCAATTTTTCCTTTTGCTAAGATTTCATTTTATTTTTAATTATGGTGTATATATTTGTGTCTTTGTGGGTTTCCACGTGAGTGCAGGTATTTGTAGAAGTCACAGAATGCCCTGGAACTAGATAATATGAGTGCAGGGAATGGAACTAGGAAAAAAACAAAGAACAACTTGCATCTATGGCTTGCAGAGTGATGCATGCCTGGGATGCTAGCACTGAGGAGGCTCATGTAAGAGTTCAAGTATACAGTACATAGACTCTGTCTTCAAAGTAGGAGAGAGGAGGGAATTCAACATATATCTTTACAACCTCTAACATTTCAACGTATTTTTCTACTCAAGAGAAATGAAAAGTCATATTTTCATCCAGAGGTTTGCATACTAATATCAAAGTAGCTTTATTTATAATAGCTCAGATTCAGAGGCATCTCTATTTTCCATTTACTAATGCAAATAAAGAAAAAGTTGTGGTCTATTCAGAAACAAACTGCTATTCATACATCAGCATGGGTGAATCTCAAAATAAGTGTACTGAGTGAAAAACAAAGTCCAGAAATAAAATAATATAATATATATGATTCGATTTACATGAAGTTCCAAAGAATGTAAAATTATCTATACTGAGAGAATGTACATTGTGGTATTTGTTATGTATCGATTCTACCTCAATAAAGTTTAAAAAATAGCCTGCATCACCAATAAGTGACCCAATGTGAGTCCCATCCTATAGGCAAGCACCAATTCCTAACACTATTAATGACACTCTGTTATACTTGCAGACAGGAGTATGTTGTTCTCTGAGAGGATCCACTCAGCAGCTGACTTGGACAGATGCACACACCCACAGCCAAACAGTGGATGGAGCTTGGGGACTCTTGTAGAAGAATAGTAGGATGGATTTCAGACTCCAAAAGGGATAGGAACTCTACAGGAAGACCAATAGAGTCAACTAACCTGGGCCCTTGGGGCTCTCAGAGACTGAACCGCCAACTAAAGAGCATACACAGACTGAACCTAGGCCTCCCCACTCATATAGCAGATGTGTAGCTTAGTCTTCATGTGGGTCCTAAACAACTGAAGCAGGAGCTATCCCAAAAGCTGTTACCTGTATATGGGATTCTACTAGCTGGGCTGCCTCATCTGGCCTCAGTAGGAGAGGAAGCACCTAGCCTTGCAGAGACTTGAAGTGCTAGGCTGGGAGGTGGGGATACCCAGGGAGGCCCCCATCTGCCCAAAGGAGAAGAAATTGTGGGAGGGGGTGACTGGGAGGCTGGCAGTGAGCAAATATAAAGTGAATAAGTAAATAAAACAATATTTAAAGAAACAAAAATATAGCTCTGCATAGTGGTGTTTGCCTATAGTACTAAATTCTTGGGAGATAGAGGATTAAAAGAAATCACTGATACCAGGAATTTTAGTCCAGCTTGGACTACATAGGAAGACTGTGTCTCAAAAATAAAATAAAACCCTATACAAATTTATTTGTACTCAATATACCTATTTTGAGCAAATTTATAGCCTTATATTTACTTTTTAAAATGTGTGAACAAAGTCTAAAAATTGTTAAAAAAAAAAAAAAAAGACAGCATTCACTAGAACTTTTTAATTAAATTTATGAGTAACATCTTTTCATATGAGGTAGAGAATCATGCTTGTAATAATGTATACAAGCAGGAAGGTTATAAAAATATAGAAGTATGTATGTCAATATACACTGCTATATGAATGCTAACAAAATGGAAAACATCTATTATTCTCCATGTTTACAGTGCTAAAGATGAAAAACAGGGCCTTATACATGCTAAGCTTGTACTGTACCACTGAGTTATACCCTCAACCCTATTACTTAATGTTGCTTAGGTCCCTGGTACCATGTCCTCCAATAGTCCCATTCAGGATGCCCTCCCAAGGTTCTTCTTTCCACTGGATGCTCATCTGCCAAAATACTTCCAAGATTGGGAGTAAGAGCCAGTGCATAGACACTTGGAACTGATCTGTTTGCTGCAAAGATGATTGGGATTATTGGAAGTTCTTCACTAGTCTTGTCAAAGTATTGAGTCTCCCCCATTGCTGTCTGAATAGCTCAGTGTGAATGGATTCCTTGCCTCCAAGTATCTGAAAACAGTCACATAGGTTCCCACCTCAGGCTGTTCTAGTATCCTAGTTTTCAGATCCTTGAAGAGCTTGGTACCCTTAAGCATAACACTTGAAATATGATACCAGGGTTTGAACACTCACATCTGCTAGGAGCTTTGTCTCAGGCTTCACCCAAGACCTAAATGAGATTGGCATTTAACAAGATCTTCAGATGAGTTTATGTGCATGTTAGACTGAGAAGCACTCCCCTTGAAGAAGGCACATTTTCATTTGCCAACATGTCATATAATGAATGGGTGCTCTCTAAATGGAAGATGACCCCAATTTTCTGTGGTGTACAAAGCAATAGTTAGAATTTCAGGTATAATCATTCACTGGGGAAATAAATATTTATGGAGGTTTTTGCTTTCTGTGAACTACTGTTACCAGTAATTGTCCAGTAGGAGACAAAAGCAAAAAATCAGATCACTGCAAAGGTCTGAGACTTTCAGGCTCCCGTGGAAGAGTTGCCATAAGACATAAGTAATAAACAATAAAAGAATTATATGATGCTAACTATGGTGGCCTGGAGTTGAAAGCTCATCTGCAAACAGTAGTTCCAGAGGCATGAACCTGTCTCTGGACTCAGAGGATTAAAAGCCAACTCATCCCTGAATATGGTAGTGGGCATGGGCTGCACTGTGCCAAGAGACAGGAGGCCTCAAAGTTTAAGGAGCATTGACATCATCAAGAGAATTTATTATTAAAGCTCTGATGGAGCTCTTTTGAGTTTTTAATCTGATTAGCCAGAAATGAGGCCCAAGAATGCATTTCTAGAAAGTTCCCAGGTTACGGTAATAGTGCTGGTTTGGAAATCTCATGTGGAGAACCAATGACTTTTGAGGAAATCATGAGTCTTGAAGCCAGTTTGGGTTCTTTCATTTTCACTTTCACTTTTTAACTTAATTTTCTTTTTGATAGTTCTCTTAAAGAAACAGAGAGTGACAATAGCCATCTTGCAAGTTGTTAAGAAACCCCTTGGTACACTGCCCGGTGCTCTGTGTGTTCTGTTTGAGTGAAAAGGATGGCATTTCTTAAGCAAAAGTCACTTAAAAGTGAATTCAGGATCATTTTGGAAAACTTGGGTTGAAACTTCTATATTAGTAGATAGTATCCCTTGCATGGATTGAGCTGGCCCATTTTGTACTCTGATGCTAGTTCATGTTGCCTTCCAGTAAGTAAAAACGGTGGTACTGAAAGGCTTAGAAAAAGAGCAGTGTCATTCCAGGTACACCATGTAAAGGGATGATTTGAGAAATGCAAATTGAAAATCGCATTTCACTAGGTAAAAATATGTCTCATTTAATGGAGCTTTCTTAGACTTGGTTTTCTCTTTTTTAAAAAACTCAGGCAACCCAATGTTTTTAGAAGAATATGGATATAAATATTTACCTTTTCTCTAATAGCAGTCCCTTAATTATTAAACATCATGAACCAAATGATTTGGCAAGGGTATCCTGGTTCTTGGGTTGTGGGTTTGGCCAAACCCCCAGAACCCAGGCTCCTGATTCGAGGTCTGATCTCCATTCAACCTGTGCCCTTCAGTCATGTAGGACTCAGGTGGAGGGCATGATAAACAGGCCTCAGGCCCTGGAGAAATTTACATACTAATGAGGTACCTGAAGGCCAGAGGGTGGAGCCAATTAAGCATTCCTCCCCAGCTCCTCCCCCCTCTTACACTCCCTATTTAACTCAGGACTACTCTGGGTTTTATGGGGGTGGGGAGCATCCAGATCCATCCACCATCCATCATGCCAATAAACCAGTATTGGAAACCCAAGGACTTTCTTGTGTTTGGGGCCGCGCTGTAAGGAGCTGTGGAGAGGCCTTTAGTGGGCTGCCTGGCCTAACTTCCAGCAGGAGGAACACAGAGTGTTCCCAGCCAACTACCCACAGCCTGGCATGAGGAACTCTCTGCGTTCTCCAGCCAACTAACTTCCAAAATGGAAGAACCCTGCGGTTCCCAGCCATTTTTACCTACAGGTTTTTATTGCTGTGAACAGACTTCATAACCAAGGTAACTGTTATAAAGGCAAACATTTAATTGGGGCTGGCTTACAGGTTCAGAGTTTCAGTCTATTATCATCATGTCAGAAAGCATGGGAGCATGCAAGCAGACATGGTGCTAGAGAAGGAGCTGAGTGTTCTACATCTTGATCTGACAGCAACCAGGAGAGGACTATGTCTTCCAGGTAGCTCTGAGGATCTTAAAGCCCACCCCTATAGTGACACACTTCCTCCAACAAGACCATACTTCCTAATAGTAGCACTTTTCATGGGCCAAGCATGTTCAGACCACCACAGCAACCAAGCAGGTTGTCCCATCACAACTTTTTATATGATCCCCAAATTAACTTGGGAAGTTGATAGTCCTCATGCCACTAGTGCTTGACTCCAACATGTAGACACACTGGGCTATATCGCTGGTAGCTAATTACACAGCATAGTTTTTATTGCAGTATAGTAACTGTACATAGTTGGTTTCTAAAAGACAATTTCTTTCAAGTATAGCATGTATTTTGAAATATTCACTCTCATACCTTTCTTTCTCCTTTTCAACCCATTTCCATTTTCAGAGGTTCCCCACTATCCTTCTTTACCCAGTCTCCCTTTGGCTCCCAGTGTGTATGCATGTACGGTTTTATATATCCATATACAATAATAGGATCCACAAAAGAGAGAAAATGGGATATTTCTTTTTCTGAGCCTAGCTCATTTGCTTAATAGGATGATTTCCAGTTGTATCCATTTTCTAGCAAACTACATGATTTTGTTCTTTATGAATGGAATAAAATTTCATTATGTATATATACTTTATTTTCTTTATCCATCCATCTTTTGATGCACACATAAACTGATCCCATAGCTTTTCTGTTCTAAGTAGATCAGTAGTAAACAAGAGTGGGCAAATGTCTCTATAATAGCTGGGCCATATGGTCATTTCATGTTTAGTTTTCTGATGTACCAGAATCATGGCTGACTATTTTACCTTATTGCCAGCAGTAAGGTTTCTATTATCATGAACTTTCAATTAACATTTATTGGTGTTGTTTTTCTTTATGATAGCCATTTTGACTGAGGCGAGATGTAATCAAATTATTTTAATTTATATTTCCCTGATGGCTAAGAAGTTGAACAGTTTTTTCATGTTTATTGACTATTTATGCTTAAAGATTTGAGAACTTTGTGTTCATTTCATTAACCCATTTATTGATTGAATTGTTTGCTTTTTATTGAATATTTAATTTTCGAGACCTTTATATATTATAGATATCAATCTTCTATATGTATAGTTAGCATAGATTTCCCTCCCTTTCTGTAAGCTGTCTATTTTATCTATTGTCTGCTTTGCTGAGCAAATGCTTTTAATTCCATCCAAACCCATTTGTTATCATAAGGCAAACCTGATGATTAAGACACAGAACAATCTAGCATGTGTGAAGCCCTATGTTCAATATCCAACAAGATACAAGTGCATACCACCCAACAGATATCCACAAACAAACAAACAAACAAACAAACAAACACCCAAAGAAAACAGATATGTTCTAGTTACTGTGGAGAAAAAGTTTGTTATTGAGCAGGAATCTTATCCATTTGAGTTTGGGATGTTTAGAAAACAGCCTCAAGATGGTGGGCATCTGCCAAAAGGACCTCAAGAAAAGGGATGAGCTTAGACATGGGATGAATGTTGTATCTTTGTTGTCACTAGAGTTTTTGTGTTAGAGTCAGGTGTTGTTGTTTCTTTATCCTCTCAATAGTTGAAGTTTAGCAGAAAAAAAAATATGTCATCTCCAAGATTATGTGTCTACTGGCTCCACTGCTGCTTTTGGATCAAATTTAAATGGCCTATTTCAAGAGCAGCCAGCATCCCTTCACTCTAGTGGTACATTGTATAAATAACTATCATGGGCAATTAGTGTTTCTGATTTTCTTCTTTCTAAATAATGTGGTTGAGGCTTGTTTAATATATTTTAGTTCTCTCTCTCCAAATCATGTCAAGTAAATTATATTTTCTTATGCCTTGCAAAGTTCATGCATATATCACTTCAACCATGATTAAAAAGGATAAAGCAATTTTAAGAAAAAGGATATGAACCAGCTACATTTTTATGAGTCTGACTGTTTTGCTCAGAAATTCCTGAGGAAAAATTGTCTTGTGTTTTTAAGAAAAGATATTTTATTTTTTGATATAGTGAATGTTAGGTTACCATATAACTTTAAACAGGAATTTTTGGTTTTTCTATTTTTGTGTTTCTTGTCCACCCACACAACCAATGTCACACACATTTGCTGCTTTAAGACACTTAAAACAAACCATAATCCTGGACTCCCAGAGCCCCAGTAGCAAAAATGTAAGCATTCCTGTAACTTGCTGGTTCAGGTGCTCTGTGCCATCTGGTTCTATCAGCATTTGGAAGGGCTAACACCTCCCTCTAGGTACCAAGGTCCTGTCACAGTGGCTACACCCAGTAGGTTTATAGAAGTCATGAATTTAGCAGGAGTGGGACACACAGGAGGACTTGGCCGGGAGCAGGAGGAGACATACAAACGATGTGAATATGGTACTTATGTAGTTAAATTTTAAGGCTTTTTAAAGTTAACATTTGAAAAAATGACATATCAGACTTGGATTCAGAGTTCTAGGATGCCAGATAGTTTGTTTAAAGGGATATTTTTGTCACTTATTATAATATTTAGAAGACAACTCAGCCTACTGTTCTTTGATACATCAAAATTGCAGTCTCATTTCATTGTTTTCCCCTATATTCTATTGCATTTCAAAACCACTGCAGGGCAGGTGACAAATTAGGTCATGTCATAGAAGGAAATCAAATTTTATCCCCAAGTGATAATATTTAAAGACTGTTTAGAAATCCTGGCTTCTCTTAGCACCCAAGACCAGAAAGCACTCTGCAGCACCTTCCTTTAAGACCTGTTTGCCCTCTTAGGGGTTCTGTTTCTACTCACTGCCATGGCCCACAAATGATTTCATTTCATTTGGCTGCCCAGGATGATGTTCTCCTGAGTACCAAAGAGTTGACTCAATTGAAACCAAAGCTGCCTTCCAGAGCCAAACTGGGTGAAGATATCTTGGAGTCTCCCTGTATGGAAGAGCATCTGTGTGTGACTGTGATCGTATTGATTTCAGACTGTGGGAGCAGATTGTTGGGACCCCACTAAAGAATCCTCAGCTCTCACCATTTCCACATACCTAGGCCTAATAACTTATTTCTGTTGCCGAGCTTTTCTCTTGGGGTTTTTTTTGACCTCTGGAGTGAGGTATGTTTAAACATAGGGCATAGTGGAAGTACATGTAGTTAATGAATGGAAGCATAGTTCTCAACTAGTAACTACCAGAAGTTGGTGGGTGGTTCCCCACCCTGACCCCAGTCTTCATTCTAGTAAGGATGACTTTTACGTATTCTCCATGCATGAGACTCTTTAGGAATGTATTCTGGCTGCCATGGTAGGAATCTGCTCCTTAATTCACCAAGAACTAGTTTTCTCTCCTTCCCCATATCACTCTTTACCTTCTATACTGGTGTTTCCTGGCATACTTCATATGGCATACTTCATATGCCTATTAAAGCCTTTGCTTCCGAGAGATCCAGGCCTTAAGAGTGAGAGCCCAGGATGTGTGAGGATATAGTTGCTCACATCAGATGGAACCATGTTGCAGAGGCCCTTGATGTCATTTTGAGATTTTATCCCATGGAAACTGGATTTAGTAACTCTGCAGTAAAGGTACTAATTTGATTAGACTTCTATAGCCCACTTAGGAAAACAGGAAAGAGTAGATTAGAGCAAAGGCTCTTGAAGTGGTACCATAAACGTAAAATCACCTGGAAACTTTTTGTTTAAGTACTGGGTATTGAGCTTTGCACAAGTTAGGCATACACTCTGCGATGGAGCTACAGATCCAGACTTTTTGTTTTTGAGACAAGGCTTTCCTTGAACTTCAGATCCTCTTACCTCAACCTACAGAATACCTAAGATTACAGGCCTGCATCACCATGCCCTGTGCCACCATACCTGGCTTTGGAGACCTCACTCAAAAAGTACAACATCTTGCCTTTTCCCCCAGACCTATTAAATGAGACAATATAAAAGTGAGACAAGAAAAAAAATCTGTGTTTTAACAAGTCTCCAAGGAATTACAATACCCCCAAAGTAAAGGGAACTTGTAGCCTAAAGACTATTTACTAGAACCCTGCTGAAAGAGTGTAAGGGCTGGAGCAATTGGATTGGATTCCCATCTCACTTTTGGTTTTGCTTTGGGCTATGCCATGCCTGCACTGTGCTTAGTAATCACTGTGGCCTTGATGTGTCCTGTGCCATCATCAAGCAAGTATGAACTGTAATGAAATGGCCAGAGAAGAGGAAGAATGGAGGGAGGAGGAGGTAATTGTTTATCTGAGGTTCACACACACCACATGATATTGAGAGCACTGTCCCCTTCTCAGTTCCAGGGACAGAATCTCTGGGGAAAGTAAAATAGTGGTCCAATTTAGTGAAATCTGATGTCTCCTTTTGAATAAACAGCAGATATTCCCTCTTCAGAAATTAGGATCCCATGACTTATGTACATGAACCCCAAAATGTATTATAAATCTAAGAATGAGCTATCTATAAAGTAGGCAAAAAAAAGCTTTTAAAAGAAATTATTTCCTGAGAAAAGGAACTGTGTATATGTGGACAGGGACGGGTAGATTTCAGGAAGATAGAGGGAGAAGTTGCTAACTGTCCTAAAATCTCAAATTACATTGTGTTGATTTGAGAACTAATCCATATTATTTACTTTTTGTCGGGAAGCTTTTCTTTTTTGTGTTCAAATACAGCTTTTCCAGAGTCTAATTTCTGTCATAAGTTTTGGGATCCCATAATTATTCTCCACAACCTCTTCCACTAGCATCTAGACTCTCAGAGCCTGCCTATGAGTCTGTGGGAAACTGAAGTCTCCTAATAGTCCCCAGGGCTGGGGTGGGTGAGGGAGACATGGTTGGCAATGAACTTCAGGAACAAGAAGGCCTTTGAGGCCTGTTCAGAAAACTAGATCACATTCTCTAGGGCAAAAGGAGCAATTGCAAAGGTAGTTTTGTGAGTTGAATTCTGAGCCAGAGTTGAAACCAGGCTGAGGCTGTAGCAAGTCTGAAGGAAACCTGGCAGAGGAGGAAAAGACTCTCCCTGAGCCAGCAACTGCATGAAGCCACAACCAATCACAGGGCACTAGAGCAGAGAGGAACTATTTGAGACTGGCAAAAATGGCTTTACTGTATGGTGATTTGCTGTGAGTGCTGGCAGCCAGTGTTCTGTCTGGTGGAATGTAGTCTGTGGAAGAAGAATCTGGCTGGAGAGATTGCTTTATTATTTATCTTTGACCAGGAGAAACAAAGTAAGTCTTTTCAAGAGGAACTAAAGAGGACAAACGTTTTGTGATCGCTAAGCCTTGAAAAGGCACTGTGTGCCTTTCTTACCCAGCTGGATTGAGTTATTGCTTGATCTGTGTCACACAAAATTAATATGAAAATAAATATGCACATGCATTTACTAGGCATACGGATATTTTTCATAAACAAAGAAGTCATTAGTGTTACTTTGAAGACTAGGCTATAGTTGGCTACTCCAAGGGACTTTTCAAGTAACCAGAGTTTCTTTGTAGATTAAATACTAAACTGTCATAAAATGAATAAGCGCACAAATCTTATGTCAGGCAGAAAGACTAATAGGGCCAATGTCAGCACTGGACTGAAGAGAACAAATCCACAGGGTCAATCCAATATCTTCAAAGCTCCCACAGCAGAGGGGCCCCTGGACATATCCATTTCCTTCCACTGAGTCCTGGGCTTCAGTAGTGATGTATCTTGTTGCCATAACAACCAGCTGTGGCATGATTAATGTGGTTACTGAGCAGCATACTAATTCAGTTGTTAAAAGCTGACACAGGTTTTCGTGTTTGCATGGCTTGCTTGATAGTTTGGTTTTTCAACCCAAGGGTGGTGGAAAGGACAGAGATTGGCTCCTGTCGTTTCTTTTCCCAAATCTGAGGCTCAGGGGGAGAAAATATCACTCAATTCACTGAATTGGCATTGGGTGAAGCCCCAATGAAACTCCCAATGCAGATTCTCTGCTTCTCTCTGCAAGAATCTGGTCAATGCACAGCACCTACTCAATTCACAGAAATCAACCAAAACCACTTAAAAACATTCTGCTCTTTGCCAACAGACTTTAATTCCCTAAAGATGTATCTTAATTAAGTCAGCATAAGAAAAATAGCAGCAATAACTATAAAATTGATGGAAGATAAATACTAGCATTCTTTACAGCTTAATTTATTAGGACTTTAAAAGGGTTGCTACAGCTTGCCTTGGTTCTGTGAAACATGGTACATTTTTGCAATTCCCTTCAGTTATAAATTAATATAGGCCATCAGGGATGAGACTAATGGTGGATGAAGCCTTTCTCATGGGGGAACCAAAGCACCTGAGAAAACTTAAAAAAACAGCTGCAGTGTATACCCTTCCAACGATTCCTACAAATGACACAACTTGTTATAAAACTAGTTCCCAAAGAGGCATATTAATTTCTAATAAACCAGCCAAGATTTTTCCCTCTGTGTCTTAGGTTTCTATTGCTGTGATAAAACACCATAGTCAAACTGTTATTTCATCTTACAACTCTCAAATCTCCATCATGAAGGGAAATCAGGGCAAGAACTCAAGGCAGGAACCCAGAGGCAGGAACTGAAGCAGACATGATGATGGAAGAACACAGACTGCTTACTGAGTCGACCTTTATTGCTTGCTCACGTTGACAGAAACAATGACCAAGAGACTCTATAATTGTATTTGCAACAATTGCCCAGGAAAGTTTGGAATAAATACTGTTCTTATTTGAATGTGAAATGTCCCCCCACAGGCTCATGTGTTTGGACACTTGTCGCCAACAAGTAGTGCTGTTTTGCAACCTTTGGACTATGGACACTGTCTGGTAGAGGGAGGTCACTGGAGGTCAGACCTTTAGGTCTATAGCCCAGCCTTCCTTCTACCCATATTATATTATCTACTTCCTGCTGGCCACGATATGAACAAGCTACCACTGCCTGCTATTTCTGCTATACAGATGGAGCCTTTCCTGCTGTAATGTAGTCTGCATTATCATGAGCTATATTCACTGAAACTCTGAGTCCTAATACACCTTTCCTCCTGTCAATTGTTTATGTCAGGTTGATAAACAGTGACAAAGAAAATAACTCGCTCAAGTTTTGAATTTACATTCATTCATTCATTTTGTATGTGTGTACATGAACATTTATATATCATGGTAATGGGTATCAGTAAGAGAACAATCTGCAGTAGAAGGTTCCTTTCATTATGTAGACCTTAGGAACTGAACTGAGGTCCTCAGGCTTGTCAGCAAAGCACCTTTACCAGCTAAACTATTCTCCTGGCTTAGCAGACCTCATTTAAAGCTGACTTTAAATACCTGGCTTCCCCTCCATATAAATACCTGGCTTCCCCTTCATCGAAAGTACAAATTCACAGCTGAGATTATGTGTTAATGAAGAAAAAAGCTAACACACCTACAGGCTGATTGGCCATTATCAACATATCCAAAACATTCTTCTTGAGAAATATATGAAAATGCCAGGTTTCCAATGTAACAAGGACAAATCAAGTGAGCTTTAGGAAAACAGGGAGTAGGCGAAACAGTGTATCAGAAACGAGTTGTCTCCACAGGAGGGTCATGTAGCAGGATATATATTCTGCTACATTGTATTCACAGCGGAGCTCCGTGATTAAGCAGTAGAAGAGGAGGTGGAGTTGGGAGAAGAGAGGAAGGAGAGGAGAGGAAAAAGTTGAAGGGGAGGGGTAAAAGAGGAAGGGGAGAAGAGGGAACAGCCATGGAGAACCACGAAAGCTGTCTTTGGTAGCAACTTCTATCAAAAGGTTAGATATTGAGTAACAACTCTAATTGTGTGGGCATCTTGTTAATTGAGCATTTCTAAATATATAATTCCTTTAGATAATCATTAAGCTTTAAGAGTCTCATTTCTACTGGGTACTGCAAGGATGGCAGATATTGTCTGGGGTTCAGCCGATCTTTGGGGATGCAGTGTGGTGGATTGGCAGAACCATCCCCCATGCTGGCATCTCCTGGGTGCCAAGGCCTGTGCATCTAGATAGCTGGAAGCCCGGTGAGAGCCTAGGAACAGCGGGAACATGGTGGCTGCCGGGGAACAAGCCAGACAGGGTGCCGTTTTCTAAATATCTCCCGTTACAGGGTCACATAAGTTGTTGAGAAAGAGAGACTTGAAGGGATTAGTAACAAACTAGAGGGGCTATGAATAAAAGACAAACTCCATGCCCTCTAGAATCCTGGTTAAAATTGTGTAGTCAGTTTGAAACCAAAATACTATGTCCAATTCTTAAGACACTGAAGATGATGTGGACTCAAACAAGATGAGTATGCCTGAAGACACAGATGGGGCTGTTTCCCTACAGCACATTTATGCCATCTTTAGGCAAGCCATACCTGGCTGAGGCTGGTTTCTCCAAAACCCCTCCCCAAACTTCCATTCCCTTGTCTCCCATTGCCAATGTGGGCTTCAGTGTTCTTAGGACTTTTGTTCAAAAGATGTACATGTCCAGTTTTACCTTTCCTCACCCAGGAAACATATATAGATGCTAAAAATTAAATTGCAATAAATTAACATAGAAAGATATGTGTATCAGACATTAGGGATTCTGACTTATGCCAGCAACTTTTTCACTCCCAGACACCACACCACCATGGCCTGCCACACACAGCACAGCTGAGGATCAGCAGTAAATGATTAGAAATGGAAGTCCCCTTGGGGAGTACTATTGTGACATCTAGATAGATATAAGCATCATGTGAAACAAAGCAATCATTTGGGCTACCCAGTCTCTGTACCAGCATATGGTAGTAGGCACTGATTTTCTCACTCTATTTCCGTAAGGAAACCATGGGCCTGGAAATCAGCTCATGATAAATCACTGTAAAGGCCCAATGAACCCAAGGTTGGTTCTGTCCAGACGTGAGGCTGATACAGAACAGAAACAAAGCATAAAATTGATTTACTATAAATTAGTTTTTATTATATATAGTCATTACTGTGTGTCATAAAATGTAATTTGGATATAAGGAAGCTGGCAAGTTACCCATCTGTGGCCTGAAAAAAAAATAAAAACTTGTTATGTTGGGTATTAACATAATAAGGAGTATAGTTAACTCCAAGTGAGAGAACAGGTTAACAAAAAAGATGGTTTCTTTATTTAATTTTTTAAAAAAATGGGTGTGCGTCTGTGTATCATGGAATGTGTATGAAAGTCAGAGGACAGTTTGCAGGAGTCAGTTCTTTCCATCCATTATGTGTGCTCTGGAGAGTGAATTCAGGTCATCAAGCTTGACAGAAAGTGCCTTTAGCAGCTGAACCATCTTTCTGGGCCTGAAGGCTGTTAAGTTCTCTTTTTCCATTTGATCACTCACGAAGCTACCTATGATAGGAAGACTAGTTGAAACAGGAAACATCCTTAACTGTTCCATTACTTCCTTATATTACTTGGGAAGATCTAGAGAATTTAATAAAATCGTGCCTTGCACTTAAAACAATAACTACTAAATGTCATCATCATTTTCTTCTGTTTCCCCCACATGTTTTCCTGGTCACGTGCACATGAGAGACCTTGATAAATGTTGAGCTGTAATATAGCTATGCTTCTTAGGATTTGTTTGTTTCTTAACTTGATGTAAGCCAGGGTCATCTGGGAGGAGGAAACTTCAACTGAGGAAATTCCTACCTCAGATTGGGCTGTAGGCAAGTCTGTGGGGGCATTTTCTTAATTAATGATTGATGTAGGAAGACCAAGCCAGTGGTGGGTGGTACAACCCATGGGCAGGTGTCTGGGGCATAGGAGTGCATAAGAAAGGAAACTGATCAAACCATGAAGAACAATCCAGTAAGAGGCACTCTTCCATAGTTTCTGCATCAGTTCCAGCCTCTAGGTTCTTGGCCCGAATTCCTTCAGTGTTGGATTGTTACTTGGATGTGTAAAATGAAAAAAAAAAATCTTTCCTTCCAAAATTGTTTTTGGTTACAGTCTTTATCAGAACAACAGAAACTCTAATTAAGACAACTACATGCTCAGTCCTGTGCTCCCTTATTTCAAAGAAGAACCAAGATTAGCAGAGGAAGGAAGAGTGTGGTGATCTATTAACGCAATCAAAAACCATTTTCATTAGTCAATTTTTGTTAGTCACTAATTGCTGGAGGTTCAATGTTCGTATGTCATAAAACTGAACTCAGATTTCCCACCTTGTGTCTTCAGCACCACATGTTAGAATATTTTTTAAAGAAAACTGTAGAGACAGACTGTAGATAAAAAGAGAGGCTTAGTTTGACCTTGGAAATGACCATGTTTATTCATGGTGAGTGAGCATTTTGTTACCCACGTGTAGATGGCCAAAATGCCTATAGGGAAAGATATATGTGGCCCCTTACATAGATGGAAATGACTTCTGTAGCCTACAAAGAAAACTGGGAAATATAGTCCTTCATTAGGAAATTATCATTGCTATCATTGCTAACTCTGAGAGGGTATAAAAATGTAGGGCAGCGGTGTTAGAGCTGTTTTCTGCTGAGAAGGATCTTTGTAGGAGGAGGTATAGTTCTGGGCCCATTGCAGAGGGGGCCCTCTGGTCATGTAGTTGTGGGAGAGTCTTGATTGCCACCCTATATTCCTGGAGAAACTTGAAAAATAATTATTAGAGGACTGTAGGCAGAGGATTTGGTTATAGAGTAGAACAGAGAGATTTTCTGTGAAGGTTGGGGGAAGGGAGAGCAGAGGCAGGAGAGACAGAGTGGGCTTGTGAGAGGAAGTGGCCATGAACTTGATTCATAATGACAGTGACTGGCTCCATTGCCAGGACTGTTGCACCAACATGAGTCAGCAGAAGTAGCAGGAAGCCACAGGGCATCAAACAAAGGGAACTGGGGAAAATAGAGGACTAATGTAAAGAATCACATCTGTCTGGGGTGAAAGAGATGAAGGTTTCTTTTAACCAGAATTTCTCCACAGCATCTCAAAGGTCTTTTTGCAGATATATCAGGAGCAGATGGAATTGGTATAGGGTGAGAGGTATTGGGAGAACTTGTATAAAACATTTTGTTCGGGTATATGATCAATTTCAGTAAGTAAAACACTTAAAAAACAGGGTAACAACAGAGATAGGAGGATAGTAAGGAGAGAAGAGTGATCAAGGGGAGGAACTGGACTGGGAAGAACCCAAAGGAATATTTGTCTGGCCCCTGTCTTTAGGTCCCATTTCAAACCAGTTAGGATTTATTGGCTTCCAAGTAATACTGCTTGTGGAGGAGGGCTCAAATCCCATCCTTAGCAGTAGATCTAGTCCTTTCTAGTCTTGGAGGACTGCAGCAGCCAAGGAGCCCAGCTGGTCCTGAAGGATGTTGAGCTGATCTGAGCTGCCAAGACAGAGAGACTAATTGATGCAAAGGAGGCTTCAGTGTAGATGTTGTAGTCCTGAGCCTCTCAGTGTGCAGAGTGGCAAGAAGAGGGATGAGTTGAATGGTTTGTGGCCATTAGTCCTCTTTAGAGGTCACTTGAACGGCTTTTCGAGATTTAGGGGCCTCAATCTCTTGGTAACTGCTCAAGGCTGACAGAAGAGCCATGAGATAGAGGGGCAGCAGCTAGAATGCCTCAGAGGAGGGTCCATTGAAGGGGCAAGGGTGAAGCTGGAGAGTTGGCAAGGATCCAGAACATAAGCAAGAAGATAGAAACTGTACACTTTGTGGGGAACATTATGAGACAAAGTTGCATGAAGAAAACTTTTACATCAAAGTTAACATGAGTTACAACTGGCTGGACCATGACCAGAGAGCTATAGAAGGATGAGGTAACTGTAATTAGATGTTTGTTTACATAAGACATCAGACTCCTGCATAAGGAACCAGCAGATGGAAGCCTAGAGAAGTCAGTTAAAGTCAGCATCTAAGGAATGAATCTGAACAGAGTGTGTCCACGCGGTACTCCTTGCTTTCACATATGGTAAACTTTGTATGTTTGATTCTAACATTAACAATATCAGCTATTACATAATGAACAAAATGTCTCTTAAGTAAAACACAATTTTTTATTAGAAACTATTTGAAACGGTGAAATGTTAAAAATTGGGCCTATTACCTTAAATGACCATATCTAGAATGTGAATACGTAATACATATTTTGTTAACATCAAATTGTTACACATATATTCCAATAAGTATATTCCAGTAAATATCAGACTACATGAAGAGACAATTTAATTTTAAGGTGTAGTTTCCCAAAAGAAATGATTTTCAACATTTAGTTTAAAAAGTGTAGTCCCAGAAATAGTGACCACCTTATCAAGAGTAAATGATTCACATTATAAAGTTTTCTAAATTTAATCCTATTAATAGAATCTTTTAAAATTTTGCTACCTTCAACCATACCCTGGACCAACAGATGAAAGCACTCAATCATGTCACATATGTAATAAATAATTTACATGTAATATGGACTAAATTGACAAAGAAGGCAAAAGCCAAGTCTATTCCTTCTTCTGATAGCACAAATCTCTAGGTCACCATATCCTGACAACAGTAAGCATGTTTGTTAACATCATTCTGTTTGAAAATAGATTGGCTGCTTAGAGAAAGAAATTATAAAGTGAAATGACCAAATTAAATGAGCTTTTGTCTTTTGAAATTTCTCAGGAAACATCAGTGCCAAAGCCCTTCTGCTCCTTGTAGGCTTCAAGGTGAAAGGACAGGCTCTGGCCCCAGAGCTCTCAATCTGGGTAGAGACTGAATTATATTCTCCAACACCACAGGTGAGCCCTGGTTGGAGAGAATCTAACTCATTTTCTCCCAAAGAATCTAAATGCTTAGGAAATCACTTAAAAGAATCATTTGTTGAGTCTGCAGATATAAAGCCACTGTCACGAACACCACTTGGACATTCTGGATAGCTTTCCAAAGCTGAGTTTGATGACTGAGTATCTCGCATCCTTCTTTAATGAGGGATCATGGGTAATTAGGGTATAGAAGCTGGAATTAGCTTTTATTAAGAGAAGCAATCAACTGCCAGGGTAAAAGGTACGGTCAAGTGAACTAGCCCACAGGCCCCATACCAGTCAGATGGTAGGCTTAGGTACAAAGTTGTCCTGGTCACAGCATCCTCATATGTCAGTTCAGGAGACATTGATGTAGAGTAATTGCTTTTTGCCTCTCTGATGTTTGAGATGTTTAGGATATAGGTACAGAATCTGAGATAATCTACTGGACAAGAGAATCTATCCCCTTGTCATGTGAGACATGAGAAGTAATTCATCTTTAGATAAAGAGGAAGTTTATTTTGTTTTGCTTTGTTTTGTTTTATGGTTTTGCCTACATGGGTGAAGCTTGTCAGGCCTATGTAGTCAGAGCTGGTCACACCTATGCAGCTGGAGCTGAGAGGCATATGGAGCCAGAGGTGGAAGCAGCAAGCTCCTGGCGCATCTTATTTGCCATGCATTCTTGTATGCAACTTACTCTGGCTAAATGATCCTTCATCCAAGGGAGTTAAATGGTAGTTTACGCCCTACCGGTTGTAACCTCTTTGAGAATCTCAGAGTTGCTTTGATTTTTATTTCCCTGATAACTAAGTATGTTGAACATTTTTTAATGTGTCTCAGCCATTAGAGATTTCTCTGTTGAGAATTCTGTTTAGCTATGTTCCCCATTTTTCATTGGGTTATTTGGGTTGTTGGTGTCTAACTTCTTGAGTTCTTTATATATTTTGGATATTAGTCCTCTGTTATATGTATGGTTTGTGAAGATCCTTTCCCAATCTGTAGGTTGCTGTTTTGTCCTTTGACTTACAGGAGCTTTGCAGTTTTATGAGGTCCCATTTATAAATTGCTGATCTTAGTGCCTGAGCCACTGGTGTTCTGTTCAGGAAGTTGTCTCCTGTACCAGTGAGTTCAAGGCTATTTTCCACTTTCTTTAGTGTATGCCATTTTAGTTTACTCCTTAGTTGTTTTCAAGTACACAGTGTCTTTTCCTGTGCTGTTTCATTTTGCTCTGCTTCACCCTGTCATTGAGTCAGGTGACCAGCCTAACCCAGGACTGAAACATTGGAAGAAACTTTTAAACAAAGGTACTTGGGTGTGGAGCAGATGAGTGAAAAATCCAACTGCAGAAACACCTTCTCAGTAGGGTAGAACAGCATGAAACAATTGTATTAAATAATATTATCTGTATCCAAAGATATCTCTGTAAGACTGAGTGCAGTAATCTGCATATCCATAACCTCTGGTTTGTGTGTGCCTGTGGATAGGAGCAGACAACCTGGAAAACTTTTACCCCTTAGCTATTAAAGATATAAACAGGATTTTCCTGGCTTGGAGAGGCAGAAACACAAGTAAATCAAAAGCATAAGGCAAAAGAGTTCTATACTATCTCAGGAATAGATACAAGTTTGGAGGCCCAGCAGAAATGGCAGTAGACAATCCAACTTTGGTTGTAAGCCAGGGTCTTGAGAAAGATTAACATGAACTGTGAGGTATATGGGGCAGGGACCTTGGATCATGCTAGTGTTCTGTCTTGTGGAGTTACCTAAGTCATTTTAGGTATTAGAAATTGAAAGATGTGAATTTGGGCCAGCAGTAACCTTTTGTCCAATGTATATTGAGGCCAGATTTGAACCAAGAGCTGAACAAGTGAAGTTAGTATGAAGTTTCCCATATAGAGCCTTTTAGATTAGCCTGCAACCAGGCTGAGGCTGTGTCTTTGGAATGGAGAATTTGGAACCCACGGTGAGGACCAAGATCAAAGTAAAAACAGGGATCAATATTTAGCCACTTAAAGCACCCACTCAGTGTCAAAATGACCAGATGCACCTGCCAAGTAAAAAGGCATTCCCAACCTCTACAATTCCAGAGTTATAGAAACCACTAGGGCTAGTGCAAGGTTCACAGAGCATTCAGCTGATCAAGTGGTAGGCTAGTGGAGAATTCCTGGAATTAGAATTCTCAGCCAGACTTTTTTAGCCAGTGGAAAGTCTCCAGTGCCTTTGACTGACTGGGTCTTAAGACAGAAAAAAAAATTCCAGTGAGCTCCCGGACTTAACTAGGGCACCTCTGAACTGAATCCAGTAGATTACCTTCTACTAGCAGCTTAGTATGTTGCTTAGATGTTTTCATCGAATGCAGTTAGCCTCCCATGTATAATAAAGTCAGATTGTGTCAGGTGAAACAGTAAGTGATAAGAAAGGCCAGACACAGAGTGAAAAGAAAAGGCAGCCTGAGAGAAGTGGATGGACCACTTGGCCTTCTCAGCCCAGGGCGAAGGATTATATAAGAGCCCAGGATGTTTGTCCTTGGGTGGGCTAGAGTCACTAGTGGGCTCAGATTTCCCAGCCCATCTTCAGCACTGTGTAAAAGCAGCTGTAGAAAGATAGAATGAGGAAAGACAAAAGGTCTGGTATGACCTTGGACATGACCATGTTTATTCATGGTAAGGGAGCATTTTGTCACCTCTGTGTGTAGATAGCCAAAATACCTACAGGGAAAATAGGATGTAGCCCCTTATAGGAATGGGAGAGACTTTAGGGAAGCTGGGAAGTATAGTCTTTCAACAGGCAACTAACATACCCCTCTACCACCCCCACCCCCAAGCTCCCACCCCAGACAGATATAGTACCAGTTGTGAGCATTGGGGAGGTGGTGGTAAGGGCTACTCTGTCTCCCCACTGGAAGGTTAGTGAGAATGTATTACTACTTGACACATGAACTCACTAGGCAGAACATTCACCAGTCAGTCAGTGTCTTGTTCTCAGGCTGTAAGGAATACAGTGCTGCTACTTAAAAGACATCTGCTTTACAGTATATTGTTACAGATAAAGTCAATATGTATAAGCCAAGCAGTGGTTCAGCTATACCTCATCTGATAAAAAACTTAACTCAAAATGGTTCATAAACCTAAATGTAAACCTTCAGTCAATAAGGCTTTCAAAAGAAAATAAAAGAGATCTTTGTGATCTTGAATTAGGCAATGAGTTCTTGGCTCTTCTACCAAAAGCATTATCTATAAAGAATTTTAAAAAAAAAAAGATAAACTGGGCCTCATCAAAATTTAAAACTTCAGCTCTGCCAAAAATACTTTTAAAAGAATAAAAAGACAAGCTGCAGGCTTGGCAAATGTATTTACAAATCACAGAACTGACAAAAGAGTTTCAAGCAGACTGAAGATGTTCCACCCTGAACCATAGAAGAGCAAATAACCCAATTAAAACCAGACAAAGACTTGAATGTAAATTTCATCAAAGAAGATCTTTGGAAGGAAAATGAGTACATCAAAAGTAGTCACTACACACCTAGGGGAGAAATACATATTATTGTTAGAGATGCAAAATGATGCTGCTACTTGGGAAAACAGCTTAAGAATATCTTAGAAATTTAGGTATATGCTTATCATCTAACTTAGCAATCTTACTCTTAGCCACATACCCATGCAGATGGAAAACTTTGTTCACACAGATAATTGCACATGGATTTTGACACCAGTTTTATTAGTAGTACGAGTATGTGGAGACTGCACCTATGTCCTTCAGTGGACAAATGGATGAACAAAACTGGTCTTTCCACAGAGGGAACTATTACTTAAGTAAAACCTATTAAGATAAATACTGGTAAATGCAACATGATGGGATCTTAAATGAGTTGTGCTGAATGAAAAGTTACATTTGAAATGCTATATGATATATTCTTTTATATCTAAATAGATTGTGGTAGCGATTGTGTGTGTGTTTCTAGGACATTTTGGACAAGGCTTGTCAGGGGTCTAGGTTTGGGAGAGAGTCTGATTAATAAGGGAATATGAGGGAAAACCTTGAAAAATAATAGAACTGTGTAACAAAAGAAGAATTTTGTTGTAAGTCTACCAATAAATTTAAAAATTCCTCTGAATTTCTATTTACACATCAGACATCTTTCCTTGAATCAGATTTTGGACTTATGGGCTGATATCTGCCTTTGGCTGTTTAATGGGGATCATAAACCTAACTCAGTACAAAGCAAACACCAGAGCTTTTCCCCCTAAACCTGCCTCATCTCCAGCCTTTTGCACATCAGTGGATGGCAGCTGTAGTTGCTCAATCCATCTTGCCCAGAGCCATCTTTGAGCTCCCTTGTTATCTGTCATCTCACAAGGACCAAGTCAACTTTTGTTGTGTGTTTTTTTTTCCCAAGGCAGGGTTTCTCTGTGTAGTCCTGGCTGTCCTGGAACTCACTCTGTAGACCAAGCTGACCTTGAATTCACAGAAATCTGCCTGTCTCTAAATTTGCTGGAATTAAAGGCATGTGCCACCACGCTTAGCAGAATCCAGTCATCTTTGTGCTTCTGAAACATAATTAAAATGTCAGTACGACTAGTCCTATTGACTTGGTTCAAGGCAAACATGGACGTTTGCCCCCAGTGTCTATTTCAGAAAGGACTTGCCAGGCTATGGGAAGTGCTGTCTAAAGTCTGTTTCAGCTTCTGAAAGCCAATCACTGGCTCCCTCCAGCTAGTATTCAGTCTTTCATGCTTTCTTGCCCTTTAACAGAGGAGGCTCGAAGAAGACTTGCCTCAGGGTTCTTATATCCACATTTTTTTCCTGCTCAGCTTTTCTTCCCCTAGTATTCTCTGTATTAGTAGTCTTCTAGGGCTGTTATAATAAAGGTCACAAGATTTCCTCCTACTGGGTTTCGTCATCCAGCCTTGATATGAGGATTTGTTCCTAGTCTTATTGTAACTTGTTAAACTGTGTTTGGTTGGTTGATAGCCCTGGGAGACCTGCTCTGTATTTTGATTGTTTGTTTGTGCTATTATTATTGTTGTTGTTTTGTTTTTGTATTTTGGGTTTTTTTGGAAGGGAAATGGAGAAAGAGTGGATCTTAGAGAGGGGAGATGGGAGGAGGGACTAAGAGAAGAGGAATGAAGGAAGGGAAAGAGGGGAAACTGTGGTTGAGATACGTGTGACTGAAAAATTAAAATAAAGAATTATGGCTTAAAAGAAGAAACTAATTTTCCAATAGTTCTGGAAGCCCTAAATCTGAAACTGAGGTCCACACTCCTCTATAGGCGAGGCTTCCTCTGCTAGCCTTCAGTGTTTCTGGCTATCCTTGGTTTGTGGCCTTATCACTCCAATGTCTGCTTTTCTTATCACATGAGCTTCTGTGAGTCTGATTTTCCCTCTTCTGTGTCCTATAAGGACACCTGACATTGAATTTAGGGCCTACCCAGATATTCCAGGATGCTCTAGTGGTTTTATTCCAAGATCTTTAACTTAATTGTACTGCTCCCTCAACGGCTCACTCCCTTTCAAAGTAAAGTAACATTCATACATTCTGGGGATTAAGACCTGAGTCTGTCTTCCAGGGCACATACTTAACCCACTCTAGCCTCTTAGCTCACTTCATTTCTGCTTTTTCAGTTTTTCCTCAGTAGGTACTCTCGGGGCATGGGGCCTACCCCTCCACCATGCTGAAAATCAAATCTGCTCTGGCACATCCTTTTATTTGCTTAATTCTCCACATAATGCTTACCACCATCTGACATAGTGTATACTATACGGACTTGTTATTTATTATGAATGGAAGTCCACCTCCGCCATTAGGACTACCAGGTTCTTTTGTCTGTTGGTCTTGTACAATGTTGAGTGCAGACGAATTGCCCAATGAGTAATCACTGTTGTCATTTTTACAATTGTGTACATGTGCCTGAAGAGGATAAGTCATTTTACCAAGTAGGACATTCAAAGCAAGATGTCTCCCACCCAAGCTACTCTTCTAACATGATAGCATGTCCTACTTCCTGTTAGACAACACATTTTATGGGTTAGAATCTCTAGAGATATCCATCAGCTTTTGGTTGAAAAAAACATGTCTGCCCTCCTCTAAAGGTCTTCTCCCATTCTTACCTTTACATGGTAAAAACCTTGTAACATGTTTAAGTCTCATGTTATAACAAATGCCCACCACCTTCTTTGTCCTAAGTGGCAGAAGTGAACAACTCTCTCCAAACCCCTTGCATTTGGAGATTATTAGCAACCCTATGGGCATCTTAAGTACAGACAAAACACTCCAGACAAGCTCCGTAAGCATTTTCCAGAAGTCTCATTTTATTCTTTTCTACCCTCCCTTTTCTGTCTCACTTTCCCTGCAATAGGTTTCTGATAAAATGCAGGATGAGATTTTTGGCTTGTAGCATGCACTGCCCTTAGGTGATGTTCTATAAATAATGAATGGAACAGAACAACATTTTTTAAAATGCATGTTTTGGCACATATTCAATTAGTAGTGTTGGCACTTGCAAATCTAGCAAATAAGTGCTTTTCCCTGGCAAGCAACATCTTAGCTCTAGCTCTTAAGGCCTGCTTTTTGGTCACCTCATTTGCAAACAGAAGCACATACTCTGGAGTTAAGGGAGAGGCGGATAAAAGTCCCATCCATTCCCTGGCAAGGAGACTGAGGTGAGCAAGGATTGTTCCCTCTGGGATAGAAAGACAGCCTGGGTCTTTCCACATTGGTCACACTGATTTACAGAGCTCCAGAGGCCAGAAGCATTTGCTCATTCCATGGTGTTCTAAAAAGCAAAGCCAGATTTAAAAAAAAAAAAAAAACAAGCTATTGTTTGGATGGATATTACTGTGTGCTCTAAGGGCCAGATTCTCAGCTCGTGAAGTTTCGTGGTGATGTGTGTGGAGACTCCTCTCATACTAGGCTATGGGAATTTCTCTAAGAAGAGAAACTTAAGCCAAATTCTCAACCAATATAACTCTGTGAATTCCCATAGAATTACGTAAGTTGGGAATCTGTGTACATGCATGTATACAACTTGCAGTATTTTATGAGGTCAATCCCACTATTGAGATGACCATAAAAGTCTCTCAGTCACATTGTTATTCTTTCTGACGGATCATGTTCATAAGCTAGAATTCC
The DNA here is from genome assembly GCA_030674055.1 of Rhabdomys pumilio. Lineage (NCBI taxonomy): Eukaryota > Metazoa > Chordata > Mammalia > Rodentia > Muridae > Rhabdomys > Rhabdomys pumilio. Next base: position 117,355,680 of record JANHMN010000005.1, on the reverse strand, counting down.
ACATTGGAATTAAATGGGAAACAGTGTGTGTGTCTATATGGATGAATGTATACGTACCGACACATCACCTCATGGGCTGCATGAGAATATGCTCCATGGCTGTGATTTGGGTTTACTTCATTCTTTCCAGGATTTTCTTCTTTCCTTCACACTCGAGTTTGATTGAAATAGGGCAACACCATTTATGGATGGTTCTCATCAACTCTGAACAGATGAGCTCTAACTTTAAGTTGTTGTGAAAGTACTTGAGAATTCCATTCAGGAACTGTGTGAACAATTTGGAATTGGCTATGGCCCCTCCCCGTCCCCTGCCTGCCAATGCAGGTGCTTTTACCTTTCTTAAAGATTGTTTGGTGGAAAGCTTTGGTCATTGGAGTTTATTTTCAATGTAACTTTTAAACCTGCAAAGAATAAATCCCACATGTGCAAGAGGGAGCAGCAGCAGCAAACGAGCTCGTGGAAACTTTCACCTTCCCCCTCCAGTCATTGGTTGGGTGCCAACCTCAGTCAGCACTGGCAGAACATACCAGTGTTTTGGTGAAGGGCATTTCCTGAGCTGTGTTAAGAGCATTGGTGGTCTTCCACTGGTCAGATCTATAGTGGCAAATGCCAGCATCTCTAACTTGAAAGTGCTTGGACTTAAAAGGTGAAAGCAGATTTTTACACCCCAGACTCAGGGCTGAGCTATTCTTGACGACATTGTTTTGTAACAGGTTTGTCAAACAGTTTGAAGTAAGCCAATTAAAAGGGCCAAATTAATGGTGGAAAGCAAAATATGGTGATTTATTCACTGAGGCCACATTGGGAAGAGGCACAAAGAGATCCAGCAAGTCTGACTTTGGGGTCCTGAAGTGAGACCAAAGTTTAAATAGAGAGCCAAGGGCATGCACATTGAAGCAAGGATTAAGGCATCTACCATTAACCTCTTCTTGTCTGGGCTTCCATCTCATTCTTTTAGGTGGTCTGACCAGTTGTTAGAAATGTGTGAAACCTTTCTGGGAGACAAGATTCCCTCTGGTTGGTGCCTTTTCCTTCTCCCAAAGTGAGATTTCTGGGGTGTGCTAGCTGACAGCTTTATGTCAGCTTGACACACAAACTAGAGTTATCTGGAAGGATAGATTATAAATTGACAAAAATGCCTCTATATGATCCAACTATGAGACATTTTCTTAGTTAGTTACTAATATGGGAGTGCCCAGCTTATTGTGAGTAAGGCTGGTTGTCCTGGTTCTATAAGAAAACAGGCTGAGCAAGCCAGGTGGAGGAGGGCAGTAAGCATAATGCCTCCATGGCCTCTGCATCAGCCCCTGCCTCTAGGTTCCTGCCCTTTTTTAATTCTTGTCCTAAACTTCCTCTGATGATGAACAGTAATAGAGAAGTGTAAGCTCTTTCCTTCCCAGCTTGATTTTTGGTCATGGTGTTTCATTGCAGCAATAAGAACCTTAACTAAGACATGAGGAAATTCCCATTCCTTTGGGTTCCACTGTTTTAGTAGTCCGATAGGTTGAGAGACTCAAGCATCTCTCTAGATATCTTCATTTCTGCCAGGTGATCACAGGTCTTCCCTGCTTTCTTTCCCCCTAGTACAGAGACTGGCTTTCTTTTCTAGCCCTGCAGACAGTGCTGTTCATTCCTCTTTGTTTCAAGATTCTCTCATATTTCAAAGACAATCGGTTCAGCAAAATCTACATCCTTCAATTCCTGGACTTGGCTCTCATCTTGGGGAGTTCACAGCCTGGGAGAAAAGAGTGATGGCAAAGCCATGGCTACCGTGTGGCATTTTGACTATCATATGGCAACAGAGACCCATGGTACTCTATCTTGGCACCAGTCAGGGTCCTGGCAGAGAGAAAATAGTCAGAGACTTTAGGAGAAGAATCAAGATGTGGGCACATGGTAGGGGAGTCCAACACAGGCTTAGGAAACACCTTGAATAAAAGCTAGGCAGACTGCATACATGTAATCCCAGTACATAGGAGGCAGAGGCATGAGGATCTCAAAGGCTTGAGATACATGGTGAGACCCTATTTCAAAACAAAACAGAACAAAAACAAATCAAGCAAAAAAAAAAGTATGCGAATGGCTTTGAAAAGCCCTTGGCTGTAATGCTAAGAGGTAAATGCCTGAACATGCCCCACAGAACTCAGCGCGTACTTGGCTGGTGTCTCTCACCTCAAGTGTCTGCTCTCAAAATTGTTTCCCTTGTGTGTGACCTTTACCACAGATGTTCTTAATATTAAGGGCCTCACTTTCTCACATTCCTGCATGTTTATGTTGGCTACCTGAATCACCTTTTTGCAGCTCCTTTTTTCTTTCATTCTTCACAATTGCAGTTAAGCCTTTCTTCTGTTCTCCCTACAGGTGACAGTCAATATCCCTTATGGTATTACTATGGCCTCTTATATCCAGCTATACAATATTGTCAATTTGGGTTCATTTCTTTAGGCTGAGATGGGGGTCTCTTAGCTCTGTTTCTAAAGCATCTAAGAAGATGACTAATGGTGGAGAAGAAAAACTTTTCCTGTATCCTCAGGTTTAATAGGAAGAAGACTGAAAATTAAAAGGGTAAAACAAAATGAAAGATTAACAAGAGAAGAAAATAGGTTTAATCATATACATTCATCTTGGCAATTCCCAAATAAATGTCACTCAAGAGATATTAGAATTTGGAGGTATACTATCTTACTAAGGGATGCAAAATGCATTTCTTGGAGAGCAAATGACTTAAGGAAAAATAAATTGTCTGAGTAGGTTGGAGATGTGATACTTTTACAATAACTTCCAGGCTATTTCTTTATTTTTTGTAAAGATTTATTGATACGTGTATATGTGTGTGCACAAGCACTCTCATGCACACAAGCACATGTGAACACATACACAGTCACTTAAGCACAGTGAAGCATCCACAGGGTCCACAATGGTGTGTCAGATCTTCTGGAGTTGGAGTTTCAGTCAGTTCTCACTCAGGTGCTGGAAACATAACTCAGACCAAGAACAGTAGATAATCTTGACCTCTGAGCCATCTCTTCAGCCTCTATTTAGGCTATTTCTTTTCTTGACTAATGATGACCTCTGTTTGGTGATGCATCATCCATCTTTCCAGGTTGGAAACCTCCAGGGGAAAAGAGTTATAACAGTTGAATTGTTATGGGAAGTTTCTACTTTTAGAAACATGAGTGGAGTTCAGAGGAAAAGTCTCTTCCTGCAGCTGATAGTTCTCAAATATTTTCAGCTCATAATAATCTGCATGCCCTTGTAGTGTGTTTTGGACTTCATCACTAGCATGTAGGAGATAGTACAAGCAAAACATTTAATGAAATAAGAAGAGTACCATTGAAGGATGGTGTGACCTCCTAAAATAAGAAATCTCACTTTCCCAGAGAACAACACCCACCCCTCTAATAAAGAAACCCAACCCAAGCTAAACTTTCCATTCTGGAGTAACCCCAGGTGTCTATCCCATCATCCATTCTTAAAAAACCTTGAAACTTTCTTGCCCTACCCCTACTCTCATCTCCTACAAAGTCCTGCCTCTCCCATCCTCACAACAACTAACCTTCATTCCCATGGGAAGCAATCTTTCTCTTGAGGTCAAAGTTATGTCTTTCTCAGTGCCTTCTTCCTCCTTCTGCTTCCTCACAAGCAGGAGATAAACGGCCCCCTTGGATTTATTTTCCTGTAGCTGTGATCAGCCCCATCTCTGGCATATAGTAGTGGGGCCAAATGATCACAGATGGAAACCATAAATCAAAATAAATCTTTACCTGTTTCAATTGATTTTCTTAGTGATTTTTGTCACAGTGACAGAAAGCTGATTAACATCCTTCAAGAAGCCAAGGAGGAACTGCATTTTAAGGTAGTCTTAGGGGAGGGAAGGAGAAGACTCTTTGACTCAAGAGTATCTCCCATAGCTCAAAAGTCCAGCATAGCTTCATATGGTGTTATGTATAATAATCTCAGTACTTGGGAGGAAGTGGGAGGAGATTCATGAGCTTGAAGCTAGCCTCAGTTGCACAGCAAGATGCTATCTCAGTGTGTGTGTATATGTGCGTGTTCGAGTGTGTGTGTGTGTGTGTGTGTGTGTGTGTGTGTTACACGTGTCTACACTCCATGAGGTACCTTGGTAGCAATGACCAGTGTTTTGTTCATTCTTGCCTACAAAGACACCCATGCTTTCTCTTTCCTCTGCCTGGAGGATGTAGTTCATAACACCTACCTACCTACCTATTACCTCATCCAAGAAGTTTTTTCTTGTTCCCTGAGCCTTGGAAGCATCTTATAGTGTTCTGCTGGCAGTATATACCTCATTGTCCTAAGTAGGTTGTTCTGTATCATAATGGATTATATCAAAAGGGGCTGCCACAAATGGTTTCTCCATCAATTCAACACATGTGACATGGATGGGCATTAAGAATATTCTTGTCAGAGAAAATAGCCAGTCACAAAAGGATAAAGATTGCATGGTTCTAGTTATGTGAGATCCTAAAGTAGTCACATACATGGAGACAGAAGGTGGAATGGTGATTGCTTGGGGCTGGAGCTAAGGAGATTGGAGAAAAAGTATGTAACAGAGATAGTTTCAGTTTTACAAGTTCTAAGGCTAGACTGTGTGTCTACATGAATATGTCTACTCACTGAACTATATACTTAAAATGACTAAGATGATACATTTTATATTATGTACTTTCATCCCACAATTACAACTTTGAAGTACAACCACAGAAACATTTTTGGGTTCATGACTTCTTGTCAAACCCAGAAGTGATGAAGTCTGTTTCTGTTCACCCTGAACCTGGTCAGACTATTGTGACTGCCAGTTTACAAGGTATACGAGAAAGGATATATTGTGGCTGAGTCATAGTGATGACACAGCAAGACCAGGCTCTTGCTCTTCTGGCATCCTGCAGTTCTTCTGTATAAAGTCTGATTACCAGGAATCTACAATGCAACGGATGTCACATGGAGAGAGCAAGGAGATAGAGCTAGAGAGATCTGTGAAGATGCTTCAGCTTTTCATGCAGCTGCTTGAGTCTTCCGAGAACCAGCTGGGAGGCCTTTGAGTGAGTAAGTGGTTCCTGGCTGACTCTAGCCCTAGCCTTCAAGCTAACCCCATTGATAGTGATTAGAGAATGTGCTAGCTGCCTTCCCTAAGCCCTGTCCAGATCAGAGTTTGGCAAGCACAATAAATGTTGTTCTTAAGGTAATCAATTGTTCCTAATTTATCTAGACTTTTTCCTGTTTTAGCACCAAGGATTCCACATCTCTGGAATCTCATCAGTGCCAGGCAAACCAGGATTATGGGATTGTTGTGAATTTTGCCCCATATTTACTTAGTAAAATCCTAACCCAAAGCCCCTCAAAATAGATGTTTTTTGTTTGTTTGTTTGTTTGTAAGTGGTGACTTTTGAAAAAGAAATTTAGCTACAAGTGAGGTTGCTGTGTGGAGCCCTAACCAAATATCACTGAAGTCTTTCCTCTAAAGAAGAGACTTGAGTACAGGCTGTACACAGTTAGGGGGCAACTATGTGAACACATAGCAAGACAGTGACCATCTTTAAACTAAGGAGGGAAGCTCAGAACAAACCTGTCCTGCTGACAACTTGGTCATTGACTTCTAGATCCTGGAACTCTGGGAAAATCAATTTCAGTTATTAAGCCACCCAGTCTGTGGTGTTTGTTATGGCAGCACAAAGTGACTCAGAGTTGGTCACTCCTGTGGACTGAATGTGTTCCCTCAAAATTCATAACGAAGTGCTATCCCCCATCATGATATTTTGAGGTGGAGAGGTTGGGAAGTGATCAGGTTTACATGAGGTCATAAGGGTGGGAACCTCATAATAGGATTTGGGCCTTTACGAGGCAGAGATCAAGAGGCCATGTGAGGACTCAGTGAGAACACTGTCATCTACAAGCCAAGAAGCGAGACCTCATCGTGACTACGGTTGCTCACACCCTGCTCATGGATAACTTAGCCTTAGATTTTTTTCTTTTTTGGGGGGGGCGGGGGGACAGTCTCACTCTGTAGTCCAGGCTTTCCTTGAACTTAAGATCTTCCAGAGTGGTGAGATTATAGGCATTTACTAGAATACCCAGCATAATGCCTCAGAATTTTGACAAGTAAATGTCTTTTATTTAAGCCACTCAATATACAGTGTGTGTGTGTGTGTGTGTGTGTGTGTGTGATATTTCTTTCTGTGCTGGTGTGCTGGCATGGAACCCAGGGCTTTGCACATGCCAGGAAAGTACTCTCTCACAGCTATGTTATTTGTTATAGCAGTTTGAACTGAGGAAGACGGCCATGGTTGTCACTGTTGTACTGAAACAATAAGATGTGAGACATCTTTTTTTTTCCCTGTGGAAATACAAACCAGAAGAAATGGATAGTTGACCCTTGAAGACAGAGGTTATGTCTTTCCTTTTCTATATCCAAGACTTTATACATAAATATTCTTCAGAGGCTGTTTTAAATGTGAGAATGGCTGACTAAACAATTGGTACATTGAGGGCATCCAAACCTAGCAGCACATTAGGTGAATTATATAACTTTATATAAGTGGACTTTACAGTATTTGTGTGCATAAAGCAACATGACAAAACATATTGTCTTCAACAGCTTAGCTCTGTTCTTTCCTCTGGCAAGCACAGGCTCTGTGATTGCTTCTACCTCTCTGCAATTGCTCAGTGGCCCAAATGTGGTTAGCAATCAGACCTTTTGCTTAGTTAATCTCCCACCCGGCAGGGGCTATCGAAACATATAAAAATCATCTTGCTTTACATCTGCTTCTCCAATCATCACAGGCTGAGATTTCAAACCATTATCTGTCTATAATGATGTCTCTCTTTTTTCCATCATGTTCAGATTGATTGAGTTTGAAAGTCTTGGATCCTTTTTGCTGAAAGATGAACCTCCAGGGTTTACAACTCCTCACCCAGGTCTTCATTTGTAGTCATCAACATCTGATTGTTCCCTACTAGTTAAGCTGCAGGTGGACTACACTAGTAAAATAAACACCACTGTTCACATTTGTGTGCGATCCAGAATATTACCCAGATGTTGGGAGGAATACCATGGGATTGTCTGTGGGAAAGCTACACAAAGCTGTTATGATGAGCAGAGACTCTTGACAGAGATGATGTACAAGCCACAGTGAGATGTACTGGGGTGGTGGATGCCAAGAGGCTATACCAGCAGATTCCTCTGTTGAACCTGGGCTTAACTCAGCTATTGCTGCAGCATTGTTGATTGGGAGAATAAACAAAGAAGATTAGAAGAAAAAGAAGGGAAACACAGATCTCCACACAGTTCAGAGTTAGACAGTACAATGTCAGCATGTAAAGTGTCAGTGGGATTGTCATAGTCCCTGGGACAGCAAGTCCTTTCACTCTGAGCTTGGTGCTTCTATTCTGTGTAACTGAGAGTTATTGTGGTGGCACACGGGCAGGTGATCTCCAACTTGGAAGTGAGTATGCAACAGATGAGAAAGAGAAGGTCATGTTTTCAGCTTGAGATATTTTATTCATGTAGAGATTACATGACTTACCAATAAATATTCCAATCAGCTTTGTCAAACAGAATGCATACATATAAACATTAACCAGATCAAAGAGCAAAACCTGGGGCTGTAGAGAGGGCTCAGAGGTTAAAAACACATGCTTCTGCAGAGGCCCAAGTTAGGTTCCCAGCACCCATGTCAGCACACAACAAACTGGAACTCCAGTTCTAGGAGGATCCAATGCCCTCTTCTGGCCTTGTTGGAACCCACATGCACATGGCACCCCCTACTCCACAAGCAGACACACATACACACATAAAGTTTAAAAAGATAAACAAGACCTGTAACATTTCAGAGACACCTTTTACTCCCCAGTCACCATCCATATCCTCCAGGTTCACTTCTACTATCACATCCAAGTATAGCAACATGTTTTGCCTGTTGGGAAGCTTATGTCTATACAATTTTGAATCTGATTTCTGTAGCTGGACTTTGGCTAGTTTGTGGGTTCTTCTTTCTTCCATCCTTCCCCACCCCTCTTCTTCCACCCTTTCAATGGGTTAGAAAAAAGGATAGAGAGGAAAGGGGGCAATATTAGCATTTGACTACTTCCTGCTGAGTAGGGGCATCGCGATCCTTGGGGCAGGTTGATCTTTGCCGTCAGGAAAGACAATTTCTTCCTGTTGTTTCTTCATTGTACATGACCAACAGCAACCAACCAACAACCCACTAACAACAACAGCCCTATCTCTCAGGACCCTAGCATTTATATACCCTCTGATGAGTCCTCAGAATTTCAAATGTCACACAATTACAGAAACTATTTGTGGCTAGCAAAATAACATCCCTGCTAGAGCACAAAGCAAATCATAGTCAGCTGCTATGAACAATCTGAAGCAGCTCCGTGTCCCACACTTGGAATTAAAATGAAAACATATTCTTAGAATATGTCTGTGTTTTTTAAAGAAAGCAAAATTCTCACTACAGGTTTCTATTTTCTTCATATAGTATCTGTGAACTTTAACAAGATGAATGTATAGGCCACTCTCAGGAGCAAATTCCTTTGTGAGAATCTATTATAATTTTCTTATCTGGTTTGCTGTTGTGTATTTGACTAATTCCTAGTTTTGCCTATTATAGGGAGTGCTGCTGTGAACATTTTCTCTCTTACCTTTTGTTAATATGAGCTGATGATGACCATTGGATGTAGAGGTAAAGGTAAAGGTAGATGGATCAGAAATTCTTGTACTTTGTGGTTGCAATTTATCCAGGGGAAGTATAGTTAAAGAGGTGGTAGCATGGACACTCATTATATTGGCAAGTTGTCATCCCAGAACTAGTCCAAGGATATTTTAGTGGGCAAAGAAAAACTAGTGCAGGCTTTTCTCCTTGGCTTTACTTCTCGGGTTTTATCTGGAACACATACCTTAGAGACACATTTAACATATATTACCTTAATTCTTACATACAAGGATTGCAAGGAGAAATTTTCTTTTCTTTTCTTTTACACACACACACACACACACACACACACACACACACACACACACACAAACACACACACACACACACACACACAAGTACACTGTAGCTGCTTCCAGACACACCAGAAGAGGGCATCCAATCCCATTACAGATGGTTGTGAGCCACCATGTGGTTGCTGGGAATTGAACTCAGGACCTCTGGAAGAACAGACAGTGCTCCTAACCAAGGAGCTGTCTCTCCAGCCCCTGAGTGGGATCTTTAAAAGCCCAAAGTGTTGCTCTAGCAGGCTCCCTTACATTGGAAAAGTTATAATTTTTATAATACAGTTTATCCTCTTCTACCTGCTAGAGGCCAAAGTTGCTATCTTTCCCCCATTTCACCACCCAGAGGAAGTAATTTGTATGAAAAGAACTTGGAGAAATTAAATAGAAACATCTGCATCTAATAGCAGTATCCACCTTATATGGGGGCAATCTTTAGTTGGGTTCAAGTCTCATAGTGTAGAGAATTAAATATAATCAACTTAAATCAAATATTCTTTCTCATTTGAAATTTGCAAAATCATAAAAACATCCTCAATAGGTCTCCTCTGTCTTAGGGCTTCTATTACTGTGATAAAATACTACAACCAAAAGCAACCTAGAGAAGAAAGTGTTTATTTGAACAATCCATCATCAAGGAAAGGCAAGGCAGGAACTCAGGTCAGGAACCTGGAGGCAGGAGTTGATACAGAGATGTCATGAAAGAATGCTGCTTATTGACTTGTTCCTAATGGCTTACTCAGCCTGCTTTCTTATGTTATCCAGTACAATTATCCCTCCCACATCAACAATTCATCAAGAAGATGCCCCCATAGACTTGCCTACAGGCCAGTCTTACAGAGACATTATTTCAATGGAGGGTCCTTCCTCTCAGACAACTCTACCTTGTGTCAAGTAGAAAAACAAAACAAAACAAAACAAACAAACAAACAAAACCAACCAGCACAAGCTTGTTTAAGACAATCGCAGGACTCATGTGTGATTATGTGATTATGTTCTAGATGGAAAGAATATCAAAGAATATTTTCACAAGGTTCCATGGAAATATCATGGACATGATTCATCTGTGTAAAATGTCTTTGAGTAGCTTGGTACTTGTAGCCCAGAATTTTTAAATATATACTTTATGAGTGATTCATCTGAGATGCTGGATTAGAATACAATTCAAGTGTGCTTAATAATTTAATGTTCATTGCCAAGGAGAATGCTCCTTAAGAACAGGAACACACACACACACACACACACACACACACACACACACACACACACA
>JANHMN010000005.1:117296348-117345381 GCA_030674055.1 Rhabdomys pumilio | reverse complement strand
ACACACACACACACACACACACACACACACACACACACACACACACACACACACCTTGAATGTAGTAGGAACTTATAAAATGGTTTGAGGAGGAAAAGTAAGAAAAATAAGAGTTGGGAAGAGAGGAAGAGAGAAGAAAACATGATGTGACCCTGACAGGTCTTAATAGTGAATGATCCTACCAAGATATAGGCTTCTAGAACACTAGGCTATATTTATTTATATTTTTATTTACAAGATTGTAAGAAAATTGGTAAACGTTTGTTTATAAATTCACTTTCTTCCTTATAATATATCTACTGTCATATACTTAGGGTATAGATTTCATAGATTAGGGATTGGATCCACTGCTTAAATTTCATAGTTCTTTGTTTTACATTCCTGGTGTTTGAAGAAAATGTAATAAGCACATTATTTAAACTAGAATTAAGATAAATAAAAATTTATCCTGTTTATGACATAGTTCTTAACTCTGTGGATATTCTGTACTAAATGCTTTATGAGAATGTATTTACTTGAGTAATTACTATCAACATCATGGGTTGGGTAGCTCTTGCTTTAAGGAAACTGTCTGCTGAAGCGAATTTTCAAGGATTCCTGCATTGGAGTAACCTGGAGAGACTTATTAAAAGATCACATTTCTGGGCCTTACTCCAGACTGGCTTGAGCTGAGTCTTAGAATGTACATTTTAATCAAGTCCCTCTGATAATTCTTGTGCACCCAAGATTCGTTGTGTTAAAGGGGACTTTGCTTTTATAAGTCTCCGATGCCACCACATGCTATATGCAGATGTGTGGAGAGTGGCAAATTCAATAACCCCCTTAATCTCTAAGGTCAACAAATAAAACAGTCAACTGGGGACAAGAGCTGGCCCAGAGCCAGAAGAATACTTTAGGGGCTGTTTTTATAGAAGGGGGTACTTATGAGTTGGTTTTTGGAGGTATTGCTTTGTAATAATAATTGAAAAATAATAGCCCAAAAAATAAAATATCTAGCAGCCACTAGACATAACATAGCATCATAAACAGGATAAATGTATATTTATGCATTATCTTAATTCTAGTTCAATGCTTTTTAAATATTAAGTTGTATCTCTTCTAAGCAATGACAGGTATCTAAGACTCCCAGAAACTTTGAAAGGTTGATACAATCACATGCAATTCACAGATGAGGAAACTAAGGTACAGAAACATAACTAGGTCACACAGTCAGAGAGAAACCAAGCTGAGTTTTCACTTTTAGGTAAGCCATATGCAAAGCCTAAAAGTGTGACCACTGAGCCTTGTGTCATATAAGATCTGTTCTGAGAAAACAAATAGTGGACTCAGAACTTACCAAGAGAGAAAACAAGAGGTTTTGCTTAGCATGATCCCTTCATCAGTGAGAACTAGGAAGTCATTGAAATTCTTCTATGTACGCAGTACTGTTTTAGCCTGAGTATAGGCAGGTGAAGAAAGTGGCCTATCTTTGGCCTCAAGGATCTCCTTAAAGAGTCATGAACTACATCAATGCATATATCCACATACATTTACAGCTCTGGGTAGTACTGCTTTAAGTGCATACAGCAGTGAATCTGATATAGATAGGTCACCATGAAGATGGATCTATGACATCAGGCTGAGTTTAATTGAAGCATGTATAGACAACACAGAGAGAGATGAAGGGGAGGGAGAGGGAGAAGGAGAGGGAGACAGAGGAGCAGCTGAGTTCCACAAGAGTACATCTCAACAAGATCATCAAAGAGTGAACAGTTCAGAACTGAAGGGAAGTTACTTTTGTCTTCTAGGACCCAAAGTTTCACATCACTCAGTCCTATTTCTGGCTCACTGTGGATGTAAACCATCACTAGCCTGATTGGATGCAGCTCAGTGGGTTTCATTCCAGAGGTAATTACAGTTTAAAGTGGAAATTTGTTAATTACGAAGAATAATTCTTTGACCCTGGACATTGATTTATTATAGTTGGTAGTGGAAAGATCTTTTTACATTTTTTGTTTGATTTTTAGTATTCTATACTTGAAGACCACTTTCAATTGGATAACGAGTTTCACAAGTGGGAGATGGAAAATATTTTATTTTCTCAGGTGAGCCAGAACTCTAGGGGTGAGAACTAGCTATCTGTGTTTTAAAAGCCCTTTGGGTAATGTGAGTAATTTTTATGTGAGTTAAACTTTGAGAAACTTTATGGCATAGAACACAGAAAAGGTTGACTTAATGCCACATTGTGAGAGCCTTGTTATGTTTTGTTTTGTTTTGTTTTGTTTTGTTTTGTTTTGTTTTATACAGCCTTCCAAGTCTCTTCCTGCCTTTACTAACATTGCTTGCAGGGGAGAATATCAGAGGATACTTGTCATTAAAAACTAAGTCTGGGTGATGTTAAAAAAGAAAGCCCTCCTCCCTATTTTTCCTGTTCCTCTGCCTCCTCCTCCTCCTCCACCTCCTTCTCTACCTCATCATCCTCTTCCTCCTCTTCCTCTTCCTACTCTTCCTCCTCTTCCTCCCCTTCCTCCTCTTCCTCCTCTTCCCCTCTTCCTGTTTTTGTGCATGCTTACATCTCCTAGGCACTGAACTTTATCCCTCCAGCCTCTTCTTTCCATTTTCCTCAATTAAGTGGTTAAACACAGTATATTTATTACCATAAATGTTGCTATTATGAATATTCTGTAGTGCTGGGGATAAGGCCAAGGCCTTGTGTATTCAAGGTGTCTTAGTTAGGTTTTCTATTGTGATAAACACAATGACCAGCTGCAACTTTTGCAAGAAAGTTTTTATTTCAGCTTACACAGTATAGTCTATACTGAAGAGAAGTCAGGGCAGAAACTTGGAACCTAGAGGTAGGAACTGAAGCAGAGACCATGGAGGATTGCTCCCCAGCTCTCTTTAAGCTTGCCTTCTTGTACCATTCGGGACCACCTGGCAAGGGGTGAAAACACCCATAGTGGACTGCACCCTCCCGCATCAATCATTAATCAAGAAAATACCCCCAGAGACTTTCCTACATGCCAATCTGATAAAGACCTTTTCTCAATGGAGGTCTTCTCTTCCCAGATGCAGCTAACATGTGTTGAGTTGACACTGAATGAACCAACATACTAAGCAAGTGCTCTACCACAGAGCTCCATCCACAGCTCACAAAATGCTTTAGATCAGGAGATCTACACTCCTTTTTCTCTAATGAAGTTAAGGAAACACAACACAAGTATTCTCTAACTTTGGTTTTATCAGATTTCCCTGCAAAGACAGCCACCAGTTGACAAATGCTTATGTTTCACCTAGCACTTCTAATCAGCTTTGGAGCCTCTTTTGAAAATGTAAGTAGATGACCAATGATCAGCCCACATTTAGAGAAAACCATCACACAGGAGGCAGAGAACTAAAGGCAGCAGAATGAATAGAAGCCAAAATTATGTTTAAGGCAGCAACAAAAAAAAAATCCAAATTATGACTGATGCTTTTAAGAAAAGACATTGAATTCATGAGACATGAGCATGGTTTACTCTAGAGAATTGCAGGCTGGGGGGGGCACAAACTAATCTGCTTAGAAATCTTGGTAGAGTATTGGGGTATACTTCAATATAAATGTGTTTGCCTACTATCAGAAAGGCCCTGCCTTCTATCTTCAGTGTACAAAGAGGTGGGGAAGAAAGATATAGTTGAAAATATTCTCTCCAGAAAATATAACAAAAATGTTGAATGAAACACAGGAGAGAAAAATAAGAAAATCGGGGGAAATGCACATTTCATCCATCTCTCCACTTCCTTTACTCCAAGCCAGGCCTTGGAGTACAATTCTGCAAATATTAAGGAAGATACTCAATTCATGCATAAGCTTTTTATGTTATGCAGAGAACCTGGTACTATGTGGTATCTATCTAATGTGGGCTCTAATGCAGTTTCTGGGTCCCTGGAGTAACGAAGAGGTTCCATAGCCGATTACATTGAAGAGCCAGTTTGGGTTTTAAGTTGTCAAGATCCAAGTTTAAGGTAGGTTCATAAAGAGAGGATAGATCCAGAAGATCAACTAAACTAATGTAAGTAAGGCAAAGCAAAGGAGTTAGGGGTTTGTATTATTATTATGTATTATTATTATGCCCTGCACACACACACATTCAAGACAAAGAAAGAGCACAACAAACAGAGCAGAAGCAGGAGAGGGATCACATATTTGACTCGGTTGTATGTGAGTTGCTGTAAAATAAATTTCCTTTCTTTTCAGACTGTTGTTAATAAAGTTGGCTATTGCATATGACTTGATGTGACTGGGTTGATTCTTCTTTTATGGGTGGGGGTACATGTGGGAGGTGGGGGGGTTCTCACTCTTTTGTCAAGAATGGTCTTGAACTGTCAAACTAAAGTGATGCCCCGGCCTCAGCCTTTTAAGTATTGGGTGCCACTGTGAGTTGATATTTAGATGTGAGTAAATGCAGAGGGAAGAAAAGAGATGTTCTATGTTGCACAGTGGAGAGATGCAGGACAGATCTTAAGAGAGGTTACATACAGCTTTTGCTAGCCAAGGCAAGAACAATCATCCCCTACCCCATCCCTTTCTTCCTACTTACTCATGGTCCCAGTATGACTGGAGGGAATGTGAGATCTTCTACACACATTGGGTAACATTTGAACAGATGCTATTTGAAACTCAAGGGCAGGGCTATTTTAGCTGATGTCATCATTACATAAACAGAGTCTCGCTTAAACCCATGGCCGATATGCAACTTAGTCATTGCTGTTATGATTTTCCAGAGAGAGAAACATAAGAGAGTTTAAAACGGAGGCAGGACAATTTACCCATGATGCTCTGGGTTTTGGTGGCTGGGCTGGAATTCAAAGCCAGGCTGCATTGATTCTAAAGCATATACTCCCACAGTCCCCACAGCAAGGTAAAAAGGGTCAAGTTCAATCTTCCAACCTCTTGCTGATGAAGCCACATTTCTTGAATGCTGGACTTTTGATATGGCTGAATATGCTCTACTAGAGTATAGCTTTTGGTGTATAGGTAGGTGTTTATTTGCATCTTTAGTCTGCCAATTATTTGGGACTTTTTTTTTTTTGCCTTCCATCTCCTCTTCCTCCTCCCACTTTATTTTCCCTTCTCATTCTTTTCCTTCTTTCACTACCACCATTCTCTTTTCTTCCCATCCACAAGCCTATTCTGTTTCCTTCCATAAGCAAGCAAACACGAAACATAGACAGCCTCATTTATTTCAACTATAAAGGAAGAGCCCTGGGAAGTTAATCAGACTGCCAGGAATGTGGAATTTGCTGATGAATGGACATTTCACTAAGAATAGTAAATTCTCAGCTAATTGAAAGCAGATAACAAGAGTAATGCATCCACCTTGAAAAACATCACACTCCTAATAAATAATTGGAAATGGCAATCTTTGGACATATGAACTGAGGAGGAAAAGTCTTAAATAAATTCTGGACTAATTCCTGTCACATATATTATACTGTATTTAGCAGTTGTGCTATATGAGAAGATTAAAAACTATAAATCTCCTCACAGCACCGTCTAGAGCAATCTTTTAAAACCAGAATAAATAGGAGTGAGCTTTTTAGAACGCCTCATAGAATATTGACTTCCATAGTTTTAGCACTAGGAGGGGGTCTTTATTCCCCTCTCTCCATATAAGCTCACAACCAGAGAAAATGGGTATTTGAAGAGATCCAAAGTCCTCCCACTCACCTAGCTGCTACCACAAAATGCTTCTGCTAGAAGGGTCTTGTAGCTCTAGTGTGATCCATGGGTCAAAAAGCTTAGGTATTACCTGAATTTTAGAGATGCAGAAATTGGGGCTTTATCTGAGACCTGCTGGGTCAAAATCTGAGTTTTAGCAGGATCCCTGGGGATCCTTGTGCTCGCTTGCCTTTAAGAAGTACTGCAGTGTTCAATCCAGGACAACTCCAGATGACTTATGTGATGACTGAAACAGCTGGATTCACCCAGGATTGATTTAATCCGAGGCTTTGTGATAAGTCAATACTCAGATTACCTGCTGAGACAGGCCTTCATTTTCTTCTTCCCTTGTGTTAGCAAGTGGCTTCTCACTCCTTTTCCAGACTTGCATTGAGAATTCCAGAAGTCAGGTTCTCGTTTTGCCCCATCATTTGTACTCCCCATTTCAGACCCTCTCTGAGTTTGTAGCCCATGGCCCATTTCTTCTAGAAAGGCAATTGCTGACTGAGTGTCCTTGGTTCCTTAGCTGTCTTATTTGCATGCTATCTTGGGTCTGTGTACTAATGAGCTCTTGCCTATTACTGACTTGCCTATTACTGACTGAACAGTAAATATCTGCTTGTTGGGGACTTCAGTGGTGCAAGTCCAGAGACAAACTATTGAAGGAGGGACTGTATTGTTTGTGTCATCTGTTCCTGTTCTGGAATTCGCTTGAGTTTCTGCATAATGCAAACTCACTATGCTTTCTGAAGTCTGTTTCTTCTGTTGATTCTTCTGATGTGTTGCTGCCATTGGTACAGATGTTTTGTTCTTGCTTCGTTTGATGTTTGGAGACAGAGTCTCTGGTGAGTTATTTTTTTCATCATTGTAACACATTTCCTGACAGAAGTAACTTAATGGAGGTAAGATTTATTTTGACTTAGAGTTTTATAGAGACTATCATGGCAGGATGGCATGGTGAAGCATCTCAGTATGTATATTAGGATCATGTAGCAGAGTTATTTCACACCTGTATAGATCAGGAGGCAGGAACCAAGAACAGTTATAACCTCCAAAGACTCACTCCTAGTGACCTCTTCCTGTAACTCCTACGTTCCTATTGTGGGAGACAGTATTCTGATTCAGAATTTCTGATTCAAACTCTAACAACTCACTGCATATCCCAGAATGGCCTATAACTTACAATCTTGCCTCTGCCTCACAAGTGCTTGGTCTGTGCCACTATGCATAGCTTGAAGCTGGTCACTTTTAAGAAAGATGTTTAGCCACTACCTCTTGAGTACCTATTGTATGTTTGATTTATCCACAAGATACATACTTATATTATCTCAATTATTACTCATGAAAATGAGAAAGACACTTTTGAAATTGCTATTAAGATATATTGTCCAGTACAATGCCACATATCAAGGGTACAATTATATGAGTTGAATCCATGTCCACTTGTGTAAGCCACTCCACAGTTAGATTTCAGACCATTTTCATCACTGTGTGTGTGTAGGGGGGTTTCCCTTGTGTTTCCTTTCAGGCTGTTTCTAACACTCTTGAGGCTGTTATGATTCTGACTTCTCCCATAGATTTATTGCAGCTAGGGTTCAAGTACATAAATGAAATCACACATTTGATGTTACAATTCTTTGTCTGTCGCTTCTTTCATTCACAAAGACCATGAGAGCCATCTATGTCATGTATATCAGTAGTTCCTGGTGAGATATTTTAATTCTCATGTTACGTGTAGTAATTAGGGGATAGGAATGTTGTTTAACTTGTCCTGACCTCATGAGAAGGGCTCATATTCCAATGTATGTCACTTAAACTCAAGAGCTGTCTTTAGCTTCCCTTCAAGGTGGATTGCACCAAGCATTTGAAATTGTCTGTTTCTCTGTGGTTCCTGTACTGTATTCTGTGCATTTGAAGATTATCTTCCATTATTTCTGCTGGATTCTCTGCCCCAACTTCTGGGGATGAGTTTTTCTTTTCATCTGGATGGGTTTGTTCAGAGTTGAATAAGATCTTCAAGGATGATTTCATCTGAAGGGTGGGTTGTGTATGTCTTTCAGTAACCATCAAAGTAGAGTCTACGGCAGAACAAAGGTAGAACCTCTTTCTGGGGGCCCACAGAAATGAAAACTTACCCCGTTGAGTCTGATTCAGGGAGGCAATGGTTAATTTTCTGGGTCAACTTTACTGGATTATTGAGTATCAAAATACTTGATTGAGCATAATTTCTGAACATATTTCTGAAGGTATGTCTAGATGTAATTAATTTTTAAATATGTAGAATGATCAAAGCAGATTGGTGTCCCTCATATATGTGGCAGTATCCATCTGTTAGAAGCCCAAAAATAACAGAAAGGGCAAGGGAGGGAGAAGTTGCTCTCTTCCTGGATGCTTTAAGCTGGGTCCTGAATCTTCTCCAGCTCTATTTGGACTTAGACCATTAGCTCTCCTGGTTTTTAAGACTCTGGACTCAAACTAGAACGATACCATTGGGTGTTCCCAGGTTTCCTTTTATCTGGCAGATCATGGGATTTCTCAGCCTCTATATTCCAATGAGCCAATTTCTTAGCATCATTTACCCCTCCCCACACTATTGGCTTTGTTTCTCATGAGAACCCTAACTAACTAACTAAAGAACTAACTAATTGACTAACTAACTGACTTACTAGCTAACTAACTAATTAACTGATATACATGACATTTCAAATATCCTATAATAATATACCAATCAGTTTGCTAAAATTTCTGAGGGATCCTTCATTTTCCAGAGACCCACAGTTTCCTCACCATGACCCTCAATGAGCTCACAGGCTGATCAAATGGGAAAAGAGTGAAAATGACTTGTAAATTGTAAAGTGTTTTGTGAAACTATTTTGTTCCAGTTCCTCACTCTTGGGTTCTGGATTGCTTCAAAGTGCAACTTCAGCCAAAGGATAAACTGCCAATCTCACATCTGGAAAGAACAACTTGACTATAATGCTGCTGCAATGTTATATTATCTTCCTAGTGGTTCTTCCTTTCAGGATATAAATATGTTCTACATGACTATTCTTAACTCCTACAAGACTTTTCCTCATGACAGCCTAGCTGCTAGTTTGTTTTATTCACTTTTATCTTGAATATTTAACATGAAATTGAAATGCCAAATAATTAAGATAATTATATAACTAGTTATACAAAAGAGTTGCTCGCTTATACCATTCCAGAAAGAAAGAAAGAAATGAGAAAAATCTACAATTTAAGTTGAGTAGAAGAAAAACTTGCTCATTAAAGCTAATTATTTCATTAGAATGAATAAATATTAGGGGAGGGCTTGAAATTTTTTTTTACAACTCAAAAAGATGATCATCTCCTATAATTTTAAAATTTCTGAGAACCTTTATTAAATTAGTCCTATTTTTTTTAACTGTTTAAAAACTCCTACTTTCATACTGTGTGGGGTCTTTTCCTCTGCCTCCTGAGTGCTATCATTAAAGGTGTGTGTGCACCACCACTACCCAGCTTTTTGTTTTATTTTAAATGTTTTTGTTCTACTTAGATTATGCATGCATACATACAGTGAGTGTATGCATATGCAGTGTATGCATAAATGTATATAAATACAACCTGCTGAGTCTATTTTTATTATTTGTGTGTGGTTTCAGGGCTGACCACTTTGTGTCAGTCAACCACTTATCCTGGGAAAGTCCAATTCCCCTTCTCCCAGCCATCATTAGTTTCCTGTATTTCTTTGCTTAGCATTAGACCCTGTGAAAACTTTCCCATTTTGCATCAATGTGTCCACTGATATAGCCATTGATCCTGTCTTTTTAATGTAGCCATTTCTAGAAGAGATTTTTCTCAGCAGGCTTCCTGGGATTCTGGCTTTTACAATGTTTTACAATGTTTCTTCCCCCTCTTCTGATACATTCCCTAAAGCCATACCTGTGATATAGATGCATCCGCTGGGATTGGGCGCTTCATGGTCTGTTCCTCATTGTATTTTGTATACTTGTGATTTTCTGTGATGATTTCTATTTGTTGCAAGAAGAGGCTTCTTGGATGAGAGATGATAGCAACATTTACCAGTGGGGATAAGATTCAGCATCTGATGAGAAATTGAGACATTTACTAGGATTCCAATACCAGGCATGATTTCCTTCCTGTTGAGTGGACCTTAAATCCAATCAGATGGCTGTTGCTCATTACCTGCCCATGCTACCTACTAGACCTTTATGGATATCTTGGCATAATTGTAATTGTTCAGGGCTGTTGTAGCTAAGTAGGACTATTTTGTTTCCCTCCTTTGGCAGATTGCACAGCGTCTTCTGGAACAATGAAAGCTACACTGCAGGAAAGAGGCTTTCAATTCAGATTTATCCCAAATAATCCAAATCCTGTGTCCTTAGTGTGTGGTGTCTTCAGCAACAGGGACCCACTCTAACAATGAGAAGCAACTAAGGGCTCTATCAATAATTTATATTGTTTGGGAGTTACTTGGACTTCCCTGACCAGTCACCCCAAGGGAGGGTTTGAGGGGGCATGATACTGGGCTTTTTATTGGTCTATGGTTCTTGTGGGGGGCATTGTCAGCTCAAGTGGCTTAACTTCCTTCAACACACACACACAAACACACTCATGCAAGCATGCATGTAAATGCACTCACATGCACAAATATACTTTATATGTGCTGTGTATAGTTTATAATTTTAGGTAAATATAAAATAATGTAGTTTTTTGAAGCTTTATCAGTGACTCTTGGAGTTGTTTGTCCCTTGTTGGTCCTTTTCCTTATGCACTAACTTCCTTCCTTCCATCCTAGTTGGAGCTTCCTTCTCTCTGTTATGTTTCTCACTGTATATCATCTGTATCCTGCAACTCCTCTCCAAAATTCCTCTGATTACCACCGCCTACAGTACCTTTATACTTCCCTGGCTCTGTGCTTCCTCCATGGTGTATTCTCACATGTGAGGATGTGAAGCTCAAAACCATAAATGGGAGAGAACATATATTTTTCTTTCTGAATCTGGGCCACCTCCCTCAGTACTGCCTTTTATAGATCTATCCATTTACCTACAGTTTTCATGGTTTCATTTTGCTTTACACTGTATAGTATTACACAGTGTATGTTCCATATTTTCGTTATCTATCATTCTGTTGAAGGACACTTAAGCTGTTTCCATTTCATGCCTATTATGAACAGGGCAGCTATGAGCATTGCTGAACAAGTGTCTTCGGAGCAAAATGTAGATGCTGTATGCCAAAGTGTGGTATAGCTGGGTCATGTGATAGATTTAAGTTTAAATTTTTTGAGGATTCTCTATACTGATTTCCAGAATGGGTCCACCTTTTGCATTCCCACCAATGGAAGATGAGGGTTCCTCTTTCTTCACATCCTTGTCATCATTTGTTATCAGTTGTTTTGTTGATCTTAGCTATTCTGATTGGGGTGAGATCAACTACAAAGTTATTTTAAATTAGCATTGCTAAGTATGATAAACACTTTTTTGAGGTCTTCTATACACACACACACACACACACACACACACACATATATATATATATATATTTTTTTTTTCTTCTATTGGGAACTCTCTGTTTAGATTTCTAGACCAATTTTTACAATTTTTAACTGATTGTGGAAAAGATTTTTCCCCATTCTATGAATTTCTAGTTTGCTAGCTTGATAATTCCCTTAGCTGAGAGAGCCTTATTCATTTTATAAGATTCCACTTACGAATTGTTGGCCTTATTTCCTGAGCAAATAAAGTCCTATTTAGAAAGGTTTTTCCTACACCTGTATCTTGTAGGGTAGTTTCTTCTAGTAGTTTCAGTGTTTCAAGTTTCAAATTGAGGTCTTTGATCCACTTGGATCTAATTTTTGTGAAAGATGATATACACAGGTTTAACTTTATTCTTCTGAACATGAGATCGTTTCCTTAGCACCATTTGCTGAAGATGCTATCTTTTATCTAGAGTATGTTTTTTTTTATCATTGTCAATTTTCATATGACTATACTTACAAGTACTCATGTTTAAATTTTCTATTTTATTTCGTTGGTTTACATATCTGTTTTCGTGCCCAGATCATAGTGGTGGTTTTTTAATATAATTTAAACTTTATAATATATCTTAAAGACTATAATAACAATTTCTCAAGTATTATTCCTTTTGCTTGGGATTGATTTAGCTACTTTTCTGGTTCCTTACAAAGTCTAGAGTTTTATTTATTTATTTTTGGGTGTTTGCTTGAAGAGTGTGATAGTTATTTTGATGGGAATTGCATTGAATATGTAAACAGCTTTTGGTAGGATGGTTGTTTTAACACTCTTAGTTCTACTGATTCATGAGCACAAGTGGTCTTCCCATTTTCTAGTGTCCTCAGTCTCTTTCTTCACATAATTGGCATTTTCATTATAGAGATTTTTTTACCTCCTTGGTCATTCCAACAAAGTTTATTCCAAAACAATTTATTGTCTTTGATACTATTTTAAATGAGCGTGTGTCCGTGATCTCTTTCTCAGTGTATTTTATGTTGTTTTATAGAAAGGCTGCTGCAGTGGAATTTGGGGATCCCTTATTATATCATCTGCCAGTAGGTATCGTCTGAATTCTTCTTTACCTATGTGTACACCTTTAATTTGTTTCTCTTGCTGTATAACTCCAGCTAGTGCTTCCAGCATTATATTGACAAAGAGTAGGGATAATGAGCAGCCCTTGTGTCATTCCTAATTTTAATGAGATTCCTTTGATATTTTCTCCACTTTGGATAATGATGGCTGTAGGTTTATCATATATAGCTTTTATTATGTTGAGATATGATATGTCTAGTTCTATTCTGTCTCAGACTTTTATGTGAAAGCATGTTGGATTTTGTCAGTTTTTTCCATGTCTACCGAATTAGGTGATCATGTAATTTTTGTCTTTAATTCCGTTTATGTGGTTCATTACATTTACTAACTTACATATGTTTCATGTTAGATATAAATCCAATTTTGTCACAGTGTATTTTTGATTTATGTCTATATTCAGTTTACAACTATTTTATCAAGCATTTTTGAATCTATTTTCATCAAGATTATTGGCCTACATTTTTATTTTTTATTTTTTTTCTTTATGTGGTTTTCATATTAGAGTGATACTGACTTTGTAGAAGGAGTTTAGGAGTGATGTGTATGTGTATGTGTGTGTGTGTGTGTGTGTGTGTGTGTGTGTGTGTGTGTGTGTGTGGTGTGTATTAAAGAAGGGTTGAAAGTCTGGCAGAATTCTGCTTCTGTGAGTCTGCTCTGGACTTCAAGGTTTTTAAAAATTATTCTTTCAATCTCCTCTCCTATTTACCTTGTTGAGTTCTTCATGGTTAATTTTAGAGATTTGTTTGGCTAAATCTAGAAATTAAATTAATCTTTTTTTAGAGTTTTCCAACTTAATGAAGTATAGCTTTTTAAACCGTTATAATATTCAGAATTTCTTTGATGTCTGTTGTAATGTTTCCTTGTTTATTTCTGATTCTTTTAATTTGAGTCATGTGGATGGTGGATGGGTTTTTTCTTGTTTTTTTTTTTGTTTTTTTTTTTTTTTTTTTTTTTTTTGTTTTTTTTTTTGTTAGTGGGGCCAAGGGTGTCCTGATTGTGCTTATCTTCTTAAGAACCATGCTCACAGCTAACCACACTGAACTGATCAAGGGTTCCCAATGGAGAAGTTAGAGAGAAGACTGAAGGAGTTGAAAGGGTTGGTGGCCCCATGAGGAGAGCAACAATACCAACCAACCAGAGCTCCCCGCAGGGTCTAAACCACCAGCCTGGGAGCACATAGGGAAGAACCCATGGCTCCAGCTGTATATGTAGGGGAGGATGGCCTTGTTGGGCATAGGTGGGAGATGAGATCCTTGGTCCCAGAAAGGCTGGATGCTGAGTGGGAGGGAATTCAAGGGTGGGGAGGTGAGAGTGGGGGGGGTAGGTGGGGGTACATCCTCATAGAAGCCGAAGGGGGGATGGGATAGGAGGTTCCTGGGTGGTGGGGGTAATAGGATAAGAGGATAAAATCTGAAGTGTAAATATAATATTAAAAAAATAAATAAAATAAATAAATAAATAAAAAGAAAAAGGGGTTCCTTTTCGAAATCTGGGGTTCCTGGAGTTTTAAAAATTGTTTTGGTAACATTAGTTTCTGCCATGAGTTTTATTATTTCTTGATGTCTACTGGGTTTGGGTTTTTTTTTTTCAAATTCTTGAGTTGCATCATTAAGTAATTTATCTGTGCAGTCTGATTTTTCTTTTTTTTTATGTAAGCACTTAGGGCTATCCACTTTCCTTTTAGAACTGTCATGTGCCCCAAGATGAGATTGAGTTGCATTTTCACTCGCATCTAGTTCCAGTAATGTTTGATTTTTTTTTTCTTGATTTCTTCCTTGACCCACTCATCATTCAGCAATGAGTTATTTAATCTCCCTGAATTTATATTTTTACTAGAGTTTTGTATCAGTTGTTTTGCTATCAGTCTTAAGCTTTATTGAATAATGGTCAGATAGGGACGCAGGATTATTTCAATTTCTCTCCATTGATTAAGGTTTGTAAATTTGTGTTTCAACAAAGGATCCATTTTGGAAAAGCTTCTATGTGCTGTTCGGTGTAATGTGAATTCTTTGACATCTGGGTAAAATATTCTGTAGATATCTGTTAGGTACATTTGATGTAAAATGTCATTTAATTCAGAGGTTTCTTTGTTTATTTTTTGTTCAAATGACCTATCTATTGAAAAAAGTGGGGTATTGAAATCAGTAAGAATTGGATTTCTGTGTCTCTATGCTTTTTATGAAGTTAGGTGAACTAGAGTTTTGTATTTTCCTGATTGGTTTATCCCTAGGTTAGAATAAAGTATTCTTTATTTTTCTATTTTTATTTTTTTGTTGTTGTTGTTTTTGAGACAGGGTTTCTCTGTGTAGCCCTGGCTGTCCTAGAACTCACTCTATAAACCAGGCTGGCCTCGAACTCAGAAATCCACCTGCCTTTGCCTCCCAAGTGCTAGGATTAAAGGCGTGCACCACCACTGCCCGGCCAGAATAAAGTATTCTTTGTCTCATCTGATTAATTTTAATCTGAAGTTATTCTGCTGACTATTGGGATGAAAACACCTGCTAGTTTTTTATCCCATTTGCTTGTAATTTTGCTTCCACCATTTTACTTTAAGGTGGTGCTGATATTTAAAGCTAAGATGGGTTACCTGTACATAACACATAGATCAATTTTGTTTCTTAATATATTCAGATAGCCTTTGTCTTTTGATGGAGAGTTGAGGCCATTAGTATTTAAACTTATAACCAGGCTTGTGGACTTTGCTGTGTATTTTATGTGATGATGTGGCTTTCCTTAGATTTGTTTAGTGCAAGAGATGTGGGACCTGAACTAGGCCAGTAAAACTGTTGGGAGAGCTGTTTAATTGACCCAGAGAAACACAGATCCCAAACCATAGGTCTACTAGGCCAGGCAAAAGGGGTTCACAAAATAAAGTGGATTCATGGCCATAGGTCTGGAACTAGGCTAGTGGGTTTGCAAATTGGGGTAGGGGGAGAATGACTTACCAAGACTGGTATACAAAAAGGGTTTGCAGAGAGAGTCAGAATGGAGGTAGGAAAAAAAGGAATGAAGCAACTTAAAGGGATGTTTTCAGAGCCATGGGTCTGGAACTAGTGTTGTTGCTGTTGTTGTTGTAAGACAGGGTGTCAGTACATAGGACTAGCAGGCATGAACTCACCATTTAGACCAGATTGACCTTGACTTTAAAGCAATCTTCCAACCTCTGTCTCCCAGGTGCTAGGATTCTAAGGCACACATCACGTGTGACTCTACAATTCTTAGTTTTGTTCATATTACTTCATAAATTTTACAGTTAAATTATTCAATCATGCCTGCGTTACTTTGTGTAGACTTTAATGTTTTGTTATCTTCTGTTTTGTTTTACAGTTCTTTGAGACAATTTCATTTGTCCTTTGGGTAAAATGTATTTGCCTGGAAGATGGCCAATCCTCATTGTACTTCTGCTGGAACCAATGAGTGGCCTCTTGCCTGGTGGTTCTGTGTTTGATCCCCATGTATCCTGTCTTGTGCTACTTCTCAGCAATGATGAAACCTGACAAACCACACACTATATAGAAGGCTAGTCTGTAAAAACTGATGCTCAGATCAACATGTTACTGGACTAAAAAACAAATTTTCCAGTTATCAAAGGTTTTATTTGAAAAAACAAAACAAAACAAAACAACAACAACAAATCCTGTGCCTTCAGACTTTTCTCCAGGTTTTCTTTCTTTTCTGCCTTGACTCCAAAGACTATGCTGTAAATGGAAATTTTTTCTTTTCTCCTGATGCCAAAGGACCTGACAGTGTATATAGCTTTGGAAAATAGAGGCATCTTGCTTGGGAGCTGCTCTCAAACCTTGGCTGCTCAGGTTGGTCTATCTCCATTCTCTCCTATATAGAATGAATGAGTTTCTTTCTTTCTTTCTTTCTTTCTTTCTTTCTTTCTTTCTTTCTTTCTTTCTTTCTTTCTGCCTTCCTTCCTTCCTTCCTTCTTTCCTTCATTCCTTTTCCTTGATTCTGCTTCATAATAGAGGACAGGAAAAGTAGCTTTCTGGAATGTTAAATGATAGATTTGGAAGGGCATAATATATTGTAAAAGAATTCTTCTAAACCTCATGGATAATATTCCTTTGTTTTATGGTGTATTAGTTATTTTTCTGATACTGCGATAAAATACCATGTTCAAAAGAAACTTAGGAAAGGAAGGGCTTACTTTCATTTATGGTTGCAGAAGGATTAAGTCCACCATGCTAGAAAGGCATGGCATGGCATGGCATGGCATGGCATGGCATGGCATGGCATGGCAGCAGAATTAGGATGCTAGTTAAATTTTCATTTACACACAGGATGAAGCATAAACAGGAACTGGATGAGGCTATAAAACTTCAAACCCCACCCTTCTAGTGATGTACTTCTTCCAGTCACAAAGGACTATTAAGGTAAGGAAAAATGTCCTGCTTAAATTCATGCTTTTCTGGATTTTCAGTTTGCAAAGGCTGCATTTTCTGAAGGTCCCATAACATCTACAAACAGTTCCATTAACTGGGGTCTAAATGTTCAAAACCATGAGCCTATGGGGACATTTCTTAATCAAACACATGGTCTCTCTTAGACCTTGACTAAATAACAGAGCTACGTGGATATCAGAGAGTTAAGTCTACAAATATTTGCATCGTGTACAAGAAGGTCATGCTGTCGTTCGGTTTACTGTACTACATTAATTCCTTTGTGCTGAGTCTATGCAGCTATCTTTTCTAATCTGTTTTCTCTTGATGATTGTTAACTTTTCCCTGGTTTGATTGGAAGATTTTGATGCCATAGGCCTCAGCTTCTATGGTAGCTTCTTCCTTGATTTCTATTATGTCTAGAATTTTGTTTTGTAGAAAATTAAGGAGACTGGTTGTTCTGTTTCCTGAGTCACCAATGGAAAGTCTAAGTTGCAATGGATCTGAAATTGAACTAAAAAGCCACCATTGAAGCATGAGGTTCACACTGTCTGCCAATAGTGATAAAGTATAGAGTTACTAAGAGTACTTCACTTGTTTTCTGAGTTTTGAGCAAGATCCATGGTGGCTCTTGATGGGAGTTTAGAGGAAATTGCTCTGTAAGTGCCACATCCTTGGCTATTTCCAAAACTTCATGAGTATAATGATATCAATGCTTAGATGGTCAGACATAGTTTAAAAGAAGATTCTGCCACTTAATAGCTAAAGAGCCATTGGTAAGCTATTTAGCTTTCTTGATCTCAGTTTCTTCAACAACAACAACAAAAAATGGGATTAATGCAGTTTGTAAAATGCTTGCCATATCTGCAACACCTCTATTTGCCGACCAACCTATTCTTAATAAATCTCTGTTTATAAAGTTTAGGCTTGTGCTTTTTACAAAACTTGTGTGGTTTGGAATACATGGAAATTTTCCAGTTAAATAAAGAATCTTTTCATAAACAAACCAACAATTCAAAAAAAAAATCAAAGTCTCTTTAAAGTCAACAGTAATTACTCATAAATTATCTGGGTAATGATTTTACATGGAAAACTCTGTTGAATTAACTCTCTACAACACTATGAAGCTTACTTTCCTGTATCCGTTTTCTTAGGATTTAGTATTTCTTGCTCCCTTTTTATTTTTATGTTTCAAAAATGGTATGTGACATGTCTTCTCAACTTTTTGTTATATGATATTTATCTACATAGCTTCCTCAGTCCAGATCTTCTTCCATGGGCCAGTTACTTTCCTCTATGTCCTTGGGCCTGTGACTGTGTTACCCGACTGTTGTGTGATGAGTTTGCCCAAATACTACAGCACATTTCTACTTCTCTCTTTTGTTTTGTGTTACCTGCCTTTAGCTTTAGTTCAGTGAACCACACATTTCTGCATAGTTTAATTTACTTTGGATTATTAATAAAAATATGAATTAAGGACTTATCCAGTAGTGAAGCTCTTGCCCCATGATAACGCCTCTGTTAGAAAGTTCTGAAGTAGATAGAGGAAGGGCAACATTTTATGCTACCCTGTCAGTGAACTATAGAAATAGCAAGTCTAGAGAACATGCTACATACTTAACTTTTAAGATTTGGTCCAGAGCCCAAGGGAATGTTTTTATGCAACAAGCCAAATTTGGTTTGGTTTGGAGTTGGAGGATGTTCTGATGAATTCAAACAGTTTGAAAAGTCACGAACAAAGGACTATTGGGATAAGGAAAATGTCCTGCTTAAACTCATGCTTTTGTGGATTTTCAGTTTACAAAGAGAATGTGTAAGGGAGTCACTTTCAGATGAGCACATATGTCGCATTTTTATGAACGGCCCGGAAAATGGGTCTCAGATAAACAATGAATGGGTCTAACCATCAATCATCATTGTCTATTGGCAGCACAAAGAAAGAGCAGATAGTACCTTCTTCTGTAGATTAAACATATTATTTTCTATATATGATTAATTAATGTTAGAAATTAATATGGCAGCAATTATTCCTTAACCAGTTTTCCCCCCAAATAACCACACAGATATCTTTTAAACATTTCAAAGTCTTAGGCCTTAGCAGGGCAGATTCAACTAGCTCATAAAAGTAACCCTGACCACGGAGCTATAACCATTCAGCCATGTGGTTAGCTATACCTTCCAGGGCTGTGATCATGTCTGTCTCTTCCCATGTCTCCAGGTGAAAAGGCCTTTCTTCTTTTTCTTCTTCTTCCCAGAGTTCCTTTATCCCTCCCAGGAAGTCCCACCTTCTTCTTCCAGCCCAGCTAATTGGCTACCAGATTTTTATTAAAGCTAGTCAGTGAGTGCCTTAGGTAGGTGAGGAAGGATAAAGACGCAATTTCACAAGCATATCCCAACATTCTTTACACTTCCACTTATAAAACAGTCTTTTTAAAAAGAAAAAAAGCCTTTAAAACCTGCTACTAATCGTGACAAAATAAGAGGAAAACATCTTAAAGGACGCCATGGGGGAACAGTCAGCAAAATCCAGAGTGTGATGATTTTACAGAATAAACCATCACATATATTTGAAAATTAAAAGGAAAAAAACTAATTAAGGAAACCCCCAAATTTAAGGAAACCCCCAAATTTAAAAATGTTAAAAGTCAAATTACCCAGCACATTACATTGCCTTTGTTCAGATACCAGTTGATTCACTAAGCAGCAGAGACTGGCCTTGAACTTTTGGTCTTCCTGTCTCTATCTTTCAAGTTGTAGGATGACAGCCACATGCTACCACACCAAGCTTTCATTTTAATCTTTAGACTATGAGATTATTATTATCCATAGTATGCAGATTGCAAAATGAATTAACATTAACAATTCTATCTCAGGTTTACTGTAGTATGCATAATGGGGCAATATAATTATGGTAAAACCTACAAAAATTATGAAAGATAAAGTTCATTTTTAAATACTGTACTGGTGCTTTACACATAAAAATGAGCTATTACTTCCTCATATTTTTGTCTGTAGTCATTGTGTTTCTTAAAAATAAATTACACTTTAGAGAAGATTTAAGAACACAACAAAATTGAAAAATAAAAATAAAAATTTCTACCAGAGGCACAGCTGAGGCAAGAACCTGAGTGTAAGGATTTTTTATGGCAAATGATTCTAGAAGTAAGAGTGAAGGGCTGGTGACTGTGGGTTGCAGGTGGTTGTGAGCTGCCTGAATTTTGGTCCTCTGCGGGGAGGAGGGTAAAGTGTTGAGCTGTCTTTCTAGCTACCATGAACAGACTTTTAAAAAAAATAAGTTTTCAGTTTTGTTTTTCTTTTTTCTTCTCTCTCTCTCTTTTTAAAGATGACGTCTCACTGACTAACTTTGAACTCGTGTACCCCTTGTTTCTACCTCCTACCTCCAGATAGCCTCTGTACTGTGGGTATTCCACACCAGAGTGATATACTTGTAAACCTTCAATGAACCAACATTAATATGTTAATCATAGTCTATAGTTTATACTTGAATTCAGTCTTGCTGTTGTTATTCAGTATAGGAATCTAGACCAGTGTTCTTAATCTGGGAGTCAAATGACCCTTTCACAGGGGTTGCCTATCAGATAGATATCTTGGAGGTCAAATATTTTCATGATGCTTCATAACATTAGCAAAATCACAGTTATGAAGTAGCAATAAAATGATTCTATGGTTGGGAGTAACTACAACATGAGGAAGTGGATTAAAGGGTCTCAGTATTAGGAAGGTTGAGAACTATACTGATCTAGATGACTATAAAGTCACACACATCTGCAGAATTTCACACATATCATATAGAATTTCTTCTGATGCGGCTGTACCATTTTGTATTCTCAACACTAGTATCCACTGCCGCATTTGGTTTTGTGGTCAATATTTGGGATGTTTGCCATTCTAAGTAAGCTGCAATGTTATCTCCCTTTGTTTTAATTTGCAATTACCCAAAGACATATGATGCTGAGCATTTTCTTATACATTTATATTCCATTTGGTATATCTTATTTTTTAAGATTTCTGTTTATATCTTTTCCCCATTGTTTAATCAGATTGTTAGTTTGCTTATTATTCAGATTTAAGAGTTCTTTGTATAGTCTGTGTTGTGGGACTTTTTCTTCTGGGCATAATGTGGGTATTGTTGTCTTGAAAGCAGAGCAGCTGTGATTACCTGCATGAGACTGTCACAAGATCAGGTCTGCTAACATCCTCTCGTGGCATGGAATGGAGAGAGAGTATGAGAGGAGTGTCCCTCTTGAAGGGTATGTAAGTTAATGATTGCCGGATGATGTGGCACATGAAGATAGCACAGGTACATCTCAACAATGGCCTGCAGACCATACATGTTGCAATCCTTGAAAATAGCTTAATGGACTAGAATTATAAGAAAGCTATTGAAGAACTTGTATTGCTCTTGTTGTAGCTCATAAGACATGCAACTGAGGCATAAGTCTCTGTTCACAAAGGATCTGTCTACATAAGGGAAGAATTGTGATAAGAAAAGAACATACAGATAGCATCCTCCACATTACTCTTTGATTTGGTAAGTAAATTGGATAAAGAAAAGGATGAGATAGAGGTACTGGCTTCTCTTTTTTAGATTTTGCTATTTTATGTATATGAGTGTTTTGTCTGAATGTATGCATGTGCATCATACACGTGTCTGGTACCAGTGGAGGATGGAAGAGGTAATATGATCCCCTAGAACTGTAGTTCCAGATGGCTGTGAGCCACCCTTTGGGTGCTAGGAACTGAACTTGGTTCCTCTTCAAGAGCAACAAGTACTCTTTACCACTGAATCCCATCTCAGGATTCATCTGGAGCCTTATAATAAAGCTCCCTATCTCCCAGAATTTAAATTTTTATTACTTTTAAGTATGTGTATATATGTGTGTTTGTGTGTGAATATGTGCATATGAGTATAAGTGTCCATAAAGGCCAGAGGTGTTGGATCCCCTGGAGCTAGAGTTACAAGTGATTGTGAGTCATTTGTCATAGGTGATATGAACCGAACACTCAGGTCCTCT
Organism: Rhabdomys pumilio; assembly: GCA_030674055.1. NCBI lineage: Eukaryota > Metazoa > Chordata > Mammalia > Rodentia > Muridae > Rhabdomys > Rhabdomys pumilio. The sequence continues at coordinate 117,323,666 of JANHMN010000005.1, read as the reverse complement.
GATAGAAGACTGTTTTTAACCACTGAGCCCACCATTCCTTATGTCTCTGCGCATGAGTGGTGCATAGGGAAAAGAGAAAGAATACAGATTAGACCTGTGCAAAATATCCCTTTCTGGAATACAAAAGGTTGGAACCCATAGGAAAAACTGAGTAGTGAAGAGGAGAAAATTACATGCAAGAGACAGTGTGTGAATGGGGTGAGAGAGTTGGTGCAGGAGACTGTGTTCACCAGAGAGTAAAGAGGAAAGTTAATATCTCAGGGACCTGAGAACCGATACGGAGCTTTAATGACTTTGCTGCTAGGTCATGATCTTTGAGAAATAGAAAAGTTTCTGATAAAATTGAGTGACAAACTGCAAGGTAAATTGGTTTCATGAGGTGCCAACACAGCCAAGAGGGGACGAGAAGACAAAGTAACAGCAGCAGATTAAAGGGGCCTATCTCAGTCATCGAAAAGAAAATGAGGCAAAACTTGTATCAGGCTAGAGTTCCCAGTGAAAACTACTGGCAGAATAACAAAAGCTTTGTTTATGGGCCTCAGAAAGATTTTAAAGCCCGCAAGCAATTTCACCAAAGAGATAGAGATAACCCCCATTTTTGTCTTTTACTGTGAAGGAAATAGATCCTGTGTGATGGAAATTGCCTCCGTCTCATAGAGTAACCAAGTTTTCATACAGGAGGAGGCCCTACATTCAATTGTAGAACTATTGGCTCCAACCAATATGTAGAATGTTTGGGTTTGGCTGGATGCTGAGGTCAGGTATACCTTGAAACCTGGTGGCCTCCTGGAACCTGGTTGCTGATGGACATCAGTTAAGATGGATGTGGAGATAGAGCAGTGTGTGTTTGCTTGATTAAGCCTGTCCTAGTGGTAAGCAATTATCCCTCTACAGTATGCTGCATATGCTGGAGAAGGTAGAGATATTTCTTGTTCAGCTTATAACCCTTTTAACTGGCAGATTTGGCTAATGAAGAATCAGCAGCCTGCCAGAAGGCCAACCTAAAAACTGAACTCAGAGTGGCAAATGGGTGCCCTGCTCCTTTTTGACCAGAGGCCGTGGTGAACAGCACATATAGGCTTTGCCTAGCAGAAGAGATATTTGTGCATATGCATGTGTTTCTGTGTATGCTTGCATGTGTGCGCATGTGCATGTACATGTATGTGTGTGTGTGTGTGTGTGTGTGTGTGTGTGTGTTTATGTAGCCTTGCAGCAGTGCTCCAGAATAAAGAAGCCAAACAGCTAATGAAGAATGCTTGTGCATTATAGAGAACTGAATAAAATTGGGCATACTATATAGCAGCTTTCATTTGGTACTATAAAGTAGGTAAAAAAAAAATCTGTACCTGGGTAGATCATAGATCCTAGTGAGAAAAGTACCACTATTGTTTTGTTTTCATAAGTGGATATAATATGTCTATCAAAATGCTTTCTAAGCATTTATGCTTATACCTATAGATTATTGCTGTTGTCACCCTTGGTTTCAAAAGCTTTTTGCAGTGAGTGGTACTCTGCATAGTCATAATGGGTCATGGTGTTGAGAATATGTGACCAATGCTGTGTCATATTAGCCCAAAGCTCAACTCTACATAGGAAAAAATACTTATACATTCATATCACCCTCTTTAAGGCCCAGAGGACATTACCTAAGAGGGACTGAAAAAAATGTAACAGCTGGAGGGAAAAGTAGCGTAATGTAGAACTCTGTCCTCTAGACATGATATGGTCATTGGCATCTTGAAATTAGAGAAGTTATAATTTTCTACATAGACTCTGGCAAGGTGGAGCCACTAACATTCCTTTGTAGAATGGAAGAGGGAGAATAAATGAAGTGTTATCTCCCTATCTTGAGAATATATAAATAGTCAACCATTTCTGGGGATGGGAGGAGACTCTTCTTCATAGATGCCCATATTTTGACCATACTTCTGTAAGTAAACTCATGGTCCTGTAAGCTGATCTAATCAAAACCACTACTTTATCTAACTTCACTTGAGTGGAATCATTTCTTTGGTCTGTCCTTAGTTGCCTATGTGAGGTACCATTGATGCCCCAGTTGGTATGAATAAACCCTTGTTCTCATCTTTCCAGAAAAAAGATAAGCCTATTTAGATAACTGTAATTTATCAGCCATGTTTTTTTTTTTTAAATTCACCCAGTTTATGACTTGTCTTTGTGTTCTCTTGAAGTATCCTTGGCAGGGCAGAAATCTTTTCATTGTAATGAAATCTGGGGTATCAATTATTTATTTCTGAGATCATGCTTTCAATGTTGTGCCAAAATAGCCACCGCCAAGGCCAAAGTCACTTGTAATTTTCTCCTGTTGTACATTCTAGGAGTTTTATTGTTTTGTACTTTATAATTATATCTAAGTTTATACAGATCTTGCACATGTTTTGTTAGATTTATACCTAAATATTTCATTTCTGAGATGCTAATGTAAATGATCTTGTACTTTTTAATTTCAAATTTTATTTTTTTTTTCATTTCTCGTATAAAGAAGATACTGACTTTTGTATGTTGACTATATATTGCCAAGGCCTGCAAAATAATGTATTGAAAATATTTATCTATTTTTATTTTTATTTTATTTAATTTATTTATTTATTTAATTTTTGCTTTTTGATATAGACAAATGTCTTCTAAAAACCAAAACAGTTTCATTTCTTCCTTACAACTCTGGGTGTCTTTTCATTCTTTTCCTTCTAGCAGGACTTCAGCTAGGACTTCCAGAATGAAATGGAAAATGGGAGAGAGGAAATTACTCTTTATCTTATTCATGATCTTAGCAAGAAAGCTTTGAATTTCCTACTGTTATGGAGGCCTTTTAGCAGTAGTTCTCTTTGTAGATTATTTTTTAAAGTCAAATTGAGGAAATGATATTGTATTCTTAGATTGTTGTACTTTTAAAAGATGTATTTATTTTATTGTATTTGCATGAGTATTCTGGCTGGATACATGTCTCTGTACCACATGTATGCCTGTCACCTTTATAGACCAGAATAGGTACTTGGATTACCTGGAATTGTAGCCACAGATATTGTGAGTTGCCATGGGAATTCAGGGTACCAAATTTGGGTCCTCTACAAGAACAACATGTACCACCATGCCACTCTCCAGCCCCAGATTTTTATAATCATAATTGGGTGTTAGATGGGTCAGATGGCTTTTCTGCACCTGTTGATATATTCATATGATTTTCTGATTTAGTTTATTGATATGAGAAATTACATTAATTGATGTTGGAATGGTGCATACCTGAAATTTTTCCCATTTGAAAAATAGTTTTTTTTAAATTAATAACCAAAGAAATACCACCACCACAGCCATGTTACTTAATTTTGTGAGAAAACATGATTGAATATATTTTTTTGCATTTTTGAAAAATTCTGGTTGAACACTTGGTTAAAATGTGCTATGAAAGTCTGTTTCCAGATTTAGTTAATTTTGTTAAAACTTATTTTGAGGGCTTGAGAGGTGGCTCATGGGATAAGAGTACTACTAGGTGCTCATTCAGAAAACCTGGTTTGATTTCTACCACCATGTGGTGGCTAACAACTGTCTGTAACTCCAGTTCTATAAAATAAGACACTCTCTAATAATCTCCATAGGTAATACATGCATATGGTTCACAGAAAATACTCATATACATAAAACTTTTAAAATATTTAATTTTGAATGGTTGGGTATAATTGTTAATGTAACTGAAAGAGGTATGTAGATTTGAAACAAAGATATGGATTATAGACTGCATTGAGTACTCAACTATATATTTTTAGCACTGTGTATCAATTGTATTAGAGTTCTTCATGAGAAACAAACCAAGAAGAGGATGGTAGATAAGTAGGGAGGTAGACAGGTAGATGACAGACAAACAGACAGATAAGGCAGGTGTCTATATCTCCCATTTCAAGGAGTCAGCTCATGTGCAGAATGAGCAGGAGGATGAAAAGCCCCATGCACTGTAGTCTACAAGCCAGAAGCCTAGGAGAGAGCCTAGAGTTATTGTAAAATCTTATGGAACTGAAGCATATATCTCTGTCCAAAGTGAGGAGACAACTAATGTGACTTCTTAACCAAGCATGCAGAAAGTGGTCAATTTTTTCCTCCCTCCACATTTATTCCATTTAGCTTCTCAGTGGATTGAATGATCACTTTATTGGGGAAGGTAAATTACTTTACTGAACCCACCAATTAAATACTAATCCAGATATGCCCTCACCAACAATTCACAAGAAATGGTGCTTAACCTAAGCAATTTATATCTCAGGTGATATATAAAATCAACTTCTCTGTCAATTGTATAAAGATTTTTGTTGACTCCTTTAACCTTAAACTATTCTGGGGGAAAAACTCCAAGGGAAAAAAGTATTTTGAAGTTCTATTCATTTAAAAATACTTAACTCAGCTTCTCTATCTCTGTTTCTCTCTCTCTGTATGTCTCTCTCTGTGTCTCTCTCTGCCCCCCCCCTCTCTCTCTCTCTCTCTCTTTGTGTGTGTGTGTGTGTGTGTGTGTGTGTGTGTGTGTACTAAAAAGAGAGCCTAGGAATAGGTAAACTATCATTGAATTTTTATCTGTAGCCTTGAACCTTTCTTGTCTTTGTTTTTTATAAGGATACAAAAGTGCACATTCTAAGCATGAATTGTTTTCTGCAACAAAAGTAACACAATAATGGAAAACTTCAAAAAATGGTGATCTCTCTGCTTCATAGTTTTCTGTCCAGAAGTTCTACATTTCTTATTTCAAAAAAAAAAAAAAAAAAAAAAATTTTCTCAGAGATCTATTATGTGAATTTACAAAAACATTTATGCTAAATAAAATCTTCAAGATTGCTTGTCAATATTAAGACCAGCAATTTGAAACCTTAATATGAAAGAAATATACAATTGGGAGCTGGTAAAAGGATGCAGTAATAGGAACCCTTGTTGCCAATTGTGATAACCTGAGTTGAATACCCAGAACCCACAAGAAGAAAGGAGAGAATAATCTGTGGTGGTTTGAATGAGAATGACCCACATAGGTTCATTTATCTCAATGCGTGGTCCTCAGTTGGTGGAATTATTTGGGAAGGATTAGGAGGCATGGCCTTGTTGAATGATTCAGGGTAGGCCTTGATGTTTCAAAAGCCTATGCCATCCCCAGTTATCTCTGTCTCTGTCTCCTACTTAAAGATAGGGATGTAAACTCTCAGGTATTGTTACATTTTTTTCCTACTGCCATGCTTTCTTCCTTGGTGGCCATGGACTCACCCTCTGCAACTGTAAGCAAGCCCCCAATTATATTATTTTATTTATAAATTGCCTTAGTCATGGTGTCTTTTTACAGCAATAGAAAAGTTACTAAGATAGCCCCCCTCAAACAAATCCCAATAAATGTGATGTGTTTGTTTGTTTGTTTGTTAAAACATACAGTCCCTTATAATGTACAGGTAGCAAGAGAAGCAATTCCATTTAGGCCATTCCGTTTTAAAAAGAAAAAAATTTATTTTAAGTGAGACAAGAGTCAGATAATAAAATTTATCATTTAACCATTTTAAGTGTACATTTTGCAGTTTATTTTTACAGTTTTGCATAACCACCAATCTATTTAGTTCCAGAATACTCCTATCACCTCACAAAGAAGCCCACTACTTATTATATGGTCACTCCTATCCAACCTCCCCTAAGCTTCTCACAATCATCCATTTGCCTGTTGTCCCCTTTATGCTGAAAGCAAACACTGTTGGATACCCTTTCTTCTTAGCTTGCATGCTTTCCCCGGGCCTCTCCTCACCCCAAGCTTAAAGCATAGCAGCCTGATTAAGAAAAGATGCCTCTGTGGCAGGTGGAAACTTCTTTTTTTATTACATTTTTTATTTGATATTTAATTTATTTACATTTCAGATGCCATACCCCTTCCCCACCACCCCCCCATTAATTTCCTATCCCATCTCTCTTCCTCCTTTTTTGCTTTTATGCCATTTAAATTACACACAAGTATTAAGGTCAGTTCTAGGTTGAGGAACTAGCAATATAATTGATGCGAATAGTAAAGTAACAAGCAAGACAGTAAACCCAGATAGTCAAAGAAAAAGCAAGGCAATAAACAGAGTCCCATGATCACTCCTGTGATCACTCTTTCTAAGGGTTTATCAGGATGACCAAAATATCTGAGCCTACTTCCCTGTCCTAGCCCAAAGTCGTTTTCATGTCTGAAGCCTACTTCTTTGTTCTACCTTAAGATTTAGATTCCTGCCTGTAATTACTTCTTTGTTCTAGCCAAAAATTTAGATTCCTGCCTGAGATTATTTCTTTGTTCTAGCCTAGGATTTAGATTCCTTCCTAAAATTACTTCTTTGTTCTAGCCTAATGTCAGATTCCTGCCTGCATTCCATTTCCTTGTCTTGGCCAATGTCAAATTCTCGTCAGGAAGCCCCAAAAGCTCTTCCACATCTCCCCCTTTTTTATTACATAAACCAGACTGAGTTTGTCTTAGGTGGTTCTGACAAGAATTCCTTCCTTATCTGTTGTGAAACCTCTTAGGGACATACTCCAGTCTTTTTTATTTGTAGCTTGAATGGAGCCTTTCCCACATTACAGGTATTTTACATATCTTTCTGATAGCTGTGGTTTTATGACAAAACACTAGCCAAAAGCAACTTGAGGGAAAAAAAGGTTTATTTTATCTTTTGTATAGGGGAACACATGGTAGTAGGAGTTTAAGACAGCAGTTTTCCTTTCATCTACTATCAGGAAACAGAGAGGTAAGTGTTGCCTCTCATCTCGCTTTCTCCTTTTTGTTCAGTGTAGGACTTGAAGCCATGGACTGATGGCATCTTCAGTTAGGGTAGGTCTTCCCATGTCAATGAGCCCAAGCTAGAAATATCCTTACAGATCTGCCCAGAGGTTTGTCTCCTAAGGAATTGGAATTCTAGACCCTGTTATGTGAATAGTAGTAACCAACTCAGTAAGTTTTTCCTATTCTCAGAGGCCACAAACTGGCTTCAGTGGGTCTTCTTTCTCTAAATGCCAGGGTCTTGTAGCACTATATTAGTTTGCCTTGACTAAATTTTTATTAATACCATGATAAAACTACCTAGGAAAATAACTTATGTAAGAAAAAGATTTATTTAATGCATGGTTTAGAGGGCTAAAGTAAATGATCATATGGCCCATTAATTAAGCCTACCATGAGGGTGATGGGGGCCATGTCAGAGCAAGTAGCCACTTCAAAAGCCAGGAAAGAGGGAGAGACAGGTGAACGTATCCCAGTTTCCTTTGGGGTTATGTCTATAGTGATCTAAGGACCTGCCACAAGGGTATATGTTCCGTATCTCCTCTACTACCTCTCAGTAGCACCACTATAAAAGACAAACATATATATGGACCAATGACATTCAATCATCTTCACAACAGCAGATATCACTTTTTTCTTTTTTCCTGTTTCAGGGGGCATATCGCACAGTGAACTCGACCTGAACTCCTGCTCTCATCTAAGGTCAAATCAAGGGGACATATGCTTTTCTCTGAAGTGAGAAAATAGGAAAATGAACAGAGAAAAACACATGGTAAGAGGGAGGACAAAAATCAGAGTCTGTTAATATTCTGTCACCTTAAGTTGGAACTAGAAAAGATTTCCGAGGAGACACATACTTATTCAGGGATCTTGTACTAAGCATATTCCATTTATTTTTAGATATGAAAATTAGTCTATCATTGTCATTTCCTCTGAGCAATATATATCCCAACCCTAAACTTAAGTTCTCACTCAAAGATGTTCTTATCCTATATTGGCAGTTCTGCTTAAAGTGAAGACTGACTCTACCATATGATGACTCACATGCAATTTCCCTGTCATATGTATAGTTTGAAGAGGAAGTGAAGGTACACATATATTGGCCTACCCCTGATTCTCTGAGGCCATTATAGAGAGACATAATTCTTATCTCTTCTGAAGAATGACAGGGAAAAGAATTGTCTAAGACTATTCCCCCAGATTTACTTCTCTCCCACACCATGTAGTAGTCAATAAGTTTTTGTGCAGTCCAAACTGAAAGGTTCAATTTTCCCTGAAGATATTTTATACCATTTTGTAGTCTATAACACGCTTTTAAAGGAACTGTTCTTTTATTTTTTATTTTATGAGTATATGTGTGTCTGTAGGAGTTTATATATATGACGTGTATGTTTGGTGCCCATGCAGACCATAATAAAGTGGAGCTACAGTTAGAATGGTTTTAGCCACCATGTGAGTTCTGGGAACTGATCCTGGATTCTCTACAACAACAGCAAGTGCTTATAACCACTGAGCCATCCATCTCTCTAGGCCTTATTCTTGTGTGGGGACTTCTGGAATAATCTAGAACTCAATATTTTTCAGATTGTCCCCATACTGACTGCAGTGAAAGTCTGTTGAGGGTAAGCCTGGATCTTGAACAACAAGATATTTCTCTATGCTTTGCATGTCCCTTGGCACAAAGAGTGTGTGCAAACAGCCTTGAATTAAGAAAGTCAGAAATGAACAAGTTCCAAGTTCCAGTGAAACAGCAGAATTGTTCAACCATCGAAACAAATTAGGTGGGTCACAGAGAGTGTTAGGGTAGTGAAAATAGTCTAAATAATGCTCCAATTGTGGCTATATACTTTTCAAATCATATACTGTGTGCAAGGTCTTTACAGAATCTTAATGATGATGGTCGTGTGTCAGTGTATATTTATTGGTAGTAAAAAATGTCCCACTGTGGTGCTGGATGTTGGTGATAGAAGTAGAAGAGGTTTGCATGGGTCAAGACAAGAGGCTTAACATGCAACCTCTGTGATTTTTGCTATAACCTTATATCCAAAACAATTTTTAAAAAAATCCAAACAGACAGAATGAAGGCAACAGTCAATCTCATCTCAATGTCCAGAGAGATGGTACTCATCACTACCAGCCCTGCCCTAAGAAAGAATAGATGAAAAGCAGCTCAGGGCTGGTATTCATATTGCATAAACTGCAGCTACTCTGAGCAAATGAAGGAGATCAGTGTTTTGCCTAGTGGGATCCCAGCTCTAAATCTCTGTGTCCTGCACATCCTGACAATCATGGCTGATTTATTCCCCTTTGGTTTTATGATCTGAGGCTTCCCACATTGCTAACACATTACTCATCTTAGTTATATAGACAGCAGGGTCAAACAAGTGACCTATTGGATCTCAGAAGTGACTGATGGCTGCGTAGACTGGGCTGCATTTAAAGGGTTATCTCGCTCTCTTGAGTAAATATATAACTTTGAAAATGTTCATGTCCACCTCACTTTCCCCTCTACCTCAGGGGTTGTGTAAATTATATTACCTACTAATTGAGCATGCTACTCCTACAGTTCAGTAATGAGTCAGAGGGATTTGGCTGTGTCTGCTCTTCTGGCTTATCCATCTCATAAACATTCAGAGTGACAAACTTTTTCTTTGGCTTGGGGTCATAAAGAGGGAATAAAAATCTCTTAATTTTTTTCCAACTTAAGACTTCAGTGAAATATTTTCCACCATTCTCAGCAAGACATAATACTTTATGTCATGAATAAGTTAATGAGAAAAATATGGATGCCCACCGTCTCTAGGGAGGGGGATTTCTTAGGCCGTTTGCCCCTTGGGGTACCATTTATTCCCTAAGACATTTGGACAGTCTGAGAAATCTGTGGTTTGAGGCTTGTACCAAAGTAGTGGAGAGGAATCTGACTTTGTCTTCAGCAATCTTTCCTGACATTTACCTTGAACTTGGACAGCCCTCCCCGCTGAACCATGCTTTGAACTGCTTGAGAAGCTGTCAAGTGGGTGAATGGTTCATAGGAAGCATCAAGTGCCAACTGCCAATTATTTCAACACAACCCTTTTCACATTTTATTTCATCAATGGGTCAAAATTGTGCTTACCTAGAAACGGCTATCCAGATGCTCAGCTAGGCCTTCAGTTGGTTTCCTACCATCTGGCCACAACCTGCCTTGGCAACTCAATTTTCCACAAGCCCTTTCCAGCTCAAAGCAAATAGCACTGCAGCTATTGCTTGAACCCTCTTCCTGCCTAAAACACTGTTTTTCAACCATTAGAAAGCCTTCCCTTTGTGAGTAGGTTGGTGAACACCAGAGGATAGTAATTTGGAAAAATAATTTTTCCTCACCAAAATTATTAAAATGTTAACATTTTAAAGTATGTGCATAGAAGAAAAAAGCTACTTTTCCCATTAATAAACATAAAGAAATAGATTTGCTTTGGAATTCATGTCTAGAATCTGAAAAGAGGTGCTGTTATGGGAAAAAGGGGCACAGCAAAAGCTTTCTGTCTTTTAAGTATTTTTTGTTCTCTCTTTGGTTTTAGTTTATAATCTCCCAAGTCATATAACTTTTGTGGAAGTATATTATGAAGTTGAAATGCAGCTTATTAAAACTATTTTTCCTGGTAGACATTTCCCCACCACCAAATATTATTTGGGTTCAGAAGTTCATTTAATTATAACTAATCTCCATTGGATAGTAAGGTCTGTGGTAATGCTTCTGTATTTCTGTTGCAAAGCATTCAAAGTTGTGTGTGTGTGTGTGTGCCTGTGTGCGTGTGTGTGTGTGTGTGTGTGTGTGTGTGTGTGTGTGTGTGTGTACACACACGAACGCTTTCTATATGCTTTATATACATTCAGAATTCTTAGCTTCCTGGGGTATGTACATGTGTGCATGGGTACACACACACACTTGAGAGAAGGGGGGAAGGAAGGACGAAAGGGCAGAGACAAAGACAGAGATAGAGAGGGAGAATGAAAGGGCATAAGGCTATTGTAGGCTTGTAATAATTCATCACATTAACTGCAGATCAAAGGTATCCATAAAAATAATTTAAGCTAAAGATATAATTTAGTGGTAGAACACATTCCAAGGTTGCAAGAAGACCAAAATTTAGTTTCTAGCACTGAAAATAAAATTATTATGTTGTTAGTGATGTGTACTATGTAGTGACATGATCATATCTGTAGTAAACATGCTGGTGTTTTTCTTGTAATTATTTCTTTATGAGATTCAGAATTTGCATCATACTAAGTATTATAAGTAATCTAAGATGCCTCAAAATACATAAAAGATGTGTACATGTAAATACTGTGTCATTATTACACCTACCATAATAGACTGGTTCATGAACAGATTTTGGTATTTAAGTGGGTTATCCTGGAACTAATCCCTGTATCTAGTGAGGGATGACTGTATTGCTTAATAACACTGTGATCATGCACACATATTATTAGTTCCTTTCTTAGTTAAGTGAAAACAGAATTCATTTACATTTCCCCAATTCAGTCAAAAATTCACAGAGAAAGTTGTATTAAGGGACACCATGATCCTAGTTCACATTAGGATTCTTTTTGGCTCCTTAAAAGACCTTTTTATTTATTTTTTAAATTTTATTTTATTTTGGAGGGATTATAATTGCGTGTCTCTTTTTCATCCCCCTAAACCATCCCATATACCCTTCCCCACTTTCCATCAGAATTATAGCCTTTTACTAATTGTTTTTTTTCATACATATGTCTACAGATGTATATGTATGTACATACATGAGCCTTTAAAACTGAAAATCTTTTCTTTTCTGGGATTTGGCTCTGCTCAATGCACTTTATTCCGGATCTCCATGTCCCCTCAACATACTCACTTATATTCTTTCAACTATATTCAGCTTTGTTTATAAAATCCCAGCATGTTCTACAGTTAGAACTGTCCTATTCAAAGTGTGGGCTTTAGAATCAACTAGGAGCTTGCTAGACATTCAGCCTCTCAGGCCCCACCCCAGAATTCCAGGCCCAGAGGTAAATTGTGAGTTTATTGAAGGCCATGACTAGATTGCATTATGAGCTTGGTCTCCCTGGTTACTTCCCAGAGATGGGATCAAGGGTCCCAGGGGACAGGAATTAGGTTTTCTGCTTCCTTTGTCCCTATAACAGCACTTAGGTCGGCACAGAAACTGTCAGGAGCACTTTTGTTACAAAATTGGTCAACTTTTGCATTGAATTGATTTCAGCCTTTGTATAAGAGAAAGAAAAAATATCTCTTTCATAGTTCTCACATATTCCAACCTTTGTAAATTTAAATGCCTTTTCTCTCTCTCTCTCTCTCTCTCTCTCTCTCTCTCTCTCTCAAGAACTATTTTTCCTTTAAAGCCTCTGATTTCTATAATTTTGCCATTGAGCTCCAAATGTTCTTTCTAATTTGGCTTTAAGCACAATACATGAAAACAAATTTGACAATACTAGTTTCCTTTAGGACAAAAATACTCCCATTAGAAATCCAGAAAGTATTCTATTGAATAAAATGCTTCTTAATTAACTATAAAATGTCTATTTAGAACAAGCAAACAATCAGAGACAGAACATAGAAGTGTCCACTACTATGAAATCTAATGAAGGAAGAGACCAAACAGAGTAATTAGGTTATTTTTTAAGTAATAAAGCCAAGGACATTTAACAGCTTTCACCTTGCCCTGTGGATCTGTTTGCAATGTGTATCAATCATCCAAGGAGTCTAACTTACTATACACCTTCAGAAATCTTGGCTTCCTGGGCCTGGTGGATATTTCAATCAGTAAAGTGCTTGCCCATGTAAAAGAGTCAGGCTTGTAATCTCAGTGCTGGGAAGGCAAAGACAGGTGGGTCCTGAGGCTCTTAGGTTATCTAGTTTAGACCAATGTGTAAGCTCAAGATAAATAAAAGATCCTATGTCACAATATGGTAGATGGTTTCTCTGAGGTTGGCCTCTGGCCTCTGTGTGTAGACACACAACTCCTGTGCTTTCTGAGTGAAATTTTAATTCTAGCTATATGAAGGCCTTACCACCTCTTCAGAGAGTGACATCAAGGATCAGGACAAAGAGCAGAAAATTGTGCCAATATCTCCTTGGATTTGGGGTGAGAGGTTAGAGTTTATTACTGAGAGTTCATTCTAGGGGAATACAAAATTGAAATTTTGGTCATCACAAATGCTCTTTAGATATATCCTCCTAGATCTTACTTCTAGCTCCGTGAGGGGTGAAATTGGCTTATGTAATGATAATCATGACTTCTAAAGACCCAGAAAAGAAATAGTTGAACAGTTGTAGTTAAGTCACCCAGGTTGACTAAAAGCTATGATTTATTCGAGAAGCAAATACTTTTCTTTTTTATTAGAGAACCATGATGGAGTTCTACCCCTAACAATGATCTTAAACATATAAAGGAAGGTAAACTGGAGCTTTAGAATAAGAATGAAGACAGCCAGTGAAGAAGCCTGTGACTCATTTATGAAAGAAGGTACTATTAGAAGTGCAGGTCCATAATGGTACAAATGCATCATCACTCCAAACTTTGGCTGCTCAAACTAAGGCTATTGAAAATTGCTCCTTCAGGAAGCCTTTATAACTGAGAATCTCTTCTTTGTTCTGAGCTTCACCTCTGTTGGATATACATTATTTCAGATATCTGCCATGCCTTCCTCATTATGATGGATTTAAACCTCTGAAACTATAAGAAAACAATGCATCCTTACCCCTTAAAGATGTGTACAGGCACATCAAATACAGATATGTCTAATCATGGTCACCTCAAGGTAATCTGGAATTCAGAACAAGAAGAGAGGTAGGGAAAGATACAGCTCCCTACTTCATCTAATTAGGTCCCACACCAGACTTTCTAGAAACTCCTTAAATAGTACCACTGGCTAGGGACCAAGCCTTCTGTATTGAGAGTGGGGGACATTTTAGTTTCAATTTATAATAATGGGCATTTATATTTATAAATTTGCTCTAGCATAGCCTCTGTGCAAGGAGACACATTTATTGGTTCCAGGGGATTTTTCTCTCCACTTCCTACTTCAACCCTGCTTTTTGACTTTGACCAGGAGTCTCCAGCATGCCCAGAGTGGAATTTTCTGTGGCAATAGGAGAAGCACAGATTATTATATTCGTCTTTTGAGAATAGTGTTCCTGGGTGGGCCATTCCAGTAATTGACCACTTGATACCAATGTAAGAGAAGTTTCCTCCACTTCAGACTAACTCTCACTATCCATTTGAATAAAGCCATTTGGATGCAAAGTCCATTTGGGTCCTGAAACCCACAGCAAAGCATTTGCCTCCACCAAAATAGCATTTAGAGCTCAAGAAATAAGTACATGAAAGTATTCTCAGAGGGATTCTAATTCACCCGATACACTTTCTAGAACAAATTCCCCCAAGAAGCTGAATTGTAGGGCCTTTGTCATGGTGTCCTTTTTTGAAATTACAGTCTGTCTCTTATTCACAAGATTTTCCAGAACATGTATATGAGCGTGGGTTTTCTCAAAGTGCTCATGGGGCAGGGCTCCTGGTCATACTAACAGAAAAATGCAACTAGAGCCACAGACTGCTGAATCTAGCTGTTTTGATGAGGGATAATTTAATATTCAAATAATCAGTAATTAAAGAGAAACTCTTCCTCCATTCCACCTTTTCCTCCCTGACTCATAAGCAGCTAGAGGCAAGCCCTGAATCCTACAATTTTAAGGCAGAGAGACAGAGGTGCAGGCTTCACGAGCAGCACAGTTAAGCCAGGCAGCAGACAAGCAAGTTAAAAAAAAAAATCTCCCTGGGTCACAATTCCTCATAAATCAAGTTGATTTTTCCTATAGTCAAATGGTCATGCCATGTTCTGGTTTTCAGTTAGATTTATGAGTGTGTTCTACACATAAGATATATACCATGATGGAGTAATTGGCACAGGAAACAAAAAGACACAGAGCACTTAAGGAACTAAAATCTAAGGAACCTGTTGACCCCAGTCAGGCTCTCTTCCCTGACAAGTTAGTTATTTTGATTCCCATTTGGAGAAAGCTCAGGTCACTAATAGCTTTTCATAGTCCTAAAGAAATCAACAGAGAGAGAGAAAGAGAGAGAGAGAGAGAGAGAGAGAGAGAGAGAGAGAGAGAGAGAGAGCCCAAATTGCCAAATTGTTAGAATTATCTTCCATGGGATTTTCTTCTTGGAAAGTAACTTTGGCTGGCTCAATAAAAGTTATTCTGGCCTTTGGTTGGTAGCCTTGGCCAATAAGAACAGAGTTGATTAGAAGAGACAATAAGAACACTGAGAGCTGTAGTCTGTGGGAATAAACTGAGCAGCACTGGTGTGCAAATCCCAAGGGCGAGCCTGTCTTTTGCTCCTGGAGGAGAGTTCAGTACTTGCTTGCCTCAGTACTGTAGGAGCACTAGAGAAGTTACTTATACCTTGCTCACAAGTTGGTCACTCTTAAGTCTCTATCTACTCATAGCTCCAGGGATTTCTTTTAATCAAGCCAGAGATACGGAAAATGCTTTAGGTGGGAAGGGGTACCTTAGAGGTATCATAGATTCAGTTCCAGAGCACTATAATGAAGCAAATTTTGCAATAGTCAGGATTCCCCATGATAGTAGACCACTAAGTCTTTTATTGTATAGGTATTTTTTAAAGGGAGGGATAATAGGAAGAGGGATGTGTAAAGGTGAGACTGGGAGGAGAGGAGGGACTGGGTGGGGTGCAATCTGTACGTAAAGGAATAAATAAATAAATAAATTTTAAGAAGACTAATGCACATCATTCGATGAAGAAAATACTAGTGAGCCCTATGGCACATGCCTATAATCCCAGCTACTTGGGAGACTGAGACAGGAAGATGGCAAGTTTGAGGTCTGCATGGGAAAAATTAGCAAAATCCTGTCTTAAACTAAAATGAATGTTGACTGAATCATTGCAAGTTCAGTGCACACCAGAGGAGCAAATTTGTCTTTAAAAACATTTAAAAGAAGGTAAGGGCATAGCTCAGATATAGAGAGCTTTGTGGAGCAAGTCAAGAGCCCTGGCTTCAGTATCCAAACATACAGGATTATTGTAAACAATCACGTGAGCTATCTGAGAGATGTCTTCAATAGGTTTACTCTAGTAAATTTGTAAAAAAGCAAAAAGCAAAAAGCAAAAAGTAGTATCTTCCAAATACTATGAGTCAGAGTGCAATAAAAAGAGGTCTCCTATTTCTTTTTGAACATTGCCTGCATCAAATAAAATCACCAAAATGAGGAGGGGTGCTTTTTTTCTTAATTATCTTTAATCTTTTTTTTTTTTTTTTTTTTTTTACAATCCAGTCGTTGTCCCTGTCCTGGTCTGCCCTCTGGCAATTCTTCATTGCCTTCATTCTATTCCTCCTTCCCTGTCTCCAAGAGGATGTCCCCGACCCCACCAGACCTCCCCACTCTCTGGGGCCTCAAGTCTCTCAAAGGTTAGGTGCATCTTCTCTCACTGAGGCCAGACCCCGGCAGTCCTCTGCTGTATATGTGTCGGGGCCTCGTATCAGCTGGTGTATGCTGCCTGGTTGGTAGCTCAGTGTCTGAGAGATCTCAGGGGTCCAGGTTAGTTGAGACTGCTGGTCTTCTTATGGGGTCACCCAAGGACGGGTGCTTTTTAATACAAGAATAACAAAGGAAATTGAAATGCATTTCATTCATTCATTCATCCATCCATTCATTCATTCATTTTTTCATTCATTCAGGTGTTGGAGATCAAGTCCAGGATCTTACATATGCTGCCTAAGTGTTCTACCATGAGCTATATTTCTAGGCACAAGCAAGACGCATTTAGAGACATCATGATTTGTTCAGGCTTTTTTTTTAAACTCTATATGCATCGTCATGTACCTTTTGATTACTACAATTGTCTTAAGACAGGGTTTCATACATGAGCTCAGGCTGGCCTGAAACTCACTATGTAGCTGAAGATGGACCCTTCTACCTCCCAAGTGTTGAGATTACAGGTTTGTTACACCGTATCTGGTAACATCATATAGTTTTCCCAGAATGCCTTTTCCTTTGTTCTTTCAACTTCAATTAAAAAATAAATATTAAAAAGCTTTACCCGGAGCTGGAAAGCAATTGGTAATGCATTCTGGGATTGTGACAAATTTTATACTTGTCACATATGCCTGTGCATTTTGCTAAAGGCTTTTATGGAGTGAGACATACTAGTTTCACAATTTATGGCTGCAGATTTACTACTTTATGGTCAGTTAGGTAACAGCTCATGCAAATTTTTCACAACAAATAAGATTTGAAGCTCTTTGGTTAGACTTCTAGGACGTGATTCGAGGTAGAACATGACCTTAAAACTAAGGAAGACCGGAAAGCAGGATGCTTAAACCCGGAGACAAACTAGACTGCCTTCTTCCTTCATTGTAATCACAGAACTTCTACTCACATAAAAAGAGGCTAAAATAAGCCACAGGCAACCTTGAAGTAGATTAATACCACACAGGAAAAGACCTGCAGCTTAAAGCCCAGGAACTGGGAGAGTGCCACCACCCACCGTGGCCTTGGAGGATGAGTCACTGGGAGGTAGTGCAATGTCTGTGTCTCCAGTTATTTACAGCCTCAGCTGACAGAGTCAACTCTTATCCCTTTTCACCGTCACACTAGACTGTAAGATCTCACTCATTCTACTACTGTCCCTAACGCTTGAAGACAGCTCTGACTGGGCTTCTCTTATGTTCAGAGAAACTTGCTCCAAAATCTTAAAAATCAAAAGCTCTCCTACTGAATTCTATTTTTTATGGCTTTTATGGGTCAATTTTTATATTTGCAGTGCTGGGCTGGAACATGGGCCTTTACATGTGGTAGACAAGTGTTGCACCACTCGGACATACCTGTAGCCCATTTCTTGGTGGTTTATGGACCAGAAGTAGAGCCATTGTAGCCCATATAGAAATTTGTCCTTTGAATCATTCTCTTGTTTGCATGTGTAGAGAAGGACTCTAGAAGAGTCCATGTGGTTTTCCCCCCTCTCTAATGTGAGTATGGCTAATCAAGACAAGGTCTATTGGGTCTGTAATTTTTATTGAGCCCACACGACCCCAACTGGGCTGAGCTTTTTTCTGAGACATACAAAAGAGGAAACGAATGACATGCTTCATTGAGAAGATTAACGGCTCTGTTTATGCCCTGTTTCGTGAGAAAGGGGTGCATTTTCTTCCTTGCAGCACTGTAAATTACCATCACATCACAGGAAAAAAAAGCAAATGTTAATATAGTTGGGCATGGGGTTTTTTTTCTCCCTGTTAAATAATCTAGAAAATGCAAACTCTGGAATATAAGGTTTTTGCAGGCAAGTCAAAGGAATTTTACAGACTCCCTTAGGGAACTGAGCATACCCCCTCAAATGACAGGATGAAGACTGTTTTATTAGATCCAGTGTCTGTGCTCACGGGCCCTGGAGCTGTTTGGCTGCCTGGCTGATCCATATCGCCCGCCATGTTTACTTCTCCCCGACTGGAATGTGTCTATAAGCCAAGATGCACCCACAGCTTTTCATTGTCTGGAAGGTCTTCTGTGAAGTCTCACACGCTCATTTTAACTGAGGAAGCAAGATGTCAGAAACATGGTTTGCTGAACTGAAGTTGGTTTGCTTTCCAATTTGTTTATTTTAGCCTTCAGAACTTTACTCCTTCCTTACTTCTATCCTGTAAAGAGAGCCTTGCCTAAGATTTTTATCTTCGATCCAAGGTCAGACTCTCCTGCCCTAGGTAGAGTAACCCAGTGCCAGATTCTGCCAGTTATCTCTGCAGCTGCAGCTCACTCACTGATCTGTCAGTCCCTCCCACCCCCAGAGCAGCTTAGAGAAGCCATGGCCCTCCTGGGATCACAGTACTTCTTAAAACCAAGGGGCCTCAACAGGGCATCGAGAATACATGCATTCTTAGCTTCCCCCCTTAGCCATCACTACTCAGGATCTTCTTAGGCAAGCCATTAAAATGTTCTGTCCTTCGTTTCCTACCCTGCCACAAAGTGATCATCTTCACAGTCATGTGGGAAAGAAGTCTTTTGTGATACTAAGATGAAATCAATCACTGTGGGTAGAAAATCATTTGAAGTCACCAGGATTACTGTGATTTTATAGTCAGTGAATAGTCTCAGTAAAAAATACTCTGGAGCACACCCTGGGGCAGGGGATGGGGCATGTATGGGTCTATACTACTGTGGAGACTTTTAACATGTTCTTTTCAGTTCAAAACTGTTGTTGAGTTTGATGAGAATAATTTCTTCTCCTAGGTATCTTGTTTCTATAAGACATAGGTTAGTGAGTTCCTCAAAATCAAAAACTTTAAAGTAGATTTACCATATTACCATAAAATTCCACTTGTAGGCTTATAATCAAAAGAATTGAAAGCTGATCCCTAAACAGGTGTTTGTACATTCATGTTCATAAAAGCAGTTTTTACATCTGCCCAACTGTGGAAGCAACACAAATACCCATTGCCATATGGAGACAAACAAAGCATGGTACATACATACAATGGAGTATTTTTAAAAGAGAAGGAAAATTCAACATACATACTGTTGGTGGATGGCTCCTAAAGGCATTGTGCTAAGAAAAATAAGCCAGTCATGAAGCAATAACTTTTGCAGATTACAACTCTGTAAGGTCTTTAAAGTACTTAGACTCAGTAGCAGAATGTCAGGCTGTAGGCGTGGGAGGAGGGATGGACTCTGCTGATTTCATTTAATGGCAAAAGAAATGGAGTTTTATATGATTAGAAGGGTTCTGGAGGTTGTTTGCACACTGATCTGAAAGTATGTATGTCACCAAGTTGTCTGTGTAAGCATGGTTAACGGAATGAGTTTTGTACTCTATGTGTTTTGACACAATGAATATTTTTTTCAATATTAATGTTAAATAAATAGAAAAATGCCAGTGGTGGAAGAGCTCTGGGATTTCTATGGGCCACAGTGCACACTAAGCAGACTGTCCACACAGTGCCATGCATTGTTCTTTCTCTGGTCTCAGAGCAACATCCTGAGCAGTAAAGGCAGTTTTGGCTGACTCCAGGGAATTTGTACCTTGGCCACAGAAGGAGTTTTTGACAAAATAGGCAACCCAGCTTCATCTCTGAAATTCCTGAACATTCTTAGATGCCCATCCTTTGTATCAATACAGGGCTAGCCTTTTCCCGTGGTGAATGAAAAAAGCAGTTCCTTCCTTACTTTTAGGGCTGAAAGGATCAACAGTTGCCTCTGCTCACTTGCTTGCCAGCTGCACAAAGGTTTCAGGCTCTGCTGGAAGTCTCAACAGTTCTAGTGAGGGCAGAAAATTTTCACAACTTCAGGAGGGGAAGGCCCACAAACAGATGGCTTCCTACCCACATGGTTGCCATAGTGAACTCCTGATTTTTCCTTTTGAGAGGCAAGATGAAAGTGCCACATTATGGGATTCCTTGAAAATCCTCAGGAAAAACAGAAGGTCGTATTTTTAGTATTCTCTTTCTGGATACTTTTTGTTTCTTCTCTCAAAGAGAACCAATTATGGGGTTAGCTAGAGGGTCCTTGGCATCTCCCTCAAAAGGACAGAAAGAAATTCTACTAACTTCCCCCAGGATTCAATGGATTCTTAACTAGGCCAGACTCTGGGAGCTGGTGGGCCTGAAGCTGGGCAGTTCTGATTCCTTCCAGTTATCACCTTGCTGGGCCTGGAAGACAAATGACTGTGTGACCCAATCACCAAATAAAACCTTTCCCATGGTTCTCTTAAACACAATCAAGTTAGGCAGACTAAAACTTTTTGGAATGCTTTGTAGAATTTTAAGGAAAAAAAAAACAAAGGAAATAAACACAGATAGTGGCACAATTGTCCTTTGACCTGGGACTTGGCATCATATTTCCTTAACTTTGAGCTTATATGCCTTGTCATGACCTCTGTTGAGATTTGTGTGCTCAAGCGCCAATGGGTAAGCTCTTGCCTGGTTCTTTTATTCCTGTGCTTCTCCCACCATCACTAAGCCACCCAGAGTCGTGACTAACTGGGATAGTTTGGATTTTAAAAAAGGGTCTTTTGTGCGGGGAGCAGACAGAAGCCTGAATTCGAGCTTCTACTTTGGCCATACACTTTTATACAGCGAATGACTTGCTCAGTTGTATTTAACAGTTCTGCCCAATGCCTACGGATTTCTAAGAGCCTTTACCAAATTCCCATCCAACCTAGGCCTTTAGCTTTCAAATCTGGCTTCTGGTCTAAGGGAAAGTTTATTCCCTACACAACAGCCACGAAAAAAGGACACCCAAGATTCCACATCTTCTAAAGATATCCTTACCAGTCACTAATGTCTTTTTTCAACATAGTATGTCTTTATATAATAGCTATGTATTTGTAATCATAAAGGGCTTATTCCTGGACTAGGAGGAGTTTTAAAAATCAAACTTAAAAGTTTCCAGCTAAGAAATAGTTGAACTGAGTTTGGATTTTGAAAGGGCAGGTCCCCTTTCAACAATCTGGCTCTTTCCATGAATAGTATTCATGGTGGCTTTGTGTGGAGGCCTTGTGTTGATTGCCATCCAAGTCTGGAAAAGTTCAGAAATACATTTGCTTCGGCAACGCAGCTAAACTTGGTGTTTAGGATTAATACACTGATTTTTCAGCAAAATAAACATCCTGTTCTGCCCCAGTATATTTGCACTAAGCACATTTGGAAGAGAACATCTTACAAAAGAAAAAAGTGCTTAGTGGGTAAAGCACTTCTCATACAAGTCTAAGTACCTGAGTTTAGAGCTCCAAAACCCACATTAAAAGTCATAATTCCATTGTGCCCCTACCGGAAGATGACGGTGAAAACACAGAGTTGCTGGAAGCTTGGAGGCCAGTTATCGTGGAGTACACAGCAGTGGGCATACATTCAAAGCAAAGGGTGCTTTCTTTGTAGCAAAATTGAGCAAAGCCAATCCTCTAGTGTACATTCGTTGCTATGTATGTGGCTTTGAAGTATTCCCTTATAGTTAAAAGAAGACAGCAAGTAACAAAGAACATCCATAGTATACGCTACTTAATGCCATAAATAATTCTACATTTACAAGCAAGTTATGGCTTATGGCCTTATAGAAACAATAGTGTTGGGCTTTAGTGTCAGCTTCTTGTCATTATGACAAATATTTAAAATCTGAAAAATATATTTTGGTTCTTGAGTTCAGAGGTCTTGGCATGTGCTTGGTTGGTTTCACTACTTTAGGTGGGAGACAAGGTTGAACATCATGGTGGCAGTGCTACCTACTGCATGGTTGCCAGAACATGAAAAAAGAAAAGAAGGGCAAGGGGACACAATGCACCTTCCAGGGCACACTCCAATGATCTGCATCCTCCAACTAGGCCACACATGCTACCTTTACTACTTTGCAATAATGACATCCTATTAAAAATTCATCAAGGATTTGCTCTATTGATTAGATCAGAGCCCCCAAGAGCCTATAGTCTGAAATCCCATCAGCTGACAAACAAGCCATGAAGTCATTTCATATTCTCCAGTCTTAACAGGTAGTCAGATTTATAGGTTAGTCCACATCTCCTGTAGCATGTTTTAGTTGGAATTATGCTGGAATTGTTTGAGTGGGCTTTTAAAAGAAGATCCATGTTTGACTTGTGGAGGTGGGAGTGAGTTTGTATTTAAGTGCAGCTGCCCTAGAAAGCCAGAGATATCAGATTCCTCTGGAGCTGGAGTTACAGACAGTTGTGAGTCACCTGGGTGCTAGGAATGGAACCTGGGTCCTCTGCAAGAGTAATATGCACTCTTAATTGCTGAGCTATCTCTTCCCCTCCTTTAATGGAATGTTTCTGTGGGAATACCATGAGAGGAAATCATACACTTAGGTGGAAACAAAGATTTTTCAGAATAAGCCATTAAAGAAAACACTTCAAATTACATGTTTTGTTCTCTAATGATTGAGAATACCAGGGCTCAGGGAGCAGCACACTTGGAAGCATCTTGTGAAGGTAACTGGTGATTGGAGGCCTTCCAGGTTTGTTAGAGGACTCTAGAGGTTAATTAGAGAGGGTTTCTAGTTTGCATTAGTTCACCTTCTGTCTCCCTGGGGTCAGTGTGTGACTGCTGTGAAGAAGGCATTTGTAGCTCACCAAGAGAGAAGCAGGGGGATGGGAGAATACACCAAGATGAGGTGACACCCCTGAAAGAGACAAGTAAAGAGGAACAAAGAGGAGGTGCATGATGGCTAGAGATGATGTTAACAGAAATGCACATGATAATCTCTGAGAAGAGTTCCACCAGATAACTCCTTCACTTCCAGTCACTGCGCTGACTCACTGGAGCTGCTGCCAGGGCAGGCAAGCAAAAAGACAGGTAAGAAGTGACTAACTCATTGTTCATTCGTACATGGAATTCTTGAAATGATATGCTTATGAACTGGAAAATCTTTTTTTTCTGAGTAAATAGATAACTTGATGATAATTTAAGAAAAAGCAAATGATCAGTATTAGTGAACATTTATTAAATGCTAAAAGACAACTACCCAGCAATATCTTGGACATGTTGTTCCCCTTTTTTTTGCATCAAATCCACTGGCTTCCTATTAATGACTCTACTCCTTATGCAAGAGAACAAATTAGATAGATGACTTTTAATCAAAGTGATAAAACAAATTTAGCACATTTCACACCACAACAGTGTTTTTGTGACTCTATCAACTGCTTCGCTGTGTTTCTCAGTAGAGGCAGCTTATGGATGGTGACTCAAGATGTTTCTGTGATTTTTGTTCCCTCCCCCATTGTTTCAGTCAGGAAATGTATCGTGCTTATTAACCCCTGTTCTGTATTAGACACAGTGTAAAATACCAGAGACAGGACCCACTCTTTGCTCTCATGTAGTCCCCAGAAGCATAAACAAACTCTTAAAAACAGAATGTTAATTGGACAGTATGTTGGTCCATCTTATGTTGCCAATCAATAAGTCATTACCACACACTGGATGGGCCAGAAAGAAAGGTTTATTTTGGTCCATGATTATGGGGGTCCAAGGTCAATTTACCCATGGAACTCTTGCTGCTAGACTCCCAATGTGATACAGGGCTCTACAAGGTAAGAGGCAGGTAATATTACTTGTATGTTCTCTAATCTCTCTCTTATAATAACATTAAGATTCAATCACTAGGTTCTACCTTGATTATGTCATTTAGTTCTAATCACTATCCAAGTCTCCACCTTTGGACACCACAGGTTAATTTTCTACCCTCTAAATGCCTCAAACCAGGGATTAAATTCAATACATAATCCCTGGAAGACATACTCAGGCCATACGAAAGCCTTAGGAGGTATGAAGAGCTGTAAGAGGGAACCCTTTTAAACTGTGATTTGGTGGCTAAGGAACACTACTGTGCTGATCTAAATGATGAGCAAGCTATAGCTGCATGAGAGAAGTGTTTGACATTGAGCAGGCAGTGTAGGCAAAACACAGAGACTAACCTGGTCTAGGAAAAAGACATTAGTTTTCCAGAAGTATGTCCCATTGAAGTGGAACTATAAGGGAAGGGCCACACTCAGTTGTATACTCGAGTTTTCCATTTCTTTCTAATCCTATGTTCAGTGAGGTCAGGGTTGTATCTAGAGATTGACTATGGTGGGAGGAACACTTACACTACAGAAGATGACAGCTGCCCGAGATCAGGCTTTTTATTTCCTGGAGAGCTAGTTGTTAATAATTTCCAACACACCAGTGGACATTGATCCCAAGGACACTGCTATAGATCTGTGATATGGCGTTAATTCTTTTTACCTGCTTCTCCTGATGTTCTGTATCATCCACTGGCAGCTGCTCTTAAGCTGCAAGTGGGCTGGAGATAAGCACCAGGGTACAAATGCCAGCATTTCGTCTCCCTTCTCTCCTTCAACTGTGAATCCTGCCATCTTCACACATGCCAACATCCTGTGAGTTTTCCCACATTGGTCGTTTTTCAAGTCAAAGCTATGTTAAAAAATAAACTGGCACTGTTTTCTGCAGACATTAATGTTCATTAGCACACACCTAGACTCTCACAGCTTCAGTTTCACACCTGTGATTTGATTTACATGAATAACTAAATCTTTGCTTAAGCCTCCTCGAGGTTATTCAGGAGAAACTAGCATTTCTCTTCCAGAAGCAGATTTATCCTGTGAAAAATACTCAGAAACCTGCTGAAAATACTACCAGAGATGGGCTGGGGGTGTCACTCCATGAAAGAGAATTTGCAGAGCATTTTAGAAGGTCCCAGGTCCAGACCCAGCATAACAAGCAGATTTATCAGAGATAAATAGTACATTCACCATCTATCTTGCCACAGTGACCCAGTTTCCACGGCAAAGATCACATAGGGAATAAGAACTAGACCAGAGATGAACTAGGTTTAACATATGATGTTTTGTCATTTTCAGTCATTTGACCTCCCTTTTATTCCCTCATCTCTTATTGATCTCACACAGATTTATGCCCAGAGCATATGGGTGAGTTCTCTACTGCCCTGTGATTGATATCTGTCTGTGTTCCTTTAAGGAAAGTCAAACAAGAAAGAGTAAGCTGTATCCACATGGTGAGTGGAGAGTAAGTGGGAACAATTCTGGCTCTATCTGAGGAGTAGATGAGAAAATTCAACTGAACTCACAGCATGCCGGGAGTTTATTTATTTTCACATTCAATACAAATTAGCATTTTAAAATTTTATCCATATGCCTTTTTCAGCAAGAAGAGGGGGTTTTATTTTGGAATTTATAGCAAATGTTTTGGAAGAACTGCATAAACCATTTTTCCCTGTAGATTTTGATAGAAAGTCCTTAGTGCAAAGGCACTGAAATCAATTTGCAAAAGTAACTGACATGTGCAAAGACCTTCTAAAAGCCACTAGGAATGACAACAGGATAGAGAAAAGGTGGAGTGAGACCCTGTTTTCCTAGATTCACTCTGTTTACTCCTAATTAAGCTGGGAGTTTAGCTGAGTGGAAGTTTATGTTTAGTTATGTGAATCCCTGGGTTCCATCTTCAGTGCTGCAGAGAAAAAAAAAATCAGGAGTCTACAACTATCAAAACTAATAGAATTGGTGTTAGTATTAGTAAATTAGGATAATAAGATTTTTTTTCAAACTAAAATGTTTAAAAGTTTATATGAATCAACTTCCTAAAAATGCTGATTCCTCCATTTTCATAGTTCTGCATACATTCTTGTTTTCATTTCCAATTTGGTGTAGTTTATAAAAGCATGAACTTAAGCTAAATCCTACACCTTGTGGCTTTCTGTCCATAATGCAATGAGAATCCTATGAAACCTTGTTGTGCCTCAATCTCTTATTTGTAGACTCAAAGAATAATAATTCTCACCAGAAATTACTGAGAACATTTAAGAAGTATGAACAGATATATGGTCATGTAAGTGGCTATAGAGTTAGTGTTGCTTTTTACATTTAGTCTTAAAGCTCTAATTTGTAGTATGAAAAAATTTACGACTCATAACCCAAGGTTGTATATGTATGGTTGAGAAATGACAAGGGTACTGGATGGTCAGTCTTTATAATAGATAGTCTGATTCATATTTCTACCATGATATATATTGGGAGAATGTGGCCATATTTTAGAAACATATTTTGAAATATCTTTATTGAAAATATTTTGTATTTTTAAACAGTCCCTTCCTTTCTTAGTAGAGAATGAAAATTAATACAGCAAAAGTATTAGTCTCTCAGTTTCTTTGGCATTTTATCATGCATGTTCAAGTTCTCTATTCTGTGACTATGTCTATTACAAATGGAAATCACAGAAAGAAAAAAAAAACAGAACTTCCAGTACTTTAAATTTTTCTTCTGTTCTGTGATTCAATTGTGGCTGGACTTAATTTTCAACTGAGCTTGTGAGTTATACTCTCCTAGACTAGATTAGCTTATGACTTGCAGGAAAGTCTAGGTTATTCTTGGTATGTTGGCAGAATCTTGTTTCATGTGCAAGAAATTTTAAAGTAAACTCATCAATGTTTCCAAATGGGAAACAATATCAGTACAAAGTGGTTCTCTAATCATCAGATAACTGAATCTCACCACATCTCTTTGTCAAATAAAATTTAAAGTGATTTGAGAGCTTGAAAGCCATATTGGCAAAAGGCCCAGCATCTTCTATTGTGCCAGCTATCCCCCACATTCTATCAGTTGCTGAAGGTCCATCCACTTAGACACTCGAAAAGTCTCTCATGATGCTAATATGACTGCTGTATGACTATCATGCCCCACCACTGCCCCAACTTCTCAAGGCTCCCAAGAACCCTAGGTCCCTCTAATTCCCTGCTGTTGATGGCCCAGAAATGCTAGTCTAAGGCCACAGTGGCTTGTTGGAAGGGCAGACTCCTCCAAACAGCTAGAATTCAGTCATCCATATTATGTATCTTCTATAAATGCTATGACATGTCATACACTTCTTGGTATTCCATCCCAGAAATAAGCACACCTTTATCCTTTGACATACAAAGAAGTGGCTATTTTGATTCTTCTATTTCTCTCTCTCTCTCTCTCTCTCTCTCT
>JANHMN010000005.1:117236103-117296338 GCA_030674055.1 Rhabdomys pumilio | reverse complement strand
TCTCTCTCTCTCTCTCTCTCTCTCTCTCTCTCTCTCTCTCTTGCTTTTGGATAGAATGATCTCAAATCAGCAGGTGGCTCTTGCCTTTGTGTAGATGAGAAGATAATATTAACAGTTATGTGTGTATTTATTAGTGAACTGGAAGAGAAAAAGACCCTTTCTAGAATTGTGGACACAACTATTGGAACCAGCATGGTTGGTGATGCACCCCAGGGGACTAAGGTGAGCCAG
This sequence comes from Rhabdomys pumilio, assembly GCA_030674055.1. NCBI lineage: Eukaryota > Metazoa > Chordata > Mammalia > Rodentia > Muridae > Rhabdomys > Rhabdomys pumilio. The sequence goes on along the minus strand of JANHMN010000005.1, from coordinate 117,296,107 downwards.
CAGCCATCACTTTCCTCCCTGGAGTTTTAAAAGAGTTGAGGCAGGGCCCTGGTACTAGAACCCAGATTGAGAGAGAGAGAGGGAGAGAGAGAGAGAGAGAGAGAGAGAGAGAGAGAGAGAGAGAGAGAGAGAGAGGGAGAGGAAGAAGAAGAAGAAGAAGAAGAAGAAGAAGAAGAAGAAGAAGAAGAAGAAGAAAGAAGAAGAAGGAGGAGGAGGAGAAGGAGGAGGAGGAGGGAGGGAGAGGGAGGAATGAAGGGACAGGGACGAAGATAAAGACAGAGAGAGATACAACATAGATAGAAGGGTTACTTGTGGCTTATAGGGAGGTAGAGTAGGTGGGTGTGGGATATATTTCCTTGTTTCTGTCCTACAAACTTTTGACCTCCTGCCAGGGCTTCACATTACCTAACCAAAGCAAAATCTAGACATGGGATGAGCCCAAATGCTAAGTACCATGGAGTTCAGCTTTGAGGCACTGGGAAGGAAGGAGGAAGGAGAAACAGGGATACAGAAGAGCAAACTGAGAAAATAGCAGAAAGCATCTTCTAACTCAGTGGCTCTCAACCTTCCTAATGCCGTGACCCTTTAATAGAGTTCCTCATGCTGTGGTGACTCCAACCACAAAATTATTTTATTTGCTATGTCACAATTGTAATTTTGCTACTGGTATGAATCACAATGTAAATATTTTTGGAGATAGAGGTTTGCCTAAAGGGTCCTGATACTCAGATTGAGAACTTCTGTAAGACAATAGAAAACAGTAAACGGAGCTAGAAGTATAGCTCAGCATTAAAAGATCCCAAATGCATTCACAGCACTAAAAATACTAAACAGATACAAAGTCTGAGCATGAATACTAAGGGAAATAAAAGCTTATTCAAGTAATGAATGACCTGAAGAATGAAGGACCATTTTTGTGCATCTTCCTAGGGAGCAATCCTAGCCATTGCATCAAAATGATTCCCTCTTTTCACTACTCCTCAATAAGAACAAACTTTTCTCAAAGTGAACTCACCTTTAATTCACAGTTTGAAACAAGACATCCAGTATTGGCCAAAATGAAATATATAAAGCTACCCATCCATTCATCCATCCAATCATCTATCTGTCTATCCATTCCCTGCAACCAGTCAATAAGCTCTCAACGTAGACTATCAACACCAAGTAGGGGACCATGCATTCCATCCCTAGTATCCCCACCAAAAAGAAGCAAATCATTCCAAATTCACTGTGAAAACAATAACTAGTTAATTTCTTATGGCCTTCTGAGTCCACAGGCTACACTGGACTACTTTCTCTGTTTCATCATGCATATGGCTGCATTCAGCTGGAAACTTGGTTGGGCCAGGAACCCAACAGATTTGTCTCTCTTTCCTTAGGCTGTACCTACTTTCTTAAAAAAAAATGCATTGCTACTACTATTATTATGGTGTTTGTGTGTATATACTTGTGGGTGAAAGCCAGTGTGAGTATGCAGGTATGATAGACCACATCTGGAAGTCAGAAAACAACTTGTGGGATATCACACTCATATTCTTAGGCTTTGTGGCACGTACCTTTACTGGCTGAGCCATCTCACTCACTGAATTATAACTTCTCAGTCAGTGAGTTGTGATCTTGTCTAGGGTGATATAACTGAATGTGGGGATAACAAAAAATCTGACAACAGTAAATGGTTTCTAAACATACAAGGATCAAAATAACCAAATGTCTAGTGAGTCTATGTATTTCTGGAAGCACTTCCCATGTTGCATCATGTGACCACACCACAACCTTGCTTCTGAACAAACAACCTGTATATTTTGCACTGCCCATGTCCTTAAGTCCCTCAACACCACTGAATGCTTCCTAAAACACTTCAAGTCAGATTTCATACTATTGTATGCTATCAACTGAGTGCGTTTAACTGTACATTCAAAGCTTACTGCTCTTTTAGAGACATAATGGTTGAATTACAGAAAAAAGAGTTTAAATGTTTTTCTAACATCAATTGTGAGCATGTAAGTACCAAATTATGTTTTAATTGTAATATGCTAAACTGTTTGGTTTTAACATTTGTTCTTTGAATTGCTGAGTTGAGTTTCAATTAAAACAGTTAAATAAAGTTTAGCATTGGATTAGGACTGAATTTCTGAAAATTTCTGAAGTACTCCTAGACAGACTTCTGTCATTTTGCAACATATATTGAATGTGAATCAGTGTTCTCAACACTGACCAAAAAAAAAAAAAAAAAAAAAGTCAAATTATCAATCAACCTCCAAAAAACCTTTGGAGGTGCTCTACTAGAGCGACTGGAGGTTAACCTCAGGTGTTGCTTCTCTTTGATTTTTAAGACAGGGACTCCCACTGGAATCTGAGACTCACTAATCCAGCTAGATCAGTTCATCTCTCCCTCTTTACCTTTCCAATGCTGGGATTACAAGCCTGTTTTACCATGCCTGGCTTTTTACATGCATGCTGTGGATTAAACTCAGGTCCTCAGTAAGCACTTTACCCACTGAGAGATATCTCCAGCTCCAATATTTAATTATTTATATAGAAATAAACTAGCACATCCTTTCATTAGTATGTAAACTTGGTTTCATCTTTAACAACATAAAACTATATGCATATATAATGTATTCTTTATATTTTATTAAAATACACTCCTTTATGAATTATTTCCAGTAAACTTATACCTATTTTGTTTACCTGTTCTGTTAGCTAGGGTGATTTTTGTTTTGTTTTATTTTGTTTTGTTTTGTTGTTGTTGTCAACTTGACATTAAGGAAAAGGGAACCTCTATTGAGAAAATGCCTCCATCAGATTGGCCTGTGGGACAGTCTTAGGGGTAATTTTTTGAATGATGATTTATGTACGAGGGCCAGGCTGACTGTGAGTGATGCCATTCCTAGGCAGATGGTCATGGGGTACATATGACAGCAGGTGAGCACGTCATGTAGAGCAAACCAGTAATCAGTGCTCCACTACAGTCTCTCCTTCAGTTCCTGCCTCCAAATTCCTGCTTTGAGTTCCCTCCCTGATGGACTAAAATTATAAGCTGAAATAAAACCTTTCCTCTCGATGTTGCTTTTGGTCATTGGTGTTTGTCACAGCAAAATAAAACAAACTAAGACTACCATATACCCAAGGCCATATGATAATAACAATAACAGAAAGATGTTCTGAATGTAAAAACACTTAACAATATTTATTCTGGTTTTAATTCTGTTGCTGGGTGGAATATTCCAACAAAAAAGAAACATGGTTACTGTCCATTATTTTGTGAAGGCAAGGCAGAATTCAAGCAGATAGCCATATCACATCTATGGTCAAGGGCAGAGAGAAAAGAATGTGGTTTCTCAGACTTCATTAATGAATGCTAGCTTCCTTACAGCGTGGCCATGGCTTCCCATAAATTCTAAAAAAATATTTTTAGTGAGAGGTATTTAGGTCTCTGCTTGTAATGTATTGTATTTGGATCCTATTGATCAAAGCAGTTCAGATGATACAAGATAAACTCTTAGTCTTTGTGGAATTATGTTACACAGGGCATAGGTATAGGGAGATACAGTTCATTAGTGGTCACTAGTATGGTAGTTCACTACTAAGATATGGTCCATGAAGTTCAGAAGAACTCACCCTTAAAGTGAAATGGTACAGGAAGAAATCTAGAAATACGGCTTCCTAAAGAAGATGATTCTATTATTTTACTTTCACGAAGGCAATTGCATACTCTACTCAGAAGTTTCTTGCCATGAACACAGACAGTCCTGCTTCTATGGTTTCTTCAATATGGAGCCATCTTCTACTTCTTAGGTTTCTTCAATATGGAGCAATCATGCCATTCTCAATCCAAGAAGGTCAGGATTAGAGGCATTATGGTTAGCAGTTTTAATCTTTAAGTTTGAAGAGAGGAAATGAGGTATAGTTCTGGGGAAAATGGACAAAGGAATGGGAACATAGAGTTAATGTCATTTACCACCTATTGAGAGGTCCGTGTAAAACTAACACCCAGACTATCCCCAGAGCCACAAATATGAAACTTGCTAGAAATTAAAGTTCTGGGTAAGGTTCTTTACCACTGAGCTATATCTCACAAATCTCTAGTTTAAGATCCATGATGGCACAAAACAAACAAGCAAATAGACCCCCCTCCCAAACAGACTTATAGTTTTATCCAGGTATGATGACTGATATGGTTGAGACTGGAGGATCACCACAAGTTTCAGGCCAGTTTAACCTATGTGGCAAAAGTCTGTCTCAAAATCATCAAGGAAAAAAGAAAGTCATCCGAGTTCTGCAGTTTGACTATAGATCACAAATCCAAGCCACTTATTCAACAACTAGGAAGCACTGTACTTACAAGTTCTTCACAATCCTGAAAAATTAGGGGGTGAGGGGGTAGAATGTGACCTTCAGAATTAAGCCTTCCTCCTCTGGGATGGAATTCTTTCTGCCCATCTCCTTCCTACCAGATTAAAAGTGGTAGCTTTGAGTAGTCTCAGATTCTTCTCGGTCCTGAAGAGGTCTTAGGGGGCAGGGGTGGCCTTCTAACTTCATGCAGATTCAACAACAGACATGAAGCTGATCTTAGATGTACATAGAGATGATAATCTCAGTGTGTGGTGCTGTAAAAATACGCTGTCTATTCCTGAGGGGGAGTAGACATTTTGTAGGCCAGATTTGGAGGCCTCTGAGTAGCTCCAGTATTCTGTTCTGCCGCAGTGTGGCCTATATTTTATATCTGCCCTGCAAATCATTTGCAGAGGAAAAAGCATAAACACGTAAGCCATAGTGATGAAGGGGGCAGGCTGAAATTTTCAGATGAGTATCAGATTCTCAGCATCCAAATGAAAGCACAATCAAAATAATCCTTTTCAGACACTGCCCTTCTAGGCCAATTTATAAGCCATACAAATAAAGCAGTGTTTCTATTGCATGTTTACAAAAGCTAAGATTAAAAGGAGTTTTATCAACCGTGGTCACTAATCTTACTTATCCGAATAGCTCTTAACTCTTTCTATTATTCTAATTTACCTTCAATGAATTTTTTTAAAGCGCCATAATTTCAAATAAAAAGGAATTTGAGTACAAAGAATGTGTCACAGATGCTGCAAATGACATGGAAAAAGAAAAATTTAATTCATTCTTTGAGAATTTCATACATATATATGCAATGTTATTTTGATCATATTAACCCCCGTCCGTGTTCCAACTCCTCTCAGAAAGCCTCCTCCTCCCAATCGCCACATTCCCCATTCCAATTACATGTCTTCTTTCATAACTCACTGAATCCAATTGGTGTTGTACTTATGTGCATTGGTATAAGGCCAGAAGAATTTTTAAAATGATTTGAAAACTAGTTTGAGCAAGGGTGACATTGTTGGAATAGTTAGAACCTTAAAGTTGTCTAGTTCAATCGGAATGGTGTACGTTTATGTTCCAAGTTCTTGTAAGTTTGTCTAAAGAATTATTTTCTTTACCTCAAATTATATTTTATTAAACAGCCAAAACAGCTGTGCTGGCCAGCCTCTCAGATGCCCACAGTGGTCCTTGCCTTGTAGTATTCACTTCCTTGAGTGGGAAAGAACTTGGTGGTCCACTAATGATCAAACTATAGCAAAGGTCAACAAGACTTTACTTCTGAGATTAGGCCACAAAAGACTAACTTCATTTTTATTTGTGGTCCCCCCATAGAGGCTCTCTCCCTCTCTTAAAGTCTTTGTCATGGAAAAGGCAAATTGCAGTGTTAGAAAACTGCCCTCCAGAGAGGTCCCTTTAGCAAAGAACTAAAAGAGGCTTGCAGCTAAGAGCTAACAATTACTGGAAACCCTGGATCCAAGAACCTATGTGGACTTATATTCTGCTAGCAGCCATGTAAGAGAGTTTGGAAGAGGACTGTGTTACAATCAAGCCCTCACGTGAAACCACAGCCCAGATATCACTCTGATGCCAGCCTCGTGAAACACTCAAGTCAGAGGATTCAACAACACCTGTCAAGATTTCTGACCCCCAGAAACTGAAAGCTAATGTATTTTGCTGTTTTAAGTCAGTTTTGCAGTAATTTGTTACACAGTCGTGGATAATGAATGCAGAATCACTGGTGTGACTCGATCAAAGGAAAAAAATAACACTTCTTTGTACTGTCCTCTGCCTATGAAGAACATTATTCAATAAATCTCTACAAAGCTTAAGATTTGTATGTAGTCAGGGATCCTAAGACATGAAAAAATAAATTCAAAAGGCACAACTAATCAATAAGAACAGGGCAGTTTAGGTAGAATGTGGTATGATGTTTGCAAAATGTTAGAATTCATTCTTGGAATAATGGCTAACTTTGTACACTTTTTGATTTTACTCTGCATTTCCTATTGAAATGGAAAGTTATTTTTCATTTATTTCACCTTCTACCATGAAAAATATCATCAACAGACTATCCTAGAATGGCTTCCAGGAAGGATATTAATTAAAGCAACTGCATAAACAGAATTCTGTCTCTCTACAAGTCTTATTTCATGCTTGAGCTCTTTTCATGTTCTTTGAAGATAGCCTCTTTTCCAGGCAGAGCTTTAGCTTGATTCACTCTTGAGAGATGACCAGGTTGGCTGCTGTCCAGCTGCTTGTTTGTGGGAGCCTTCCTCCCTGTCTCTGGCTACTCAGTTCATTTGACTAGAGCTGTCTGGTCTGACAGTGAGGCAGGCAGCTGAATGAAGTCATAGCTGCCAGTCAGCCTGGAAACAGCCCATAATGCTTTCTCACAGTCGTGGTGAGTGACTGTCCATGGGAAGGAGGTCTCGGCCTCTGAAGGAGGTATCTTGCTTGGACTGAAGCTTGTAAGAAAAATAGAAGCTGAGCTACACCTCCACACCCCCACCACCTCTCTTTCACTAATAGCTCATGAAATAAACTGAGTTGTTAATGACAGAGTGATTTCCCTGCAGGTCTCAGAGTTGCCAAGAACACCCAATTTATAAACGCAAACCCAGTAAGTTTACATTATGGGTATATGTGTTGGCAGATTACATGTAAAAAAAAGTAAAACTCACAGACATGAGGCCCCTTGGTACAGCCCACAGCTTGAGTTCAGATGGTGCCAACGTTTCCATTAATACTTGCAAATTTTAGAGGTCCAAATGGGAGCTGGAAAGAGAGCCCTGGAGGGATCTAGGGAACTCTGAGAAAGGTAACTTGGGCTTTTCCTGACACCAACTTGAATGCAAAGCTTCACAGAAGTGAGAATTAATATGATGGTTCAAGAGAATGTGACAGATTTTGAGTGATAGATGAAACTAAGATTTTCTGTTAGTGTTAAGTCTGGTCACTTGCATTTCTGGCAGTGACAAACTGTGCTGGCTCTTCTGGACATGCAGTTGCAGCAAACTTTCACAGTTTTATATTGTATGTCTTAGAACTGTTGAGAAGAGATGAGAAATCTCTTTTACTAGGGAATCATTTTGGGGCTATGTCAGGATGAATAAATTGTGTCTGCCATTTGAAGTCAGCTCTTTTGTTGTCCTGAATGTAGACAGGTTCTCTAAAAGCACACACCTCACTCTTGTGTGGAGTACACTCAAACTACTGATACTAATTCAGCTTTGTCCTGGGTGGCTGGCCAATGGCAAAGTGTTCCTTCCAAAGAACCAGTAGCTTCATTTCAAAGAGATAGAACTCTGGCTGGCTGGTAGATTCCAGAATAATGTGTGGATGAATGCTATAGGTGAGGATAAGACAGGTTAAAAAGCTTAGACATCACAAGCTGAGCCTCATAGCCAATGGGAAAGGAGAGTGAACTACTTTTTGATTCCCTTCATCTAATGTACTTAGATGTCCATATTCTTTCCCATGTGTCTTAGCAGTGCCTCTCAGGAAACTCAGCAGATTCTGGACTACTGACCTATTGACTTGGTTTTTTTTTGTCATAATGCTTACCAAGAGAATGTAGGTAGATATAAAAAGACATCCATATTGAGCCCCAAAGAGGCCCTTCATTTTTCTATTCCCTTGCTTTTGAAATTTCTGCCACCCAAGAAAATAGCAACATGTCAGAGTAATTGTGACCCCAGAATGGAAAAAAAAAAAAAGAGTTAATCTGAACACTACTTGAATCTTGAAACTGAGACCAATTCTCAGATCCTTGTACTGGAAGAGAATACTAATAGTCCATGTTTATCAGGTTTTTTTTTTTTTGTAATTGCTGGAGCAAAGTACTACATAGAGGCAAGTGAAGGGAAAGACTATTCTCACTGACAATTCCATGGCTGAAGAGGGTCTGGCTATTGTGTCCAGACAACTTGTAGCTGGTCACATTGTTAAGAACAGAGAGTGTGTCCCTAGTGATCTATTTCCTGCTGATAGGCTTCTCCTCTTAGTGGTTCCGCAGCCTCTCAAAGGGTACCACCATTTGGAATCCAAGTGTTCAAACACATGAGCCTGTGAGGGACATTTCCCATTCAAATTATAACACTGTGGTAGGCCATCAGGCTTTGGAATTATTATGTAGAATTTGTTTTCTGCCTCACTTTTCAGTACTATGCTTTAAATCCAGAGCTCCATGCAATAGCCCCAGTCCTTGGTATCGTGACTAACTGTGCAGTCATGAGTAAATATGGAGACATATACTTTAGCAGAATTTAGTATAACTGGAACCCTCAATCTTCTCATGTTCAAATATGAGAGTTGTCATCCCAACTGAAGAGAACAGTAGCTATTATCTACTTCCATCCCCTCATAAGGGCAACAAAGCTTAGACAGACATCCCTGACATGTGACAAGTCGCCCAAGTACTGGTAGGTATTTTGTGGCACAGTCATGTCTGGACTCCAGATCTCTATATTCACACATAGAATTAAAAAAAGAATATTACTTCTTTAGAAAACATGGTTTTTAATCAAGGGATCATATGTGTATTTGTATAAACATTGGATATACAGTATAATAAAGCCTACCCAGCACAATCTATGTACAGTAGCAAAGAAGTGACATAATAAGTGTACTAGTTTTAGAAATTCCTCCCAGGATATTTTCTCATCAGCCTAGACACAATATACATATTTTTAAATAGGAGGCAGGTGTCTAGTTCCTGAATTCCACTGCTGGATAGGCGAGACAGGAAGAAAAACATTCTCTTAGAGATTAAATGTTGATCTGTTCTATCCCAGAATTACCACTTATACAGCCTAAGTTACAAAAATAACTATTAACTCTTGATCTCTCTCTTTATGCAGACCTCCATAATAAGTCTTACAGACTACTATTTTGCCATTTCCCTAAGGATCTGCTAGAATGGAGTAGAATTTGATGAAATACACATGGTCCTATCCAAATATGATATGATCAGAAGATGATCTTTTTCAATTCTTGATTGCGATGTCAACCATCATAACTCCACGTTCAGAGAACCTGAAACCATTTTGCCTCTGTGGGCATATGTATGCATGTGGTGCACATAAACTTAAGAAGACACACAGGCACGCACACATGCACTGCACTCACACATGTACACATGCACAAACAATAAATAAGTAAATGTTTGAAAAGGCATTAGGGGGAAATACTTCCAGAGAACCCTTACTTTCCTAAAAGTAAAGCTGGATAAAGTGTTTCTTTACAAGAACTTCAATCAACCAGGGACTTCCCAAGCTCAGCTTTTGAAGTTTTCTGAAAGGGTCCTGAAGTAGGAAACTTAGTCCATTTGCTTGGCTTAATATCTTACCATTTCTCTGCATACATGTGCAACGGTCAATAAAGGAACTATGATGGAGGTAAATTATAAATTATAAAAAAAGTGAGTAGTCCTCCCTGCTTCTCTGGACTTGGAACTTAGCTCCCAAATTCCATGCTCATCTTGCAGCTTAATGTGCCTCAATATGTACTGTCTTCTAGGTGTCCCTGAAAAATCCAGACATGCTATTATGTGGATGTCTCAAGCAGTGTTCTAATGGGGAACAGCTGACACATCCAGAAGGGGATAATTGAGGAGGATTTATTTGCAGAGTTGGCACAGGGGAATCACAAAGGAGAGTGTAATAACTTGTAACTCCTAGCAGCCAAATTGCTTTTGCCCTCGCCTGAGGGTTGAGGAGAGGGAATGGGTCTCAGGCTTGGAAAAGGGCTTAGTAAGTTGCCCCAGACTCACATACCTGGAAGAGATGATCAGGACATATTCCCAGACTGTAAAGAGATAGTCAAGTGACATTAATGAGACTGCCTTTGCTTCCTCTATCACTGATCTTTCAAAACTGTTCTCCATGGGTCAAACACAACTGTGGGTGAGAGGCCATGGAACCCTGTTGGTGTAGTCTAGACCTACAGAGTCCTGACACAGAGCAGGGAAGAGATGGGGCAGAGTTGAGCTGAGAGGACAAAGCAACAACATCTGATTAGGACACTCACTGATCCATTCTGACAGTCCACCCACAGATCTGTGGACACACAGAGTACAAAAACATGCTTCTTAACTACACAATCATAATTTGTACCTAGTAGAAAAACTCTTTATTCTTCCACATGACTTATGTTGCAATAAGTCATGTGGATAATTCCAGAGCTCTTTGGAATATATTTGTATGCCAATCTTCCCATTTCTCTCCAGATATTTTTTGCTGGAGGGAGGGCAATTATTATGTGTGTTAAGGGGTAAAATATGACCATCCCTGCTGTCCTGTAATTCTCTAACTGATCAGTACCCCCAGAGAACTGTGCCAATCTCTGAGATATACTAAAATGTTTGCAGACACTGCCAGGAATGTGTGTTTGTGTTATATCCTGAGTAGCCATGCAAAACCCTGTGTGAAATTTTTTAATTTGATAGATTTGATTTTTTATCTAGAAGGCAATATTCTGCACAGATAGCAGCACAAAAACACACTTAGACATCACTGCTGCTTTCAATAATGGGTCTAATAAATGCAAAAGAAGAAACCTACAAATGCCCTTCAAAAATAGCAAAGAAATAACAGCTTTTGTTCTTCTCTGAGAAAAAAGGATGAATAAAGCAGATGCCTAATTCTGCTCCCCTTTAACCCTGAACTATAGTCATGTGACAGTATCTGTGCATGAGTCTTCAGAAAGCCCAAGGAGTGATGAGCATACATTGCTATAATTGTCTACAATGATAAATATGCTATCCCCCTGATGTAAAGGTTCAATATTGCTAGGTGTTGACATCAGCAGAGGGAATCAAATATTTTTTTTTAAATTGGAATTGGGGTATAATTAAGCTAGATGGAGATAAAAGTGTGACAATGCCACATGGCATAGTCCTAAGGCTCTCTTCTCTCTACCAGTGGAACATTCAAAGAGCATGTCAGGTATGATGTATTAAGTGGTAATTGCTGTTGATTCTGAATTTTGGTGATAACAAAGTAATGTGTTAACCATCGTTTGTTCTTTAGTAGGCATGTATCAAATGCTTTTGTGTCCAGCATCATGCTCTCCAACAATAAGAAATGTCAAAGAACAAGATTTCATGTTTGCTCTCTGGGGGCAAGGGGGAGATTGGTAGTAAGGAAATGTGGTCTTATAATAGAGAGAGCAAGGACAAGCCTCCATGTGAGGAATGTACTAATTCCTACTCAGAAACACAGTCAGCATGAGTGAACTAGGTCAAGCAAGGTACTGGGAACAGTGGGTGTTTGTTCACATGATGCACATGGATGGCTTTGATGAGAAACGGCGTCTTTGGATGCATTAAATAAAGAATAGTAACTAATAAAACATTCAGAGAGTCACCATTCTTCTTCAATATTTCCTTACAGCTCTTGCAGATTGACAGTATTAGACCCACACTCCTCATACAAAAAGAAATAAGAATATAACAGGAAAATTAAGGGTTGAAAAAAAGTGTTTCCAGATAGCCATAGCTTTCCCTTCATGAAATACCACTGCCCAGCTGTGGTAGGATTCTTAAGAACACAGAACATCTTATTGGGCAGCAAGGGAAAACTGTTTCCCCGACAGCTGCCACACATAGAAACTATACAGAAAAAAACCCTGGTAATTAAGTACCTGTGCATTATCTGTGCTTGTATCGCTATACTTCTCAATCGTGATGGAAATTTTGAGATGGTACCTTAGTCTGTTTGGTCTGTTATGGTAAAGCATTGTAAGCTTAGTCTACAGGTGTTTCTTTATTTCTAACAGTTCTGGAGGTTTGGAAGTCCTGTCCTGGCGAAATCCCTCTTCTGGTTGTAGACAGCCATCTTCATTTTGGACCCTCTTGTGGTAGAAAAATAATTGAGAGGCTCCCAGGCTTCCCCTTATAAAGGTAGGAATCTCAGTCATGAGAACCCCACATTGTGAACTCATTGCCTCTCAAATGTCTATTACACTAGAAATTGGGGCTTCAACATGTAGATTTGGGAGAGGGGACGCAAACACTCAATCCCTAGCAGATGGGAAATGAAATTTTAAAATTGCAAACTAAACAATTCTCCTTGACAGTACCTTGTATGTTATAAAAAAAAAATACTCTAAGAATTTGATGACTTTTGCTGATTTCGCTTTCTTAAATTATTAGGATAGAGTTTCTAACGTTAACACAACAAACAAGTTCCTTGAGTGATCTTAAACAGGCATATGGACAACGTTAGAGATAGGTATGCATTCCCAAAAAAACTTAGATAGGAAACAGATAGCATATTTTCATCAGAGGACCACATTCCTAAGAGGAAGTAGGGCAAAACTTCCCATACACACCTCAGACAAACAGCTGGGATAATTATGACTGAGCTCTCTTCATGGCATCGGAGCCTAGCAATTCACCTCTCTTAGGTGAAGGCTAGAAGCCTTGATCATTTCAACACATGTGTAACTTTGTTTCCTATCCACAAGCACTGTGGATATCCCAGTATAGTGGCTCAAGCACTCAGAAGACTGAAGCAGGAGAACTGTGCTGACTTGGAGAGCAAACTGGACTGCATAGTGAGTTCCATGCCAGTAGGGAATATAGAGCGAGACCTTCTGCCAAAAATAAATAAATGAAAGAAAGAAAGAAAAATCATATGTGTTTTTTGTTAGGTTTATATTGCTGTAAAAATAGCGTGACTGAGAACAAGTTGGAGAAGAAAAGACGTATTTCACCTTACTGCTTCTTTATGAAAGAAGAAGTAGAGTCAGAGTAGTAAACTGGAAGAAAGAGCTGGGGCAGACTCTAGAAGAGTGCTGCATACTGAAGCCAATAAGCTCCTCCTGGCTCACTCAGTTTGCTTTCTTGTATATACAAGGACCACCTGCCTAGGCAAGGGTCGGGGAAGGCTGCATCCCCAACAGTGTGCTGGGCCTTTCCACATCAATCATTAGTCAAGAAGATTCCTCCAAAAGCTTGCCTACAGCTCAATATGATACAAGCATTGTCTCAGATAAGGTTCCTTTCCCAAGATAGCTCTAGCTTATGTCAAATTTACATCCTGCTTCTGTGTTCCCCTAGAAAACAAACAACCCAGAACACTATATAACACTTCAAATACTGACATTCTTTTTGATTTTGGCTTTAGAAAGTTTGGTCCTAAGGATGTTGAACATTTCTTTAGGTACTTCTTGGCCATTCGATATTCCTCAGTTGAGAATTGTTTGTTTAGCTCTGTACCCCATTTTTAATTGGGTTATTTGGTTCTCTGGAATCTAACTTCTTGTGTTTTTTGTATATATTGGATATTAGCCCTCCATAGGATGTAGGATTGGTAAAGATCTTTTCCCAATCTGTTGGTTGCTGTTTTGTCTTATTGACAGTGTCCTTTGCCTTACAGAAGCTTTGCAATTTTATGAGATCCCATTTGTCTATTTTTGATCTTAAAGCATAAGACATTGGTGTTCTGTTCAGGAAATTTTCCCCTGTGCCATGTATTCGAGGCTCTTCCCCACCTTCTCTTTTATCAGTTTCAGTGTATCTGGTTTTATGTGAAGGTCCTTTATCCACTTGGACTTGAGCTTTCTACAAGGAGATAAGAATGGATTGATTTGCATTCTTCTACCAGTTGAACCAGCACCATTTGGTGGAAATGCTGTCTTTTTTCCACTGGATGGTTTTAGCACCTTTGTCAAAGATCAAGCACACACACCTATGTGTGTGCTTTCATTTCTGGATCTTCAATTCTATTCCATTGATCTACTTGCCTTTCTCTCTACCAATATCATACAGTTTTTATCACTATTGTATTACTATTGTAATACAGCTTGAGGTCAGGGATTGTGATTCCCCCAGAAGTTCTTTTATTGTTGAGAATAGTTTTTGCTATCCTAGGTTTTTTGTTAGTCATCAGGAAAATGCAAATCAAAACAACCCTAAGATTCCACCTGACACCAATCAGAATGGCTAAGATCAAAAACCCAGGTAGGTGACAGTAGATGCTGGCAAGGATGTGGAGACAGGGGAACATTCCTCCATTGCTGGTGGGATTGCAAGCTGGTACAACCACTCTGGAAATCAATCTGGTGGTTCCTCAGAAAACTGGACATAGTACTACCTGAGGACTCAGCTATACCACTCCTGGGCATATACCCAGAAGATGCTCCAACATATAACAAGGACACATGCTCCACTATGTTCATAGCAGCCTTATTTATAATAGCCAGAAGCTGGGAAAAACTCAGATGTCCTTCAACAGAGGAATGAATACAGAAATTGTGGTACATTTACACAATGGAGTACTACTCAGCTATTAACAACAATGACTTCATGATATTCTTAGGCAAATGAATGGAACTAGAAAATATCATCCTGAGTGAGGTAACACAGTCACAAAAGAACACTTATCGTATGCACTCACTGATAAGTGGATATTAGCCCAAAGGTTTGGAATACCCAAAATACAATTCACAGACCACATGAAGCTCAAGAAGGAAGACCAAAGTATGGATGCTTCAGTCCTTCTAGGAAGGGGGAACAAAATACTCACAGGAGGAAATACAGAGACAAAGTGGAGCAGAGACAAAAGGAAAGGTCATCTAGAGACTGCCCCACATGAGGATTCATCCCATATACAAACACCCAGACACTATTGCAGATCCCAAAAAGTGCTTGCTGACAGGAGCCTGATATAGCTCTCTCCTGAGAGGATTTGCCAGAGCTTGACAAATACAGAGGAGGATGTTCCCAGCCAACCATTGGACTGAGCATTGGGTCCTTAATGGGAGCAGTTAGGGGAAAAAACTGAAGGAGCTGAAGGGGTTTGAAACCCCATAGGAAGAACAACAATATGGACCAATCAGAACCTCCCCCCTCCCCCACACACAGAGCTCCCAGGGACTAAATCACCAACCAAAGAGGAATCCATGGCTGCAGCCGCATATGTAGCAGAGGATGGCCTTGTAGGGTATCAATGGAATGAGAAACCCTTTGTCCTGTAAAGGCTCGATGCCCCAGTATAGGGGAATGCTATTGTCAGGTGGTGGGGGGGGGGCAGAAGTGGGTGGGAGAAAGCATCCTCATAGAAGCAGGTTATGGGGGAATGGGATAGGGGGTTTCCAGAGGGGAAACTGGGAAAGGGGATAACATTTGAAATATAAATAAATAAAATATTCAATAAAAAAAGAAATTGAAAAAAAGAAAGTTTGGTCCTATGTTCTGATCATTCTAGTAAAATGAAGCCCAGATAATGATTTGATGAGATTCAGCAAAGCAGCAAGAAATTTTGTTAGGAAGAAAGAAGATGAGTGAGTTCATTTGTATTAAAAGCCATGGGGTGACTATTTAGATGATTTATAAACTACTTCATGTTTGCATTTTGTATTATTTAAAAATAATTTATATTTTTAAGAATTATGAATGTTAGGACAAGCATAGTGATGTAAGCCTTTAATCCCAGCGTTTGGTAGGCAGAGACATTTAGAATTTGTGAGTTTGCAGCCTGTCTGCTATACATAATAAATTTTAGACCTGTCCAGTTTACATATTGATCTGTATGTATGCAAATGAAAGCAGGTACCCCTGGAGGCCAGAAGAGGACATCAGGTGTCATTTCCATGGAGCTGGTGTTACAGTGCTTGGGAACTCCCCATCATCATGGTGACAACTGAACTCTTGTCCTCTGCAGCAATGTACACCTTTAGCCACTGAGCCATCAGTCTAGCACCCATGTTGCTGTTTTAATGGGAATATTGAGCTCAGGAATTTCACAGGATTATGTGGGCTTCTTTGAGGTTTGTCTTATCAGAGTTAAAGCTCTTGGCAGAGGGCCTTTTGGTATCTTGATTCTTTAAATATGTGCTTCGGATGCTATTCAGGAGAAGCTTATAACAATTGTCTCAGCCATAATACTAGTTCTAAGCCTTCCATATATTCCAAAATCATGTTATTCAGAAAAGTAGAGAAAGCATGAGCTAAGGTGTTACAGAAGATGGCCTTTCTACACCATGTCCCCTCACACATCTCCTGGAGTTGTCCATGGACTGTCCATTGCCAACCTCTATCTATTCATTCTTTTTAATATTGTGGGATTATTTTTAGCAGAGTAAGATGCTTTTTTTTTTTTGGATGAAGAATCACCTAATTGCTTGTTTTTCTTAGTGCTTCGCAAATCTAATTAATGTTAACTCAGGTGGAATATTATAAAGTTATTTATGCTGTGGGTGATAATTACTTGCAAATGCATTTATGGCTAGAATAAAGCTTCAACAAGTTCATACAATTCAATTATCCAGCCTTTGGGTAATGGTTTCTTTCCCTTCCTTTAAAAAATGCTATTAATTATCCTTAGTTTACTGTTAGTGAAGACTTTTTCCTGAGCATGAACTCTTTGGCTCATTACACAAATCATCAACGTGGAAAGCAGGGACAATAGTACTTTATTGTTTTCCTAAAATGTAACTATGATGAACAACACCTTGTGCGCAGAATATATTGAGCAGTACTATATTATTTTTTCAGAAGGAAAATGGATGAGAATCATTTCACCACCAAGTTCACACACCCAGATTTGCTGCTCGCACTTCATATACTTCCAGGAAAAATTTTAAATCTGGTAATTCTTTATTTTAAAAACCCTGAAATTTCTAGAGGGATCAAAGTGTCTATATGAAAATTGTAGTAGGTTATTTGTCAGTGCACAGTAATAGACTTGATTGTTACAAACTACTTTCAGCAAAGGAACACATATTTTAATCCCATCCTTTCAAATGATATAGCACTTAGCAATTGACTTTTCTCTGGATAAATAGTACATTGTATCCTCCCCCCAGGATTTGGCTTGAAAGACAAAATAGTTTAAATCCAATCATTATCTCTAGTCACAGTTTCCACAGGACACTACCCCTGTGGTAAAATAGCTTACAGCACACATTTGTTTTATAAAGTACTACCCATCAATATTGATCTTCCTTTGACTCCACCCATCCCCCCAATAGAGAACTTCAAAGTATGTCCTTGAGAAAATTACTTCACAGAGAGTGTGAGCAATCAGATCTGTAATGTTTTTTTTTCTAAGTTTATGGACTCTGAATTCATATGCAATACGTGGAAGCTTTGGGGTATTCTTTCAGTAGAAATCAAATGAAAAAATATATCTAGAATAAGAAATGTAGTGTGGGTGTGGAGGGAGTGGAGTTATAGGAAAATAATACCAGTGAAGGAAAAAAGACTTCACAGTTTTTAATTCTCTACTTGGCTTTGCCTAACCATGTATTTCCTAAAGATACCCAAAAGGTTGTTTTATATACTCTTCTGTCTCTCTCTGTCTCTCTTTGTCTCCCTCTTTCTGTCTATATATATATTTATAATAGTATATGTAATATATATTAATATATAATATATAGGTAGCATCGTGTATATGTTATATTAATGGCATATTATAAGCTTCTATCATATATGTAATATGATATGTATTATTCTCTATCATTAACCTTTATTCTCAGCCCTGTGATAACATTCTGATATTCCTCCTGTCATGATATGGAGAACAGTAGAGGTCATACATAATACTCCAAATTATGGCACATTGGCTTGCTAAAGTGCTTTGAGCAGGTTGACATTATCCTGGTCTCCTGACCATAGGTCCTGTTTCCCTATAGAATGATGGAGAGGGCCTTTCTCTCAAGTCATCTAAAGGCAGGCTTCTCTAGAAGATTCACTTCCAAAAAAGAAGACTAGACTTGATCCTATACTTGGGGCTCAGGAGAACTTTGGTTTTGCTTATTGTTTATTTTTAGGACCAACTCACTTCCCCTCCAAATCATTTATTTGCTCTTCTTCTATATTGCCTATCTTCCTGCTTCCCCTCACCAGCGAAAAGAGTTTATAAGCTTTTAAGTCTCAGTCAATTATAGGAAACTAACTTTTTTTTTTATTTTATTGGATATTTTATTTACATTTCAGATGTCATTCCCTTTCCCCATTTCCCCTCCCTAGAAAACCCCTATCCCGTGCCCCTTTTTCTTTTTTGCTTTTATACAATTTTTTTAAATGAGGAAACTAACTTCTTGATGATGCTTCCAGCAGTTCGCATTACATCAGCCAAAGAAGCAGAGAAAGGAGGTGTAGAAGGGAATCAGCACAGGACAGGGTCTCCATGCCACATGCTGCAGATAACAGCCATCCTAGCCCTCAGGAGGCTTGAGTCCTGGCTCTGTAAATGAACAGTTGCATGGAGGAGAAATTTGCACTGGGGTATGTGCAAAGTATTTAATTAGCAACACACATAGAAGAGTTGGATACAAAATGGTGGACCTGTATTCTGTCCTGGCCCAGCCAGATGGCAATTATCCCTCCCTTCATTTCTCTTTTCCTTCTCTAGCTCTAGTACTCTGTGATAAAAGCAACCCTTTTCTCTCTTCTTCTTTCTCCTCTTTTGTTTCGTTCTCCTTTAACCACAAATTAGATTGCTTGTTCCCAAATATAGTGAACCCCTTTAGAATTACCAGTAAATTTCTAAAATCCAATATAGTGTCTATGTCTAATGTTCAGACAATGAGGACAAATGAGGACCAAAATATATTTAGTGTGACAGTCATTTTTCAGCTGAAATCAACTCATGTCTGAAATATTTTTCTACCTCGTCCCTCCCCAGAGGCAGTTCCATTTCCCTGCACAGACAACAATAAATGGTTGTTGAACTGAATTAAACTGAGGTGTAACTAGCGCATTCAGAGAATTCCGTGAATATGATTATGGAAATAAGATTAGAGCTCTCTCGCAACTTGTGTTATACCAGAAGGAAAGGCACCATATGTGATGAATGATACTGGGGAGTGTGGGAGAAAATAGCTTTTGAAAATTAAGTAGATTCTGAATTTGGGGGTAAAAAAGTGAAATACAAATCAGGCCTTTCTACACTAAACTCTGTTTGCATTGGGTAAAGTGCAACTTCCTGTTTTGAAGAGAAAGGTTTCCATGGTTCAAAAGGTCTCCTGGGGACTCACTCATCTCCTATCAACATAACATTTGAATCGTTTTAAATGTAAATTAGGGGAAATATGGATTAGATTTCATTTGCAATACATCTTAAATATGTGAAAGAAAGAAGGAAAGAAAGAAAGAAAGAGAGAAAGAAAGAAAGAAAGAAGAGAGAAAGAAAGAAAGAAAGAAAGAAAGAAAGAAAGAAAGAAAGAAAGGAAGGAGGAAGGAAAGAAACTTGGAAATTATTGCAATAATTTGAGAGCTGCAGACTGATCCATTTCCACATCTGATATCAGCAGATCTGCCAGGCCCAACATCTGAGTGAGCAACATTCCTCTTGTGAGGACAATAGGCATCATATTGGACTCTTAGCATCACCATAAGCAAACACCCAGTTATGGCTCTTCTACCTTAATTCAGAGAAGAGTCTTTATGAATAGCAAAAGAACTCAAAAATAGAATGCTCAGACAGACAATTCGATTGCCTTTGAATGTTATTTAGAGCAATCACACGTCTAAAAAACAACTGTTTTCTTGTACAGCTTTCTCACACTTGAGCACTCATCAGAACCCCCTGGAGGGCTTATTAAAACACAGACAGCTGAGTCCCACCCCAGGAGTGTTTAATTTAGTAGATCTGAGGTAGAGCCTAAGAATTAGCATCTTTAACACATTCCCAGGTGATGTGGAAGCTGTTGGTCTGAGGCCCACACTGAGAAGCAACATCCTGGTGTGCAGACACACTCTGGGGCCTTCTTTGACGAGTAGAAAAGCTGTGCACTTTATATTCATGTATTCACTGATTTAACAAACTGAGCACACAGCTCCTTTGTACCTGCATAATGGGTTAGGTATGTTTAGTTTATAACAAATGAGCCAAGGTTTCATAAAACAATTGGTTTTGCATATGCAGGATGAAAATGCTTTTACTCATTCATTCTCACGTACACAACAGCATCCTCTCAACACATTCACTTTTCACAGAAAGTCTAGAAGTAACCATCAGCTGGTCCTAGATTAAATCATGATGGATGAATGGACTTTGTGTCAATCAGAGATTACTGTGTTTAATGCACTAGTTTCATTCATTTGAATTTAATTATCTATCATGAGAACACTTTCTTAGTGCTGAATTCTATTTGCTACATGATTTTCCCATCAATTCTTATTTACTTAGTCATTTTTTAATTAAAATGCAACTGAGGGTCTTCTTATAATTTGAATATGAAATGCCTTCCACTGGATTGCATGGTTGAGTTTTGTCAGCTGATGGGCTTTGGGGAAGTGATTGGATCCTGAGGTCTCCAAGATAATGGTTTAAGCCCTTGATGGATTCAGAATATGATAGTATTATGGGGAGCTTGTAGAAACAAGGAGGAAGTAGGGCCCTGAGGACATGCTCTGGAATGACTTATCTCATCTCCTGTTCTTTCTCCATCTGCTTCGTGACTGACATTAGGTGAGGAATATCTGTGACATACTGACCCTGCTAAGATGTTCTGTCTGGCTTCAAAGTGATGGATCCAGCTGACCTGGGGCTGAAACCCCAAGAGATGAACATAAGACTAAGAAGAAGCTGTTTGACCTCTAAAAATATTCTTCTCTGAATGTGAAAAAAAAACACACTAGTTTTTATTAAGTACAAGATGCTTCGATATCTGTGGGAGATTAGATCCAGTACCATGTTGTAAAATCCAAATCATCAAATTCTTATATACAGGGGCAACACAGTTTTCATATAGAGACTGCAGACACTAAACTCCTGCAGACATTAAACTGTCTCTTGATGACTTCTAACTACACCCCACACAACACAACAGTGGAAATAGCTGTTACCCTATATTGTTTATGGAATAATGAAAAGAAAGAAGTCTGTACATGCACAATATAGATAAAGCCATCAGCAGCCCAACTCCATTTTCAAAACTGAAGTTGTTTGAAACCTTGCATCTGAGACTTGCTTGTGGAGGGTCAGCTATGCTGACTGAAAACCAACCACATGAAATTGTCAGGATGGCAAGAATTTTCATTTATTCTTATCATCTTAACTGTTTGTAGAAACCTTCTCGGATCTGTACATACATCTCCAAGTTGGTGTTTTGGAAAGGAGATTCTCATAAACCTTTTATGTTCAATTTTACAGATTAATAGCTTTACCTTGGTTTTGGTTCCATTTGTAAACACAAGTCAGTGGGACAGCTGGCTGCCATTTCCCTGATTACAATATATGCTAAAGGTGTTTTGAGGTTTCTGGAGTTAGGGTTCACATAAAGCAGTCAAGCAACAGCAAGTGGGCAAGGGGAACTAAGAAGCCCAGGTTTGAATTGAAATGTTTCTTTGCACCAACTTCTTCCTTTGTCATCTTTCCAAGCCAAAATCAGAAAAAGTAGCAATGATAAAGACGACTCTTAGGAGTGAGAAAGAAATGTGACCACGTTACCAAATTATGAAAATATTATTTTATATTAGAATTATTCATAGGATTAATTAATTAAGATGATGCTTGTATTATTTTTGACTAATATTGGTGAACTACATCAGGCTATTTGCTTTACTTAGACAGCTCACTTAATTTTATTTTTAGTAGCTAATACTTGAGCCTGAGATAAGGTAAATATCATATGGCTTGTGTCTAGAAAGAAACACTTTATCCTAAACTCATTAGCAGCCTGCTCATGGTGGACAGCATTCCAGGTTATAACTGAATGAATACCTCAGAGAAGATGTTGGTGCAATTTCCTGAAAAAGTGATGTCATTTATTAACCAGGATCTATGTCTGTATGTGTTAGGTACACCAGGTGGATTAAACAATAGAAATTTGTGTTGACACAGTTCTTGAAGCTAGAAGTCCAAAATAAAGATATTTGTACACACTTTCCCAGTTTAACAGCAGAACGGTTTATAGGAGTAGTTGAATCCTTCTGAGGTCTCACTGCTTAACTTAAGATGGCTACCTTCTCACCATGTCATCACATTGTCTGTGCATGTGTATATCCTAACATCCTCTTCTTATAGGGGCATCTAACATACTGGATTAGGAATTTGCCTCGTTAAAGAACCCATCTCCAAGTAGTCAAACTCTGATATACTAAGGATTAGGAATTTAACATCTGAATGTTAGGGGACATAATTTACTCCATAATGCTACTTGCAAACTCATCATTTCTTGTATGTGAGATGAAAATCATTACATTCTTATATAAATTCTTATTGTACTTAAATAAAGGTAATGTATTGTTTGTGTTCTAGAAGTGGTTATGACCACCAGAGGGCTCCTGCATTAATACAATGAAGTATCACTAAAAGGATGTGTTCTCAATTAAATATGAAAACTCGGACTGTCTAATAGTACACATGACTAATTCCATCATTCAGGAGACTAAGATAGGAGGATTTCCATGAGTAGGCATGGGCTACAGAACAAGTATTGTCCAACTACAGTTACATAGTGAGGACCTATTTAACACACACACACACACACATCAAATTTAAATGTGTGACATCTGTGCATCATTAAATCAGTCAATAAACACGTTAGTTAATTTAGCGGTGTTTGTGAGTGTTAAACAGTAATCAGAGCCATTATTGCACCAAGATCATTCATTACACACATGATTCAACTGAATATTCCCAACTCTGCTCTTATTTTGGCATTCATATAATGCCGTTATTATAAGGTATCTATGACTTGCAGAGATGAAGTAGCAACACACAGCTAGCAAGTGGCTCTCGGGAAATAAGAATCCCTAGCACCATCATCAGCATTAGTTGCATCATACAGCCTTTAGCAAACAGTTTCTACTGAGTTTCTTGAGCTGTGTACATCTTCTAAAATATCGTGGAAAATTTTTTAAAAAGTATATGAACAAGTGTAGAGGTGATGGATACAAATTTGTTTCATTGAGAAGCTCAGCTCACAGTCAAGGAACCCTAATCTACCTTTTTTGTTTTCATTGCTTGGCTCTTAATTTCTCTGAAAATTTCTCTAGTGGATAGGTGATATGTTATGTCTGTTGTCCTTTGGTTCTTATCAATTGCTTTGTCTGAATGTGCTTACTTGACGTTTCCCTCCATATTAGTCAGGACTCATAGTTAAATGGACATAAATACAACTCATATTAGCTTCAGATACAAGGACAGTGGTAAAGCTACCCCTGGGGACAGCTAAGAACAGAGAGGCCAATTCCAGCAGGACCACATTACATCTTCTTCATGTCTACATCATTGTTACCCAGTAATAATATTTTTCCAGTAGAAGCCTGGCCATTTTAGTTTATGTTCTTACAGTCCTAGGGACAGAGGAAAGTCCTACATCTCAGATCTATTGAAAAAGTTCCAAGGAATGAACTTCCCTTTAGTCATCTTTGTGTCCACAGGAAAATACATGTCCAGGCACTGGCTTCTTACCTTTCTGTGGACAGATGGCTAGGATATATTGAAGGGGGCCTCACAAAACTCGCATAAAGACATGAAGAAGTATTCTACCCCCCACCTCCAAAGAAATAGTCTTGCTATTACCAAAAAGGGGGAAGAGGTAAAGTGCCCAGAAAAACACAAAAGATCCATCACAGTAATGACCTTAGCCATTACAATCAGTCTGTTCTCCTTCCTGCCTCACAAAAGACAGTGCAACAGAATTGGATGGCCTGCAACAACTCGGATTTAGAATTAAGTTCTAGATTCACTCTGGCTCTTAAAGTCTCAGAACTGTTTTCATGCTAAGCCAAAACTGAGCACTACTTGTGAATTTTACCATTTTATTTTAGCACTCCAGCATTTATTTATTAATTGCAGATGTCCCTGAACTTAGGACATATTTATGTCACAGTAAGCCCATCGTAAGTTGAAATACATTAAAAATGTATTAAGTACGCTAGGCATGGTGGTGCATGCCTTTAATCCCTGTACTCAGGAGGCAGAGGTAACAGGGCATCTGTGAGTTTGAGGCCAGCCTGGGCTACAGAGAGGGTTCCAGACCAGCCAGGACTACAGAGTGAGACTGTTTTGAAGGAAAAAGAGAAAAAAATAAAAAGAAATAAAGAAAGAGACAGAGAGAAAGAAAGAAAGAAGGAAGGAAGGAAAGAAAGAAAGAAAGAAAGAAAGAAAGAAAGAAAGAAAGAAAGAAAAGAAAAGAAAAGAAAATGCATTGAATAACACTCCACACCACAGCTTAGCAACACAGCACACTGTAGTGTTTCTTACTGTGTGCAATGTCCACAATAATTGATGGACTGACTGAAAACTATAGTTACTACCTAACAGCACAAGAGAGGATCTGTCTATATATTGTCAGTCCTGAAGAGGATCTAAAATGAAAATGTGAAAAATACAGTTTCTACAGGACACACCTGACATTCACATCATCCTAAGGTTGAAGAAGCATAAGTGAAGCCATCATAAATCAAGGGTTACTTGAATATAGAACAATTTTGCTCTATGATCACTCTAAACATACCAATATCCAATACTGACTGAAACAAGTAACAGTTATGGATGGACTTATTTTGTCATTTGTTATAGAGTGCTGTATGTTACACATGGCCACAAATGCCCTCCATTCAATTAGAGCAGTTGTGGAGACCTTGCAATGAGACCCTAGACATTGACAGTTTTTTGGAAAGACTGTAGAAGGTGAAGAGAAGGCCTCAATGTGGAGAGCTTTGCTTGTTGTTGTCTTTCTTCTTTCTTTCTTACATACAGTGAACCATTTATGATCTTCACATTACTTCTGTAAAGCCCTGCTGACCCACCAGTCTCTGTGTTAGGCCTCCTTCACTGTACCTGTGGGAAAAATGGTGATTCTAGAAAAGGAAACTGGAGAGAGACTTCTAGAACCTTCAGTCTTTGTTCTGATCTTATCGCATGGATGGTTATATGCCTTTGGTCATGGCGATTCATTTAATTTCTTGAAATATAAAGTTTGGTGCATGATAAGGCAAATTTTCTCCAACTCTTATTGTAAGTATGTATGAAAAATATTTGTGATTCCTCACGCTACATGGACATTCATGCAGTGGCATAATTAGGCACTTATTAAAAAGTTATCATATTTCAGTATTGCACTGAGCACTTGATGTACATTATGTTACTTGAGCCCCTGCACTGACTAAGGTCAGTGGTTCGTGTTCTTATTTGCATTACCCAGAGTCAGTGTAGGAGTCAGACTCAATTCTTTGTCATTGTGACTATTTTACAGAAACAGTTGAAGGACAAGAAATCTTTATTTTGCTCATGGTTTCAGGAATTGTAGTTCTCAGTTTTTTGTTCCATCCTTTCGGGCTAGAAGTGAGGCAGAATATGATAGAGGCAGGAACACATATTGGAAGATGTCCTCCTCATGATGGGCAGCCATGGATGAAGGGACGAGACAAATTCATGTCTCCAGTTACCTCCTTTCACAGGCACCCAACTTCCCTAAAGTGTTCGAAGCCCTCCAAAATAACCTTGCCAATCTATTTGCAGAATAAGTCTGGGGGAGACATTTCAGGTTCAAACTGTAATGACCACTCAGGTAGTGAGTTGACACAGCTAGGATCTAAAGCTAATTGTCTTCCATTCTAACCCCTTAGCACACAGAAAACTATTAAAACTCCTAGATAAATTCAAGAACAGTATGGCCCTGCTGTAAAGCACCCCATTGTCTATTATTTGACTCTTCTTTTCTCCCCTAGAAGCATTAAAACCACACTCCATTGTATTATTTAGCATCCCATTTTTTCTTCTGGAAATCTCCCAGATAGGTTCTTGGATGTGTGAGAAAACTAATTAGATCCAGACAGACTTCAAACTAGCTGGTTTTTTTTTTTAAAATTTTTAGATCATTATCTTGGATTAGAGATTGAATACGTGAGTACAATATACCAGATGTGGTATACAGATGATTTTCTATGGGAAGTAACTGAATGTACCTACTGCTGTCAAGACTCTACCCTAGCTGGCTCATAATCCACTGGCTGAGAGTTGTTTCTCTTGTCCCCAAGGCCTTAAGATGGTGACCACACAGCCTTTTGTGCCTTATTCTTGTATCACCAAAGTAAAAGAGCAAGGAATGTTTGCTTGCTTCCTTGTTAGCTTTACTTTTTTTTATTAACTTTTTAAAGCAAAATTCCATTCTATTGCCTATCCTGGCCCTAAACTGATAGCAATTCTTCTTTAGCCCCTGGTGCTTAGATTATAGGTTTGACCTACTATAGCCAGATTATTTGGTTTTAAAGGTGTCAGTGAGGCAATTTTTAATCACTTAAGAAGGTAGTGAAGAACTGAGGTGAGAGATTTCCAATCCTGTCTGTGCATTTCATTCACAACTTCTCTTTGCTCTAGTGGAAAGGCTTAAGTTTCCCCCTCTCCCCAATCCCCTTGGCATAGTGTTTAAGTTTGGGTTTCCAAAGACTTTAGATAAAACACCCAGACAGGGTGGCATATTGCATGGCAAAGCGAGCCACAGTTCATGTAGGCCAGGAGTCTGAGAAAGAAAAAAAATACCTAATGAAAACAAATGTGTTGGGCCAAATAATAAGAAATAAACAGAAATGAAGTAAAGTCACAAACCAAGCCAGAAAAGAAACAGAAACCCCATAAGAAAACACACTTAAGGAAATCAACAAAATGTGTAGCCAAAGGACCATCAGGAAGGTTGTTCTCAGATGGCCATCTCTCCTGGGCAATCATCCCTTGGGAATGGAAACTCTGGAGCTGACATCGAGACTCCAGGCCTTGGGCCCAAAGCAGAGCACTGCATGCAAAGGGCCTAGGCCTTGACCTTCGGTGGCTGTCAATGGACAAAGGCTAAGGGATTATTTCCTCAAAGCTTTCCTGAAGGGGGCTCACTCCCAAGGCCCCAAAGTGTGAAGCCCGAATAGAGTATGAATGGGAGGGAGGGCGAACTTCCTCATTAAGCAGAATTTTTTAAAGTTACTGATAAGACAAAGCAATTTGTGGCAATTTGAAACTTTGTAAGTTTACAATACAAGCCTGATTCCTACCTCTTCACTCAATCTTCAGCCTGGGACAATTCATTTCCCCTCTCTATATTTCACTTTTCTCATATATAAAATGGTGAGTGATAATGGAAATTATTTAACCTTGTTGTTACAGTATAAAGAAATGAGTCCTCGTATGGAAAATTCTCATGATGCCAACTATTGTGATGTCAGGGAGTGGGAAAGGGGTGGGAAACAGGCAGAGGAAAGGGTTATCAGAAGTTCTATAAGGCAGTGATGGTATGGTGTCCATGACAGCTGCTCATCTTGATTTTCAACATAATTTGGTTTTAATTGACCAACATATAGAGAATTAATAAAGCCCACTTTGGGATATGTCTGTGAGGGTCTCTCTAACAATAATTAGAATGGTTGATAAATGAATGGATTAATCCCTTGCTGAATCATTGGAAGGTAATAAAAGGTAGGAGGAGATGGTCCTAATTGGAGGTAGACTACTAGAGACATGTCCTTGGGGATATATCCTCCTCTGGCACTTTTTCTGTTTCCTTGTTACTATGATGTGACCAGATCAGATCCTCTTTGTCCTCTCATCACAAGGATGGTTTGAGTCCTCTGGAACCGTGAGCTAAGGTGGGGTATTGTGGCTCATATTTGACATTTGGAGGCTGAGGTAAAAAGAGTGTTGTGAATTTAAGGCTGCTTGGGTTCCAGAGTAAGAGACCATTTTTAGGAGGAAGGAAAGGAGGAAGGCAGGGAGGGTGGGAGGAAGGGAGGGAGGGAGGGAGGGAGGGAGGGAGGGAGGGAGGAAGGAAGGAAGGAAGGAAGGAAGGAAGGAAGGCAGGCAGGCTCAGTGGTTAATATTGCTTCCTGCTATTAGAGAGGATCTGACTCTAGTTTCTATATAATTCAAATTCCAAGGAAATGTGATACCTTATCTGCTATAAATACATATAACATAATTAAAAATAATTTTAAAAAAGATAAACTGTGATCCAAAATAAATCCTCCTTTCCTTGTTTCTGTCACATAATACAGTGCTCTTGTAAATATTTTGAATACAATGTTCTTTTTGTTTTTGTTTTTTTGCATCTCACTATATGGCTCAGGCTGGCTTCACATTATAGATTTTCCTGTCTCAGCATCCAGAGTGCCAGGGTTACCAGCATATACTACTACATGTAGCCACAGCGTTCTTATTTAGAATTTCTTTAAGTTCTAAGTATTCCTGAATGGTAAACCCTCAACTCACCTACCTCCAACACATAAATATCTCCAGGAGCCAATTTGCCATTCTCAAATGCCTTCAGAATTATTTGGAGCAAATTCTCCATACAAACATCAGATGTGAAATGAATTCCTTAGTGCCTAAACTCAAAGATCCCAGCATCTCTAAAAATTCCTGAGTGCAGGGAGTTGAGGCAAGGGAATCAGCCACATAGTATCATGGGATGCAAAACACATGGACTAGGCTGAGAATGGAAAATAACTGCCACTGTTATGGGTTTCCCTAAGCTTATCTGAACCCCCATGACCTCTAATGGCTGAATCAATACATAGCACATGGGTATTAGAAAAATAAAGATAAGGTAACAAAAATAAATATTCATTCTGCCCTTATTTAGCCGAGAGATCAATTTCAATACGCATCTGTTTTAACTGTTTAGCCAACTTTTATTTTTCTTTCCCATCCCTATATATGGTTGTTATCTTAGCCAAGTTTAGCTTTTCATTATCAAGTAGAAGCATTACAATGGTGTTGAAGCTTAGAATCAAAGTTTCTGGAACATTCCCTGTTTCTCTCTGAAGTGGTGGGAGAGGCTTTCTCTGAAGTTCCTTTATCTGACTGAAAAACCGCTTCTTCCAAAAGCGATGTAATTGTCTTAATCTCCCTCACCAGGAAATCTTGTCAAATAACCAGGAAAGATTAACTACCAGAGAAGACAGGAGACTAAAAGTGTCACCTCACCCTGACAGAATTTTATCTAGGCTCGCAAGGACAGCCTCAGAGGTTACCTAGGAGACTGCTTAAGTATTAAGACACCCTTTGTTTTGCAATAAAGTTCATAAACATGTCACTACTTTCCCACTTCTATGTCTCCTGTGAAGAAGCCATCTAACCTTTAGCCATCTGGTCCTTTCTGTCTTCATTTTTTTATATTCGGTTAACTCCTGTGTGCATGTGCATAGTAACAGATTAGCAATACCTGTCCCTTTTTAACCAGCATTTTATTATTGCATTTATTTTATGGTGTCTGCCATCCACATCTGCGATGAGCAACCCAGGGGACACCTATATTACCATCCCCATAGTCAGTTGTAGGAGCAGTTTAAAGTTCAGTTTTTAAAGCTTTACATTCAAATCCATCTCTTTTATCTCAGAGGTTGTTAGATGATGAAAAATTATTTCACACTCCAGAGAGTATGGGTCATGTGGATGTTCATCTTTTAACCAATGCGGCCTTAGTAGCTCCTCACGATAAGGTCATTAACAAATGAATTTTCCTTGATTATCCTATAACTTTTTTAGACATTCTTTACTCATTGTCCAGTGCTTTCTCTCCTCCCCCCCAGACCCCTAAACACAACTCTTCATGCACCTGTCAATGTTTTCCTTAGCAACTTCTACCCAATCCTATAATATGTCGACAAAAATATCTAGATCCTGAAATACTGTTCCTTATCGCCAGGAGACCTATGTTTGGCAAGGTTACCGGTGACTAGCTAATCTGATCAATTAATTCCTGCCAATACACATAAAACCCTACTTGGAGTATATGCTTTCATTTTTCCAGGAACTTCCTTAGGTATTAATGACCTGAGTAATCCTAATGGACAGGAAGGATATTAAAACATCTGTTTGAGGCCTTGACTACTGCCTTAATGGTTATGATTATCTGGTACCATCCAACATGTTAATCTGTCTTTTAAAAAATTATCTACTGAGACCTTGGATCTCCAGAATTACATGCCTTTTCAGAACGGAATGATTTTATTTGTACCCTCAATTGTTTGTAGGCTTGCTGCTGTAAGTGCGGCCTTGAGGATATTAACAAATTTACATTAGCACAGGAAAACTTAACCCTACTACTGTCACAAACTAGATTTATGGTTGTGGGAGAGTCCTTTAATATATTTAGGCCTTGGGTTCTTTCTTTTTTATTTATACAATCTGGATTAAATGATCTATATAGCATATACTAGATCTGAACATTTTGTAAGTCTAAGACTTCTTGGTAAGTCTGTTAGGATGGACTGTCCGAGCACTGAACATAGCCATATTCTTCGAGGGTTACTTTAGGGTGATGTAGTGCTATCTCAGCAGGAACATTGTTCCTGTCTGGAGATTACTATCTTGCCACAGAGGATTTTTTTTTTATTGCTCCAAAGGCTGAGTTACAAACGAATAAACAGTCTCTTGAATGTTTTACTTTCCAAAAATAGCTGGAAGATCACTATTTCTTCTTCGTGTCCTCAGTATACTTAGTTTAGTTTCATTTGACTTCGTTCCAGTGTGTTTTGTTACAGGGTTTGTCTTTATGCTTGTTTTAATCAATATTTGTGTCTTTCCCATTTGGAAGGCCACATGTTCAACAACTGCAAGCATACGGTGTGCACTTTTTTAAAGCTAGTACTTCTACAGTCTTTCTTTTTATTCTTACGCTCCTAGTAGACTCTCTTCTTAATTTCTTTTCTTATTACTGAAATAAAATACTCTGACAAAAGCAACTTATGAGGAAAAAGGGTTATGTTAACTCTTGGTTCCAAGTGTCATGATAGGAAAATGAAGGTGGTACCTGCTGGTTTCATTGTATCACTGAGAGGTAGAGAGTAATGTAGGCTGCCTTTCCTACTTATATAGTCTAGCATCCCCTTCCCAGGGAATACTCCTGCCCACAAGTAAGATGGGTCTTCCCATATAAATTAACATGCTAAAGAAAATCTCAAATAGGCAAGTGTAGAAGTGTAAAGGACCACCCTGGCCCACATTTGGGTGCCAAACTATAGCCGCCCTCTCTGTTCCGCAAGTCAGGGTCTAGCAAGAGAGAGAGTGGGGGGAAGAAGGGGAAGAGACTCGAAGAATAGAGACAAGCCAGAGGATCTGTAGTCAAGACTTGTTTACTGTCTCCACCATACACACACCACTACACCTACTACTACTAAACCCCCCACTACAAGGAAATCCTGGGTATTTATAGGCTTCTGCCACGTGCCTTGCAGGTGTGGATATGACATAAGCCTTACAGGCGTGGACAGCACATGCGCCTTACAGGCATGTATGGCGTGGATAGCACGTGGATAACATGTGCACCACATGCTTTGTAGTCGTGGATACCGTGTGCTCCTTGCAGTTGTGGACACCAAACAGCAAAACAAGATATGTGGGATATCAGAGTGTGCTTCAGCTGTTGTAGGCTTTTGAAAACCAAGTCTCATGTCAGGGTATATGGCTCAAGATGGCTGCAAAGCTGATAGCTGCTTTCTAGCCCCTTTCTGCTTAAAGTCGGCTCCCAACATAGAAGCTTGTGTACCAGGTGATTCCAGATAATATCATTTCATGATTAACACTAACCATCACAACTCCACCCCTTGTCAACTTGACAACCAATGTAATAAGCATAATGTTCCACCCTTGTTTCCATAGGTTCATAACCAAATTATAACACAAAATGCATTCTGTCCAACTTTGAAAGTTTTCATAGTATTTAATAATTTTGATGCTTTAAAGTCCAGAGTTTCTTAATTGTGATTTTCTATTTCTAAAAGTTATATACAGAATAAGCACTCCTATTTTAAAAGGAAGGATCAGTACATAGGAATGAACGAACACATCAGAACAAACCCAAAACTTACCAAAGAATATATGAAATCTTGTATTTTCCTGTCCAGCATCTGGGGCTCATAATATAATCAAATCAATTGGGGTGAAGAAAGACTTGAGCAGGACTGGAGAGATGGCTCAGCTGTTAAAAGCTAGGCTCACAAACAAAATGACAAAAAGAAAAAGAAGGCTTGAACAACCCCACTTTTCCATCCCTGCCCTCTGAAACATACACAGCTTCTAGATTAGGCCATGCATTTCATGCCTACAGCCTTCTTTGGTGGAAATCTCATCTTCAATATCCCAGTGTTTCCA
Organism: Rhabdomys pumilio; assembly: GCA_030674055.1. NCBI lineage: Eukaryota > Metazoa > Chordata > Mammalia > Rodentia > Muridae > Rhabdomys > Rhabdomys pumilio. Next base: position 117,263,720 of record JANHMN010000005.1, on the reverse strand, counting down.
TGGGATATTGAAAAATTAGGCTTTACCTTTACACTTTCGTGAAATTGCCTCTGATGGTCTCTTTACCAAAATTTCAACCTAGCTATGCATTGCCTCTCCCCAGCTATTTGTCATGACCCTCTGTATCTTGCATCCTTGATGCCCATCAAGCCAGCATCATGTAGACAATGCTGCCACATTCTGCTGTTAACCACCTTGGAGGAGTGCTGCATCAGCTTCTATGTGCTGACCCTGGGGGAAGACATTCCTAGACAATTGCTTTCAAAAAGAAGGGAAACCCTTTTCCTTAGGCTTTCTTCCTTTAAATTGACCCAGGTCTTCAAAATATGGAGCCTCTGAAGGATAGATCTCCCCACACACACACAGTACATCTTCCTTATAATCCCACAACAGCACTGGGGGCTTCTCTTCAGTAGTGCTGCTCGCTAACAATCTCAACTGCTTTCTCAGTGCTAATAGGTATATACCTTCCTATCTTCAAATTTTCTCTGTCCAACAAATTAGTTCAGTATCTTTAAATTTTATTTCATCCAGGTATTCACTGCACAATATGGAAAAAAAGCTAGATTCTTGGCTAAAGCACCACACAAATGGACCCTAGCCCAGTTTTTGAAAGAGTCCTTTATTTGAAAACTCGGTGAGTTGGACATCCATTGTCTGCATTTCTCTCAGCTCCCAAAATGTCCAGTTAAGCTCTGCTTCCAGCATTCAGTGTCTTTAGTGGCCCCAGTAACAAACACTGCCACATTCCAGCCACAAAATGGTTCCAAAGGCTCACAAACCACATGCTCGGGTTTATCCCTTCAAGAGACCACCTTCCTATACCATTTTCCATCTTAGTTTCTTATCCTACTACTGTGATGAAATACTCTGATGAAAGCAACTTAAAAGAAAAACGAGCCTCACAATTCAAAGAAAAATTCACCATAGTATGGAAGTTAAGATGGCAGGAACCTGAAGCATCTAGTCACACTGCAACCATAGAAAGGAAGCAGAAAAGGATGAATGCGTGTTTGCTCCTATGCTCTCCTTCTTCATTTATTCAGTCCATTTATACTACCCAGGGAATGGTTCCATCTATAAGTAACATAGGTCTTGCACATTATTTAACCTAATCAAGGTAACTCCCTCAGGCATGTTCAGAGGCTTGTTTCCAGGTGACTGTAGATTCTGTCAAGTGAGAAAACCAACCATCACATCACCTGAAACCTCCAAGCATCATGCTATCTACCAATGGATCTCGACAGTGTGATTTAAAATAATTCTTTTCTCCAGCAGTACCACTTCTTTCATTGTGTCCAACAAATGAAAACAAGATCTCAAAGAGGTATTTGTACATCCATGTTAATAGCAACCATATTTAGAATAGGCAATATGTGAAACATACATACATGTCTATTGACAGGTGACCAAACAAAGTGCAGTACGTGCATATAATGCAACAGTACTCAGCCTTAAAAAGGCAGGAAATGATGACACATGTTACAGCAGGAATGAACCTTGAAGATATTATGCTAGATGAAGAAAGCCAGTATCACAATGATAAATGTTATATGGTTCAAAAGTAGGTTAATAGAAAGCAGATAGTAGAATGATCCTGGCCTGGAGCTTGAGGGGAAGAGAAAAATACCTATTTAATGATTATAGAGCTATGGTTCTCTATAAAAAAGTTTTGTCGATCCGTTGCCCATCATTGTAAACTTACTGAACGTCATTGAACTGTGCAATTACAAATGGTTAAGTGGAAATTTTTGTTTTAGGAGGCTTTACCACAAATAAAAACAAAATAAAATCATTGTTCTCTGCCATGCCAAATTCACTAATCCTACCACTGATGCTCACTGGTTTTCTGTTTAGAGACATCGCTAGAGCTGTTATCTGCTTACCTTGTATTCTCTGGAGTGTGTTTACAATGAGGCTGGGTAATATATTCTGAGTGTCAAATTGAGTCATAAGTTTGGCATTAACTCTCAGCTGCACGAATCTTGTATTCCCGCCCCCCATATGTCAGGGGACTAGAATTTAGTGCCCCACATTGCATGTACACTCAAACTGCCACATATTCCTTTATAACTGTAGCCATCATGTTAGGAGCTAAGCTTCCACACTTTCATAGGAAACAAGGACACAACAGACACCCCAGTAGCTCCTCCAAGACTTGAAGCATGACGATTCCATTCTCCATCTCACTTGCCTTTACTCACAGATAGCTGGTGCTCAATGATTGATCCCAGGCTAGCTGAAGGGATGTACAGTCTGAATAACCAAAGAGGGCTGTATTCCTCAGAATGGTGTTATCCTTGAATTCCTATCTCCATACCTGACACCATTCTCTTGAAATTCTTAATAATTTTACCTTTACACACGTTATGGTTTGGCTATGAAGTGCCTGCCAAGCAGGCATATATTAAAGAGTTAACCAGTGCTATCTGCTGGTGGCACTGACTGGGGAGTTCTGGAAATTTTAGGTGGTGGGTGGCGTTTAGCTGGGAAAAGAGGTCTTCAGGTCATCTGTCTATCTGTTGACCGATCTATCTATGTGTAATCTATCTATATGACTATATACATGTGTGTGTGTGTGTGTGTGTGTGTGTGTGTGTGTATCATGAATTGGTCTTTTTCCCCATTTGCCTGTAATTCTCTATATGTAAGCTCTGCTCCACAACATCTAACACAGTGATCTGAAACTGAGCTAAAATAAGCCCTTTCCATCTGTTAATAATTTTCCAAGTCCAGTAAAATGGTTTAGTGGGTAAAATACTGGCTATAGAAGCCTAACTACCAGAGTTTGATCCCTAGAACCAATGCCACAAAATTGTCTTCTGATCTCCACATTTACATGGTACCACATGGGCACTCCTGCACATGTCTTATAGGCAAAAGAATATTGCTTTTTAAATTAGCAAAGTGGCTTCCCAAGTATTTGACCATGGTAATGAAAAAACTAACTGCTCATTTGTGTTTCATTAGTGAGGGTTGGTAGGATAATGGAGCACATTTGTGAGACAAGAAGATGTGCCTGCTATGTATGTCTCTTTGTTCTCCATGCCTCAGCATTGATCATTCATAATGCCCACTCAACATAGAACCCAAGCAGTCATACAGTATATGGGAATTCAGTGAGTTCCCTAAAAATGCTGGCACATGACAGCCCAGAGAAGCCGCACTTTTCATGTGAGCCAGTGCTTGCATTAATGTCATGAACATAAAACAATGATTTTTCTAAGAAATTGGAGGACTATGGGATTACTACTTCCTAGGAGCCATCTCCACTAACAAAACCATGATTTGAAGGGAAAATGAAGATAGGGCAACCCATGGTTTCTTTTCCTTCCACCCTCTCCTTCTTCAGAAAACCACAGATGGAGAGTGCTGATAGAATGGGAGTTTATGAAGGAGTGAGAAAAAAAAAAAAACAGTTTGAGATCGTTTTGTGTAGCATTTCCACACATAAAATGTATGAGATGTAAATTACATGATTGTGGTGTTTCCACAAACATTCTTATATTTGCATTTATAACTCACATCACACTATATAAGATGAGTGGAAAATTCCATACAAATTATTTGCATTTTTAATTTTTCCCTACTTAGAATGCCATTCAATATAATAGCACATGAGATATACTATGAGAAGTCAAGAAGGAAACTTCAGAAGAAACGTAGAGTCTCATCATCCCAGCCCCATTGTACTTCTTGACATGCTTTATGAACGAGACGTCCTGCACTTTTCTTTCACACTGAGCCCCATGAATGATCTAGCTGACTCTGACGTCTACCCCAGTTCTCACTCAGCATGATGTTCGAAGAGGTGGAGAAAGTCACACAAGGATTCCCCTGTTTGGGAGTCCTTGAAATTAAATTCATGTCTCTGCTTGCAGGGCTAAAAAACCACGAGACAGCCCTTCAAGGTTTTTTTTTTCAATTTTGTTTCGTTTTGTTTTTCCTCCTCACCCATGCTGGACATGTGATTATGCCAAAAGGATTTGAATGAGCCACTCATAGCCAAAAGGTTTCATGGCAATCAATTTGCTTTTGTGATATTAACCAACAACACCTGTACTAATTCTTACTTTTGAAAGGAAGTCAGGAACAGATTGGGGGCTAAGAGGAACTGTCACCAGCCATGGGAACCTGCCCTCTTTATTGTAGCCTCTGCTGTAATAGTCTGCCTACTTTTCAGGTTTAAATACAAGACAACATTTGGTATGCATTTCCTGTAATGAAGAAGCATGTGATGATTATTCCCAAGATGTTATTTTTAAGACTATTGTGAACTGTGGTTTGTCTTTGGTTTCTCATTTAAGTAAAAAACAACTTGACTCAAAGCATCACTTGATTCAAGTTGGGGAACCACAGCTATTATGACCAGTTCCCTGAAGAAAAATTAATGGGGACAAATTTACCCCACATTTTACAGACACCAAGGTATGGCATGACTTAGTGACTCCTGGGAGAGATTATATCTTGTAATGCTGCACACACACACACACACACACACACACACACACACACACACACACACAGATAGAAAGAGAGAGAGAGAGAGAGAGAGAGAGAGAGAGAGAGAGAGAGAGAGAGGAGAGAAACACACAGAAAGACAGAGAGATGGGGAGAAACACAGAGAGAAAGAATGAGAGAACACACACCTACACACAGAAAGATCCACCCCAAAAATGCAACTAACAATGCAAGGCTATCTGTTATTATGACAGTTATGATTGCCTATTTATTTGAATATATAACCTTGTGCATAGACAGGCTTTTTTGGTGTCTATATTTGTGATTAGACACAACTTGGAAATCAGTCATGTTGACAGATAATTACTTATGTTTCTCTCAGCCTGAACAAAGGAAATAAACATAGGTTGAAACCGCTGATTAAAAGGATAATATTTGCATATATTGAAATTAGGATTTTGTAATAGAAAAAGATTCTGTGGTAACAGAGTCAGTACATGGTCAAATCTGACTTGTGTTCAGATATTTCGTCCTACAACCAATGCTTTTCTGAAGATATTAATGACAAAGTAGAACAGTGGAAATATGTCAAATAAAGACTAATACATCCTAGAGAATGGTGTGAAGTCTCATTCCATTTTTTTTATTGGATATTTTATTTACATTTCAGATGCCAACCCCTTTCCCCATTTCCCCTCCCTAGAAAACCCCTATCCCGTGCTCCCTTTTCCACTTTGCTTTTATACAATTTTTTTAAATGTTAATCAAAGACTTTATAAGTATGGTAATGCTCAATCAGAAGTGTAACCCAATACCCAACCTAGCTATGTAAACTATCTTTGACTGGTGGAGACATGTGAAGTGAAGTCTCATTCCTAAAGTAGGAGAAAAGCATTTATAGTGAACTGGTCCATCCAAAGGAAAGAAAGATTTAGGTATGTTTGAACTTCCTGGAAACCTTTGAATATATTAAGAATTTTTTACATGGTCCTTGAGTGGATGCTCCATGATAAGTATGTTTGAAAGCAAGTGCAGTTTATTTAAGCAGATATCTGACCCATGTTAAGAGGCAGGGCCTCTCTAACTCTATACTGGATCAATAAAACCCAGACAGTGTTTAATAGTTAGTGTTAAGTTTAGCCATAAAAGATGGTCATGAAGCTATTATATGGTTTAACTTAACAGTTAAATATTTATACTTGCTATTTTCATTAAAACATGGCTTTCTTTTTTAAACCATTTAAGTAAAATTTGTTTTATAAAATAAAATAATGATAACTTTAGTAAGTTGGTTGGTTCTGATACATAGAATACATACCAACTTGACCATACCCAGGCATGTACCCACAGTCACAAATGGGCTTATAGCAAATCTATTTCCTTCAGGAAGTTAGTACTGAATCAGCTGATTAGACGTTTCTTACCACATTACAGATAGCTTTCTTTATGCTGAAATAGAAAATGAAATGAGACAGTGCTCATACTGCTCTCTTGGAAAAGGTTAACAGTGCATGGGCTAAGATGAGCCAGTAGACTTAGAATCTTCTCTAATGTTCACATTAAGACATGAGAGTAAGGTGGAGAGCAAGGTTCAGAAGGCCTTGCACAAGACCTTCTGTGATATATATATATATATATATATATATATATATATATATATATGTGTATGTCAGGGGACTATTAGCATATAAAAATAGAAAAGATGGCGTGCCACCCAAGTAAAACCAGCAGGTGCCACTGACATAGGCTCAGAGGCACTGCAGGGTATCTGAATGAACTGTGCTTCCATGTTTAAGAGGCTGATGAGACATTTAATACATGAAGATGTATGTAGAAAGAGTTACATGTAACACACAAAGCATGGTTGGAAAAGCCCATTATGTCCAAATGAGTCATAGAAGCCTATACTATGTGACAAGTCCCAAATCCGAAGCCCTAGTTTACACAGACAGGCCTTGGAGCTGTTTAACTTTCTACTCAGGTCCACTTACTCCCTGCAAAACTTGACATTATTAAAAATTGTTTTTGTTTCAGCTGCAATTGTGTGTCTGCTCAATTCTTTGGAGACCAGAGAACCTAGAACCCTATTCAGAGATGTCCTTTGGACCTTGCTGTTAACCAAGACCAATATGGTTCTGTTTTCCTTTTGGATCATTCTGGTATACAGAGAGAAAACAGTCATTAAAGCCCTGAGTAAGATTTTTTTCGAAGCTCATTAAAAAGAAACATGTACAGAATCAAGGTTATGATTATAATAATGTTACTGCTATCCAATCTCATAATCAACTTTCTTGAGGTGGAAAGAAAAGCCCATCCTATGAATTATGTTCAAGAGATCTGGTTTCAAATGTGGCCTGCAAATGACAAGAATCACAGCAAGAAAATGTTGGAAACAAATACTGAAAAGCAGCAATATTCACTTAATGACAGTTCCATTGGGTATAAAGTTTATAAGTTTACCTATTCAATTTTTAGGTTTCAAAAATTGGCAGAGGACATGGCAACGTGGCTCAGTGCATAGAGGTGGCTGCTTCCAAGGCTGAGTCTGACTGCCAGGACACAGATATTTGAAAGGAAAGAACCATCTCCTGCAAGTTATCCTTTGACCTCCACACATACAAATAGACACACACACACACACACACACACACACACACACAATATATATATGTATATATATTTATATATGTATGTATGTATATATGTGTGTGTATGTATATATATATATATATATATATGTGTGTGTGTGTGTGTGTGTGTGTGTGTGTGTGTGTGTGTGTGTGTATGTATGTAATAAAATTCCTATATGTGCAAAAAAGAAACTGGAGAACAGATATAAAAATTCTTTTTTGGGGACTAGAAAAATGACTGACTCAGCAACTAAAAGTGCTTCTTGCGCTTCCAGTGGACCTGGGTTCAATACTCAGCAGCCGCATTGGGTGGCAGCACGGCTGTTTGTAACTCCACCTCCAGGGGAACCAATATCTTCTTCTGGCCTTTATGAACACTTAACATACATATCACACACACACACACACAAACACACAAACACACATGTGCAGAGAGAGAGAGAGAGAGAGAGAAGACATTGTAACACCAAAAAAGAGAACAATTTTAGCTTTGATTAAAAGAAAAAACCCAACCAAACAAAAACATTACTTTGTCTTCAATTTTCTCATTTTGCTACCAACTGGAGAAAATATATTAATATAGAATATGTTAACATATTAAGAACTGGTTTGGGTTCATGGGCCTGATCAGCATTTAACTATTGAATGTTCATGTATTCTAAGCATTGTGCTAAGAGATATGTAAATAATAGTTTTATACCAAGTTGGGCATGCTTATCTTCATTTTATAGGTAAGAAATCAGACAAAGATTAGGTAACATTTTTAAAACGTGGACCTAAAAAGTGAGGGTGAAATCTTACAGCCTCAGGACATTTGCAGTCCTCTAACTGATAACAGGAATAAAAGACCCAAGTGTACCTTCCAAAGCCTACATTTTCCTTTTCTTTCTTTTGTGGCTCTCCCAGAGCTGAAACTCAAAGCCTTGTTCTCACTAGACAGAAGTTCTATCACAGGGTCACACACCTATGCTCAAGGTGTAGCTTTTAGTGTTTTTAGGTTGCAGTTTTGAATGTTCCTTTGATGTTATGCACATTGCCTCCTTTTTAGTCAACATTTTCTGTACCTTGTCACCCCTGCCCATCAGTCCCTTTCACCCTGTTTCTCCACCAAAAGATCCCTTCATATAGAAATTTTGGAACTTCCCAAGTGTGGATATGATAGTGGTTTTTCCCCTCCTTGTCAAGGCTTCCCATTATACTTGGAATGTAGTCAAGACTCCTTCCTGTGACTCCTGAGCTTCATCTCAGATGACTTCTGTTTCTTCAGTGACCTTTACTCCCTTCTGCCAAAGTGCCTGGAAAAGATTTGAGTATCAGATGTTTTCTGAAGGTTCCTCTCAGTCAGTGATGACATTAGTAACAAGTGATAGGCACGTGAGGGCACTAAATGTATCAATGGACAAAACCATTCATAATAGGCTATCAGATGTAGATACAGAGTAACTAGGTTACTAAAGGATTGCCTTTGAAGGGCATATCTTGTTCTCTCTGTGTCTGACTCTGTATTTTTCTCTGTCTCTCTGTCTTTCTGTGTCTCTCTGTCTCTGTCTCTGTCTCTCTCTGTCTCTCTCTGTCTCTTTCTCTCTCTCTCTGTCTCTCTCTCTCTTTCTCGTGTGTGTGTGTGTGTGTGTGTGTGTGTGTGTGTGTGTGTGTGTGTACGTACTCAATCCCTTCCTTGTCTCCTTCCCTCCCTTCTGCTCCTACCTGGTTGTTGTCCATTTATTATACTAAATGCTCCCTGCCACAATGTTCTACTTTATGATGGCCAATCCCAAAGCAACAGACCCAAGTGATCCTGGTTACATTTTTAAAATAAAAACAAAATTACATCTATATATCAACACTGATACAATTTAAAATTACAGTACACGGTAAAAAAAACAAACAAGTTGCTCTGTGTTTTCAGATCCTGGCACATTACTCTATGAGATTCAGAAACAATGAATCAGCATTCCACATATTTTCAGAGTTTTCAAAGTTAAGATAGTTTGAGCCTCCTTGCGACAATCTTCATTAGCAATAACTTGCAAAACTAAAATTACTGTTTAAAAAACAAAACACACATTCTGCTAGTATTTCTTAAGTATTGCATCCTACAGCAGTAGTCAGTGAAAATGCAGGTCTTCTAGTAAGGTACCACATACTCATGAAACCACATGTGCATTCTTCCATTTAAGGACTCATTGTGTGTGTGTGTGTGTGTGTGTGTGTGTGTGTGTGTGTGTGTGTGTATGTACATATATACATATGTACATATATACATATATATGGATTCAATAACATTTTATATGTGGATGCAATTGTTATTATGCTATAACAATAATATACATTATTATTGCATACATATGTGAAATTAGTGGGAAAAAAAAAGAGGCCATAGATTAGAAGAGCCGGAGGGGTTATATAGGAAAGAAGCTTTGAAGGAAGGAAAGGGAAGGGAGAATAGTAATTAAGTTGTAATCTCCAAATGGAGAGAAAATATGTAGGCCTTGAGGAAACATGCAAAGGACTTATATAAGATGTCCTATATATGTGAACTCATTCGTGCACAGCTCACCTTCCTCTTTGCATTATCCTTTCTACTCCTTTCTAAAAGTTACAATATACTACTATACTTATAAATACATTCCTTTACTTATATATATGTATCCATGATAGGCTAAGATCTGCAGAGGAGGGAGATTGTGCGGTGTGTTTCCTTCTGAGATTGGTTGACCTTGTTTAGAAGTATACATTCTAAGGACCCACTTTCCTACAAACTTTGTGAGTTCATTTTCCCTCAGAGCTGAATAAGATTCCATTTTGTATGTATAAAAGCTTTTCTTTATTCAGTCATCTGCTGATGGATAAATAGATTGGTTCCATTTTTTTTTTTTTTTTGCTATAGTGAATAGAGCCACAATAAGAATGCAGGTGTGACTATCTCTGTGGTAGGGTATGAAGTGAAATAGCTCAGGGCACTGATGAAACTATTTTTACAGAAACTATTTTACAAAACTATTTGATGGAACAGAGAACATTGGATAATCTCAGCAATTTATTAAGAAGTTATTTACTGAAGGGTTTTTTTACTGCACAGCGTAAGGTATAAAACGCTAAAAAGCATCTCTGTAGCTTTCTTGACTCTTCAAGCTGCCCCCTACTATAGTTTTCAATATATAATGTGACTTTGTAGCAATGAACATTCACACTATTTGGTCTCATTTGTTTATGGCCAATTGAAAAATCTGTCAGCTCTATTGCTTATATTGTATAGAGCTTCTTATCAAAAAGCTGTATCACCACATGCACACATACAGAATTGTAGGTGGAGTTGTTTTTGAATCTTAGATCTCCTTTTTAGATTCCATATTCACCAACTCCATGATACATCACAACACAGAGAGTAATATTCACCTTCTAACCAAGAAAATAAAGCAGGACTGTATTTGTCATGTAGAATTGGTTGATCCTGTATACCAGTGTCTGGTTCTAGGGAGAAGAAGCTGCCACAGAGACGCATTCATAGACTTACTCACAGAGTAAGTCTTGCCACTCCTCAGAGAGTGGCAAGAATCCTGCCAGTGTGATTCATCTTCCAGGAAGGAAGAGGGAAAAACACTGGAAAACCACAACCCACGCCACAGAGATGACTTGGCCCCAGACTGTAGTAGAGGTTGGGGCCATCCAAGGGCAGAGTAGTGGCTGTAAGCTGAGTAAGAACTGTGTCACCAGCTTTCAGATGGGCACAGCTGAATGGAGCCTTGACACCTATCCAGGCTAACTTATTCCACTACTTCGTCCCATCAAATGTAAACTATTAGAATTACGAAGGTCAGTTTCTCCCACACTCCATTCACTCTTAATTCTAGGAGGAGCTATAGTTGTTTTAATTGGCCTTAATTAAGGAAACAGGGAGTTGATGCCAAGTTTTTTCCTTCCTGTTTTGAAGATAATGGCACTAACTCATTTATAGTTGGCGCCTACAACTTTTCGATAAAAGCTAGGTGGGAATCCAGATCTTCTTCTGTTCTTCACATATTCTAGATAGCAAATCTCACTGCCCAGGACCTTGATAGTACTTTTGTAGGTTAGCTAATTCTATTAAAGTAATTTCAATACCAGTACATTTCCAGGAGATTTTTCCAATCTTTCCCTACTCTTCCATTTGTTTCTCTGTTCAGAAAAATCAAGAGGAGGCCTCAGATGTAATGGTCTAAGTTTCCAATTATGTAAATGCTTACATTTTTCATGATTGGAAACTAATTGTGGATGAGTTATTCCATTTCCTAAGAACTGCTGATATTTTGCACTACATGTGTCAAATCCCACATGAAGAAATTAGAAATTGCAATCATGCATAGACATCTTAAAAAGGGTTAGTTAAGATTGTCTCCTCATTTTGCTATCTGAACCATGACTCATTCATTTTAGAGTAATTTAAAAAGGGGCAGGTGATTTTTGTGCCCATGTAAAGTGATAATTGGTAGAAAGCTTATTTCTTAAGTCCAACTGTTGAGTTGAATAATAATCTCATTTGGCAGTAGAATTGGAAGAAAAGCCCAAGATGGGAAGAAAAGAAAATATAGTTGTGCTTCTAACCACAAGGGACTGAAGAAAAATGAGACTTGCGGCTAGTGGAATAATGGCTTCTCCCATAAAAAGTATCCATGTCTTAATCCCCTGAACCTGTAAAAATGTTATGTCACTTGATGAATGGGAATTAAGGATGCATATAGAACTAGGGCTATTAGTCATCTGATCTTAAATAGGAAGATTATCCTGGGATATCTGGTGTTAGATAGGTTAAACCTAGGTGTTACATTACTTTTCCTAGGAAGACAGGAACAAATATTTGTTAATCCCAAATACCAAAGAACCTATTCCATGCAAGTTGAATCCAGTAAAACAATGAGTTTCTTGGGAGGTGGAGGGGAGAGTGGTTTTTATGTTATGAGTAAGCCTGTATAATTGAATGGGTGAGTCAAAACAGCAATATCACAGAAGAGTCCCACATCATCATGGGTAACAACTTCACGGAAGCTCTACCAGGGCGTCCTGCTTTCAACTAACCTACTCGCTATATAATCTAGCACAGACTCCATCCCTCGACCACCTATAGCTCGGAAGCAGGTAAAAGAGATAATGTGGAATCTCACATAAGGATCGGATTACTTCTCTCCTGCTTCCTACTATGTGGTATTGACAGTTCCATTACCATAGATAGACCTAGCTGTCATTGCCATGACTATCAGGCAAAGGTTATCTCTGCTCCATCATGGACAGCCTGTGCTTGGAGGAAAGAGTATATTATAACACTAGGTGATCATCACAAAGGTTACTCCAAGCACAAGAGGAAGACACAGAGGAGTCAGAGGTGACTATGGAAGAGAAAAGAGTGAAGTTATTTAAGAGAAACTTGAGTTGTTGTTAGCTTAAAACATGGAGAAAAGTGGCTATGCACTATGAACACTGGCAACCTGCGTAAGACAGGAAAGGTGAGGATCTGTTCGCCCCTAGAACCTATAAAAAGAATATGAGCCTTTGTGGATTTAGATTTCAGCCTAGTGGACCTTGACTAGTGAGACTGTGTCGCATATTTGCTCTTATTCTAACACTCTCGAGTCATAAACTGGAGTTTTTAAGATACCTAGGTTTGGGTTTAATTTGTGGCATCAGCAAAGAGAAAAAAAAAAGATTAAAAGACTGTCCTATTTTAGGTCTGTGACAGGCCCTTGCCAGTGAGTGAACTGAGCATACATGGGACAAGGTAGGGGTGGGGCTAGAAAGCTGAAAGGGACATTCTAGATGTATCGGAAACCTGCAGTAAAACCTGTAGATTCAAGGACCCTGTCTACAAGTCATCTTAAATCACCAGAGGACAACTAAGCTGCGCTAAGAAAAGGAGCAAATGTGAGAATTCCTATGTGTTGCTAATTCATACCTTTCTCTTCAATGTAGAATCAATGTGTCGCTTACTGGAACGCCGTTCAGTAGAAGAGCACTTCCCCAGTATGCTCAAGCCCTTGGTTCAATCTCCAGCACAGCATTAACATATGAGATCTAAATCATACTAATTGCAATATTAACCTTCTTAAGAAGATGCAGAGATCCACAGTAAAACATTAGGCAGAGCCAGGGGAACCCCACAGAAAAGATGGGGAGAGATTGTAGGAGCCATAGGGATTAGAACACCGTGAGAACAGAACCCACAGAATCAACTAAGCAGGCCTCATAAGGACTCACAGAGACTGAAGCAGCACAGAGCCTATATGGGTCCGTCCTAGGTCCTCTGAATGTATGTTATGGTTGTTAGGTTGGTTTGCTTGTGAGACTCTTCATAGGGGAGCGAGAGTGTTTCTGATCTTTTGTCTGCTCTTTGGGACCCTTTTCCTCCTATTGCAGTGTTGTCTCATCCAGCCTTGATATGAGAATATGTGCCTAGTCTCATTGTAAATTGTTATGCCATGTTCAGTTGATATCTCTGGAGGGCCTGCTTTTTTTTTTTTTAAAGAGAAATGGAGGAGTACGTAGTAGATCTGGGGGAGAGGATGGTGTGGGGAGGAACTGAGAGGAGTGGAGGGAGGGGAAACTGTGCTTGGGATGAGAGAATAATCAAAAAAGAATTATATAAGAACATTATATAAGTATGAGAGAGGTAAGTGTGAATCAGTAAGGAATATTTGTTATGTGGGATACAAGAGATAAATGCGCCATCACATTTGTTTTTCCTTTCTTCCACCCTAATAGAATTTTTAGGCTGTACAAGGCTACTCAGCCACACTTGCTTAGAGCTGTGACCATATGATTCAGCTCTGGCCAACAGCATATGAATTGAACTGTTGAGTAGAATCTTTTAAAGGGAAAAGTTAGAGTAGTTGCTTCCACAGGCTGCAGTAAGAAAGTAGTATGAGCTGTTTTGGACTCTGTAACAGGGACCCATGTAATGGGGGGCCCATGCCTGGGCATGGTGAGGTAATGCAACAGAGTGTAAGACGATCCCTCATAGACTCATGTTTTTGTGATAGTGGAATAAATTTGTTTCTGGTTATTCCCACTATAATTAAAGACCTCCATTTTGATGCACAACAAATGCACTGACTACATCTACAGATGTGTTGAGCTGGGCTCGTACAATCAAAATAATAAAATAAAAATAAATAAAGCGCTATCAACTGTCTTTGCTACTTAGTTACCATGAACAAGGCAGCTTAGAAAAGAAAGCATTGACTTGGAGGCTTGCTTATAGTTTCAGAGGCTTAGTCCATGACCGTCATGGTGGGGAGCATGGCAGCAGGCAGGGAGGCATGGCTCTAGAGCAGTAACTAAGAGCTTACATCCTGATGTGCGTGCAAGAGACCATCTGAGAAGGGAAGAGTGGGCCAGGTATAGGCTTTAGAAAATTCAAAGCCCACCTCCTCCTCCTCTAACAAGGCCATACCTCTTAATCCTTCCTAAACAGTCTACCAACTGGGAACTAGGCATTTTTTGTGGAAACATTCTCATTCAAATCATCGAAGCCAACTTTGTCCTAAAGGTGACAGGATAGATTAATTTTGATTGTTAACTCCTCCTCCTCTAACAAGGCCATACCTCTTAATCCTTCCTAAACAGTCTACCAACTGGGAACTAGGCATGTTTTGTGGAAACATTCTGATTCAAATCATCAAAGCCAACTTTGTCCTAAAGGTGACAGGATAGATTAATTTTGATTGTTAACTTGATGACATTTTAAATCACCTTGGAGACTTCCAGGAATGATAATGAATGTGTTTCTGAAAAGGTTTACCTAAGATGGAAAGACTCATCTTAAATATGGGCACCTCATGGACTGAGTCAAATGGTGGAAGTAACAGTGTTCATCTCTCTCTCTGTCGCTTGACTGTGGATGTAGTATGACCTCTGGCTCCTGGCCCTACTCTCACCACAGCCTCTCCACCATGATGGACACAACTAACACCTAGACTCAGCACAAGTAACAGTTAGACTTTAGCTTCTATTTCTATATAAGAAACACTGAGTCCTTGGAGAAAGGGGTATGGGACAGAGATGTGACAGAAAATTCAAGGTGAGCAGCCTGGACTAGCTCATGAACCAGAAAGTCAGGAAATGCTCAAAGAAGGATAAATGGTTTTCAAGGGGACATAGGAGCAACCTTGATCACTAATCTGAAACAATCTAATTTGAAATTAAACAATGATAATAAAAGATTGTAACCAACTGCATAAAGTAAGAATTCTTGAGTCTATCGAAATCTAAATGTGTAAGTAGGTAAATCCCAGTAAAAGAAATATCTTCACTTCACAACTAGAATTATAATGAATGATAGAAATAGAAAAAAATCACCATTTGACATCACAATAAAAATGATGGATTTAAGCAACAGTCATCAATGGATGACTAAACCAGTCAGTGGTGTCCCATTCAGGCAGAGCACTATAGAATACTTTATCATGACCCCTGTAGAAATAAAGTAGCATGCACACCCATTATTGCTCTTGAAAAGTAGAATCCTGATTCTACTGATTTTTCTAGCTCTTTGGAACTGCCGGGGTGGACTGTGAAGTTTAAGAATCTAATAACAGAAGTGGGCATATAAGTACTCAGGAGATAAAGGCAATAGGGTAATCACAAGTTGGAGTTCAGCCTATACTGATGGTAGAGTGATTATGTCTCAAAAAATAAAAATGAAAGAAAGAAAAGAAAAACAGAAAAGAAAAAGAAAAAATACAGAATTTAGAATCCAAGATCTAAGACACAGGAAGTATTTATGGAACCTAGCACACACTAGAGAGTGGTATGAGAATCAGGTAGTGTCATTTGAATTTAGTTTGTTATTTAAATGTATTGTTTTAATAAACATTAATTGTATACATCTATGGGGTACATTGATGTTTTGTTATTCTGATATTGTTTGGATGATTATGAATGGTAAATTGAATGAATCTACCACATCACTTATCTATCAGTTTTTATAACATGTTTGAAATTTACTCTGTAACTATATTTGGTAACTATAGTTACTTTGTTGAGCAGTAGTCCTCAAGACACATTTGTCCTATTTTATTGAAACTTTGTACCCTTTGACCAACAGCTCCCATTCCCTGTCTTCCTACCTGCAGCCTTTAGCAATCACCAGTCTAGTCTTTTCTGCTGTCAGTTCAGTGTTTTCAGATTTAATGTATGAGTGAAATTATGCAGTATTTTCCTTTTCTGTACCTGACTTATTTCGTTTAGTGTAATGTCCTTTGCAATTATATGTGTTTTCACAAATGACAGAATATTCTTATCTTTTAAAGACTGAATAATATTTCATCAAATGTATATATTTTCTTTTTTCATTCATTAGTTGATGGATATCTAGGTAGATCCATATCTGGCTATTGTGAATCATATTGCAGTAAACATGGGTGTGCAGGGATCTCTGTGGTATGCTGTGTTTAATTCCTTAATCACCCAAGAATATTATAGTTTCCTAAGTATATTTTCATAAATTCCTTCTGCTAATTTCCAGTGTACCAGGGTTTTTTCCAAATCTTTACCACTCCTTCATTTCACTTTTTATAACTAACCTTTAAACCTGACCCTAGTGATTAGTGACATCAAGCATTTCTTCATGATCCTGCTGGCTATGGCTGAAAAATATCTGCTTATATCCATTCTTTTTTATTAGTGATTTGAATTTCTTATCTATTTGGATATTAGCCATTTATCAAATGTTCAACTTAGAAAAAATTTTCTTCTAATCTCTAGATTGTCATATTTTTCCATTTCTTGTACTCCACAGGAGCTTTTTAGATTGATGCAGTCCTATTTGTCTCTTTTTGATTTTCTTTCTTCTTCATGTGAGGACATATCCAAAAATGTCATGGAGCTTTCTAATTATTTTTTTCCATAACAATTTTATAGTTTTAGGACTTAATTCCTGTCTTCCATATATTTTGAGCCACCTTTTGTATATGGCATTAGATAACGTTCAAATTCATTCTCCTTTGTATGGATCCCAGTTTCCACTACATCATTTATTAAAGAGCCCGTTCTTTCTTCATTGTATGTTTCTGTTGGTTAGTTTTCTGTTTTCTTGACACAAACTAGAGTCATCAGAATAAAAGGAACCTCAGCTGAGAAAATGGTCCCTGGGCTACGGAGATGGCTCGGCTTTAAAGGCTAGGCTCACAACCAGAAATACAAAAGAAAACAAATCTTCATCGGACTGGTGCACAGACAAGTCTATGGAGCACTTTTATTATCGCTGTGATGGGGCTCAGCCTACTGAGGGCAGTACCATTCCTGGTCAGATGATCCTGGGTTTTGTAAGGAAGCAGGCTGAGAAAACCATGAAGAACAAGATAGTAAGCAGCAGCTCTTAATGGTCTCTGGTTCAGTTCCTGCCTCCCAATTCTTGTCTTGAATTCCTGCTCAGACTTCTCATCATGATGGAAGCTGTAAGATAAAATAAACACTTTTATCCTGTTGTGGTTCATATGTTTGGTTGTTTTAGGGGATTATTGTATCAGTTTGCAAAAATTTCACATATGAATTTGATACAGTCTGCATTAGATCTCTAGACTTGTTTATCTGCTACTCAGTGTTCTCTGATCTAGATCTCCTCTCTTCTCTTGACTTTCACCCCTATAACTTAATTTTATTCTCAATCTCTGTATACTTGAAATTTTCTGTTCTTTTTTTAGATTACACCTATCAATGAGATCATAAAATATTTTTTAAGTGTCTGGTTGTTTATATTTCCATATTCAACCATACCAGGACACATTATTCAATCAAAAAACAATGGCATCTTATCATGTTCTTTTTTATTTTAACTAGAGTAGATCAGCAATATATTTTAATATCAAAGAATACTAGTTCCTCCAGATTTTATCTTATTTTTTTAACCATAAGTGTTTAGATTGTCTGGATATTTGTTCCTTTTTCTTGCTTTTTTGTGATACTAAACAAATTTAAGAATTATGTTTTCCTGTTTCTTTGAAAACCTGACTTTGGAATTTTGATATATGTACTGAAACTGTAGATAACTTTCTGTAGTGTGGGTGTTTCAGCAATATCATTCGTCCTATATGCCTAATCCAGGAGACCTGTTTATTTATGTTTTCTCCCATTTTTCTCATTTGTGTTAAATAGAATTTTATAGACCTTTTACCTGCTTAGTTAAATGTATACATGTCTTATTTGTTTTTGGTTGGTGTTTAAATGTGTTTATTTTCTAAGAATTCTATTCGAAATAGTTCGTTATTTATGTACTGTAACACAAATGATTTCTTTTTAAAATTTGATATAAAGTAAAAATGTAGTAGTTCTTGAACTCATAATCCACTTGCCTTAGATCCTAAGTGTGGAGATTACACATGTGTCTCACTATTCTTAGCAACTACTGATTATTTATTTATTTATTTATTTATTTATTTATGTTTTTTTGAAACAGGGTTTCTCTGTGTATCCTTAGCTGTCCGGGAACTCAAAGAGGTCTGCCTGCCTCTGCCTCCCAAGTGCTGGGATGAAAGGTGTGCACCACCATTCCTTGGGCTGATTTAGGGTTGTTTTTTTTTTTTTGTATTGACTTTGTGTCCTGCAACTTTAATGAAATTTTTATCAGCTCAAGAAGCTTCTTCCTATAACTTTATAGTTATCTATATGTCTATCTAGATGTCTAAGATCATGTCATCAACAGAGATAATTTGAATCAGCAAACATTTTGTACTATTTTGTAATTTGAGACATTTAAATATGAAACCTAAAATCACTGTAAATAAAGTTCTAATTGGGATTGGTTAACAGTTCTTAATAATGGCCCTAAATACAATACTTTTTTTTAAATACTCTTGTTTTATATACCCCCTATCCATGGTGACCATGTTGATTTCCTCTGCACTATAGGATATTGCTGTACTCAAAATAATCAGGAGCATAGTAAACATCTCCACACTGAGGCTTATCTGCTTGGAACGTTCTTAGATGTCAACCAAGCTGCAGAGCAGAAACTTTACTATCTCAGGTTATCATGTTGTCAGGAACCTGATTCTACATGGAGCATTCATATAAGAAAGACTAAAGATTTTGCTATATTAAACATAATGCTGGCCTTTAAAAGATGTCCATGTCCTAATCTCTGAAATCTGTAAATATATGCTTTATATAACATTATATATTCTGTTACATGTTGATTTTGTGAGCATTTTTGCTGTTCTAGTTGGAGCAAAAATGCATACAAAATAGCAAATTAAAGAACATGAGTCAAGTATTACTAATGAACTTTAATGTGATTAAATGCTCCTCCTGTATTTTTATCTGAAACGGGTGGTAGAGTGTGTGCGAAGCACTGAGTTCAACTCTTAGTATTGCAAAAAATGAAAATATATGACCATCTGGCTCCATGGTTAAGAGAATTTCCTGCTCTTATAGAAGAACCTAGTTCAGTTTCCAGTACCACAGCGGACTTAGATTATTGTATGTTTGTGGTAATTTATTATCCTGTTATTAGAAAATTAAAACAAAAGGTAATAATCCTAATCCATCTGTGAGCTAGTTGTAGTTGACAATCCATAGATCAAAAACCATCACCCAATTAATCCATAGAGTCTAGAGAATCAATATGTGGTTGTGGTCCTGGAGAAAAATCTCTGATGATATACATACATACATACATACATACATACATACATTCATACGTGTGTGTGTGTGTGTGTGTGTGTGTGTGTGTGTGTGTGTGTCCAAGTGATAGATACTTTCATTGCAAATATCAGAAAAGTACTTTCAGTATTCTAGGTCAAAACTAAGAATGTGTGTGAGAATATTTGTTTAACAGATACAGAAGTATGTTAGGAAGTAAGAATGACATTGGACTGTATGAGGGACTTGAACTGAAGTCTAAAATACCATCAGAAACACAGCAAGGACTAGTGTATGGCCAGGCTCAAGAGCAGAGCTTTTTAAAAGAAGTCCTTGTTTCCATCTCTGCACAACAAAAGAGAATAAATAGGTGTGGCAGCAGGGCTTCTCTATCTCTCAAGGGCCAAATGCACTCTTAAATTTGCTATGTTCTCTCCTCACCTCTCTCTCCTTGTATTCTTTGGGTTTTTATGGTTTCATGACCCAACAGTATATTCCCAGTGCAACCTTGCTCTAATTTGTAATCTTGTGTCACAGCACATATAGCAACAAGTATGTGTGAACTTCATGCACCTTATTTCTAAGTTTTTAAGTCCAAGACCAAGGTGATTATACACACCTGTCATTCCAGCTACTTGGAAGGCCACGTTGAGTGGATTCTGGATTTGAAGCTAGTCTGGAAAGCCTATCTGAAGGAAGGGAAGAAAAGAGGCTAAGAAGGAGGGAGAGATCCAAGTGGGACAATTATGCAGCCCTGACTCAATCAGTTATAGGCAGGAGTGCATGTCAGCTAGCACAAACATAATCAGCAGAAGCCCTGTTATTGTGCCTATCATGGGTAAGCAACAGCACATGTTGTTATTTTGAGGCATGCAGATATTCTAGTGGCATTCTTACAACCCAGTTTTAGTTAATCTGTTTGGGCTTGATGTAACTGTGAAGAAATCTGAAAAGCAGGACAAGGAGTCCTAGATGCCAATGCCTGGAATTCTGGGAGTGCAGAACCAGATGCTTATCCTGAGAGAGCCTGAGTGAGCTTAAGAGCTCCCGAGACACGTTCCTGAACCTCTCACAAGCCCAAACTGCTGAGATATTTGGGGCCTGAGAATTCAAGAAATGGACATGCACTGTGTGCGGCGGTGGAATGGGTAGCCTGTTGAGGTTAACTTGCCTTTACCTTTTGGGCTTTTTCACCTTTCCTAGCACATGCCTCCATTTGAATAATCTACACTCCCATGCTCTCTTGTGATTTCTTCTTCTTTCACCCGAAGTGAGTGAACTATTGTGACTCTAAGCAAATATGTTAATTAAAATATCTACCATTCCTTTTGAATAACCATGTCTCCAGGAGAAGGAAATGCTCTGCCCTCTCTACACTTACCTTGTATCACTCCTAGTTGAGAATCTCTGATTTCAATCAGAAAACAGTCCATGCTGTGGCTATGTTTAATGATGTTAATTACTACCAACTCAACCTCTCTAGAATCTAAAAAATGGCCTTCCAATGAAGACTCAGAAGGATGCATTTACTTACAATGAAGAAATAGCCTAGAGCCATTTCACTTTGTTAACTTTTCTTTTTATCAGACAACATTATATTTGTTTAAATGTCAGCTCTTTTATATGTGCCCACATACTGTGTCATGCATTCTGAACTATATAGAGAATGCAATTTGTACAAATAGATGTAATCTGCAATTCCTTGGCTAACTGATCTATACACAGCTGGAATAATCAGTTTTCCTATTGTGACACTCCTGTCTATAAACCCAGTGGTATTCAAACGCCACATTATATTTTTATGGCTCACACATCTCACCGTTCATCCAGAATTAGGTTTACAAAGGCTATACATTGTTGTCTTCGGCATTATCAAAAATGTTCCTTAGAAATCATATTTACCTTTAAAGACTCAGTTATTTTCAACACAGATCCTAAAAGGCTCCCATGTAAAAATCTTTTTCTTGAAACAGTTAAAACAAGAATGGATTAGTGTTTTTTTAAAGGTCTAGAACATTTTCCAAAATGTTCATGTCATCAGTGTGATATCTTCAGTTGTCATATGATAAGAATCCTGGCTGAAACAAATACAAAGGCCTTTATTGAAAGACCATTGTGTTAAAATCAGAGTTCTCCAGAACACAACTAATGAGCATGTGCAGAAAGAGAGGGAAGTGGGGTAGAGAATAGATGTTTTTGGAGGCTGAGAAGTTCCTCTACCTGACATTTGCAAGCTAAATACTCACCAGAGCTAGTGATGTGATCATGGCCTGAGACACATTACCTGAGACCAGACTGGCAAGGATTTACATGCCAATCTGAGTGCAGAAGAGTGAACGAAATGCCTTAGCTCATGCAGGGAGACAAAACTGTGGCATTCTTCCTTCTTCAGTCTACATTCAAATGCTAACTGCTTCCTGAAGTATTCTCATAGACATACCTAGAAACAATGATTAATTTGGGCAGTCTATGGCCCAGTAAAGATAATACATATAATTTATCACAATTGCCACTCACAGCTTTTAATATACAGATGTGGAGGTGTATACAAGAAAAAAATTATGTGAACACTGCTTCAAAATAAATTGGAGATCTGGGCATGGAAACACATGCCTATAATTTCAGCACCCAGAAAGTTTAGGCAAAAGAATCTGACCATAATCTCAGGGTTCACGATCAGTTGATCTACTGGTCAGCTGGTCAAAGCCAGTCTGTGGTGTATAGAAGATCCTGTGTCAAAAGACCAAATTAAAACAAAGTGAATGACAGAAGTACTTTAATGCAGACCACACTGGGAGGCTATGATTTCTTTCAATCTGTTTTTGAGAACTTTAACTTATTGCACATGATGTTTTTATTTTTTTAATTCCTTGAGGTGAATTTTACATCATAAACATAAACATACTAATCTGAATTATTTGATGATATTTAGTATACTTTCAATATTGTATTGCCGCTACCTAGATCTAGTTCCCAAACATCTTCTGAGCCCTAAAATAAACGACTACATCCACTAAGCAACTCCACCCCACCTCTCTCCAAGCCCCTGGCAACCAGCAAACTCTTTTTAGTCTCATGGAATTAATATGTAGTTTAGTTTTTAAAAAGACTAATGTTTGATCAGTTTATATCAGTTTTATCAGTTTTTATCAGTTTTAGTAAAAGAGTGGAAAGCACAGCTTTCTCACAGCTTTCTCCACTACAACATCCAGCATCAAAGAAATACATTTGTCACAAGCCTATGTTGGCTTTTTAATGGGACATTTTAAAGGTTCTTCAAAGCCATGTTTTCATAACTAAGAGTTTATGTGCACAGAGTATGCATGGCAAATGTCTACAGAATTGTTCTCTAATTCAATGTCCTTGTTTTCTGCCTCCCAAATGATGTCAATGAACCTTTCCCCCCTAGTTCCTTCTTTCAAAGCATTCTTCTTCATGACTTAACACATGGCTGTTTGGGCATAGTCCAAGCCTAAAACCTTTATATTTTTCCCTTTGTGTAGAATATAAAACTTTAGGTCATTAATTTAATTTTTGTAGCCATTAATTTAAAATTTTAATTAATTGATTGATTAATCATTTGGCTGTCAATGATTAGTGTGAGAGATAATCTAGGTAAATATATTATATACTATATACATCGGAGGTAAAATTCCTTGAGTTTAAGTTCAAGTACTTAAACTATGCAGTTTACATTGGTTTTCTACTATATTTTTCAAATGTTTTTCTATACTACTTATCTCTAACTACCCACTGGCTAGTAAAAAAGTAAAAGCTGAAGTATAAGTAACTTCTATAACTAGCCAATACAAGGCTTTCCTCGTTATTTCTAAAGCTTCCCCATCCTTTCTCTGGGGTAGTAGCCATGTTTGATTGAGATTAGTGGGAAGCAAGTTTTAGCAAAGAACATCAACAAGGTAGCTATTGTAGACCTGATCCCACTGACTCCTGTATCTTTGGGACTTGGGGTGATTGGCACTTGTCCAGATATGTCTAGCTGGTCTTTTCTTTGATCCATGTTTTTTCCCCAGTACTCTGTTGTAACATTCCTATCTGAACTCCACACACTCAAGTATTGTTCTCTTTGCTGTTCTTGTGCTTGGAACAACCTGGACTTGTTTCTTTTGCAATGTGGAAATGCACAGAGCTTCTGGGTCCCTCTTAGGACTTTTTGTTTTTGGATATCCTAAATATTCATGGGGCATTTTCTCTGTCCTCCTTCTCTGAAAAGGAATATAAAAATTATCCAAAATATAAGCGTGCATTATAAAAGATACCAGGCACCAGTAGTTGACTGTTGGATACCATGGTGTAAATACTCTGCAGTCATTGGCAGATAAAATCAATATGAAATGGTGTCAGGAGTTTTCAAAGAGGAAATTGCATTGACTGACTCACAGCATGTATGTTGGTGGGGAAAAATTCTAATTCCACACTGAACCATGTAAGGATATACAAGATGTGACCATGGAAAGAATGGTTGTAATTGTAAATGAATAGCTGGTATAGTACTCTGCTACAGCAGTTTAGGAGAAAGAGACTTGGCAGAAAATATTTTCACCTCTAATAAAAACTACAGGAGATCAGGCTAGAGAGATAACTCAGTAGGTAAGGGCACTTGCTGTCCCAGCACAAGGGTGTAAGCTTGGATCACTGTGAAAAGCTGGTAATGACCATGCAGGCACCTGTAACTCCAGAGCTGTGGCATGTTGAGACAAAAGAATCTCTGGTTTTTGCTGACTGATGCTATTTGGGTTTAAGATTCCAAAGAGATAAGACACCATCATGGAAGGAGGCATGACAATAAGCCACAGGCCTGGGGACAGAAGGTAGAAACTCAGGGCTCATATCTTCATATTTATGCAGGAAGCAGAGAAGAACTGGAAGTAACACAAGGTTTGATCTCTCACAGACCTCTCTCAGTGATGTACTTTCTTCAACAAGGCCACACCTTCTAAACTATCGTAAACAGTTCCACCAATTGGCATTCAAACCACTGCAGTGTTGGAAGGCTGTTATGGTTTGGATCTTAAATGTTCCTGTGTCCAATGCAGGGTTTACAGGTGGTTGGATCCTGAGAGTTTTAACCAAATCTACAGGTTAATCCACTGGAAAATTCCTAACTACCTAGATTCCCAAATCCAATAACAAACTATTGAGAGGTGGTAGAACCTAGTTAGAGATAACTAGGTAGAACTTAGTTAGAGAAAGTAGGTGATTACAGGGGTTTATTTTGTCCTCCGCCCTCCTTGCTTCCTCTTTACCTCCTGGCTACCACGAGATGAATAATTTTTCTCTATCTTGTGCTCTCTGCACACTCATAATATTTTTAGGTCAGTTTTTTTCCTGTTTAAAGAATTATGTTCTCATTTACTTGAAGAAAAGAAGAACTGGTTATCTTCTTTAAAATAAGCATTAGTTTAACTAAACTCAATGTTACAAAACCATTTAATGCTTATCTTTGTGCTATTTATAAAGCACAAAGATACAGAAATGTGCTCAAAAGCATGTGTTATAAGAGTCTATAGCTTCAAAGGGAAAATCTAATTTACTTTACTTGCTGAGTGATCAGTTTGATAGGTAAGAGACTCATAAGTGTTATTGATTCTGAAGTCACTGTGTGGCGGACACTTGCTGCTCGCAAAGAAACATTTCAGGGACTTAGTGAAAGACATACAATTTTTTTCTGTGGGGAACAGGACACTGTCAGGACTGAGCTAAGTGCCTGTCCATCTCAGAATTAGCTAACAGCTTTATAGGATAATAAAGAGAGAGCCCAGAGTAAAACAGGGGTTGAATTCACAATGGCAGAAAGGTAGCATGAATAATACAGTGTATGAACTGAACTCTGTTGATTAATGGATGATATTTATTTATCTTTCTACTTATTTATTATGCTGGGGGTCCCACTCAGGACCTTGTACATGATAGACATGGCTTATTGAGGACATCACTGACTTCAAAGAATGACTACTTATTTTTGGAGATTCTCCCAGGTACAAACTTACATTCATGCACAATCATGGGGCCATCACAGTCTTTCCAGATTGCTTTCCTTAGGCTGAGAACTGCCCTGGTAACAGTCTTGCCTTAACATTTCCAACAGGATCAAATAATAACAAAACTTAAAAAAAAAAAAACACCCTCCTTAAAGAGGGAACTTTTATAAAGGAGATAAAGGAAAATGCAGAGAACAAGTGCTATGAAACATACTATTTTTTATTTTAATTATTTTATTTAGTTACATTCTGCAAGTTGCCCTCCTTCCTGGTCCCCCTTCCAAGTTCATCATCCCATCCCCTAGGCAGGATGCTCACCCCCCACCCCCACATCACTTGCACCAGCATCTCTCTTCCCTGGGAGATCTAGTTTCAACAAGATTAGGTGCTTCTTCTCCCACTGCGGCCAGATAAGGCAGTCTTTTCTACCCACGTGCCAGGGGCATGGACCTGCCCATGTATGCTCCTTGGTTGGTGACTTAGTCTCCGGGAGTTCTGAGGAGTCCAGGTTAGTTGAGACTGTTGATGTTCCTATGGGGTTGCAATCCCCTTCAGTTCCTTCATTCCTTCCATAGGGGTTCTCAACCTCAATCTAATGGTTGGCTGTAAGTATCTGCATCTGTTTCAGTCAGCTACTGGTAGAGCCTCTCAGAGGACATTCAAACTGGGCTCCTATTTGCTAGCATAATATGGCATCAGTAACAGTGTCAGAGATTGGTGTACACACATGGAATGGGTCCCAGGTTGGGCTATTCACTGGGTGGTCTTTCTTTCAGTCTCTGCTCCATTTTTGTCTATGCACTTCCTTAAGACTGAAACAATTCTGGGTCAAAAATTTTGAAGATGGGTGGGTGGTCCACTGCCTTAACTGGGGCCCTTATCTATCTACTGGAGGTGATTTCTGCATGTTCCATCTCCCCACTGTTGATCATTTTGGCTAATGTCATCACCATTGAGTCCTGGTAGCTTCTTCCATCTTAGGTCTCTGAGCTTTTCTAGAAATTATCCTCACCCCACCTCCCACTTCTGCATATTTCAATTCATTCTTCTGGTCCTCTGAACTTCTCTCCTGTCTCTCCCCATACCTGATTCTGCTCCTCCTTTCCCCTCCCCTCTCCTCTCTGGTCTCTCACCCAGGTTTCTCCCTCACTCTGCCTCCCACGATAATTTTGTTTCTCCTTCTGAGTGGGTTTGAGTTAGTTATCCACACTTGGGTCTTCCTTCTTGTTAAGCTTCCTATGGTCTGTAAATTGTATCATGGATATTCTGAACTTTTTGGCTATTATCCACTTATCAGTGACAACATATTTTCTCTCTCTCTCTCTCTCTCCCTCCCTCCTTCCTTCCTCCCTCCCTTCTTCCTTCTTCCCCCTCTCTCTCCTTCTCCCTCTCCCCTCCCCCCTCTCTTCCTCCCCATTCCTCTGTCCTTTCCTCCCTCTCTCTCCCTCCCTCTCAGGATCTAACAGAATCTCATGCACATATGGCTCTACTACTGAGCTGGAAATAAAGAATAAATACTCCAGTCAATAAATGGGCAGATGAATCTGACAGATACTTTTTCGTGGAGTACATGGGCTGGGCTGGAGAGGTGGTTCAGTTGAGTTGATATGTTGCTCTTACAGAAGACCCAAGTTCAATTCCCAGTATCCAGTTTGCAACCACCTATAACTTCAGCTCTAGGGGATCCAACTCTAACTTCTAGATTATGAGGGTACTTGGAATCATATGCACTTACACACACACACACACACACACACACACACACACACACACACACTTAAAAACAATAAAATAAACCTTTTAAAAAGATGCAATACAAGTGACTGATAAATACATCACCAGACTCTGTGTTCATATACCTGTCACTGAAGAGAAGATAGATAGATAGATAGATAGATAGATAGATAGATAGATAGATAGA
>JANHMN010000005.1:117224705-117234812 GCA_030674055.1 Rhabdomys pumilio | reverse complement strand
TGTGTGTGTGTGTGTGTGTGTGTGTGTGTGTGTGTGTGTGTGTGTGTGTGTGTGCATGTGTGTGAGCGTGTCCATATCATTGTACACACATTATGGTCAAAGGTCAAAATTGTGGAATTAGTTGTCTCCTTCTACCTTTACATGGTGTAGTAGCTAATCTTGGTTATCAACTTAACTGGTTCTGGGATCAAATAAAAATGCAACCCACTGAGCCTTCTCAAGAAAGACTTTATTTATTTGTTTCAAGCAGTTTCTTACTATGTGCCACTGGTTAGAACTTCCTATGTAGAGTAGGCTGGCACAGAACTAATATCTGCCTGCCTCTACATCCTGAGTACTGCATTACATTTGGAAGTTTTAAATTTAATTGTGTATAAAAAATTGTGTATATAATTGTGATGGGCAGAGGTCAGAGGCATCAAAGCTATCTTTGGAGCTGGAGTTACAGGTAGTTGTGAACCAATAAAGGTTCTGAGAACCAATCTTAGGTCCTCTGCATATGTAATGCCTGCTCTTAACTGTTGTGTCCTTAGGAACCTTCTTGGTCAGATTATTTGAAGTACAAACACCTACCCTAAATATCTTTTTGCCTATTTGCCTTCAATTTTGCTGGTAAATTCATCTATCCTGTTGTTGCTGTGTTCTTTCAATGATATTACAACCAGCTTCTCTGGGCTTCCAATGTAGACTAAATGACAGCAGCTCTCCAGGAATCCTTCAAATCTTCAGAGCTAGAATGGGACTGCTGAAACATTAATGCTAGAGGACTGAACAACTGTAGGATCTTTTGTCTCTTCAATGTGAGACAGACATTGTTGAAATACCAATACCATATCATATCAGTAATTCTAATAAAAATCTTATGAATATATACATTTATCCTATAAGTTCTGTTTCTTCGGAGAATCTCAGTTAACACACGTGAGTTCCAGTAATCTAACTCAGGTGTTCAGGCTTGTGCAGCCAGTGCTTCTACAGGGGTGGGGTGTGTAGCAAAGCTCTAAAATCAATCCGTTTTAGCAGGATGATAGTAAATTACCATTGCTTTGGCCTTTCTGAAAAGAACCTTGATATGCTTCACTGAAGCAGCTTTGTTTCCTATATTGTCCTGTTTTAGTTTGCACTGTAGAAAAGCTCACTGCTGTGCTATCGTTCAGGGAGAACTTTTACATTATTTTGTAGAATTAGAGGCTATCTTGATTCATGAATTGCAGTTAAAATCCAGTTGAAACTAGATTTAAATTCGTTGTTGCTTTGTCTCTTAAGAAAGATAAATTACACCTTGGTTTCTCCTGACTTGGGATGAGGGAACTATGTTTTATTGGCCTATACCCATCCATTATTGTCTAAGAATTGTAAGGTCTAGTGGTGTGGTAGAGGTAGTACTTCCTGCTCCAGTGCCTGTGAGCAAAGTGGCTCTTCTAGACTTTAGTCAGCTTTGCCTTATACAACTAAAGAATTTATCGTAGATTTATACTGCTTAAGATCCAAGGGGTCCTGAGCAAAGCAGTGGCATTACTGAGTTCAAGGTGGATTCTCTAGCTGTTAAGTCACTTTCTCTCATGGACTTTATTTCAGGTAGACACTAAATTCAAACACACACACAAACAAACAAACAAACAGACAAACAAACTGGGTTTCAGAATTTTGAGATTACTCTCTCTGATGGCTTGTAACAATTCACCAGTGCTGGAATGCTTTGGCAGGTAGTAAGTGGCTTAGTGATAGGGTTGGCATCCTTTTGTGAAAACCAAAAAGCCACCTAACAAAGTGCACACCTAAACACAAACAGCCATATCATTTCTGCTTTGAGTTGAGGTCTGGGAAAATTATGGGTCTGAGAGTAAGGTTTGCTCAAAATGATTTTCCATTTGTATTGTATAGCCATGAGTGAAACGAAAGGCTAAAGTTTTCTCTATGTAACAGATTTGGAGTGCCTTTTGCCTAGGAGTTTTCAAGGCTTTGGTCACTAAAAATAACTCAGCAAAGGACATAAAATACATTATTTCCAACAATAACCAAAAAATGCAGTAAAATGATAGATGTGTAAATTAGCTATATGCTAAAATATAATTTAAAGAAAGTCTCCAAAACCAGAAGGCTTTAATTCTAACAAAGCTTATTCATATTTCCTGTTTCATTCAAATTTTAACTAGAGTTTCTGTTATATGTCCAACACATAATATACATATATACTAAAGAAGTATTTTTTATTCTGATTTCCATAGTGAGGAAGCACTCATTTGCCTTGTTCAAACATAGTATCACAGCCTTAAGAAACAAATTACACATTTAGGATGTGGCAGATTGAATTTTCAAAGATGACTGCATATATTGTCCCCCCCCTCCATTTTGAGACAAAGTTAAGCCAGGCTCACCTTAAACTGCTACTTAGCTGAGGATGAATTTGAATTTCTGAATGTCTTGCTTCCACTTCCCAAGTATTAGAAATATAGGCATGCACCAACATGTTGGACCTTCCTGCTTTTCTTACAGTATGATGTTGACAGTTCTCTACTGAGAGGTAGCACCTGTTTCTTTTCTTAAAAATATGTTTCCTTTTGTAACTACTATAATTGATAGAATATGCCTAAAGTATTACTATGTGCCTTCTGAGGTCAAAAATAGCTCCCCATAACACACACATATTCTCTCTCTCTCTCTCTCTCTCTCTCTCTCTCTCTCTCTTTCTCTCTCTCTCTCTCTCTCTCTCTCTCACACACACACACACACACACACACACACACACACACACACACTGCATTTATATTTAAAACCAAGATACCATGCTGTGAGAGTATCAAGAATATGTAGAAAACACATGGATATTCCCTGGAAGGGCTCCCTAGTAGATATGTGAGTGGGCAAACATTCTGAGAGTCCCAGCTTCAGCCTTTGTCCTGTTCTAGATGAAATGTAGACATTATTGTATGGATACCACCTGTTTATAGTGTGTTCTATGTGAGATCATGACCCATAGAATCCACAAGAGACACCAAATTACTATTGTCATTTTGAACACTAGGTTAGTGGTTAGCTTACTGAGACATGCACTAGTAATTCATTGTTCCTTGTTGATTTAAAACACAATTATCATATACTAGACTTCCAAATATACACAGGTCTATTTATTAACCCATTTACATCCTGTTATCCTGTTTAGTAATATCTATTGAATAAGTATTGCTTCATTTTTTTATTATTGTATACTCTATAGAGTAGAACCATGCATCTCCAAGACAAATAGTCAAAGAATACCAAATATATTACAGTGGTTCCACAACATAATATCACATCATGATACTTTGGTCATCTTAGTTTTTTTGTAAGTTCATGCTGTACAAAGAGACATGTTGTCATGTTGTCACCTAAAGAGACAGGTCTCACAATATGTTAAGCTCCATTGTTAAGGACTTCAATACTGTGATAGTAGATAAATAGCGAGTGCTACAATTTTAAAAAAGTTTCTGTTGTTTGGTGCAATGAAGACTTATTTCACATACACATGAGCTCCACTGGTGGGTCACTCATCTCTACAGATAATTATATTCTTCCACATAGAGATTCAATGGTTTAGGCTACTTCCATGTTGTGGTGCCATGATCCTCATATATGGCTTCCAAATTACCCCAGTGTGATAAGAAACAGCTAGAGAGTTTGTGCTCAGGTTCTTAAGCAATTTCATCTAGAAGGGACACATTTTCTGCCCTATGGCGAGACATAGTTACATTCTCTCATCAATAATGAAGCAGTTGAGCAACATAGAAGAACAGATGAGTATTGAGTGAGCAACATTAATTTTTCCAGAATTTCATAGATATTCTCATCCAACCAAATATTGGTCCTGACAGATTTTTAAATTTAATGTATTGAATTTGGGGGGGGTTCTTTCTATAAAAAAATGAGAGTGTTAGGTGGACATGGTAGTGAATTCCTGCAGTCTTAGCACTTAAGAAATAAAGGCAGGAGGATAAAAAGTTCACTGTCAACATCATCTACAGAGGGTGTTGAGCCAACCTAAGATAAATGAGACCTGGTCCGCCAAAATCAAAACAAAGAAACCATAGAGTATTTTTCATTGGCATAGGCCCAGGAAATAAGCTAAAACAAGGAAGGACTTAAATGGTTCCCAACTTAATTAAATTAATT
Source organism: Rhabdomys pumilio (assembly GCA_030674055.1). Lineage (NCBI taxonomy): Eukaryota > Metazoa > Chordata > Mammalia > Rodentia > Muridae > Rhabdomys > Rhabdomys pumilio. The sequence continues at coordinate 117,230,663 of JANHMN010000005.1, read as the reverse complement.
ACTTTATCTATGGAGTTAATTATTTTGGAGCTTGGGCCTTGCACATAATAAGGAATGTGCTCTACCACTAGGCTATTCTCCCAAGCCCTCAGTTTCTGCTTTATACAGTGAGAAGTTTTCAGTTAATTCTTACCGACCAATATGCTTTGTAGTTCTTAATGCAGTTTCTTGAATCACTATTTAATATTGGCTTCACTTAGCTTAGGCTATAACCAATTCCTAGGTTTATATCCGAAACCTAATGTTGTTTTCAAATTCCCTTAAGGTTCGTCTCTCATAGTCATTGCTCCCTTTCTGAAGCACTAGTCTGAGAATATTTGACTTGAAGCAGAAAATAAAGCACATGATGTGAGGTTCTCAATAATTTAACAGTTCTTTCGCTTTAGAAGAGTAAAACATAGCTCTATGGAAGATAAGATAAAAATACATCATTAAATAAGGAGGTTCTCTCCAAGAAGCTTTGGAATTGTTGCATAATTTTATTTGGAATCTCTGAAACAGTAGGCAAAATAGGGACTTTTGTTGATTTCTTTCTGAGCTGGTGTACTATTCTCCTTAGTGGAAGGAAAGAGAAACTTGTGCTTTTAATATTTATGTGCTCATCATCATTGATATATAAGAGTGCATAAATATTCCACCATTGCCTTGGGACATGACCCCTTCAGTCTTTCGTAGGCCTGCCTCATTCAGTAAATCATAGGTATTATTCTGAGGTTACATGATGCTGGCATGTTTCTTCCATTCTGCCTGTAATCGAAGTAGACCTTAGGACTGCTCAAGACTATTAAATATTAATTGACACAATCTGGAATGAGGCCAATTTTTGTCCCTTTTCTCTTTTATAGTTGCTCTTGAAATGATCTACTTTCAGAGCTCCCAAAGGCATCTACCAGGTTGATGATGCCCACACAGGTATCTGCAGCCTAGTCTCACCCCTAAGCCCTGGGTTCCATCTGCTCCTCCACTTGAGAATGTGGTGGGCATTTTCCAATCAGAATTCTTTTTTTCCTGATTGAGTTGAGCCTTTTATGTAGCCTGGGCTAGTTTTCAACTTACTACCTATGCTAAATAGCCCAGGCTGGATGTGAATTTGTAATTCTCTTGTCCCCAACTCCCAATTGCTGGGATTACAGGCATATACTACAATGCCTGCCCTTTCACAATTATTGATTTCACCTCCAACCTTGTGACAAATGTTTTTACATTTTCTTATTTCTTTAGATAGAAATGTGATTCAGTCGGTTGTTTTGGATAAAAGCCTGTAGATTCCAGATTCCTCATTTCTACTCATGTATCAAAAAGCTAGCCCATTAGCAAGTTCTTCAGGAAATTTACATTCAGAATCTTTCCAGAATCCAACAACATTTCACCACTCCATCACTACTAACCTAATCCAAGTTTTCACTAAGAGGTAAGTGTTAATTTGTCCATGAATTATCCCATGCAGAGCTGGAATTGGCCTCCTGCTAATCTCCATAGAAACTGGCCCAGGCCAGTACTTAAGGCAATCAATCTTGGTCAGCCCTGAGGCTTGGATCTCAGCCTTCCACGCAGCAGCTGGGATAGGGGTTGGTGCTTCTCCAGTGATAATCACTGATGTGGTAAATCCTGTTGTCAGCTCCTCTCCTCACTTCCACAGCATTGGAAAGGGAACGGTTGGAATTGAGTAGAATAAGGTTCTGATATATTATATTCAATTCCCTAATTGAGCCAGAGGAAAGACTGGCAAAATAAGAATGGAGTCTAGTATCACTGAATCATATTCCTTATTTTCTTCTGTGATTCTGGAGATGCAAGCATTCTGCTACTGAGTTATACTCCTTGCTCTCAGAGTCATATTCCTATATGACTAATCTCTTATCACATCAAGGAAGAGCCCTGGATTTCCCCTAATGATTCAGCACAAAAGCCCCGTTTCACCAAATTTCCAATACTCGTTCAATCTGGCATCTGATGTAAAGTTTCTTCTGAGTAGAAGAAGCAATGGAGAGCTCATATGGATGCTGTGAACAACGGTTCAGCAGATCTGATCTATTAGCTGTCTAAACATATGTCTGCATTGTACAATAGAAGTTCGATTATATCCAAATCAGAGCTCTTGACTTTGCCACCTACATCTAGTTCATTGCACTCATATTCTAATTGGTCCTATTTTGATTAAATGGAAACACTATTTATTTAAACTAAAAAGCTAACTGCCATCTCCACTACCTCTTCTCCTAACTCAAAAATTCAGTCCACCAGCAATTTCTACAAGAATCTTTCAAAATATAGCCAAAATTTTACATTGTATTTATTGCATTGGCCTTCAAAGCATAGTGCCTATTTACACAAAAGGCCTAAAGTGATTGTCAATATAAATCATGTCATTCTCTAGTTCACTTTCCCCAAGGGCCTCCAATCACAGAACAATATACTCTAATTCCTCAAATGACCATAGGCTTATCTGTCCTTTGACTTTTTCCTCTTGCTTTTATTCACTTTGTTTTAGCCACAGTAGTCTGCATTTTTATCTTGAATCTGCTAAGCTTTCTGGCCTTCCAAGATAGCTTCCTCTGCCTGAAATTGTCTCGTCACCTTTACAAGAGCTCTCTTGTGTCCCCCATGTATCCATTCAAATATTGCTTCCTTCTGTGTAAGTGCATGTGCTGATCAACCCATCTGAAACAACACTCCCATTTGCTTTGTATGCTCTTAACCTATTTTCTTTGCTTGTACTTGTTGTCATGTGGAAACAGAAAAGATTATTTGTGAGCTTGTGATCTGTCCCTCTGGTGAAATGTGTCATGAAAGCAGGAGTCTTGTTTGTCTTATTTGTAACTCTATCATCTCTAAGGCCTAAAACAAATATTGATGCTGCTCAAAACTTGTTGTTTGAATAACTGAATAAAAAGTGTTTCTTTAGAAAAAAAAAAGAGGTTACAAAGACCTAGATATCCTCAGATATCATAGAAAATCAGGAGCAAATAGTAAAATGTAACTATCCATTAATTCAATAGTTAGTAAGTTCTTAATGATTCTAAGTTGAATAAATAAATGTTTGAATAAATTAAAATTGCCTTTGTGTACCAGATAGAAGAAATATAGAATGTCTTTATATCTATTATTTTTTCTTTAGTGAAATGACCATATTTTAAGATTTTTAAAATTGAAACCTAAAAAATTGGGTCAGAGAAATTGTTCAATATATGAAATTGTTGATAGGGAAAAGTAAAGAAGTGTCAAATGTGATGGATATTGTGGTTTTTTTTCTTTTGCCATGGCAAGGTCAAGGAATAAAATGTTTATTTGAATATTCTATGACCAATGATCATTTCAAAAGTATATATTAATTATAAGCTGTTAGGATAAATCCTAAGAACAATTTGTCTTTGTGAGATTTCGTCATACTGATTTTATATGGATTTGTTGAGCGTCTAGTATAGTAGTGATCTTGAGATACAAAAGTGAATTAAAAATATATTTCTAATTGAGTGTCATATTTATGCTAAAAAGAAATGAATATTCCTTAAGAATTTGAAAAAATACAGCTTGAAAGTGGACTTCATTATTTTGCATAAAGAATAAAAGAAATAGGCTAGGAGGGATAGCTTATACCTATAATCCCAACACTTAAAGAATGGAAGCAGGAGGGTCAGAAGATTAAGGCCAGACTCAAAAATAGAGTCAGTTTGACTGGAACCCGAGCTACATGAGATCCTGTCTCAAAAAACAAACAAACAAAACAAGAATGATGAAACTTCAAATTTGACTACAATAGCTTTGTCTTATTCTATGGAGAAAGCCATTCTTCCCCTGCCTTATGGGCATCAAAGCATATGAGTTAAGCACAAAGCAATCAATACCACTTGATAGCTAAAGCAGTGGTGGTTCAATGTCTCAAGTAATCTGCACACCAACTGCTTAAATCAATCTTCAATACCATTAAAACATTCTGGAATAAGTTATCTTTACCAATATTCTAGAGCTCCATTGGTCTTCTTAGTCTTGGGCAATTTTGATATAGCTGAATTAAGGATGTCAACAATACATGGTGCTCTGTGAAGGAAACAGATAATATTCAACTTCATATACCAGTAAGAGGTGTCAATACAATATTTGAATGAAGATTTCTTGAGAATAAGTAAGTAGAAATGATTGTTATGAATTTCTATTGAGCTAACCGATATTCACTCAATAGAAAAAAAATCACTCAATTGAATTTTAGCAGAGAAGAGAGCTAAGGTGTTAAAAAAAAAATGAAATGCCAGAATTAGAATGAATCCTATAAGAGCATGAAGACTAGGGAAGAAATCTCAAAATCTTATAGGTTGAGGAATAAGACCACAATAAAGTAAACATGACAGCTTTTAAATGTTAGCAGCAAGCTCGTTAGCTGTAGAGCAGAGTCCTCTGCTTGGCCTTATTCCTCACTTAAATAAATAAGGACTGGTTTTAGAACTGTAGTATAACAAGATGGCACACATTGTTAGAGGACCTGTTTCCTCCTTAACAATATACAAAATATATTTATACAAAAATATAAGTTTCTTTTCCCCTCAAATGTTCTTTGGACTACCTTGAATTCTAACATTTTAGTTCTGTGTATAAAGTTATTTACTATCTTTCAGGACTATTTCTCAGAAAATCTATTTAGCAAACGAAGGACTAGATAAAAATCTTGATTTTCTGTTATACTAACAATGTTGCTCTTTAAGCAATTTCTACAAAGGTCAAAAGATGCTTAAATTTAGAGCCCAAAGTCGTTTTCCTTTCAGTATCTTTTTTTAAATCGAAATACTGATTTATGCCTTTGATGAGATATGCAGTATGTTGTAAGAAAAAGAGTCTTCTAGGGACTTTGATGGTGCTCGTAAAATGGTAGAGAAGATGCCAAGAAAGATTATTCATTAAAATTTGTGCATACCTAATCATTTGTTAGCTCAAATGTGTGCTCTGAAGTTGTTTACTGAATTGATGGACTGAGAACATTTATGATGGCTAATGTCTGCTCTTTGGAACAACCTGAATTGTTGTTTTGTTTACTTGAGGCAATCTCCAGAGTCCGGTAACCTTAGGAAAGATGGGAGATGTGCATGCTATTGGGTTATTGTTATTGTTTTCATAGACCATATTATTAGATCAATTTTTAGTTTACAGAAAAAATGAGTGGCAAGTAAAGAGAGTTTTCATATGCTACCCACAATCAGTACCATAGTGACAAGGATCTACTATTGTTTCAAATGATCACCCAACAGTGATATATTATCGCCCAGAGTCCATAGTTTACATTAGGATTCATTATTGATGTTGTCCATCTCATGAGACTAGACAGATAAACTCATCATTAGACTCAGATACATCATGATGGATATCTATAGTATCACACAGAGTAGGTTCCTTCATCTAAATCTCCTCTGCATTTCATCCATTCAGTCCTCCATTTTTGCAACCTTTGGAAACCACAGTTCTTTTTATTATCTCTATAGTTTTGCCTTTTCTGGATGGCATGGGATTAGACACATACACTATGGAGCTTCTTCAGAGAGACAACTTTCACTTAGTAATATACATTCAAGGTTTTTCATATCTTTCAAGGTTTGATACATGTAACGATGAACTACCAAATGTGACCCTGTTTCTGATACCTAGTGAGAGTTTTAACCTCAAACATTATATTTCTTCCAGGAGAGGTCAATTTTGTTTAATTCTGTGACCAAAAAGTCAAGTCAAGTGCAACAAAATTAGTTTTCCGAATTCACTAGTTTACTGTAAGGCATGAGAAAGAACAACCAAAAGATATACATGAATATATAGGCAAAAGAATGTCCATGAAAACACACACACACACACACACACACACAGAGAGAGAGAGAGAGGGGGGGGAACCAGTTGATCGATAAAGCACTATCAAGGCATGGCAGAGAGAGAGAGAGAGAGAGAGAGAGAGAGAGAGAGAGAGAGAGAGAGAGAGAGAGA
>JANHMN010000005.1:117139264-117206531 GCA_030674055.1 Rhabdomys pumilio | reverse complement strand
ACACACACACACACACACACACACACACACACACACACACACACACACACGCATGGCCCACTTCACAGTTGGCTCATTGCTGCTCCCCACAAAGTTGTTTCTCTTGTCAGGCATTTATTTGAGTGCCCTTACCTACTAGGATTGTGATATATTGCTTCTTTCCCTGGCTCTGTTCTTCCTTCTCCTCTTTTGCTTTTCTTTCCCTGTTCTTCCATAACTTCCTCCCCTTACACACTCACCTGCTGGTGTGCAGCTCTGCCACAGATGTCATACAGGGGGAAAATGCATTGTCCTATCACAGAACAGAAACAGCAAAGCTATTTTCCTCATTCACCTAAAGTAGCACCCTGGAAGTGGCCATTGCCTCCCACTATAGAACAAATATCCTGAGATGAAAGGAACAAGATCTATATTCTCCACTACTGACCTTATGGCTGTATCCTTGGAGAACCAAGTGGGCCTTGCATCTTTTCCACCAAGTACCACTGCTTCAGGGTCAGTCATCCAAGGCTTGGCTTCTTGGCTGCTACTCATGTGCTGCTAGATAGAAATAGTCTTAAACCATTCATTGAGTGCAGGGGATGCTTTATACAATCCAACATGCTGTTTACAGGTTATAAATTACGTGTCTTGGGAAGAAGCATCTGCCTTATTCTCCAAGGCATCTTGTTGACTAGATCCCATTGGAATTCTTGGGGTTCCTGGGAAGGGGGCTATTTAGTACTTTGCACTCTCTGAATAAAACCCAGAATTTCTTATTTTTCCAATCTTTTCCTGAAGCATTATCTAGTAGCAAGCTTTCTTTCAGCCTTATAGTTTTAATTCCCTTCCCCCTTTTATATAATTTACTTGCTTCTGTGTACTGCAATAAATCTCAACATGTATCTGTGAGTAGTGGTGCACATCTTTAATGCCAGCACCCAAGAGGCAGGGGCAGATGGATCTCTGTGAGTTCAAGTCCAGCCTGGTATATAGAGAGTTCCAGGACAGCCAGAAGCAGTTGGATCTCTGTGAGCTCAAGGCCAGCCTAGTCTACAAGAGAGCCAGTGCTACATAGAGAGACCCAGTCTCAGAAAACAAAACAAAATTACAGTAAATAGTAAATATTTCTGTCTGATACACTGAGTCCATTCCAAAGTCATTATATTTTACTTGCTTCGCTACATCTTCTCCTAGATGGTGCTGTGCATGCTGGGCATGATTTAGTTGATAGATGAGGAATATCGATGGGACCCCAAAATTAAAAGGAAAACAACAGGCCCAGACTCATTACTTATAAACTTGATGAACAAAAATGGATATCTGAGATAGGACCTACTTTTCCCCCTGACCTTTAGATTTTTAATTTGTTTTTGTTGCTGGGCATTTAACACTGAGCCTTGGCATGCCAGCCACCAGCCCCTTACCCCAATCCTTATATTTCATCTGAGTTAAAGTAGGCGCATGGTAGGTGCTCAATGCATAAATATACATATTGAATAAATGTTTGCTGAAAGAAACAAGGAAAGAACACCTGCTGATTTCAGGACTGCAAACAGCCCAGGCGAGGATAGCTATGGAAACACTGCCCTCCTTTGCTTCACAAGTAGGGCAAAACCAAGGTCGTTGTTGGCACATGACACTTGTCTTAGTCTGTTGCTGGAATCACTTGTGCAAAGCTAGTGCTTTACTCTCTGCCAGGCAGAAGGTCAGCCCTAGAGTGAGCTGATCCGTGGGCACAGCACCCTCTCTCACCCAGGAGGCTGCGATATTATTTCAATGAGGATGACAGGTGGGGGAAATCTGGGCACCAGTTGTTCTTTTCCACTGGTAGCGTTTGGAGGGTAACTCCAAACTGGGGCATGCTGGCCTACGTGCTTCTTCTGCCGCAAAGGGCTCTGCACTGGAGCCATGAGAACGTGGGCTCTGTCCTGTGGCCAAATTCAGGTCTCAGAGACCATAGCAAAGCACAAAGCACAAAGGAGACACAGGACGACTGAGTTCTCTTGTTCAACTCATCATGGGCTGCCTGGCTGAGGACCTAAATCCTGATAGTCACCATTTGAGTTTGTTACACATGGATTCAAAAATAGAACAAATGAATTAACTTAGTTTTAAGAAAACGCTAGATGCTCCCATAAAGCCCATGTACACTAGCCTGACAGAAAGCAGGGAATCCTGTGGTGGTGTGAATTTTCTTAATTCCTTAATTCCCCCTTGTCCATCCCTGCTCACAGTGCAGTTACTGGTCTGTGCTCACTCCAGCTTGACTCAGTGGTCCTCCTTTCTTGACCTTTATTTTTACAAACTCATCTTCAGCATACCAGACATGGCTCATTCAATTTGTATAGTTAAAGCAAATGAAAATGCAACAAGAATCTCAGCTGTTGTTAAGTGTTGTGGTGCAGGCCTGTAATTCCAGCATGCTTTATGATCTCAAGTTGTCTACTTAGTGAGAGTCTGTCTCAAAAACAAACAAACAAACAAACAAACAAACAAACAAATGCTTGGCTGGAGAGATGGCTCAGTGATTAAGAGCACTCGTTGGTCTTGCAGAGGACCTGGATTCGTTCCATTCTCAGAACCCACATCGTGGTTCCCAATCATAAACAACTTCATTTCTAAGGTCTTCTCTAGCACTAAACATACACTTTGTGCAAAAATAAACCAAAACAACAACTACTACTAATAAAACAAATCCTAGTGTTACATTGTAAAGAACTCACCTTTGTGTTTTGAAGGTTTGATGAATTCTGAGTTTCTTATCATTGCCTGCATTGTTATTTCAGTGCTCATAGGAAAAAAAATGAAGAAAAATGTCACGACTTGTATGAATGAAGTGGAAGCAAAAATCTGAAAAGTAGACACAAAGCCATATGTACTTTGTCATTTTTCTGTCATTTTCTTTTCTTTTTTTTTTCTATTATGTATATGGGTATTTTGCCTGCTTTGTATGTCTGGGTACCACTGTGTGCCTGGTGCCCAAGCAGGCCAGAAGAGGGCATCAGATCTACTGGAACCGGAGTTACAGAAGGTTGTGCGTCTCCATGTAGGTGCTGAGAATGGAACCTGGGTAGTCTGGACGAGCAGCCAGTGTTTGTAACCACTGAACAACCTCTCCAGCCCCACTTTGTCTTTTATAACTAGTTTTGAGTGTAGTGTTTCATGTCAAAACCACAAAGCAGTTCACAGGATAGAAAGCAGGGCTCAGAATGTAAGGTTCAGGCACTGAAATAACTGCTGCTCAAACACGAGGACCCCTGTGCGTTTAGACTCCCAACACCTATAGCAAAGCACATGTCTATAACCCCAGCACAAGAGTCTCCTGGTGTTCCATGGTAAGATGTGAAGGAAACATAAGCTCACATCTCCAGCCCAGAAGCTATCTCTAATTGGTAACCTCTCTCAAATGAAAAATTAGCTTTCTACAACAGAGTATATATACAACAGGGTATATATACCACACTTAACACAGGCCCCATTCCCAGCAATAGATGGCCAACTCAAAACAAATTGAATGGTATTTTTGGAGTTTGTTTGGTCTCACAATGCTTTGTCTAAGCAAATATTTTTAGCCATTAGGGTTTCCAGGTTTGTGGTTTTATGGGGTCTCTGTGTTTGCAAATGTGTATGTTTCTGCATCTACATGTGTTTCTTGTGCTTTTTCTTTGGCTCCTTTTTTCTCCGTTTGTTTTGTCCTATATTGGTTTGTTTGTTTTTATTTTATCATTATTATTTTTTTAAATACACATTTGTTTTCTAATGAGAGAGAGACAGAGACAGAGAGAGACAGAGAGAGAGAGACAGAGAGACAGAGAGAGATACACAGAGAGAGAACAAGAAAAGGTGTTTGGGGTGAGTGAGGAGGTAAGCAGGATCTTGGAGAAGTTGGGGGAGGGAAGACTGTAGAAGAATATATTTTATGGAAAAATCAACTTTCAGTAAGAAAAATTGTTCTTCTGCAGCTTTTGCTCATTCAGATACTTGGGCACATGCTTGATCCATTTTAAGGAGGTCACTGTGAGCATGTACATAAAGGAAAGTGGTGCAAGACTATCTGAGAAAGGACTCTTCTAGTCTTATAAATTCCCCTCTGGATATGGAAATGAAGATTGTGGTAGCCGAATTCTTTGTTATTCAATGCTGGCATTTTGGAGCAGGAGGGGACAGCAGATGCTATTGCTGTCAATTCCTCTATCCTATAGGTGAGGAAATGGACTGGAATAATTTAAGTGATCTGTGCAAGATGCCACAGCTGATTAGTGGTTGTGACTTAGTCCAGGTGGGTCCTCTCATTATTGGTCCCTGCCCTTCCTGTAATTTATAGGACTTCCAAGAGACACAGGCTCTCAGCCTTTGATATTACCAGAGATGCTCCACTGTGACATGGTCCTGTTGGCACACCCTTTTCTACTCAGCAGGTCTCACCCTACACTTGCAAGCTGACTAACTGCAGCTAGGTTGGTCTGAAGCCAGTCACTATTACAGCAAAATGGATTTGGCTTATACCACCTTGAACTTCTTATCTTGATCACAGCAATACTTTACCCTGTTTATTCAGACTGTTCATGAGTAGAAAGTTAAAGAAATACTTGTACTGTAAACAAAATAATCAAACTTGGATCTGAATTCCTTTGAAATGTTTTCTTTAATTACTCTATTCTGTTGGTTTGGGGTGCACCATCAGGTTCTCTCAATTTTCCCAAATGTTTGAAAACGTTTTTGATATTATGTGTCTTCTAGTATAATGAAAAGCATCAGTGAGGTGATTTTAGTAGATTCCTAAACTCAGGTCCTATGACCAGGAGGTATGGTTAAAAGAACAAAGCAAATTTTAGAGAAATGAGTCCAACACGATCTCACTTTAATGATAAGTCTCTTCTCCAGTGACCACATTTTCAAATTACACTGTGGGCGTCAGCTACAAAGGTTTTGTAGAAATGTGTGACTCTTGGGAAATACGCATGCACTGCCTTAGCAACACTGTAGACCAGTGATCATAATTCAAGTTTCAGATGCAGTTGGCCACTGATGCTGGGTGGCAAGGGCTTAAAACAAAAACAGGATGAGCCCTAGAGCACAGAAGTGGAAAATGAGGTGGGTGGGTATAGAATGGAAAATGTGCTCCCTCAGGCCATAGACTGTGTTCATTAGCACTGACCTGCCTCCTCTCCTGCTCTGGAAGCTGATGCTGATACCAAAGCTTTGAGAGAATCAGAAAAAAAAAAAACCCTCCTGCCACACAAACCAAGGACAAAGATGAGACCACCCAATTTAGTTATCCTCTGGCCAGAACCACATAGTTAATCTTGTCCATGGGCTCAAATGATTCTTGCTCCTAGGCACAGGGACTCAAGTAATTAAAGTCAACATATGTTTCCACTCAACCATCATGTCCATTTCCAAATGGTCATAAATATGTAGCATAAACATTAAGGTCAGGGGACATGAAATGGATGAGAGCATAAGCTAATAAGGCTCTAGAAACCAATATTCTTCACCCCAAATGACATGGAAATTTTGACTTCATATCTCTTGTATTGCATCCATATTTTTGGGTAAAGATTTCTGGGGAAAATCATTTTTGCTTTCATTCCAGCTGTGCAGCACATACTGCAGTGATCAGTTGCAAGTGAAAGGAGCAAGACAACTCCTGCATTCAAAGGACAATGACAACCAGAAAGCGGCAGCCCCATCCTGCCCTGGCCTTGAAAGGGACTGGATCCTAGGAGGTGGCGGCATTTCCGATCTATTGTCCTCTGTCTCCCTCTGCTGTTCTTCCGGAGAAGTTTCCCCTTACAACAATGAGAAATCATGTACTAGCTGCATCCATTTCTATGCTCTCCCTGCTGGCCATAATGGGAGATACAGACAGCAAAACAGACAGCTCGTTCCTGATGGACTCTCAACGTTGCATGAGGCACCATTATGTCGATTCTATCAGTCACCCATTGTACAAATGTAGCTCAAAGGTAAGATCAAGATCACTCCAAAGCCTTTGGAGGATACCCCTCTCTCTCATTAACAGAAGAGCAGTCACAGTTCCTTGCTAAGGGATGAAGAGCTATGACCAGAGCCCAAACTGGAGCTCTATGACCAGCCTGTAGAACTCATAAGGGAATCTTTCTTTAGAAATTTCCCACTATACTTTCCACTTCAATGTCTGTAATAGAACATGTATGAGCTTATTCTGTTGTGAGTGGGTCTTGTTCCCCTGGTTGGGAAATTTATGATCAATAATGTTACTTTTCAATAAAGAAAAATAGGAGCTGGAAATTGGAAAAGTGGGGAAAGTGAAGACCTCAGTTTAGACCCCTGGCACTCATGTAAAAGAACTTACCATGGTGGCACACATCTCTCTAATCCCAAGGCCAAGGAAGCTGAGATAAGAGAACCCATGGGGACATGCTCACTAGTTAGTGTAGCCCAGATAGTGAGCTCCAAATTCAGTAAGAGACTGCCTTAAAAAGTAAGGGAACAAGTGAGGAGCAAATCCTTGACCAACCTCTGACTTCCACAATCTCTGCACCCTTGTGCAAGAATATATACACATATCACACATGCATGCGTACACACACACACACACACACACACACACACACACACACACACACGCACACACGCACGCACGCGCACACACACACACACACACACACATCACATATGCAAAAAGAAGAAACATCAAGCCTTTACATTAGCATAATTTCTTCTACTTTAATCAACAGCAAAAAGAAGGGGAGACTGTGCAGTATGATAGGACAGTGGAGCACATTCTTGGAGGCTCTTCAGACAGTTTTCTGAACTACCCCAGAACCAGCTGGGTGGTCTAAACTTTCCTCCATGTGTCTGTCACATTGATGTTAAAATGACTCCACAGCTAAAGATGACAATTTGATCATTTCTCATTTTATCTTGCTTAGCAGTTCCTTCTTACTGGCAGTGGGTGGAGTGTTTCTTGCACCAGTCATCTGTGACTCGGTGCTGCAAAGAGGTGTGCGAAGTAATAACATGCTAATGGACCACCAAGAGTGGTTGCCACATAGACCACCCAGAAGGGAGGCACAATGGAGGATGGAATGGATCCCAAATGAGAGTTCTCATGACCATCATTGCCCCAGTCACATGCCCTAAATTTGTCCACACTTAGTAAATAAGACTTTGTTTAGTTCAACCTCAAACAATTTTCACTTTAGCCCTGAGACTAAAACAAAACCCATTTTAAACATTCTCATATGTCAAACCTTTATAAAATTAGCAATACAGTTAAGAATTTTACCACTAGAATTAAGTTCATAGAAATCAATCTTTCCACTCTCCATTTCAAAACATGTCTGATTTTACATTTTCCATAACTTCTGTGTTTGTAGTCAAAGGAAGATCTTTTAGTTTGAGGGCTTCAAATTTTCAGTTAAATCAATTTCACCATTGTTCTAATAAGACTTAGGACTGTGGGAAAAGAAATAGTTTTTTTTTCCCTTAAGAAAATGTCCTGGATCTTACTCATAGTTGAGGGAAATCATTAGACAAGGATAAATTTTGGTGACAATCCTTGGAAATGGAGAGCAGGAGCTGGAGTAGCCAGCAAGGGGTGGAGGTGGAACAGCCTTGCTTAGGTTCATTTCAGCACCACAGAAGCACAAAAAGCAGTAACAGCAACTGCAGCAGGGAGACAACAACAAGGATAAGAGAAGCATCTTATAAGCATGGCTGTTTACATGTTGCTTCAGAAGCAGATGGCACAGCACTAATATCTAGTGCTTGTTAATCCATGGATGATTCCTTTTCTGTTGAACTGTGCTCCATAATCATGTTTCTTTAGAGAAAGACAGACAGACAGACAGACAGACAGACAGACAGACAGACAGACAGGGACAGACACGGACACAGACACGAACACAGAAACAGACACAGACAGACAGAGACAGACAGAGATAGGGGGGAAATCAAATTTAAAGAAAACACCATTGTGATGAAAGGCAGGGTTATGGAAAATAGTAGCATCTATAAAAGGTTGAAAGTGGGTGAGGGGTGAAGTTCAGTGGAGAGCGCTTGCCTAACATGTGTGAGGTACTAGGTTCCAAACACAGAACCAAATAATAATAATAATAATAATAATAATAATAATAATAATAATAATGATAATAAAATAATAAAATAAAAATGAATAAAAAAATTTAAAAATTCTGGGAAGATAGGACAAAATGATGGAAGACCATCTTACCATGTTAACCTTAAAGGGGGAGGGTCAAGAAAAAAATGTCCTTAACTAAAAGTCACGGGGTTTGAGCATGACTTTTAGAAATGAATTTTAGTTAATTGTTATTCACCTTTGCTTCTTTCAGAGCGCTACAGTAAATAACAGGGTAAAGATTGTGATGATAGAAGAAATGTTTGTAATTTCATGGGAACAATCTGTTTTCAAACATCCCAAATGACCCCAAATATAGCAATGGTTTTATGTAAGTGCCATTAGTAATTATTAACCTTCCTTCCTCAGCCATAAAAAAAATGTGCCTGGCACAGCTTCAGCTACCAGACCCTTTCTGGAATAAATTTTCTGTATGTGTTCAGGAAGAAAATGATTTTCACTTGGAAATATTCTATAACTCTTAACTTTTCTAAACTCAGAATGATTGTCTCTCTGGTGAACCTGCTTTCCTTCAGAGATTGGGAGAAAAATGTTTAGCCTATGTCCAGAAGAAAGAGGTCAGGGCAGATTTTATAGCTTTACACATATTTTTCCTCAATATCATAAACAAGGACATTATTTTCTGGACACATGCACTCCTTGCCTTACCAGCTAATGTTTCTGACTTAGATTTATCAAGTGGGTCTGGCCTCCTGACTTACATGAAAGGCACATGTGGCCTAGGGAATGAAGCACCAACACCTAATCTGTGTCAGTCACTTTACAATATATATTGTAATCATTACCAACACACCTGCCATGTAGATGTTGTCATCCCCATGCTACAACAAAGGAAACTCACAATCCACAGGGAAAGATGGACTAGGTTTCCTGATACCACATAGTTTGCGAAGGGTAATGTCGTGTTTGGAGGGTTTATTTTTCCACTGCCTGATTCCTCATATTGAAGGAATGTAAAAAGCATACAGGTGCTATTATATAGAATCCAGGCCTAGCTGTCTGTAGTAATGATTCATATTTTATAAATATTTTTCTAGAAAACATAGGAATAATGGACAAAGGTTTTCTGGACACTTTTAGTGGGACTGTCTGTCCATCATGGCCCTGACCTTGCTGCATTTGGCCAGTTTTCGGTTCTGTCATCCTCCTCGTTGCAATTCATGAAAGAAGCTGTTTGCCCAAGGGCATGGGCATGTCTGGCCATAGTGGTGATACTTGTAAAGCAGCTAACGCAGTGTCTGTCATATACTAGACATGTAATAAATGCTATTGTGACCCTGATGATGAAGTCGTAAGCTAGACAGGTGTTTCAACCCACTTTTCTATTTCAGTCACTATTAAGACTTCAATAACTGTTGGGATCCCTGCAGCCTTAAAGGATTAGGAAAGTAAGCCTCCATATGGCTCTATTGGATGTGGGAGGGGTGGGGGCGAACAGAAGAGCAAAGTAAATGTAAGCCGCTGTGCAGGGTGCTAAGAGGGAGGATCAAACAGGAACAGACTCTACTGGCTGCCTTATGTCACTAGGTGAGTGGAGAATGTGCAGGGGTGAGTTCCGACCTCTGCTAGGCATGAGTTTTTCAGAACCTAGCTTGGTAAACTGGCTCCACAGGTGTTTGCAGCCCAAGTAGGTGAAAATAAGAGACAGTGGTGGTCACAGACAAGGGGGTGGAGCCAGGTTCTAAGGAGCAGCAAGAGGCACACTGTTAAGAGTGAGATGAGAAAGCAAGTGAGAAAAGAAGGAGATGAGTTGAGGCGATAAAGGAGATGAGAAAGCTGCAGGATTGGGAAGGAGCTCTTAGGATGCCCAAGCTATCTACTGTTGCTGGCCCATATGCTCATAGGAAAAATGATGGACATTAAGTATATATAGTTTATAACAAAATTGATAACTTTAGAGATGTGACTTGATTTTTTAAAACAAAAATCAATTTATACTGAATGTCTACTATATGCAGGCCTCATAGAAGTTACTATAAATAAAAAAATTTACCCTTCATAGTGCTTACAGGCTAACAGGATATAGGAAAAGGAAATGTTTTGTGTGCAAATGCTTCTTAACATGTCTCATTTATGGCATATGTGACAGAAACAGACAGGCATGGGTGAGAGCTGAGTTGCCACCCAAATCTTTGAATCTTACCACCCCCATGCGACTTTGGTCCCTGGTTGTCATTTTGTTGTTGGTCTCAGCCTGGCACAGACTCTCTGAATATTGACCTGGTTTTCTAGAGATAAACTGAACAGTCATGTCTTGATGTTGTTGGTGAAGGGGAGGTGGTGGGAGTGGCATAGATGAATTTGTTCCTGATATATTATATACTGAGTAGTTAAGCTTGACCGAATTACAAGGTGGATAAGAACAGCTATAAGACTGAAAGAAAGTGACAGCTGAGGCAGCCATGGTATATGCAGACTGGCTGATATTGCTTCATTCTTATGCAGAAAACAACTATTTGAGAAACAGGTGCCAGGCCCTCTGAGATAGATTCAGGTCCTTTCATCCTAGAGATCTTGTCCTTCCATGTGGACTAACTGGCCATGGGGCTTCAGATCCTGAATATGTCTAGTGAAATCCCAATTAAGTTAGCTTGTCTTCAAGTTGCCCTGTATTGAAAACTCCACCATTTATGAAAAGCTAATATCCTAATTATGGCTGTGTTTCACTGTGTGTCTTAGTTAGTGGGATGTGATATTCTACACTTTCTTTGGCCCTTCTTAAAGTTTTTCTTATCCATGTGGCTCTCGAAAGACTTCAGTTTGGAAAGTGGCTTATACATGCTTCAGTCTCCAGTAGATTAGGGAGTACCAAATTTTGCACTGCACCAATATGGGAAGCACCTCTTCCCATGTACTGGCAAATATGAGAAGAAAGAACTTGGCTCTTGGACTCTCTTGTCAGTGAAATGGGGCTAGACACCAGAAACAGGCCTTTGTGTTACATAATCCCCTCAAACCTGTTTGGGATGATGATTATCTTGCCTATAAATTTGAAGAACAGACAGGAGAGCATCAAAAGCTTTAATGGAACCGGAACAGCTTACAGCAGCCATTTTCTCTCTGCCTTTGTGACCTTGCAAAGAAGGCAATGTTAGAACAGTCTAACTTATTTCTCCCTTAGTCCTTCTAGTTTTTTTCTGCTAGTATCTCACATTTCCTTCAAGATTGTGAATTGATGGTTGAATTTTCCCCAACTATTTTTTTCAGTTAATGATGTCAGTAATCTATAACTATTAGGAGTTATCTTTTCCTGATTTTGGAAAACTGCTAGCCATTATCATTTTATCACTGGATGATGCCAGAGATCATCTGTAGTATTAATTGCCAATTATCTAGATATTAAAATGTTTTATAGCATCAGGGATCAAGCTGCTTCACCCCACTTCACTTATGATTTCCACTCCTAGGATTCTAGGAGCCTTTTCCCATCTCCTTAAGCTATATGCAAAGTGTATCATGTGTACATTTTGAGGATAATTTTGAAACTTTTTCATTGGAGTCTTCCATTTTTCAGATTTATTCCTTTTTATTTTATCTGTATCTGTGTGCCTGCTTATCTGTATGTGCGTCACATAGGTGCAGGTGTCTGAGAAGACCAGGATGGGTGTTAGAACCCTTGGAACTGGAGTTACAGGCTATTGTGAATCTTGTGACTAGGTGCTGGGAAGAAACCCAGCAAGTGCTTTCAACCACTAGCTCATCTCTTCAACCCTTAAGGCTTCTTGTTATAAAGAACACATAGGCTCTGATGTAGCAGTCCAAACGTTTGAGAATGGATAGATAGGATCAGGGAGAATTTTCTCTAAATCACTCTGAAGATAGATGTGCATAAATTGTACTGATGATAGGTATAAGGTACAAGCCCAGGCATGTGATTCCCCCAAATATATCCCATTTCTCTATTTCAGTTTCCTCTCTTAAGTTGCAGCAAAACATTTAGTTTGCACCTTCTACAGTGACCACATTCCTTCTCTTTAGCTAGTTCCCACTGGAACAACCCCCACCTTGTCACTCTTCACTCTGTTTACTCCTAGATTTCAACTTAAAGTGACTTTCAGCTTGTTGTTGGTAGAATTTCAATACATTTGGGCAGTGGTAGACCTCCGTCTATAAGAAGGAACTCTGATGGGTTTTTTAGTGGTGGTTTCTTCTCTCTCTCTCTCTCTCTCTCTCTCTCTCTCTCTCTTTCTTCCTTCCTCCCTCCTCCTCCCCTTCCTTCCTTTCTTTCTTTCTTCCTTTCTTTCTTTCTTTCTTTCTTTCTTTCTTTCTTTCTTTCTTTCTTTCTTTCTTCCCTTCTCTCTTTCTTTCCTGAGGTTATATGGCATCCCAGACTAGTTTTGAACACACTATGTACTTGAAGATGACCTTGAATTCCTGGTGCTTCTGCCTCTACCTACTAAACACTATAATTACAGGTGACTGTGAAGTTCATTGAAGACTGAGCATTTCTTAACATGTTGTAAATCCTTGAAAATTCTGGGCCCTCCTAAAGGAGTTTAATTCAAAATGGTATCAGACAGGATAGTGTTGACTGTCTGCTTACCAATTCCCTGGTACTAAGGATTGAACCCAGAGCCTTGTGCATGCTTATCAAGTGCTTTACCACTGAGCTGCACCACCATAAACACATATTTTAGGTTCACCAATAGATTCTTATGTGTGACCAGCAACTGGAGCCACTAGTCCAACCCAGCAGGAATCAGTAAGGAGTGTTGGGGTCTTTCAAAGGATGCTGTGGTAACCTGAGGTTTTGATAACTGTACAGAGTAACCACCTTCCTTGTTTCTCCAGATGGTGCTCCTGGCCAGATGTGAGGGGCACTGCAGCCAGGCATCACGCTCTGAGCCCTTGGTGTCCTTCAGCACTGTCCTCAAGCAACCTTTCCGTTCCTCCTGTCACTGCTGCCGACCCCAGACTTCCAAGCTGAAGGCTCTGCGTCTGCGCTGCTCCGGGGGCATGCGACTTACTGCCACTTATCGGTACATCCTCTCCTGTCACTGCGAGGAATGTAGCTCCTGAGGCTTGCTGATGATTGGCTCTCTGGCTGGCACAATCACAGGAGCAGTTCAACCCGCTAGAGAAGGACTGGCAAGAAAAGAGTTAAGGCAGATAAAGATGGAGCAAGTCCCACAGGATTGTGCATATTCTAGTCCTCAAGACTCAATGTGCTTTCAACAGAAAGTGACTCTGGGAACTTGCTTTCCATTCCCATCTCCTTTCCCTGGAAGAATTTCTTTTGGTTACTTTTCTGATTCAGGCATTTCCCCTGTTGGCTCTGATTGTGGTTTGGGTGCCTGTTAGCTCTGCATTAGTGGGAAAATGTGGGGCCCTGTGCAAGAGTGTGTCAGGCTGTCCCTATTTGGTGCATATTAGGGAAGATTTACCCAGCTCTTCTTAGGAGATCTTCAGTTGTTTCCCCTTGTTGTTTTGGTCTAAGATTTGCCTCTAAAGGTTCCCAGTTTTACGATCTGGACACCAAGTCCATGGATATGTTTAGTGAGATTTACTCACAGCTAACTGCTACTAAAATAACTAACACACGGGTTCTTTTCTGTGACAGCAGGACTCCTGACTGCTATAGTTATTATTCAGAAATGACTTAGGGGATATAAAGGTGGCAGAAGGAACCTATAATCTTAAGGCTTTTGCAGGTAAATGATGGTAAACTTTTGTGAGGAAGCAGGCTTTCACACATATACACTCAGATGGATCCCACACTGACTCTGGAGAAGGCATACATTACACATGGCGTGGAGAACACACCATACTCATAACTGAGCATTAGTCAAACATGTAGAAATCTATTTGTGGGTGTGCAATAGTTTCAGCCATATCTTGACCATCATTCCCTAACATTCACCTGTCTATGTGAAGCTTGTTGCCATAGTGGTGGCCTGGCTTATCCTCTGAAAATTTTGTTCCAATATATTTTTGGTCATTGAAGCTCAAATTTTGAATTCTACCCATGTTTTAAAATAAAAATAGAGTACCTTCAAACTTTTGGCTGCGTATTATTATTTCCTCCTCTTCTTCGTCCTTCCTGCTCTTCCTCCCCTCTCTTCTTTAATATCCTTCTGTGATGTGGATATAAGATCCATGTAGTTGCTGTTTAGACATGTCCAAGGATATGGTATGTCTAGAACCTCCACCCCCTCCCCCCCAAAAATCAATATACTGTGGTGGGTAGACTTGGTTGTAGGTCTCAAATTTTAACACAAAAGCTAATGTGTTCTGGCTTTCCTAGGTACTACTGTGTGACATAGAGATTTGTCATTCCCCCCCCTTTTTGTCATCTCATTTTTTTTCTCAGAAAAAATAAAGTATCCATAAGTCAGGGTAACAGATACAGCAGGACAGAGTTCACAAACAACAGTTTCTGCACCATTTGAAGGTCTGTGCTCCAAACCTAATGATACTGCTATGATCCTCTTTAGCACTTTAGGAATCATGACATTGGAATAGCATTGTATCTACTACAGACACATCAATGTAGACTGTACCATGAATATTCAGGTTGCAGGGCAACCTTGATATCACACTTTCCTAATTAACCAGAAATGACAGCATTCCTCACTATTAACACAACTAAACCTTGAATTAATTTTTCTGCAGAGATGATGGTTTTCTACACTCTTTGATACCACTTTCACATGATTTTATGAAAACTAGCAGGATTAAATTTGTATTCATGACTTTGAAATAGAATAATAATAATAAAAAAAAACCCTTGAACTTGGCTTTAACTTTCATCCTGATGGTGATGGAACCAGTTCACTGAGTTAGAAGATGTCCTTTTCCTAAAAGCAAATTTAAAATGGCAATTTGGACCATTCATTATATGAACAGAAAAACTGTCATAGAAAGAGCTAAATTTAACACCTAAAAGTTCTGTAGTTATAGAACCTTCTTTTTAAATTAGGGTCTTGCTATGTTTTCCAGACTGGCCTTGAATCCTGAACCCTTTTGTCTCAGCCTCTAGAGAGCATTGCCACACCCAGCTAAATGGTTATAATTCCTACCAGATAATGAATGGATTTACTTCTAGCCAAACTTGAGGATTTATTTTGTTCATGTTGCTAATCAAAAGTAGAGATGGCTGGAGAGATGACTTGGCAATTATTGCCGTTTTAAAGGACAAGAGTTTGGACCTCAGCAACCACATCAGGTAGCTTACAAATGCCTGTAACTTAAGCTTCAAGGAATTCAACTCTGCGTTCTGGCTTCCATGGGCATCCATTCATAAACAGACAGACAAATAATAAAATATTTTTAAATGTAGAAATGATACTTCTAGTTTTAGAATGTCTCCTCTTGGCTTTGAAATGTCATTTGACTCTGAAAGCCTATAATATAAACCAACAAAGTGCAGTCTTTATTTGCTTCTTAAGTGTCTAGGACTGTAGCAGGAGGGTGTCATATGCCTCATATCTTCTAAATTAGCCAGAAGCCATGGTAAAGGCCAGTTCAAGTCCCATTTACATAAGCCATAATTAAATCTTCCTGCATAATAACCAGAAAATAATGGAGGCATTTGAAGGTCTTTAGAAAGAATCCAGCATCCTCTCTAGTTATATGGATAAAAAGATGCATACAAAAGTCCAGAAAATTGGATTTGGAACTGGAGACTAAACTCCCTGCTCACCACAGCCATGAATTCTTCCCTTCCTTCTCCTAGTCAAGAGCATCTCTTCCCCCCCCCCCCTTATTTTGATCTTGCATGCTGAGTAAAATGGATAAGCTGGAAAAGAGTATGGGGATACTGAGTGAAGTTTAATGGCAACATACCAAAGCTGAGAAAGAAAAAAATAATTATATTTTCCCCTAAAGACTTTAAAATAGCCCTGGGAACCCAGAGAATTAACATGTCATTGGATATTAAGTTACTACGGAATTTGTACTAAATCTTTTAAAAAATTTAAACATATTTAGTTCTATTTTAGTGTTTACCCCTAAGGATGGAGAAAGAACCAAATGAAAACATTGATCACTTATGAACATTATTCCTGGAATGCCTAAAGAATGCTAGCTTGCCTTCTCCATTTACTATGCATGAAAAAGGAAATGAAAATGCTTTATAATTTTTGCAGCATACATCTTAGAAATCTATATGTTAACTCGTAGTACTGGAGGAAAAGATTCTTGCAAATTGATCTAACTCTCATCATTTATAAGCACTTGATAACAATATGCTACTACTGTAGTGGAAGAGAAAGACCCTTATGAACTTATACACTTTTCCTCACACCTTGTCTTCCCAGACCTATTTCTTACATCCTCTATGTATAGGAAGCTCCAGAAATTTAGCATGAAAGACAAGCCAATGTTTCTTTGTTCTGTTGAAATGGCAGTTTCATTTCTCTTAAATTCAATTGCTTACTAACCTACCCAGTACATTATTTATTGTTAGATAGAGCAGGCTGAATGTGTATTTGGGCCATGGGACTGTTAGAGTAAGTATATTTTTTTTTCATTGTGACTTAGGAGGAATTAAAATATGGATTTACTTCTGGTTGCTTCCTCAGGCCCTATTGAAACTTGACCCTTGAAAACATGAGCTTCCTACTATAGAATACCAAGTGTGTTGGCACCAGAAGACATTAAGATAGCTGAAGAATACAAATTAAGTCAAAGAAGAAAGCATATCCTGCTGCTGGTGTCCCCTTTGTGGCTCTAGAGTAAAAGACATCCTGGTAGACATATCCACTTGCTAGATTTAGGAGCTAGAACAATGGAACATCTTGGGATTTGGAGGAATTTCACATGAAACTGTGTCGAAGCATCAGAGGAAGATCTTTTTGCTTAGTAAAAAGCTGTGTTCATACATGAGCAAGTATCCAGCCACACTTAGTGAAAGACAGCATTCAACAAAAAGATAACATCTCATGCCAAAATGTCTATGTTCTCTTCCTTTCCCCCTGTTTTCCTATAAGTCACACTGTGTGAATAAAATGGTCTTTTCTTTGATCTCAGGGAAAATACAATTTGAAATTCTTGCTAAGATCATTCTGTATCCTCAAAGATCAATTCCAATGTTCTACATACCAAACAGAACATTTAAAATTGAAAAACTATAGCAAACATGGAAGTGCACTGTCCAGGTTCACCTTTAAGGAAAGGTTTGTTATCTCACTTGTTAACCTTCCAGAGGCCTCTTCAACTTCAGTGACACCTTTCCCAAGGGCATGCTCTTGAAAGAGAAGAACTTTATCCAGTGCTAGACAGAGGTTTGGTTACCTTGGCCCAATGAAGAACAACTCTTATTAATAGTCCTGGCTCCAGACTGACCACAGGTTTCCCTTTGTAAGCATGTGTCCTTGTCCTCCTTTGTTCAGGAGCGTTTATCCTTAATAAGCAGCAGCAGCACAAACTCCATCAGTAACTATTTATTTTTACCTACAGTTAGATGGAACCCGTCTAGTTTCATTGGGTGACAAGGATTCAAGTCAATATTTTGAGCTGGGTGTTGTGCCACATGCCCATAATTCCAGGACTTGGAATGTTGAGGTAGAAGAATTTTGAGTTGTAGGGAAATCTGGACCATAGAACAAGTTGAAAGCTAGTCTTGGCTACCTAGCAAGGCTTGGTCTCAAAAGAAACCAACAAGCCTACCAATCAGTCTTCTGATATCCTTCTAATGCAAGATTTAAAAGTGTGTGCCATACCCAACTATGTCAGCAAGAATACTAAATGTTAGGGAGATTGAGGGGATAACGTCACAGTCTTGCTAATATTTAAAAAGAAACAATTATATGTGTCTGTGCATGGGGGTACAGTTGTCCACAGAGGTGAGAAAAAAGGCATCAGATACTCTGGATCTGAAGTTACAGGGGGTTGTGAGCCATAGGATATGGGTGCTGGGAACTGAACAGAGTCCCAGAAACGTTTGTTCTCTTCAAAATGATCACTAGAACTGATATGGTCCTGATTATCTCAAAGTATAGATAACGTGTCTGTGTATATATATGTGTTCTCACAATAACTTGAGGAACTTTAGTCTCCTGTGAGAGCTCACTCATTTTCTAAACATTGTTTGTGGTTTCTAATAACTAATTTTTTAGAAATGCATTCTTGTCAATCTTTTATATACTCTATTTATGTATTTATCCCCTTAATCCTATTACATGTGATCACCTTTTTTGTTGGGGCATTTCCTTCTCTTTCACTCATTAGATTCTACAACTTCACTTCATGAGTTTTTAGGCAGTCATTGTTGGAAGACACTATGTAGAAGCACAAATGATAAAAACTTGCTTTTAAAAAAATGTAGTATTGCTTCTGGTCAGGGCCTGGACAGGGAGTAACTGGGACCCACTGGGACACAGGAATTCACTCCTGGCCCAGAGCACTGGTTCCTTTAAGTCTGGGTCTGAGCACTGAGCAGATCTTGGGCCTCAGCCCCAACCCCTGTAGCAAAACCCACCCCACACAATTCTGATACAACCAAGATAATAGGAAAGACAGGCTCTAGTCAGAGACAGGGCAGGTAGCACTATGGAGATCCAGATGGCAAAAGGCAAGCGCAAGAACATAAGCATCAGCAACCCAGGATACTTGTCATCATTAGAAACTAGTTCTCCCACACAAGAAAGTCCAGAATTTCCCATAGTGCTAGGAAAGTAAGATTCAGATTTAAAATGACTTCTAATGATGATGATAGAGGACTTTAAGAAGGACATAAATAACATTCTCAAAAAAATTTAGGAGACCACAGGTAAACAGGTAGAAGCCCTAAAATATGAAACACAAAAATCCCTTAAAGAATTACAAGAAAACACAAACAAACAGGAATTGAACAAAAGCATCCAGGACATAAAAATGAAAGTAGAAACAATAAAGAAATCACAAAGGGAGACTATACTCGAGATGGAAAACCTAGAAAAGAAATCAGGAGTCATAGACATAAGCATCACCAACAGAATACAAGAGATAGAAGAGAGAATCTCGGGGGAAGAAGATACCATAGAAAACATTGACATAACTGTCAAAGAAAATGCAAAATGCAAAAAGTTCCTAACTAAAAACATTCAGGAAATCCAGGACACAATGAGAAGACCAATCCTAAGAATAATAGGTATAGAAGAGAATGAAGATTCCCAACTTAAAGGGCCAATAAATATCTTCAACAAAATTGTAGAAGAAAACTTCCCTAAACCTAAAGAATGAGATGCCTATAAAGAAACCTACAGAATGCCAAATAGACTAGACCAGAAAAGAAATACCTCCCATCACATAATAATCAAAACACCAAATGCACAAAACAAAGAAAGAATATTAAATACAGTAAGAAAAAAAGGCCAAGTAACATATAAAGGCAGACCTATCAGAATTACACCAGACTTCTCACTAGATACTATAAAAGTGAAAAGATCCTGGATAGATGTCATACAGACCCTAAGAGAACACAAATGCCAGCCCAGGCTACTATACCCAGCAAAACCTTCAATTACCATAGATGGAGAAACGAAGATATTCCATGACAAAATCAAATTTACAAAATGTCTTTCCACAAACCCAGCACTACAAAGGATAATAGTGGGAAAGCTCCATACAAGGAGGGAAATTATACCCTAGAAAGAGCAAGAAAGTAATCCTCTTCCAACAAATCCAAAAGAAGATAGCCACACAAACAATGCCATTGCTAATAACAAAAATAACAGGAAACAACAATCTCCTCTCCTTAATATCTCTTAACATCAATGGACTCAATTCCCCAATAATAAGACATAGGCTAATGGACTGGATACATAAACAGGACTCAGCATTTTGCTGCATACAGGAAACCCACCTCAGTGACAAAGGCAGACACTACCTTAGAGTAAAAGGCTGGAAAACAATTTTTCAAGCTAATGGTCTTAAGAAAAAAGCTGGAGTAGTCATTCTAAAACCTCCAGCCTGAGAACACAAATGGAGTAACTCATGTCTCCACCTGTATAGGTAGTTGAGGGTGGCCTTGTCAAGCATCAGTGGAAGTGGAGGGTCTTGGTGCCTGAAAGTTTGGATTCCCTAGTGTTGGGGAATTTGAGAGCAGGGATGTGGGAGTGGGAGGATGGTGGGAGCATACCCTCATAGAAATAGGAGGAGGGGAGTGGAATAAAGGGTTTTGGGGTAGCATGGGAGAAGAGATAACATTGAAAGGTAAATAAATAAAATATCCAATTAAAAAAAACAGATAATGAGTCTGGCAATTGTAGTTGAGCAGTCGAGATTTTTTGTCAACAATTTATTATGGGGATTTCATATAATCCTCAAGGACAAGGTATGTGGAAGAGGCCCATGGAACTTTAAAAAGATTGGTGAGACATGCTGTTGCTGAGACAAAGAATGATGCCAACCTGTGAGCTTGCTGAGTACCCTGACAAGGGTGACAGGGGAGCTGTATTGGAAATATGTTCATGACCCACCTTTGCTTGACTATATCCCAGACAGGACAAGCTGCCTTGCCTCAAATTTTTGGACCTTGTGGGATAGAGAATCGAAAAGAGAAATTATGTTTCTTGTATTCTTCTTAAAGCTGCCCAACTATTAGGACTCAATCATGTACTGGTCTAGAAATCAATCCAATATTGGAAATAACAGTCTACTTTTGGAAGACTGGATCTGGACTTTGTCAGAGACATATTTGGAAGCTAGCTGTAGCTGGTTGATGTTAGCATAGCAAGAGATAGTGTTGGGACAGGATCTGGATCTCAAACAAGGGTTAGTGCATGTTTTAAGGCTCTTTTAATTGTCATGCTAAAATTGGTTTTTGTCTCTTCTACAGTATTTATTGTAAGTTGCATTGACTGTATAATTTCCAATTGTGTTAGTGTGTTGAAACCTGGCATGTCTGTTATGGGGATCTATCAACCAGCTTTTGTCTCACCGCCCTGAGTATTAGAAAACCATGATTCTCTGAAAAAAAGCTTGAAAGTGCTAGAAGAAGTGACTTAGGCTTTAAGTAGAAGCAAGAGGGTAGCAGGTTTGATTATTGCTGGTATAATAGCTTTAATTCCATTAATTGCTAGCACCACTGGTTCTGCAATAGCATTGACATAAGGAGTTAAGACAACTATTTTTGTTAACCATCTAACAAAAAAAAATGTTACTAATGTATTGAGTATACAAAAGGATTTATATAGGTATCTGGAACAAAGAATGATGTTCCATAACCCATTCAAATTGTCTGAAGAAGGTTCAGGGTTCAAGAGTTAGGAGCCATCCCAAGTGTCATGACAAATCATTGGAGTAGTGTTACTTTTGAAATAATTGTCATTATAATTAGAACAAAGTTTAAAGACACCTGCAGCATATTTGGCAAAATCCTTACATCTCTCTGGGTGTGTTAACTTTTCATAGTGAAATTATGAATTTAAAGAATGCTGCTCTGTTGAGTGTTGATGCTGCAGATAACGATGATAAAATTATCCATGGCCTGAGATCAGTATTTCCATTTTGGACAAACCTCAGGAATGACATATATAGCTTTATCAGGCTAGCCCTTCTTGTCCTGGGAATACTTTTATTCTTGTCCATCGTGTTAATGCTTATCTTTAACAACATCAACATTTTGGCAGTCAAAGTACATGGCTTAAACTTGCAAATGGACCCCCAGACAGAGTTATTAAATTAACAGGCTGGCAAGCCAAGGATGGGTAAGATTCTGCACAGAGCCTTACCAACTTAAGACAGAAGTGCACTGCCTTTGATAATGCATATTCCATGATGAGTAAGGAAGGCATTCTTGTTAGAACAACTTAAGACAGGCTTACTCTTGTTAATGAAATAAAAAATGGGGAGATGTGGAAAGCCTTTGGGGCTGCTTGGTAAGAAGCTGACATGGGCCAAGGACAAGGAAGTAGGCTTCAAGCAGGAATCTGATATTAGACTAGAACAAAGAAGTAATTTCAGGTAGGAGTCTAAATAGTAGGCTACAACAAAGAAGTAATCTCAGGCAGGAATCTACATTTTAGGCAAGAACAAGAAAGTAGGCTTTAGACATGAAAATGATCTTGGGCTAGGATAGGGAAGTGGGCTCAGATACTTTGGTCATCCTGATAAGCCTTTAGAAACAGTGATCACTGGAGTGTTCATGTAACTGGGTTTAATGCCTTGCTTGTTCTTTGACTATTTGTGTTTGTTGTATTGCTTGTTCCTCGACTATTTGCATCTATTGTATTGCTAGACCCTCAACCTAGAACTGACCTTAATACATGCATCTAATCAAATGGTATAAAAGCATAAAGGAAGAGGGGGTATAGAATAGGGGGTTCTAGGGAGGGGAAATGGGGAAAGAGGATGACATCTGTATTGTAAATAAGTAAAATATCCAATAAAAAATTATTTACTACAAAAAAAGCCAAAAAATGTGGTATTGAACTAATAGGAAAATTAGAGCTCATTGTTCTTCCATAGATTATTTTTATCTTATGTACTCCTCCTTCATTACATTCACATAAGTGACAGAAAACCCTTGAGATTTTATGTGTCCACCTACATGCGGCATCACAACTCAAATAAGAAACATGAAATTTCTTATTACTTATTCTGAGGCATGTTATTATTAGGTAAGTTCATGACCGTCACTTCCTCCTATTTTCCAACTGTTCTCCAGAGTTGCCCTCACCTCTTAAAGATGAGAGTTTGTTCTGAAAATGTTAGAAAAACCTCATAAAGGAAAAAAATAATTATCTTTTGTACTATTTTGAAGTGCTTGAAATGGAATACAAGGCATTGCACATCCTACAAAGGTATTCCCTGAGTCATATTCTTAGCCTCAATTTTAGGAAAAAACATTTACCAGTTACAGCTGATGAGAGGTTTGTATCTAGAATATAGAAATAGCTCAAAATATGAAACATTAAGAAAGAAAATATCCAATTAAAGTGGGTATAGATCTAAACAGAAAGTTCTCAAAAGATGAATTACAAATGACTGAGAAACATTTTTAAAATTTTTTAACATCCTTAGCCATCAGAGAAATGCAAATTAATACTACTTTGAGATTTCATTTTACTCCAGTCAGAATGGCCAAGATCATAAAAAGCAAATGACAGCAGATGCTAGTGTGGATTTGGGGAAAGGGAACACTTATTCACTAATGACAGGTGTGCAAACTGTTACAACCACTATGTAAGTAAGTGTGGAGATTCTGCAAAAACCCAAAATAGATGTAATATGATCTATCTATACCACTTTTAAGTATATACTCAAAGCCCTCCCTATCTTACTATAGAGATACCTACTCATCCATGTTCATTGCTACTTGTACGGGTGGTTATGATGCTAATGTCATGTTTCCCCAATTGATTCTTGATCTATCAGTAAGATGCCAGGGGCTAATTGCTGGGCAGAAGAAAAGAGGTGGGACTTCTGGGTCCAAAGAGAAGAGGAGGAACCACAGAGAAAGGAGAGGGAGTTTTTTGACATGCTTCATAGGGACAAAAGGTGACCAGCCATGTGAGATCTCAGGTGGAATGGCCATAGGCTGCTTCCTCAGATGGGAGGTTGGGGATATTGAGTTGGGTAACTGAACAACTGAAGCTGAGGGCAGATTTAGGGTGCTGAGCTAAGAGTATTAGGAAGGACATGCTAGCCATGGGAGATTTGTAGTACCTAGCAATTGAGCCAAGAAGGCAGGTTATAATTGAGCAACATGTGTGTCTGTGTTTTTCATCTCCAATTCCAATATTCTCTGGGCAGGGGCTGGTAGCATGAACTGCCTGGAGCTTAAAGCAGGGTAGCAAAAGCTACATGCTACAGCTACTTAATTCACAATAGCCAATAAATAAAAATGCCTAAATGTTCATCAACCAATGAACAGACAATGAAAAAATGCTACATTTATACAATGGGATAGTATTTAGCTTTAAAAAAAACTATGACATTTGCTGGAGAATAGGTAAAGGTATAAACAATTATTCTTAGCGAGGTGACCCAGAAACTGAAAGAAAAATGTCATGCTTTCATTTGTGGATGTTATCTTTGGATCTTTCAGAAATGTGTGTTCCATTTAGAATACCCATAGCCTTTGGGGGAGGGGCAGTCAAGCGAGAGGACACAGTTGTATAAAATATTAAAGGGAATAATGGAGCAGAAATTGTGAGATGAGAAATGCATGAGAAATAGAAGAACAGAATAGAGAAGGGAATATGGGGAATGGATAATTAACACTAAAGGCTTTTTGAAAAAGTCACATAGAAACATACTAATATAGAAGCTTTCTAAAATCTATACATACATGTAGATAAACAAGTGTTAATGGCATTGCTTACAACGGAGGACACAATACCCAACTGTATAATTTGTGCTGATAAATACAAACACCAATAGCAGGAATGAATTATCTCCTTTTGGCCAATGAGATTACATAGACCCCCTCCCATCCCCTACAAATTATAGATAGTGTTCATACTCTTTACTACCTTCCGGAACTTGAGGATAAAACCCTATTCTTGAAGGCCACACATGTTTGAGTCACAGAACACAGAGAAATCAACTTGGTACTCACCCAAAACATCTATTCCTACTAAATAGTTTCATTGTTATGGAAGGCTATCAGATACTTCCTAAAAGAAGAGAGAAGCAATAAGTCATACCCAGCTATGAACCCTGGAAACTACAACGATTATCTTGTCAAGATATACCCAATGGTACAATAATGGCAAGAATATTATGAGAAAAAACAACCACTTTCTGATTGCATTTAAGGACTGCTCTGTCGGGCTGCATGTGTCTGCCTTGCTGCTGGGGTGGCCAAGCAAACACTGCCAGTAAGTCACTTAGGGAAGGCAGAACACAGTCCATGATAGGGGCCCAGTCCATGTTTCTCTAGATGAGAAACAGCGGGTCTGGGATGGATGCTGTGGTTTTCAGTCCCGGATACTGTTGGGGTACTCCAGGGAGTTGGGAACAGGGGTCTGCTGTCTGCACTTCCTCTCAGGATGTCTACATGCTTGACAGGAAGGGGAAGGCTGAGACCATGAGAAGGTGAAGAGAGACTCCAGTTTGGTTCTGAGTATGGAGGGGCTGGAAGAGGCATGAATAAATCCAATCTCCATGGAGATACTTGATGTAGGACCTGGTCCTTGCTTGTCCAAACTGCTTTATTTGATAGCAGATATGAATGCATACACCTTACTCAGGGTAAACCATGGATTAAATACCTTATTTGGGAAGAGATGCTCAGGAAGGGAAGGAAGCTCATTGGCTAAACACTCTGGGCCTATCTAGATACCTCATTAGCCTGGAGAACTCCAGGTTTTTATGCTACATAACAAATTGTCATGGTCCTCTCAGTGGAGTGTCATGCTGCTTGTTCCAGATAAGGTAGTTTGTCAGAAAACTGACCTCATGCATACCATTCTCAGTTTTGAGATTTTCTGGGGTTTAGGCTGCCTCAATCTTGCCAGTTTTACTGTTTAATGGCACAGTCCACCTGTCCCAAATTCGCCCTGGAAGTGAAATCATACTTGACACTATTAAAATGACCAAGAACCTGTGGTTAGATAGGTCATAGGCCCAAGGAGAAAAGCCCGTACTACTATTCCACTGAATGAACATGACAATAAAATGTCTCCTAACTACTTATTGATATTCTAAGGGAACAGTATACCTCTCAACTTTCATTAGAGAAGCTTCTCCCTGCAGTAGATGGCAATTATCACAAAGACTCTAAACTGTTCAACATACGGAGAATAAGGGATCGTGGAGTTCTTACCCATAAATTGAGCCTACATATCACAACCCTTTCCTCAAGGCTTGGGGATCTTTGTGGAAGAGAATGCTGGAATGAGTGTAAGAGCCAGTGGTGGCTGATATCATCAAGGAAAACTGTTTCTCAGACACAACCAGGCAGCTGCA
The DNA here is from genome assembly GCA_030674055.1 of Rhabdomys pumilio. Classification (NCBI taxonomy): domain Eukaryota; kingdom Metazoa; phylum Chordata; class Mammalia; order Rodentia; family Muridae; genus Rhabdomys; species Rhabdomys pumilio. The sequence continues at coordinate 117,180,565 of JANHMN010000005.1, read as the reverse complement.
CAAATGAACTTACAGTGATTGTTGGCAACGTGCACAAGAAACATACAAAGCCAAGCCAGACAAACTTCTAGCCTAGAGGGGAGAGGGTGGAAGCTATTGGCATTTCATAGCTTCCCAGAAAGAGAGTGTGTCAGTTTTTGTTAATGGTGTGATGCCTAGTAGGTAGAGTATATGTCAGGGCAGACCCCACTTCCAAGACTAGTTGGGCTACATAAATGGACTCAATGGGAACAGAAAAAGAAGAGGAGGCAGAAGAAGAGGAAGAAAACTCAAAGTTGAGTGATCAGGGCATGAAGGGTAGAGAGGGTGATTGTGAGAAAAGTTGAGGGAGGGTTGGATATGATCAAAGTATATTGTATCAAATTGTTAAAATTAATAAACACATTATATTAAAGAGAGAAAACAAGGGAAGGTGTGATGCTACCGTGTTGTAACCTCAGCACTGAGGATGATGACTTTGAGAAAAGCTTAGGTTATACAGTGAGCTCCAGGTCATCTTGGGCTACACAAAAATGATCTGTCTCAAAAATTAAAACAAACAAAATCCCAAAACCAAAACCAACAAAATAAAACCTCACAAGCAGGCAAAATAAATGTTCAAGTTAAAACTTTAGTGCTTCAGTCTAACATCTCAAATATTATTATTTCAATATGTAATCAATGTGAAAGATAGTAATAAGATATATATTTTTAATAGCAACTTGTTGAAATCTGGTAAGTGTTTTACACTCAGGGCATATCAACTGACACCATCTACATTTGTGACATTTCGTGGATGCACTGGAAATCACTGGAGAAAAAAAGAGCAGGTAAGGTTCACAAGATAAAGATCCAGAGCAAAGAACATGGGCTAGCAAATTATGGATGAGCTATAATTTGATGCAGACTCTGGCAAGAAAATATTTCCTTAGAATTTAAGAGACTATTGTCAATGCCTAGATGTCCCCATAAAGTCAGAATCCTACTGTACTTGGCCCTAGCCTGGCCACGAAAGAATTGTGATTCTAAGTGAATCACTTCAACTTTTAATATTGCTTTAGGCAATATTTTGAAGATGCCTTCTTGTACACAGAGAGGGGAAGAGGGAAAGAGACATTCTTCTACTATCATCTAATTTCAAGTTAATAGTACTTCCAAAAAAGAGATTCTGTTCCTGTTTTGTTTACACTACTAAAAAAATCGTACATTTTCACTTATTGGATTTCTGCAGTTTTCACTTTTATTCCAAGTGTTGTACATGGGGACAGGTGGTTGCAGCACAATGAGAAAGCCCATGATTTACACATGTAAGGGTGTGGGTTCTCCCCAGCATTGCAACAAAACAAAACAAAAATTATGAAGTAAGTTAAAGAACAACAAAAAAAATGTGTTATATGCATGATTAAAAATGTGAGTAATCAAGTTCCTATCCTGAAACATCATTATGCCAGCCTGTTATTCCCTCTTCCTGAGGCAGGGGGATTGGAAGTGGCAGTTGCTAGGCAACACCAACTGCTCTTCAGCTTCTCAGCAGCTCTATAAACATTGCCTGCATCCCCAGTAAATAGTTGGGCATTGTCTTAATTAATTTATACCCAAAAGAAGATTTTTTAAAATGAGTATAATTTAGTAATCTCATTAAAATAGCACTTTAAAGCCAGACCCAGTAGCACAGGTCTGAAATTCTAGCTGTTTAGGTGACTGAAACAGGACAATCTTAAGTTAAAGACCTGCCTGGGCAACTTAGACTCTGACTGAAAATAGAAAGTAAAAAGTGGTTGAGAATGTAACTTAGTGGTGAATTACATGCCTACTATGCATGAGTCCAGAGTCGAACCATCAAAACTACAAATATGTATTGGTTTTATATATATATATTTGTATATTTATGCATATTTGTATATTTGTGCATATACATACATATACATATGTTTATATATAAACATGTGCATATATATGTACATATATATGTAAATACATGTTACATATAAATGTGTGTATATATGTATATATGTGCATATATACATATATTTATATCTAAATATGCATATAAATATGTATATACAAGAATATGTATGTATATATACACATGTTTTTTCTTTTATTTTTATTTATTTATTTTTCTTATTTTATTTATAATTATTGATTATTTTTAATTTTTATATTTAATTATTTTTATTCATTCACTTTGCATCTTGCTCACGGCTCCCCTTTCAAGTCACCCGTTCCTACAATCCTTCCCCCATCCCCTTCTCCTTTTCTCTTCTGGGACAGTGGAGGACCCTTTTGGGTATCTTCCCACCCTGGAACTTCAAGTCTCTGTGAGGCTAAGAGCTTCCTCTCTCTCTGAGGCCAGACAAGGCAGCCCAGCTTGAAGAATATATCCCATATACAGGCAACAGCTTTGGGGATAGCTCCTACTCCAGTTGTTACAGACCCACATGAAGAAGACTAAGCTGTACATCAGAGGGTATATATATATATATAAATGTGGGGAGGCACACACATGTATGTTTTTAAGTCAATGTCAGAACATAGTTAACTTTATTATGTTATATCAGCTAGAATTGCTGTGGTGAATATGTCATTCATTCTGAGAAAAGAATATTTCTTTTTTTAGTGATGATGATGGGAATTAGGGCCTTGTGAATCCTCATCCCCTTGGTTACTTTTTAAAAATGGAAAATGTGTTGTATTTTTCTTTTTGTTCTACCCACCGTAGTTTTCCCCCTACTTTCCTTTTAAAACATCCCAAGTAACAGAAGGATGGGAGGGACCAAGTAGCTCAGCAATGGCTGTGTCAATCATCCCTTTGCTTTTGTTTACTGAGGGTCTGGAAACATGCCAGGGCTGTTTGAGGAAGAAAAAAAGAGAGAGAGAGAGACGCAGGTTTTTATGTTGAGTACTCATTCATAATTGAGTTGCTTAGTAGTAGGGCATCAAAGGAAAACTACAAATACCCTGATAGCAAAAAGCCCCCAGGTGCTGAAATGGAGTTAGGATCCTGCAGGTCTCATGACAGGAGGCAGTGAGTGGGGAGGACATTTGGAAAGACAAAGCCAACTCCCTGGTCTGTGTGTCACCGGAAACTGGCCATTCTGTCAGTTATGCCTGAGACTTGCAATCAGTCTGCTCAGCCAGTGCTCATAAGCAAGAGCCTTTAGGCTCAAGCAGGAGACTATGATTTAAGGTAAGAAACCAATGACCTCAACACAGCATTTCCACTCTGCAGCAAATATGATGCTACATACAGTGGACATGATGTTGAATTTAATCCTCTCTGCAACTCTGCTGTTATCCACATCTACGAAATGAAGTACAGGGCTTTTGAGAAATGGCATTTGGCCAGAGGCTGAGGACCAGTAACAGGCAGAAGGCAATTTTGAGTTCAAATCTGTTTCTGAATATTCTTTTCTGTTCTAGTCACCTTCCATTTCTGTGTGATCCTCGATTTGACCCTCAAACAGAGTACATTCCAACAAATGACAACATTTTGGGGAGGGGGTTGGAACCAGGTCAATTTGTTCTAAAATCTCCTACCATTGAAGTCTTTCATAAGATAAGTCTTCTTTCTAAATGGTCCTTGGGAGCACTCCAGCTTCTAGTAACTTCAGGAACAACAGAGAACTACTGGGACCCCTGTAAACTTCCCAAGGACATTTTAAGTCAGATTTTCCTTGGCTTTGACTCCAAAGGATTTGGAAGAAACTTGGCTGGGCTTAGGAATTTCACAATTAGAGACTAGCCTGAAGTGTTTTATGCCATTCTCTGCAGTGACATGAAATAGAGGTAAGAGGTAGGTCATTTGTCATCTTTATCGCCTTCCCAGACCACACTGATGTCAGAACAGGATGTGATCCTGTACTCCAGATGAGAAGCTCTGAGAGATTCAGGTCACAAACCTAGCACACAGCAAAGCAAAACTGGAGCTTAGAACCTTCAGGCCTGCAGCAATGGCTTTCCGGTGTCTGTCCTACTATTCATGGTCAGTTTCTAATTAGCCTACTAGCAGAGTAAATTTCCAGAGGTGAAAAATAACAAGGTACCTGTGCAAGAAATCAGGCCAACACAGCGTTTGATATACACAGCCTATTGTTTGAGCCCTTTTAAAAATGCAAGCACTAGAGGAAAGCATTACAGATAACATTAACTACCCCCAGAAATAGAACTATCATAGGTACAGAGTTAGGCATGGCAGCCTCCTGCTGCATGTCAGGTAAGGATTAGTTTTCAGAGTTCTGTTCTTTCAAAGAATCCTATTAATGTGAGCAAAGAATATTTTGAGTAGTTTGCATGCTTGTAAGTCATTTGGTGTGCAGCCTTTAGGTGGTGCTAATGATCTACTATAACACAGAGTCTGTGAGTGCCTGGTGCCCCGAATCAAGGAGGTAGATGGCACCTCAAGAGGCTAGCTATCTTTCAACCTTTTGTCTGAGGCCGGAGGAACATAGTCACAAACAAATCTAGAAGCATCTCAACAGAAATAAAGTTCTAGCACTTTGGTTGCCCTAGTTAGGTTTTGAGAATGCTAAATGACCCCTCTAGGGAAGTATCATGCAATCCACACCATAGATCAGCACTTTCAATATGAATATACATTGTTGCTATTTGCATTTGCACTGTGTATGGAGCAGCTGGGAGCCTGGTTTATAATGGAACTATTCACTATGGGGGAGGCAGTTTTCTGCAGAAAAATCTTATTCACTCACTTAAGAAAGAACTGATGAAATAGAACCTCCTCCTCCTCCTCCTCCTCCTCCTCCTCCTCCTCCTCCTCCTCCTCCTCCTCTTCCACTTGATCTGGCTCCTAAAAGGTGGCAGGGAAGAACATATCACATTACAGCAACCTTTCTGCACCAGAATTTTATGTCTTATTTCTTGTTTTTCTATACATGCACCATCTTGATGCTCCATCAGTTATACACGCTTGACAGAAGAGACAATGTCTTGCTACCCACTTTTCCTTTGCCAGTACCATGAGTGACAGGCTGTGTCACAATGGCATTACTTTTTATGAAGGAAAGAAAATAAGTCCATGTCCATTCTTTTGGATGGCTCTGTGCCTGTAGGAACTGGCAAGAATTTCTCACTCCAGATGTGATACTTAGAACAGATGTGTGGTGTTTACAGTTATCTATACTTGTGTGTATAACTGTCTGGTTACATGGCAAAGACTTGAGAATGCAAAATCCATCTGTCATGTTAGATTTTCATCCTAGAAGGAGGATGAGAAAAAGAAAGAATTAGGCTACTATTTCTGAAATTCTGTTTTAGAAAAAAGTATCTAGGAGCATCATGTCAGAGACGGAATTAGAGCCAAAGAGATATAAATCTTTAAAAAGACATTTCAGTGTAATTTCAACCATATTTTTACAGATTAAATATTAAAAATAATTTTTGAGTACAATGAAAAGTACCAAAAAATGTTCAAGGGCTGCTCACCTAGATTGCCCAATTTAAAAATTTTGTTACATTTACTTTGTCTTGATATAAATTTGGGTACATATATATTCATCACTGAACCATTTGAAAGTAGATGGCATTACAATGTCCTTTTATTTCTAAATATTGAAACATGCATTTTCCTAAGGGCAGGTCCCCACTCTTACACAATCAAGCTAAAATTACACACTTCATGCTCAAAGCAATCAAATTCCATCAACTATCTCAACAGCACTCTTTCATCAGAATGTTTCCTCTGATCCAGGACTCACTGCGATTTATTGATAATAAATACAGACTACTTTAAAATTCAACATTTTTCAGAAATGAAAGAGACTTAATCAAATTTGAAAGAAAAATTGATCAAATTTCAATTATCATCTCAGTAAATATATCATGTGTGCAACACCAGTTTCAGCTCCATGACAGAATAAATGACCTAGCAAAGTTACACAATTAAAGGTTGTTATCATTATGTTATCAGTATGTTTGAGGGGCTAGGTCAATATTTAGAACTATAACAAGTTAAATTAACTGATGTAAATATCTAAAATCTTCATGGTTGTTATTTTGGTATCTGCATGTCCCTTTTAGGAAGTTTTGCTTTGAACCGTAATCCAGACATTGATGTAGCTCTCTGAACAGCTGCCTGACTTTTTAAATAAAGTTTTATTGAGACACAGGCAAGCCCATTTATTCCGTACCATTTATGACTGCTAGACAACACTGAGTAGTTGTGACAAGAGACTGTGTATCCCACAAATCCTAGAAGACTCTCTTTCTGCCCCTCAACAGAGAAAATTTGCTGATCCTTGCTTTAGATATATGAGTAAGTCTACCCAAGACTAGCCGAATAGAGGCTCTAGTTGGTTCCACTCCAAATTCAAAAACCGCAAAATCATAATATGACTCACATCTGTTTCTACCAGCTTAATTTTGGAGTCATTTGCTGCATAGCAAAAATTAACTGGTTCACTCTCACAAAGGCTTCCTAAAGAGCAGTGGGAATATCACACAGCAGAAGGAAGCTACATGGAGTTCTAGAAGTCAGATGAAGATCACAAAAACAACAAGCACAATATATTTGCCTTGAGCCTTTGACAATGCTTTTGTCAGAAGGAATTGATTTATTTTCGTATATCTCTGCACACATTTATGAACTAAACAAAGCAATTTGTCACAAGAGTCATATACATGTCTCTACTGCTATCAACCTGTCAACATCTATCAATCTACCCCTATCTTTTTTCATTGGAGGAAATTGTGGCCATATTAAATAACTGGATGGTACATCCATAAGAGCACAGAGTTTACAAATAGAGATCCTTGGATATTAAATCTTGATAAAACTTCTATTAAAATCAAGACAACTCTGCTTTTCTTGATAACAAAGAATATTGACAGTGCCATTAAATTGTCTGTCTCCCATCAAAATGCACTAAGGCCATAATTAAATAAAGGCATTTGTTTTGCTGTACTGGAGATAAGACCTGAGGCTTTATACATGCTAGCTAAATGCTGAGCTATATACTGAGGCAATCTGTGGACATTTAAGCCCACGAGAAGAAAAAACAAATTTTTAAAATTTAACTCCTAAATAATATTGCATAATTTCTGATGAGCAATTAAAATTATTAGTCCATGAAAAGGAACTGGCTTTTTCAGCCTTCTAATTCCTAACTCCTAAATTCTAGACAATAGAATGGAGCTGTGGTGATAACATCACTTCATTAGGTTTGCACACAGCTGCTTAGTTTCAATCAGTGTGTCTGTGTTAAAAATGTTTGTATAATGTCACAGAGATAGAGAGCTGGGTTAGACACTTGCTTGGCATGGGCAAAGCCCTCGGTTCAATCTTCAATGTGTCAAAAAGTAAGCCTCAAATAACTACATTTTGTTATTAATAAATTCACTAACTTGCTACACCAAACCCTATCAAGATTTATGTGAGAAAATAAAGATCTGTGATGATCTCCCATGTGTGAAGAGATTAAAGCCATCTCATAGAATGCATTATGGAGCATAGAATTTTTTGGCATTCAGGCTGCATAGAAATGACAACTCCTTACTGTCTCATAAAAATTCCAAAAGTTATAATTGCAAAAATATTAAACTCTAGATTTCTATGGCTGCTTTTTCCATGAAAATGCACAACTCATATGATCATCACAACCTTTTGCTCTTTAATTAAACTGCAGATTAAGTTTGCTTTTCTTCCTCTGCTAGGTGCAACCTTGTTTAATTTCTAATAAATGACCAGCCAGGGGTTTGCTGTTTTAATGAACTCAGGGTATTTGAAATCACAAGACAATGTTTCACATGCTGTTTTTCTAGCTGCAATTTTAATGTGAGTGCTCTCTAGGAAAAAAAAAAGGCAGAAATAGAATATTTTGGCCTGAAGAGACTGATTCCAGAAGCTTTTTACCCTATCTAAAGAGAAAAGAAGAAATTTCATAATTATGTAATCAGTCCATGAAGAGTTATCAGGAGATATACATTGCACCCAAGTTAGGAAGAAATGACTTGGTGATAAAGTGTGAATGCTAATTTAAAACCTTACAAAAACAAAACCTTTAAAAAAATGATCCAAGTTTTCACACCATCACAGAACTCCACCTGCTCCTGCAGGCTCCAGCATTACTTTCTAGATTGTTTTGTTTGTTTGTTTGTTTGTTTCAGAGACTCAGTTGTATTTGAGTGAAAGATATTTTATTTTTAACAAGAATATTCTCATGTTGAGTGTAAAGACTAGGAGACTATGGAATACTCAGCTCTAAATTGGACAACTACACCACTCTCCTTCCTGCAAGGCTCAAGGACCATCATGAAAGAGAGGGTGAAATGGTTGCAACTGTCAGAAGTCTGTGAAGAATGGAACGAAGGAGGGATTTCCAGACATGGCTGTCATTGCACGTAAGAATTCACAAAACTTGTAACTGAAAGCACAAAACCTTGACAAGATCAACCTAGCCACATTTTCAAGATGAATATGGGAGGGGGCACAAAATCCCACCCATACCTGAGGATATTGGTAATTGATGGCTGATGGCAGAGAAGGGTCCATTTTCTTCATGAAAATATCCCCTGGTAGGTTGCCCATGTCCTAGTAGACAGCTCTACATCCAGATGCATGCTGGGAGCACTAAATGGATTTAGTGGGTTTTACAAAGAGTACATGAAATTGGGAACAAGAAAAAATGGGCCCCAGGCATGGAGGATAGAGGTGGGTTTTTTTTTACAAACATACTGTATACCTGTTAAAAATTCTCAGACAATAAAAAAGAACATCTAACTTATAAATTATTTCCATGCCAAAACAAGTACCAAATGACTGCCTGGTTCTTATGGAAGTTATAAGAGGGTGTTGGATCCTCTGAAACTTGAATTACAGGTAGTTGAGTGATTATGTGGGTGCTGGGAATTGAACTCATGTACTCTGCAAGAGCAGCAAGTGCTGTTAACCACTGGTCTATCTCTTGAGCTCCAGCATTTGTTTATTTGTTTGTTTGTTTATCAATTTAGTGTGTGTGTGTGTGTGTGTGTGTGTGTGTGTGTGTGTGTTGGGGATGGGTGGTATATATGAAGGTGAGAGAATGATTTTGTTAAGTTGTCTTTCTCCTCCTACTATGTGGGTTCCAGCAATTGAATTTACATTGTCAGTCTTTGAAGCAAGTACCTTTACCCTTTGAGCTATCTTGCTGGACCAGGAACACTCTTAAGACAGGTATTATCCATGTGAACTTAGCCAAGAGGCTGTGAAGTGATAAAAGCAAATATTTCCAATCCTCTTTCATGAAGGTAAAATGTTTTTGTGACTATGTCCTTTCTCTACTCCTGAGTGAACATCATACTTTCTCTGCTCTTGACTAAACATTGTGAAAGATACCTTTTATCTTGCATCTCCGATCTTTAGAAAACCTGCTTATTTGTTTCTTTCTGATTTCAAAATACTTCATATTTGCTATTTCTCCATCTTTGTTTTGGTCCTGTTTTTGGTATAACAAATAACTGCAAACATGATGATTAAAGACAAGTTTAGTCACCATAGTTTTGGAAGGCAAAATTAGGGAAGCACCCAAAGAAGGTATGAGTGTGACTTTGGGAATGGACTATTTTGGGACAAAACTGTCATCATCTACAAACTTGAGAAACCAGGCAAATTGTCTGCTTCTAAACTATAGGCAGATAATAGACAGACATTTGTTTCCAAAGGGGGAAAGTGAAAGGATAAAAGGGAATCACAAGTCTGAAGAACATTTAAACCTTAGCAGGACAAGCTCCATCAGATTTCAGAACCTGAGAATAATTTCCTTAGGCTCCATGTCATGAGCTTCCATTCTATTGCTACTTTGACCATATTGGCCCTGAGTAATTGTTCTGCCCTTAGAAAAACTGAGAAGACACTTTCTGCCCAGGTCATTGCATCTGTGGCTGAACCCTCAGAGAAAATCTTTCTCTGCTTTCATGAAAGTGTGAAGGAGGGACTGAGAGACACAGACACTGAGAGAGAGGGAGAAGGAGAGGGAGAGACAGACAGAGAGACAGAGAGAATATTATTGATACTTCAATTCTTATTTAACTGGAAATCAAATAAAAAATTGAAGGTGCTTTTGAGGATGACATGATTACCTAGTCATATATATATATATATATATATATATATATATATATATATATATATCTTAATACTCTTCTGAAACAAAAGTGCAACTAATGAAGTGAGCTTAGAAAACTGCTAGATGCAAGCATCAGCAGTAGTTTTATACTTGGCTCATAACAAATAGTAAAATACCATTATTGTGTAATACATATATAACAATTTTAACAAAATATTGCTAATGCAAATTTAAGGTGAAATAAATGAAGAGAAGCATCATGTTCACTGATAAGAAAACTGAACATTATTAAAACGTCAGTTTCTGGTAAGTGGAGGGGCACATATCTATTCCAAGCAAAAAGGAGGCTACAGCAGATAGGTTTCCTTATGAATGAGCTACAAAGTGAATTAAGTCTCAAAATAACAGTTTCTTGTGGAGTAAATTATAGATCTTATTATAATGGAAATAGTGCTTTTTGGTTTTGATGAAAATTGATAAGTTAATTCTAAAATTTACATTAAAATTTAATGGGCCCAGAATAGCAAAAACAATTTTGAAAAAAAAAATAGCATAAAGCCAAAGAATTACTAATGACCTCAAGATTTACTATAAAGAATGTATTGTGTGGTATCAGTATAGAGATAAATGTTTAGATCAATGGAATATTACACTGGCCTGTACACAATAAATTTATATTTGAAAAATGCACAAAATATATTTAGTAAAAGATTTATAGTAAATTGTGGTTTTCTCACTATATGAAATTATGTGAACCACATCAAATATCTTACACCAGTACACTCAAGATTCGAATATTGACAAGTATAAAATTTCTGCTAAAGTGGGGAAAGAATGAATTGTTTTTGTCAATAGTTCTAACATAAGTAATGTTGGAGACCAAAATATGTCATCCCAAATTTTTGATGCCATAGGTGTTATTTTGAGATTCGTATTGTACTAACTAGCAGCCACAGGAGAAGTTATAATATCAGAGCACATGTTTCTCTTTTCAAACTTTGTATTTTTATTTTTTAATTGTGATGTGTGTGTGTGTGTGTGTGTGTGTGTGTGTGTGTGTGTGTGTGTTTAGGTTTGTGCATGTAAGCGTAATGTCTATGGAATCTAAGAAAGAGAGACTGATCCCTTGATGCTGGAGCGGTAAGCTGCCAGACATAGGTGCTGGGAATCAAACTCTTCCTAGGCAAGAGCAGTACACTTTCTTAACCACTGAGCCACATCTCCAGTCTCACATGTTGAACTTTTACAGAGAAAACTTATTTATGTAGGAAATAGCCATTTGCAAATGTCTCTTGTTCTTTTTACTGGGGGAGAGAGGAAGGTTTGTAGATCTCTAGCGACCTCCATCAATTAAGAGTTCACACACTTAAGTCTGCATAACAAGTAATATATATGCATATGTATCTCAAAATATGCATATAAAATGTATATGTTATACATATACTCTTGTTGAGTTCTCAACTCCATTAATTACATATATCCTGTGCATTGCTTTTGCTATTTGTTCTTTTCTCCCATTTCCTTTATTCAACTTACTAACATTTTTCTCTAAACTTTATTTTTCATTTTTTATTCCACTTTTGAGCCCTTTTTGTTCCCCTCTGTAGCCCTTTGTTATGTTATTAACTCCTGAAATTGTGGAAAAGTTATTGTTAGACAATCACACATACATTAACTCTTGACAATGATGGGCAAAATATAGTGAAGTGGACTTTCTATAGTCTTTGGAGGCACATGTGAAAAATTACATTTCTGACAAGTTTCTATACTTTTGCTCCCCGAGTCCTCTATCATCAGCTTGCTGCATATTATATTCTGAAGTTTCATCTTCATTGGATAGAATGTTGGAATAAATGAAGCTACAGAAGATGAGTCAAGAGAAATAGCAAAGTCCTTTATAGTGAGGTGTTTGAAATAAACTATTGAAGTTAATGCATCCTAAAGCTTAACTTTTAGGACAAAACATTGACACAATTTGTATAGGTGCATTACAGGGAAAAGAATATAGATATTGAAGTATGATCTGCCAGCAGTAGTGTGATTAGAAAAATTGGGTAAAAGAATGGTCATAACATATATAGAGATGATAAGCACATGAAAAGATGTTCAATATAGATAAATGTTAGAAAAGCAAACATTAAAACCATAACAAGATAAAACTACCAACTTATCAGAATGGTTAGATTTAAAAAAGTAGCCATAACACAAATGATGGGAAGAGATGGGCCCAAGGGTTACACTGCTGAGTAACTATCCCAGAGAAATGAAAATTTATGTCGCTACAATAACTCACACACTGCTGTTCACAGCAGCTTCATTTGTAATAGCCAGAAGTGAAAGCTACAAAAATCAATTATATTACACTTATACAACATTCTTAAAATAACAGGGCAGTGGTGTTTGGGAAGATTAATAACTGTCATTTTTTAAAAAATAGGAGAAATATGTTGTTAAAGACATCTAAATTTTAGACTAGAACAAGGAAGTAGGCTTCCGGCATGAAAATGACTTTGGGCTAGAACAGGGAAGTAGGCTCAGATAGTTTGGTCATCTTGAATAAGCCTTTAGAAACAATGATCACAGGGGTGTTCAGGGAACTTTGTTTAATGACTTGCTTGTTCTTTGACTATTTGTGTTTATTGTGCTGCTTGTTCCTTGGTTATTTGCATCTATTGCATTGCTAGTTCCTCAACCTAGAACTGACCTTAATACTTGCATGTAATTAATTTGGTATAAAATAAAAAAGGAGGAGGGGGATGGAATAGAGAGTTTCTAGGGAGGAGAAATGGGGAAAGGGGATGACATCTGAAATGTAAATAAATAAAATATCCAATAAAAAAAGAAAACAGATACTTAAATATGGGAGAGAAGGGAGGTCAGGGACTGAGAGGAGGGGAGGAAGGAAAGGCCAAGGTCGGGTCCAGATGTATTATATGAGAGAATAATAAATTTTAAAAATGAAATAATAAAATAATAAAATAAAACAAACATACAAAAATAGGAGAAGGAAATGGGAATGCCTATAAAGAGATCACAGGAAGAAGCTTTGTGATGGAATTGTTTGATAAGTGTACTCTGATAATTGTTATAGGAATGTACACATGAGATAAGACTATACACGTCTTCTACACATCCAAACACTCCATTCACATATACACACAAATTTGTATAAGATTATAGAAATCTTGGCTAGAGATGTATGCAGCTCAGTAGCAGAGTACTTACCTACTATAAATGAAGATGTGGTGTTCTAATCCCTTGCACAGCAGAACAAAAATACAAAAATAATTAAAGGTGTAGACATCAGAGTAAGTGCTACAAATTGCACCAACGTCATTTAATTTATGTGTATGTGAATGTGTATGCATATGTGTTTCTGCATGTGTTTGAGATGTTGCATTTAGAAACTAGGGCCTTATGAATATGGGCAATGCTCTATCACTGACATACCTCCAACTTGATACTATACTCTATTTGTGGAAGATATCACTACTAGGCAAAACAAGACTTGCTTATGCATTAAAGAAAAATACTTCTTGTAAAGATATTGTTAACTTTTAAAAGTTATTTTAAGATGTATTGTTTTAGATTATGTATATTGTAGAAATATGCACACATAATTGCAGATTCTTCAGTGGTAAGAAGAACAAGCTGCCCCCTGGAAATGGAATTACAAGCATTTGTGAATCACTAAAACTGGGACTGGACTGGAACACAGGTCTTCTGAAAGAGCAGTACACACTCATCAGTACTCAGCAATATACTCTCTACAGCTCTAAAAGGTTAAATTTGCCTCCTCCTCCTTCTTATTCATCCCCTTCCCCTTCCCCTTCTCCTTCCCCTTCTCCTCCCCCCCCCTCCTCCTCCTCCTCCTCTTCCTCCTCCTCCCTTTAGAAAAATCAGAGTGTTACTATATACTACTGACTGGCCTGGAACTTACTATGTAGATTAAGCTGTAGTTATCTCCCTTTCTCTGTCTCCCAAGTGCTGCAATTTAAATGTGTGTACCACAAAAACAGGTTAAAATGTTTTAAATTTATAATATAGGACTCTATTAAAGTAATTTAACAAGGTTGTCCAATGGAATCATAATGAGACATAATTTTTAACATTCATACATTTTCCGGTGCCCATATTAAAAACATAAAAAGAAGTAGGTACAATCCATGACACATTTGACATATTTCAGCACTCAAAAAGTCATTGTTTCAATATTATAATAAACATGAATTATTTTCTATAATAAATTCTATGATCTTTTTCCATAACAGGTCTTCAAACTCTAGTTTGTATTTTATGCATACAGTACATCTTAGATATAGCTAGCTACTACATTTCAAGTGTTCAATAGCTATGTTTGACTAGTGTTTAATATACATGACAAAGCGACTCTGAGGGATGAAGAGAACTTGTTAACCAAATCTTAAAAATCAGGAACCACAAAGTATAATGTAAATGTTCTGAGTGTATTTGGGAGAAAACATTAACATGAACAATGTTTAACAAGTAAAATTTGAAATCAATGAATATATGTAACAAAATGGTAAACAGAGAGTCAATATTTAGTACAAAGAATTGCTACAACTAATCAGGCAGAGTGGTCAAAGGGCACAAATAAATAATTGAAAAAAAAGGTCAAATTAAAAGTCAAACAAAGCAACTGAGTTATATGAATTAAGGTTTTACTTCATACCCATGAAATTACCAAAAATTGAAATAAAGCAGTTTTGCTGGCACTAATTCAGGGGATAAGAATATCATACAAATTATTAAATTGAGTTCTTAAGAGATTGCTCAGCTTGGGCTCTAGTAATCTCTTTCTAATGTGAGACTCTCAAAAAATAATAAAATGTGATATATATATATATATATATATATACTCACCTGAGAGTTAAATACATATTAATGTAATTTTATTTGAAGTTTTCTATACTTCACAGTCATACTTTAAAAAGCCTTTTGAATTTGTTGCTGCTGCTCACGGATGGCTTTTGTTTTGAGAGATTCAAACTAAATAAAGGAAGTATTATTCTCCTCTAGGAAGGATTTCATGATCATTTAGTTCATAACTTCTAATCTTATTGTCAAAAAATATCAGAAACTGAATCTATGAAATCATTTTTTTGTTCCACACACACTCTTTCTTGCTTTGTCTCAGACACAGACATCTGACTGACTTAAAAATACGTTTGCTGTGATGGTAGTCACAATTAGATACTCTGTGCTTATTACTGAAACAACTGGGCAGTAATGTGATGGAATTTGTCTAAGAGAATTTTTTTCCAATTACCTTGAAACTTCAAATAAACAAGTTTTGTATTCCACTGACAATTAGAAGAATCTTCTTTTTTCTTGTAGAAGTAACCAACCAATATCTGATTTGACTTAAGGCCCACTCCACAAGATAGAACCGATACCTGATATTGCTTGATATTGCTTGGGTGGCCAAGAATCAGAGACTATATATACCAGAGACCTAGGGTAAAACTAAACATGACTTGTCTTTACAAAAATAGTGATAAAATGGCTACTAATGATAGCTTGCTCCTACTCATGTATCGGCTTCCTCCTGCAGAAGATGGGAACAAATAGAGAGACTCACAGTCAGATATTATGCAGAAAGAGAAGGTAGGGGTGGGAAGACCTGGAACATAGATCTCTAAATGGTACGTGTTCATCAAATCCTTTCCTTCAGGGTTCAGGGAATCTCATGGAAGAAGAGGTAGAAAGAATGTAAGAGCCAGAGGAGATGAAGGATTCCACGAAATAAGGCCCTATAAATCAACATGAGCAAAGCTCATAAGAACACACAGAAACTGAAGCAGTATGCTTGGGGCCTACACAGGTCTACACCAGTCCCTCTGTGCTTATATTATAGCCTTCTAGATTAGTGTTTTTAAGGGACTCCTGAATATGTGAAAGACTGGGTCTGATTCTTGTGACTTCTCCCGGGGCTCTTTTCTTTTTGCTGGTTTGCCTTGTCCAACTTGTCACTTGGATGCGATGGTTTTCTTTTATCTTATTATATTTTATTGTGTTAAAAAAATGAACTTGCTTTTTCTCTTGATGCTTGCAAAGCTCTGTCATAGTCTATTATACAAAGGCCACAGTTACCTAATACCTGGACACTGCACAACTCTTGCCAACACAAGCACAGCTCTTGCCAAATGAGAGGTAGTATCATGAATCAACAGATTGTTTAAATAGTCAGAATATGCAGATCTATTTATATCCAAAGCGTACACAAGCAAGTGTGCAGAGAAGTTGGTCTTTACTCTCCAAACTCAAGTGAGTGGAGAAATAAAATCAACAGTCTTCAGGAGAACCAAGGCTCTTTGAAATAGTTACGAACTGGAAGGACTGTGTCATTATTTTCTTATAGAAATGAATGAAAAATGTGAGCAATAATGACTCATGTATAATTTAGGTGCAATTTTAAAATTTTATGATGGAAACATGCTGCTGTTTGAAGCTAACATTCATCATTTGAATCTCAGTGACAGCAGCTTCATCTACGACTCAGATTGGGTAAGGCAACAGGTAAGCCATGCCTGGATGCAGCAAGAAAATGTGAAGGAAGTCTCTATGCCTTCTGATTAATTTTGCTGTGATCCCGATACTCACATACAAAAAATTAAGTCTTAACAAAAATCCCTACCCCTTATTAGGTAGCTAATCAATGTGACCACATCTGCCTTTGTTCAGAGTGTCTCTTCCCCTCACCAAGAAGACAGAAATCCGTTGGGTCCACCTGCCCCCCCCCCATCAGCAGTTTGCCTAAACTGCATATTTTTTATTTATTGGTGAGTCTTAAATAGCACTCACTCAGACTTTCACAGTCTAGAACTCCCCACATCCCACTGGTTTCCCTGTCACCATGATCAGTCTGAAATACAATTTTTTTCTCTACCTTAAAGTTACTTCATCAAATTATTATTGAATAGTTAAATTATTCCCCTGATTCTACATTTATTGCTGTGCTTATTTTAAAATATTTTATATGTTCTTTGACAAATGTATATGTGTATCTAATATGTTGTGATCACATTCACTCCCCATTACCCTCCTATACCCCCCACTCTCTCTGAACCCTCTCTTTCCAACAAGTCTTTTCTACTTTCATGTGTTTTGTTTTCTAGTTTTGGTGAACTCTTGGTTACTTCCATGGACATGAATGTCAAGTTATTTACTGAAGCATGGCCAACTTCTCAATCACAATACCACTGAAGAAAATGACACTCCCATGGTCTATATGTCTTTCTACTAATATTACAATAATTCCTAGATGTTCAGGATACATTTTAAATACATCCCCCCAATGTCCATGATTCAACACGACTGTTTCTCTTCTGCATTACCGCCCACCATATTCCTCAGGCTATTTTCCTATTGGTGCCATTGAGACATCCTGGATGTTGAACTACGTTGAAACACTGTACCCTTCTCACAGGAGGCTATGTCTGCTGCAGATGCACTTTCTTCATGTAGCAAGCACCTACATATTTAATAAAAAAAGTTTTAACTGGAACATCTTTCGAATTATGACATACATTTGGTTGTTGGCATTCCTGGGGATTGAACCCAGAGCTTTGTGAATGCTAGGTAAGCAGTGTATGACTCAGTTATATCTCAGCCCTTAAACTTTGTTTCAGGGAACCATCTTGCTGGTCATGGCAGTACATGTTTGTAATCTTAGCATGGGATTCGAAGGTGGCAAAATCAAGAAAATAAGATTGCCTAGCAAGTTCAAGGTCAGTCTGAGCTACAATTCTCTCACTTTCAAAAAGCATACAGTGTGGCTAGACTAACCTTGAACTTTGGGATTCCTGCTTTAGCTTCTTGACTAGCTGGTAGGACAGAAAAATAACAGATGCATGCCACTATACTCAAGACTCACAGGAGTTGAGTATAGTGGCATGCATCTGTTATTTTCACTATACATGCTACTATACACAGACTCAAGGACTTGATTTGTAAACAGAAGATACCATTTAAAACTAAGTTAAGTGAGAAATTTTAAAAAGTAAATGTACAGAAAGGGCCTGAAAGTAGGAAAAAAAAAGCCTACTAAAGCTTCTATGACTCCCGATAGCTTCTTGCTTCTTATACTCTAACTCCACTGTTTCCTTTTTGCAATTATTCTTTCTAGTAATTTTGGTCACCATAGAACATAAAATACATGTAATTCTAAATCCTTATTTATCCAGAGATGAATGAGATAAAAACATTAAGCAACTCAATGTAATTTTGTATAACTTAAATGAAATGCTAGTAAAAAAAAAAAAAACAAAACCCTAGCACGTTCATTGGCATGCAATAAAGGCTAGTTATTAAATGATTAGGCAAATGGGTAATTGAGCACTAAGGCTCTGGATATGTTCCAGTCAAGTCCAAAGACACTAAAAGAATTCCATATCAACTTAAGCAAACCACAAAAGTCAATTGAGCAAGACATTTCTATGAACTGCCCTGTGAAGAAACTCTAAAATGGAGTGAACTTACTTAAGATTTGGAAAAATGTTCTCACTGTCTTTCCTTCCTTTTTCATTTTTGTTTTGTCTTTTATTTATTTCTTTTTTTTACACCCAGATTTTATTTCCCCCTCCTGGTCCACCCTCCTACTGTTCCACATTCCATACCTCCTCCCCACCCCCTGTCTCCATGAAGATGTCCCCTCCTCCCTCATCAACCAGATCTCTAAACTCCCTGGGGCCTCCAGTCTCTTGAGGGTTAGGTGCATCTTCTCTGACTGAACCCAGACCCGGCAGTCCTGTGCTGTATATTTGTTGGGGCCTCATATCAGCTGGTGTATGCTGCCTGGTTGGTGGTTCAGTGTTTGAGAGATCTCAGGGGTCCAGGTTAATTGAAACTGCTGGTCCTCCTACAAGGTCACACTCCTCCTCAGCTTCCTCCAGCCTTTCCCTAATTCTACCACAGGGGTCAGCAGTTTCTGTCCATTGGTTGGGTGCAAATATCTGCATCTGACTCTTTCAGCTGCTTGTTGGGTCTTCTGGAGTTCGGTCATGATGGGTCTCTTTTTGTGAGCACTCCATAGCCTCAATAATAGTGTCAGAGGCCTTGGGGCCTCCCCTTGAGCTGGATTCCACTTTGGGCCTGTTGCTGGACCATCTTTTCCTCAGGCTCTTCTCCATTTCCATTCCTGGAATTCTTTCAAACAGGAACAAATATAGGTCAGAGTTTTGACTGTGGGATGGCAACCCCCTTCCTCACTTGATGCATTGTCTTCCTGCTGAAGGCAAGCTCTGTAATTTCCCTCTCCTTACTGTGGGCATTTCATCTAAGGTCCTGCTGTTTGAGTCCTGAGAGTCTCTCAACTCTCAGGTCTCTGGTACATTCTGGAGGGTTCCCCCAACCTCCTACCTCCTGAAGTTGCCTGTTTTCATTCTTTCTGCTGGCCCTCGGGGGATTCAGTTCTTTTCCCTCACCCAATACCAGATCACTTTATAAAATGGAAGAAAGACGATTTGTGAAAAATCAGAGAAGAAAGTGCTTTCCGAAAATGCTCAGCCAAAATCTAATGTAGATAAACAGCTGTGTTCAGAGATGTGACTAAAGATGTCATAGGCACTGAGAGACACCATAAAGAGGGCACGCTTTGTTTCTTTTCTTGATAATCTAAATGACTCAGGAGCAAGGTGTTTCATGAATCATTTCATTATATCTTTGCAGCAAAACTGTTAAATCAATAGAAAATGTTCTTTGTTCTTTCTTATTATGGTCTGAAGGTTGGTTTACTTTTTAATGAGACAATTTAGTTTGAACATAAAATAGGTTTAATTATGAGGTTTTTATGCATAAATATTGTATGCTGTTCCTTAGACAAGGTTTATATTAAATTATAAACAAAATTTTAATACTAGTCTGCAATTTTGCAGGTTATAAATATCATAATACGGATGGAGAGATGGCTCAGCAGTTAAGAGCACTGATTGCTCTTCTAAAGGTTCTGAGTTCAATTCCCACCAACCACATGGTGGCTCACAACCATCTGTCTGTAATAGAACCTGATGTCCTCTTCTGGTGTGTCTGAAGACAACTACAGTACACTCATATAAAGAAAATAAGTCTTTAAAAAAAGAAAATTTAAATAAAACATCATAACACTTCTGCCTACCCTTTTAAAATTAAAATACAGGCATTATAGTAGAGCTCTGTGAATTCAGGGCCAGCGTGGTCTACATAGTAAGTTCCAGAACTACAGAGTGAAACTTGGCCTGTTAGGAAAAAAGCAGAGGGCACTGTATACCTTTAAAATTGTGAAATAAATGTATAAGGAAAGATGATAAGCCTGTGTTATTATAGGGCAATCAAATACTTTGTAGATTATAAGTAAGGATAATGCACGCTAAAGAGCTGAGAAGGAGATTAAGTAAAATAGATATTGGAAGCTAAGTGAGAATTGGCCAGTAAAGAACTCCAGATCTAAACTCCTTGATATCTGATACACTTGACCCTGGGAAAGAGTTATGGTCTGCATGCTTGTGGTTTCTGAGATCCTAGAAAAACACAACAAGGGAAGAACACAAGTGCAGCAAAGAGAATGCATACACATTCCAATGTTTGGAAAGGAAGCCCTTTGAGGGGTAGAGCTCGTGAAACACCAATGCCTGGTCCCAGGACAAAGGTCTTGAGATCTCATTGAACCTCTGCTGTTGATAATAATAAAACTGCCATAATTTGAGGTGAATAGCATGATCATGACTGGCTGGCAAAACACTGTCTTATTCACCTTATTTTTTAACTTAAGAACATGTAGTCATAAGGCCTAAGGGGTTGCATGCAAATGAACAGTTAAAAATTGACCTCCCTTTAGTCCCCACTTGGGCAGGTCTGTATCAAAAGGGCATATTTATCCTTATCTTCCTAACATAGTAGGAACTAAAAAACAAACGGATTGTTTGCTTATTTAATTTGGAGGGGTATAATTTAAAGGGAACATTTATACTTATGTAGGAAAAGAAACTATAAAAGTGTTTATTTTAGATTTTATCTGCAAATAAAAGTATATCTAGCCTCCAACTTAATAGCATTTTTTTCTTTTTCTTTTCTTTCTTCTTTTATGTGAGGTGTAGGTTGCTGAGAGTGAGGGTTCTGGTCATCCTTTTCATTGGACAAAAACTTTGATAGAATGAGGTCCTGAGATAAGATGAAAAAGAAAACAAGATTGGTTTTTTTTTTGAAAATCCTGAGGATTCTCTGATATATGATACACCTTACCTTGGATAAGAGTTATGGCCTGCATGTATAAACATTTCAACAGATTAACCAGTGACTCTGGCATCTTTCCTGGGAGCTTTATGTAAACAACTGCAAGGGTTCTAGGCTGAGGAGCAAGGGACCTTTAGTCCTTAGTTACTCATCAGCTCAATGACTTTGGGAAACTCAACTTCTCGAGGTCTGAATTTCATTGTAAAGTAGCAGCTCTGAACAGGTAAATGGCACTCTTGATTCCTGGCTGGGTACTTGCCCACAAAGATGAATGTCAAGAAAACGAGGTCAGTTCTTGCTAGAATGGTTAATGGTTTGCAATGGTAATTTTTCTCCAAAGCACTGACTATTGCACATTTTATCATTGTTTCAACAGCACCATAGGATTGAGCAATGTGTAATATTTTCCCACTTAAAGTCCCACAACAAGCCTATCTTTACAGTCAAAGGTCAAACTTCTCCATTTTGAACTTTGCTGCCTTGTGGAGAAGGCGATCTGATTTCGTAAAGCTCTTTACAACCGCCCCGTGTACTCACCCATTGTTAGCATGTCAAGCAAAGCTCAGCTTTTAGAAAGTCTTTCTTTGCTCTTGTCACCTGAGAAAAAGAAAAGGTGCTGACAACTTTGGGTTGTTTGAGGCTGGTAGTTTGGCACATAACTGGCTACATATATAGTTGTCTTTCAGTGTCCATAGACAATTACTTTGAGAATCCCCTTGGAAATCAACCCCCCCGCCCCACCATGCTCAAACTCCTATGGTATTTTAATACCATAATGAGATGCATCCCCACAATATACACCAAATCTTTTCTAGACTGCTTATAGTACCCACTAAAAGACAAGCAATATGCAAATAGCTGTTATATTGTCATTATGTAAGGGATAATGACAAGAAAATGTCTGCATGTACTAGGTTCAGACATGTTGTTTTCTCAAATATTTTTGGTCCACAGTTGTTTGCATCCACAGATATGGGAGTTAGGTATAGGCAGAGGTGGGGATGATTGTACTCTCCTATAGACCATAATTCAGGTCAACTAGTATTTACTGAACAGACTTTGTACTGGAAATACAAAGGTCATGCTCATCAGGCTGTGGAGAAACATAGAGGCTAATGGTGCTCAATAGTGTCTCTAAAGATAACTTCACAGAAACATATCATACATAAAGACAGGGTGTTAAGCAGAGGGCATCCAGGCCAACATAGGATTTTCTGGGAGGCTTTAGAAAAAGTGACATACTAGTAAAGAGGTCAAACATCCATTCAACATCTGATGAGGGTCTTATTGATGCACTATTGCATGGTCAAGGTACCATACATTGAGACAGAGCAAACGTGTTAGGTTGGGTTCCTTCCTCTTCTTATAAAGCCACCATTCCGATTATAGGAGTTCTGCCTTTAAAGAGCTTATTTAATCCCAATTACTTCTTAAGGGCCCCATTCGCAATCAACAGATGAATTTTGGGATCATGTTTGCAATGTATGATATTGGACAAACACATGAAAACTAGAGCAGATGGTTAGGTGCAGAACACATATAAGGCATAACAGGTGGTTAGATGCAGGAAATAGAGTGGACAAGTTTGAATGTCATGTGAACAGTAGAATTATTAGTGTGAACATGTCCTTGGGATTACATAAAACATACGTCCTAGTTGTTTTCCTGAAATTAAAATATAATTGGAAATGTTGTGTTTTTGCTTGCTAAATCTGATAACCCTAATTATATTTTGTGTGTGTGTGTGTGTGTGTGTGTGTGTGTGTGTTCATGGAAGTGGGAAGTCAGTGTCCAGCGTTTTCTACAATCACTCTCTGTTATATTTTCTCTGAGACAGGGTTTCTTATTGGATCTGGAGCTCACTGATTCAGCTATCTAGAAAGCTCTAGGGAATTCTCCTGTCCCTATATGCCCACACTGGAATTACAGGTTCAGGTTCCCATGCCTGGTTTTTGAAATGGGCCCTGGGGATCTGAACTCCAGTCTTCTTATGTAAAAGCACTTCACCCAGTGAGCCATTTCTCTAGTACCATGGACAATTCTAATTCTAGATAAAAAGGACTTGCATTTATTAAAAACACATAAATGAGAACAGCCAGCTGTGTGACATCACAAGCGAGCCAGATATAAGGCAGGAAAGTGGATTAGATCTCAGTAGGGAGAGAACTGTTAATAGGTATGCTCTGTTAAGTACTCTATAGTCAACTCTACCCAGCAAACTTGTGAGACTAGAAGGTTGGAGGAAAATTATTTACTTTGAAGATCCACAATGTGTGGACATTTGTAGCAAGAGCCTTCCTCTTGCAGCAGCTACACAACGGTAGATTTAAGAAACAATATTCTAGTAGTAGATGTGGTTGAAAACTCAGTTAAGCTTCTCCTGGGAGTGTATAGAGTCCAGATCAAGTCCAACCTTGGGAACCTGTTACCTTAGTTCAGTCTGGCTACATGCTCAGTGTCTCTGATTTTTCCTCCAAGACCCGACCAGGATCATTCACTTCTGTTTTATAGATTCTGCTGTACCTAGTCCTTTAAGACTTGGAATATTGGGCTGGGAGGGGTAAATTAGTGATAGGGCACTTGCCTAGTGTGCATCCAATCTCCAGAAAAAACTGAGAGTGGCAGAACAGAGAAAGAGAGACTGACCTCCAGCCATGGATACCATGGTTTTAACACCACCCCACTCCAAAGGCCTAGGCCTTCTCTCTGAAACTGAAATGCAGAATTCTTGTTCTATCTAGTGTGACTCTTGCTAGGACATAGTGGCCCTAAACAACACCCATATGAGCTCTCTGTTCCTCCTATACGGCTGTTCTTTAGAAAGCTTTACCCCTTTGGGGAGATATGACAACCTACTTGTGCTTCTTCATGTTTCTCCTGGTCTGAGAGAATCCCCACTAGGGCTGAAGAATAAGTAACGTGTTTGTCGCACAAACTTGAAGACTGTGTTTGGATCTTTATCGTTCCTATAAAACTACCAGCAAGGGAGACTTCACCTATAATCTCAGTATTTAGAGGCAGGAGGATGCCTCTGCCTTGCTGGCTTTGAGTTCAGAGAGATACTCTGTTTCAAATGAGAAACATTGTTTACAGTGACTACAAATGACATGCACACAAGTGCACCTGTACACATATGCAATACATTTTCAGTGTCAGAGCTTCCAATCCGGTAGGACAAAGTTCATGGCTATCATGACCCGGAAGCCCTCTCCAATTCAGCCCTCACCTCCGTTCCCAGTCTCAAATTTCAAACATCCCTTGAGATCACTCCATTGCTTAGCTTTACCTAAGGCAGGTACTTGGCAGCTTACTCATGCCATAGCTTCTTCTTATAAATCCCTGAATGATGTGCTCTACTTCCATTAAAGTGACTTACTATTTTCTACAGACACGCCCCTTAGCATTAATCTCTCCATGCCTTAGGAGGCTAAAGTAGAACTGTCACAAGATGGAGGCCAGCCTGGATTACAGGGTAAAACCCTATAACCAACGAAGATTACTACAATCATGCAGAAGGACATTTCTCTTAGGGTGTCACTTCCTAGCACTATCAGTCATCACTGGCATTGTCAAAACGAAGACTCAACCTCACTTGTTGCACACTCAAATTTATGAATATAAAGTCATGCATAATCAGTCTCTGAACTTGGGTCACAGGAATGTACCCAAGCAGTCAGGTCTTACCTTAAATTGTATTCTCATGGAAACCCCATGGCAGACCCACCCAATAGAAGATGGAAATTTATATCCTGGGCAATCAAAAAGGAAAAATGTCCACCATGTGATTAATATCTGATACATTCAGCTTGCAGGGGCAAATAAGAAAAACATATATGAATAGCCCTGTTCCCCGTACTATTCCTATATGCTCTTTATGTAGTACAGAATCTAGTGATGCATGGCTATTCATTCAGCTCTTCGTTTACAAATATGATTACTAAGGAAAGATGCACTGATATCTGATTTGCTTCCAAGCACTCTGACTATCTTACCTTGAGTCAGACATGATTCTTGTATTCTAACGGAGAAGATAGAGGTGAAATTATTGTACAAATGCTAGGATTACAGGCATAAATCATCGTGGTGTTGATTGTGGTAGTCTTCAGTGCTGCCAAATTTTATTTACTTCCTAGAATCACTGTGGTTATGTAGGATCACATGAGCAGTTATGGCTAATAAGTCAGGCTGGAAGTAAGGCATCTACTTCATACATAAGAATCTAATTGACTGAAAGTGACCTTCCAGAGCTTTATTTTTCCTCTGGAAATGTTTGAGCCAGCATGTTCTTTATCAGCCAAGAGCCCTGCATTACTTCATAGAGCAGAGTCCTCTCGTACTCCAAGGCAGACATGCAGCTTGAGCAAGACCCCAGTCTTTATTGATTTAAATGGCTTGTGGGTAACTTACTTAGTGCTGTAACTTTGGTCCTTTTTTGCTCACTAGCCTAGAAGACTAAAGCCTTCTCCTGGGTCTGTCAGACAACTCATATCTTTGCCATGTGATCTTGTAACAGAGGTGACATTATTCCTTCATCCCCTGAGTATTACATGTTCCATCAGTGGCAGAAGGTGCTCACAATAGATGGCCTAGCTTCATCTGTAGGAGAGTCATTTTGACCTCAAAGCTGTTCTCATATTATTTGTTCATTAGGAGAAAGCACGGGCAGAGATCTCAATGCCCTGTCTTCATCACTAAGTGACCTCTGGAATATAGTGTCAGTTTCAGCACTTGAAGCCTATTCCTCTTAAGTTGGTATAAGTGTTAAGTGATAAATGTCATGTGAAAGTGTTCTGGAACTTTAATAAAGCTGGACGAATGTGACACTTCAGACTTATCCTAGGCTGGAGCTGAGCCAGTCCAGATCATGGGGAATTGAAGGATAGCAATGTGAGACCAAATTAAGTGATTAGGCAGAACAAGTCACTGGAGCTACTGAGTAAATGTGAGAGGCCATTAGTTATCTTGGAAAGTGAGAATCCTGAATTCAGCCATACTGTCAGTGGCATTTAGGCCTATAGCACATTAGAAGATTACCTGCCTCTCCTAGATGTCACTGGCATATGGTCAGGATTTATAGCAGTACTTGACAAAAACATTACCACAGATACCACAGATGAATGGCCTCACATCTTCCTGACCCACCTCTCATCACTGAAGTGTCAACCAATAACCTGATGACACTTTGCCCTGCATCTGGACTTTCCACTCTCTGACCCAGAGTTCCCTGACACCTCTGCTTGGGACCCAAGGAAACTCTTGGCAGTCATAGATATGTCAACTGGAAGTGTAGGACAGTGAGCAAATATGCAGCAATTGGAACTTGAAGTCAGTGGATGAGTGATTCTCTTTATGCACTGTGGCTGGGTAATAGTGAGATATGTGTCACACAGTTTCCCGAGAAGACTCCAGTGGCATTTAGCTTTCCCTCCATGGTTCCCTGTCTCCACTACTGCTCCCTTAAGAACTTCCTAAAATAAACCAGTTCCACGAACACCCTCATCCAAGGCTTTTGCAGAGCAAAGTAAGCTAACCACAAGCTATAATATATGCAGAACTGAAGTAACACTTTTCCTTGATGTTTTCCAGTCTCATCCTTTGCATTCTATCTATCCCCTTCTCAACTCCCTGCCTTATTTCTATAATGCCTTTTCATACTCCCATATTCTGCACTGGCTTTCCTGTTTAATTTTTTCTTGTATGTTTCTATGGTTTTCTCTTATGCACAATTTTACACACACACACACACACACACACACACATACCCACATACATGCACACACAACACACACATATGCACACACTCACACATAAACACACACTAGGCGGCCAATGCTCTTTCATTGTGCATTGCTTTCTTTGTACCATACACAATTGCAGACTCTTCAGACTTTGCCATTTTGTAGGCTGAGAGCATTTCCCTAGAAATAGCAACAGCAATCAATTGACTAATTTAAGGTTGTCAAGGATCATCTATTTTTGTCCCTCCTTTATAAAATAAAGGACAAATTAAGCCCTCCCTCTGACCCAGACACCAAAAGAGGCTATAATACCATTCCATGGAATGGTTTCCAAACCAGGGCAATAGCATCCTAAATCCTCACAAGCACGTGTTTGTCCTTATCCCAACACTTGGAGGGTTGGATACCCTAGATGAAGCCCTGCTCACTTTAGTAGCAGCAATAGGGTTTGCATCTGTCTTATCCCATTTTTTTCCTAACAAGACATAACATTTCTGAGATTACAAAGCTGTGAAAACAAATGGCCTTTTCAATGCCACAAATTCCTTTTTTTGGAACCAGAAGAACAAAGATGAAGCAATAGCTCTGTCATTTATCAGTCAAATGGAACCAGAGAAACTTCCAGCACTAAGTTCCAGTATGTTTACCTGTGTGTTTGCACTGAGTCTGGCCTTCAAGTAATCTGTTAAATAAACAAAGGATAGGATGTTTCCCCTCTGGAATTTGGACTGTCCTCTAGGTCCCAATAGGTCTCTTTCACATTGTCACTATGAGTTAGAAATTCTCCCTTTGCTGTTTAGTTGTGGGTTATTTTTACTTGTTTTGTGTAGATATAAATGTATCTGAAAATTATTTGTAGCTTGAAAACTCTGTGTTGGTTATGTATGCTTTCAAATACGCTTTCATTTTAAATTATTTATTCTATGAATTAGAG
Organism: Rhabdomys pumilio; assembly: GCA_030674055.1. Classification (NCBI taxonomy): domain Eukaryota; kingdom Metazoa; phylum Chordata; class Mammalia; order Rodentia; family Muridae; genus Rhabdomys; species Rhabdomys pumilio. The sequence continues at coordinate 117,152,627 of JANHMN010000005.1, read as the reverse complement.
CCCTGTATTCTATTGTATTATTACTTTATTTTTGATTGACATATAGTAATTACACACATGAATGGGCTGCAATGTGATAGTTTTCATTTGTGAATACAATATGATTTGATCAAACCCAGCCTTTCTCATTTACCCTTCCCCGTTTTTTTCTGTTCTTAAATTCCTGCCTTTTACTTAACCACTTAACATAAACTTTAGCTTTTAAAATGATGTGTAAAGATTTTACTTTATTTTCTTTTTACTTCCAAATCAAAAACCTTTGGATCACAGTTTCTTCTGTTTTTACCATTGATAAGGAATACAATGGGGAAAATATTTATCCTTTTAATCTGTTGCCATTCTTCTTCATCCCTGTCCTTCATTGCAACCTGCTGCAGGCGCGCGCGTGCGCGCGCGCGCGCGCACACACACACACACACACACACACACACACACACACACACACACACACCACTGTTGGCTTGCTTGCTTTCAAATCCAAATTCCTGAACAGCAGATGTTTCTTTGCTCATAACTTCAGGCTGGTGGTCTGTGTCCAATGATCACTTTTCCTCCCTGAGAACTTTTTTAAAAAACTTTTTGAAGCAAAGTCTCACTAAATTTAAATTCCCTGGGCTGGTCTTGAGTTCACTCTGTATTGCAGGAAGGCCTTCCACCTGTTGTCCTCTTGCCTCAACTGCACAAGAAGTTGGAATACAGTTGTGTGCTATACATGGCTATATATACATAAGCAAAGATGATATAAGGCAGGTTTTACATTATATAAGGTTTTACATACAATAAAATATTAATTTCTTGGGGTATGCAATTGGGTGGTATTTTTGTTCATCACCCTGAAGGGGAAAACTCATATCCTTTGAGAGATGAAACTTTCATCCTCCCCACCTTCTGGGCTTCTGTAAAACACCACTTTGGTTTCTATTTTCATGGATTCATCTATTTTGGATATTATTACAGAAGCCACATGCTTTTGTATCTTTTTATATCTGTTTATTTTCACATAATACAATGTGATGTTTCTCATATTTTTTTCTAGATTTTGAATGAGAGAGGAGAAGTTTTGGGAGAAGTTTCACGACTTGTTTTGGTAATACGCAATGCCCCTGAAAATAGAAATCTATGTCAGATGATAGCTTAGCAAAATCTTAAGTAGAAAATTATGATATTTTACTGAAAATCTCTTTTGATTGATATTTATCATTTAGACTTTTGAAAATTTCAACTTTCATCTGGAGCTTTAATTTTTTAATATTTGTTGCACAGTTTCATCTAATATTTGTTCAGTAATTCACATAAAACAGAACATCAAGCATATTTAGGCTGAGAGTATAGCTCAGTGATAGAATGCTTGCCTAGAATACATGGGGCCCTGAGTTCAATCTCTAGTATTGCAAAAACATTGTCTGTCTGTCTGTCTGTCTGTCTATCTATCTAACATCTATTTCTGCATCTATATGAAAATGTGTCTTATTTATATTTTTAACTCTATAGCTAATTTCACTTGACAAACTTTCATAACAGATAAATTTTAAATCTATCACTGAAAAAAATGCTTTTTTATTATCTAGAATTTACCTTTGGCAACATTTTCATTCATCTATGAGACTTTCTTATTTTTAAATGTAGAGGCTTTATTTGCTCAAATTACCCCTTATGTGCCTTAGCCAAATAGGAAAAAAATATAGTAGAGACTCAGACTTGAACCTTTGCAGAACATTTTCATCTAGATTAGTGATTCCAAACATGGGAAGATTTTGCTTCCAATGGACATTTCCCAATATTTAAGAACATTTTTGCTCATCGCAAACACAGACGGGGCTTCTGCTGGCGCCTAGTAATGTCTTACTCCATTGTATCACTAGAGAAAAATGCCACAAATGGGTTTTTTACTTATTTTTTATTTATTATTTGTGTTGACAATCAGCCGGTGCTCTAACAACTGAATTTTACTCCAAGTCCTAGAAAGTGGGTAATCTATAAAGAACAGAACTAAGTTTCTCACATTCTAGAAGTTGCAAAGTCAAGAAGCAAGCAGAGCACTGGAAGTTCAATGTTTGCTAAGGATTTGTTGGCAGTATTGTGTGGCAAGAGTGGTAAAAGCTGTGCTTTCATCTGATGTAAGGAAACACACAAAAAGGACCTAAGTCTGGTAAATTTCTTTTTACAAGGCTTTATGTTCACTCATATGCAGAAAGCACTTATGACTCAATCATATTCTTAATACTCCAATGTATTGGATAGTATATTGAAAGATGAATTTGAAAGATGCCACACCCAAGGGTAGATGCCCAAGATACTGATGAATAGCCTATGATATAGATTAGATCTCCCATAAGAATTATCATGCCCAAATGTCAGTTGTGCCTAGGTTATGAAATCCTAACCCTTCCTGTAGTAATTTATAAAGTAAGTCTCAGTCTTCTTAGTCACAGATGGCATTGAATGATTTAAATATTCTTTGAAGGCTTTTCAAGTCAGTTATGCTCTTGATATTAATACTTCCATTTCAAAATGTCTAAGGTCTAGACTTTGAACTCTCTTTTCTACCTCTGAAAATTAACACCTGTATATTAGTTGATTGTTTCTCAAAATACTACTCTTTGGCTCTAGACTGCAACAGCCTGAGTTCTTTTTCAGAGACCTCCAAGGAGGTACAGCTGAAATTCTTGACTATAGTGTAGAAAACAATCTCAGGATAAGTCAGAATGAAGCAGCACTAAAATTTACTAAGAAGAAATTCCAGCTGGGTGGTGGTGGCACATGCCTTTAATCCCAGCACTTGGGAGGCAGAGGCAGGCGGATTTCTGAGTTCGAGGCCAGCCTGGTCTACCGAGTGAGTTTCAGGACAGCCAAAACTATACAGAGAAACCCTGTCTCGAAAAACAAAAACAAAAACAAAAACAAAACAAAACAAAACAAAAAAACAAAAAAACAAAAAAAAAAAGAAAAGAAGAGATTCCAACATGGATTTAAGCACAGAGGGTATGAGAGAAGCACTCTAAGAAAGGAGAGTACACACCCACATGTGGACTTCCTAAGAGCTTAATTTAAGTGTCTTAACAATAATGCTATGTGCCCTGTTGTTGTCTCTGAGGCTACATCTCAAATGGATTTTGAGGATGTCAACTGAATCATAGACTCATCTCTAGGTGCACCAGATAGGATTACAACTGATAAGATTAAATCCTCTGTGCACATAGATTGCACAAGGGAGTTAAGGCTTGCTTTTGCTTTAGACAAAGTTTAGGCTCTTGTTTGGGAAATTCCCAGAAAACTGCATATGTTCTGGGAGAAGAGCAAGGCCACTCTCAAAGGTCATATGCTTTAGGCTTAAGTATTCTGTCATATTTTAACAGGCTTGTTTGAAATCTCTGTGAACGGAATCTCCTCTCTGTGTCAGCAGTACTCACAGCAAACATTGGTAATGCTGACTCAAGCGTCGAGGGGCTTCAACCTGCTTCTGGAGTTAAAGGCTATTTTCTCCTCCATGTTTCTTTAGTTAACCCCATTAATATCCTGCTTTGAGGCCACTGAGAGCTACAGTACTCCCATAAAGAGATATCAATGGACCTGAAAGTGTGGATCTTCACATCAGTTTTCTAGGAGTGTCACATTGACTTATTTAATTCAATTCAATTAGTTCCTTGAGAAAACTGCATCTGTATTGAAGAATATGCAGACTGATTAATTAGAACTTCATAATTTGTGGAGACTTGCAATGTAGCAGACCAAGAACCAAAATTACCTTGGCTTCCTTTAGTCTTCTTAATAGTCATTTATCACCCACCTCTGTATCTGACCTGACATCTTACTATCAGGTAATGTTAAATTAGCACACCACTCAGTTCCACCAACCTTTTAAGTAAGAATGGCATCTGATAGCATCTGAAACTTAGACCAGAGCTTTCCCAGATTTTCTGTAATCTGCCCACCTAATGTCTCTACCAATGCCTTTAGTATAAAGATGCTGAATCCTGACTATCTTTTATTCCATGACTGTAGCATGTCATGTAATCACTTTCATAGCAGATCATTTCATTCGGGGCAACCTGAGTCTTTGTTCCCAGGCCACAGCCACTCACATTTGGCTCAGAATGAAGAGTCTCTTGTTCCCTTTAAAATTAGGGTTGTCCTTTGCATCAACATTTCTTTTATCTGTTGAAGTGCAAGACATAGAGTCAGCTGTTGTAGGATATTTGCCTATGCCCTGTCCTTGTCAGTCTGAAGGAACTGTCCTTTCTAAAGATCCCTTCTGTCCGGCTTTCTGTCCAAATCAGTACATCTATGCTTCTGTGTTCTGCTCTCTCCCTGCAGGGCCTCACCTTCCTTCCATCCTGTGATGGTTTATGTTCATTGTTGCTTTGGCAGGATCTGAGATCACCACCACACAAGCATCCATTGCCATCTTGTGTGGGATTATTTAGTCCTTGGACATGCCTGTGAGGGACTGCGTTGATTAGGTTATGAGAGGTAGAAAGACTCACACTAAAACTGGGCAGCCCCACTGTCTGGATTTGAGGTCTAGAGTGCCTAAAAGGGAGCAAGGCAACAGCAGCTATGACTCTGTTTTGTGACTGTGGGTGCATTGTTTCAAGTTCCTGCTACCAAGACTTTCCTGCCATAATGATCTACCCCTTTCAACTAGGAGCCAAAACATAGCCCCAGTTCTTTACAGTGCTGCTGTTATGGTATTTTATCACAGCAATAGTAAAATAAATTATGCCAAAGACTCACTACAATTTCTACCATACTGGTTAATATTTATATCTGTTCAGCAGGTTTAGAAACTACTAAACACTCCTACCCCCAACAAAGACAGAGAAAGACAGAGATATTTGTGTAGCACACTATAGTGTGTGTGTGTGTGTGTGTGTGTGTGTGTGTGTGTGTGTGTGTGTGTAATATAAAATGTTTCTTACATTTATGTATTCATTGTGGGGGAAGGACACATGCATATAGAGGTCAGAGGACAGCTTGCAGGAATTAGTTTTTTCATTCCACCCCACTGTGGGTTCCGGTGAATGAACTGAGAGCATCAGACTGGGTAGCAAAAACTTTTGTGTGGTGAACTATTTTAATAACTCTAATAAAGGAATTCTTACTTAGCTTACACTTCTCTCTCTTTTTTTCTGTATCTTATGCTGTAGTACCTGAACATATTCTGTTATTTATTACTATCCGTTTGAATTCTATGTGTTGATTTCAAACACAGAATATGAGGTTACATTTGCATTTGAGATCAATGGCAATCCGTTTTAATATAACATTGGACACATTCATACTGAACTTGTCATTTCTCATTTTGCAATTCAAATTTAAGCAAATAACTTGTATTTTTAAAATATATTTTATAACCATTTCCAAGACAAACATTTTAATATTTTTCTGTATATCTTTGGGGACACATGACACAAAGTTGGGTGTGCAGCCATTATCTAAAACAGGAATCAGTTGTCTTATTCCTTTGAGATAGTTGAAAATTGAAAATATTCTCCTTCAAAGACAGGGACAGTGAGTAATTGGTTCTAGTTCACAGTGACATTATAGTTAAATCAACCGTAAGTTGAAGGAAGGAACAGGGAATAGCATTTCCAACATGACTTACATAGTATCACATTAGGAGAGAAGAGAATGCATATCCTAGGATCCTAGGAGGTTTTTTGGTTTGTTTGTTTGTTTGTTTGTCTGTTTGTTTGTTTTTTTAAATTGTTATTTCTTACCTTAGCTGTCAGGTAAATGTAAGTCAAAACTACTTTGAGACTCTATCTTACACCTGTCAGAGTAGCTAATGTCAATAACACAAGTGACAGTTCATTCGGGTGAGGACATAGAATGCGAGGGGAACACTCATCCATTGCTGGTGGGTGTGCAAACTAATACAGCCATTGTGGAAATGATAGAATCAATCTACCTCAAGACCCACCTATACCACTCTTGAATATGTACCCAGAGGACCCTTTATCCTTCCACATGGACACTTGCTCAACCATGTTCATTGCTGCTCTGATATTCAGAAACTGGCATGTCCCTCAAAAAAGTCCTGCAAAAACAAACAAACAAAATCTAGATGTCCCTCCAAAAAAATGGATGAGGAATATGTGGTACATTTACATAATAATGTTAAAAATGACATCATGAAATTTTCAGGCAAATGGATGGAATTAGAAAAGTCATCCTGATGGAGGTAACCTTATCTCAGAAAAATGAATATGTTATGTATTTGCTTATATGTGGATATTACCCACTAAGTAAATGATAACCAAGATACAATCCATAGACCCAGAGAAGTTAGGTATAGAAAACTGAATTAGTGGGAACACACATAATGCAGGGAGGAAAATAAAGTAGACTCTAGGGGTGGATTGGGAGTGGACATAAATGGAAGGATAAGGTTGGAAAATGAAATGGAGATCGGGTTGATGTGGGGAACGAAGTAAAAGACAGCTAGAATTGGGGTGGGGGCATTTGAAACATGGTGTGCAAACCTATTGCAGTGGAAACTTTATATAGTATGTGGAGGCAATCCTAAAGAAGTCTCAAAATAATGAAGGAGTTGAAGTCTCAACTGGCCAAATAAAGTTTCTAGGATTGAGACAGTTACGTTCAATTGAGTCATTGGATAGACAGACAGACAGACAGACAGACAGACAGCTGATATGTTTTGTTTGTTTGGTCTTAGTTTTGAAAATATTTTAGAGACAGCGTCTCTTTATGCAATCCAGGTTGATCGCAAAATTATTCTCCTGCTTGTTTCTCAAGTGCTGGGGTCACAGGTGTGCAGCACCATGCCCAGTTTAATGGAATGTTTGTTATATGTATATATAGGAGAGCAAGTACTTTGTTTTAATTAACATGATCATTATCTCATTAACTCATCTTTTTGTGATGAGAATGTTAAAAGTACAGTAATTTAGCAATTTTCCGAGTGATATGCAGCAAACTATGAGTGAAACCTATTTATAACCTCAATATCTGATAGGGAGATAACAACTAAAATGTGTAAGGAACTCATAAATCTCAATAGAAAACAATAAAGAAACTGAATGGACATGTTTTCTAAAGAAAATATACAAGAGGGCAACAAACACATAAAAGTTTGCACAGCATCACTAATTATCAGAGAAATGCACATCAAGGCTATAATAATATATCATTTTATACCTCTGGCTATTAATTAAAAGTGTATATATATTATATATTATATTACAAGTGTATATATATTATATATATTATATTAAAAGTATATATATACATATACATATACAGCCATCGGATGTGTTTTGTTTGTTTGGTCTTGGTTTTGAAATTTTTTTCACATGAATACTATTCAGTCATACACACACACACACACACACACACACACACACACACACACACACTTCCTGTCATTTGTGGCAATGGGGATGAAACTGTTGGGCATTATGGTACATATACGGAAGAAGCTGGACAAAGAAGAAAAGTGTATGATGTCATTTATATTGGAACCTGAAAACAATGAATATCTAGAAGCAGATAATGGAATGGAAATTGATAAGAATGAGGATTGCTGATGCAGGAAATTGTGGGCAAATGATATACCCATAAGATGAGTAGTTTTGAGGTAAATAATGTTAAGATAAATAAAATCATAAGATGAGTAATTTCTGGGCATCAAAGGCACAATATGCTGAGCATAATGACGTGTGTATAATAACAATACTGTATTGTTATTGAACCTGAGTGTTCTTAAAAGATGTGTGTGTGTGTGTGTGTATGTGCATGTATGAATGCGTGCACACACACAATCACAAATATGGTAACTTGATAATGTCTAAATGTGTTAATTAAATTGTGATTATAACAATATATACATCAATCCTCATCATATATTTGAATACTTTAAATATATAAAATTTAATTTGTCTATTATATTTTAATAAAGATACATATATATGCAGATATATATGTATATGTATACACACACTGTCTTAAGTTTCTGTTGATGTAATAAAGCACAATGACCAAAGAACAAGTTAGTTGGAGAGGAATATTTGACTTACTTTCCCACATCTCAGTTTATTACTGAAGAAAGTCAGAACTGGAACTTAAACAGGAAGGAACCTGGAGGCAGGAGTTGATACATAGGTACATTTGTTGGAGAGGTGTGTGTTTGTGCATATGCATGTGCGTGTGCGTGTGCGTGTGCGTGTGTGTGTGTGTGCGTGTGTGTAAGGGACATAAGCTGTCAAGAGGATTATTAGAAGACGATTGCACACAAAAAGCATAAGCCAGGTGGGGTTCTAGGTGGATAAACCTTTGGTTGCCTGCTTCAAAAGTGCTCATCCAATGCTGTCTTCTGAACATAATGTGGCTGATGCACTCATGGACTCTGAGCAGCTATAATTTCCAGTCCAAGATCAATTTCCAGTCAATATTACAACATGGCTGGGTAAGGACCTTATAAAGCCCTAGCCCTAGCTGAGGAATTACTGAAGTTGAGGTGTGGCTACTGATAGCTGTGGCAATGCTTTAATGGATTGCCCTACACTCAATGCACAAAGGGAAGGCTTTTTGCACTATTTGGACTCAAGTTTATAAAAAAAACAAAGAAGATGTGAAGATGGGAGAAGGATGTTTTGGGGAGACTCTGGATGGGGAAGAATCTGATCAAAATGCATTGTACACATGTATGAAATTCTCAAATAATAAACAAGCAAACAGATTAAGTAAATAAATGGATAGGTGGATAAATAAACAAATAAATACCATGCTCACTTTCTGAGCTCCTAGAGATGATTGTTTAATAATGTGACCTTCTTTGTGTTCTATACGTTTTTTGCCTTGTCATCTGTTCTGATATCACACATTGTTTAGGACCCTATTTTTGATCTGTAGAAATACTGTTATTCACAGTATTAGTCACTGTGAAAAAGTAATCATTCACTTTGGATAACGATCAGCTGGCACTTACAAGGCACATGAGGTCTCTTGGTTCTCTTCCTTATTCTCTGTAACGTGTCAGAGGTTACCCTCTGTTTTTCTGAAGCCTTGCTTGCAGCTTGGTGTCTCTGCCCAACTCTATACATTCTAAGATCGGGCTTTCTGTGGTGTATCCCAGAGTTCACATATCTTACCTGTGCTATGACAATGAGGTTGTAGGGAAAAGCTATCCTTCCTTGTACTTTTCGGATAGAAAAAGTCATTCCTATTCATCCGTGATATGCCTCAGTAAGCCTGCTTAAAGTATTCACAAAGCTTTTGGGCAGTTACATTAAGTCACCGGCTTGTTCCCTGATGACATTACTTTCATGCAGTTTTTGACATGTCTTATGACCCTGTTAGAGCTATTTCTTTTGGTAATTTGTTGTGTGTTTGTCTTATGTTCCCTTTGCCTCTGTCTCCCAAATGCTGGGATTGTAGGCATATGCCACCATACCTAAAACTTCTTTGTCATTGTTAAATCAGATGCCTATGGACTTTTGAGTAAGGTCTAGATTCTTGAGCCTTTCCAGTTCATGGGCTTTGTGAATATATCATCCCACTCCATAAACAACTCTTGGATTCCAAACAGCACTCAGATTAGTATCCAAGATGAGGACAGATAATCCATTGCATGCACCACAGGTCTTACACTTTCAACTGAATATTATTAAAGAAAGCGCTATCCTGGCTGCAAGGGCTGGTGCTTTTCCTCATTTTACTCTCCAATACAAGTTTGAAAAAAAGATTAACATAGTTGTTCAGGGAAAAACTGGTAAGCTGTAAAGAATCTAATTTTAAAATGAAATTTCTATCCCCTGTCAAGATTCCAGCATCGAAAAATGAAAGGCAAAATGTACTACTTAGATAGTATCTGGTGCACTGTGTTCTACACAGCCTGCCTCTTTATTGAAACCTCCTGTGGCATAAGAGACTCACTGAAATATCCGTTAATGAAAAGCTAGCCAGCAAGAAAGAAGTAATAACGACATTTTATCTCTTTGGCAGTCTTCTAATGAAAAAGAAATGAAAGCAAACCGTGCTCATTTTAATTGATGAAAGAAACATGGATTTCATAAAGTTGAAAAGGCAAATAAATCCTGCTAGGGGCGAACAGCAGCCCTCCACATGGCTTTGTGAGAGGTGTTGAGCATTGCTCAGATGAGACATAAATTAGCTTCCTGGTAATTATCTGATTTTATATTTAGCCTTGCTAGGATTAGCATCATTTTTAATTTATGATGCCATATTCCTAATGATGGACACAATGTCTGATATCAAGTCAGTGCTCAATAAATTATTCTTTAATGGATGAATAAAAGATAACACGTCCTCTTCAGCAGTGATTTATTACCTAGCTGAGGACAGAAGACAGGAATACACAGAGAAACAAAGGATGCTTCCTATCATTTATTCACTGTTGAGCCACGCACTGCTATGTTATTAATGTCAGGCTGTTTGTGGATAGTCTTAAAGATGGGGAGGATGGGTTGTGCATCAGCCTGTGTCCATTTCTTCCAGTGTTCCAGCTTTTGCCTTGCCTTCCAATTTAGAATTACTGTTCACTCTGCTGGGCATGCTTATCATTCTCACTACTTGAATAACTCTTATTAATCCCAACAGAAATATCATTTCCTCCTGGAGGGCCTCCATGATTGTCACATTTGTGATCTCTCTTCCTGTTTTTTTCTGATGAAATGTGAGCCCCATGGAGGAGGTAAGGGAAACCTTCTGTCTTATTTTTCTCCTCTAGGGTTCAGCATAGCAGTTATTCAATAAATACTAATATAATAAATAGACACTCTATTCTTCTGATTTATATTATTATAACAAAATAAGTGAGGATGAGACTTTCAGAAAGGACAAAAATACTGATTTTGGCTTATAATTCTGGAAGGCCAAGAAAATGGAATTAGTATATAACTGGTTTCTGGTGGGGTCCTCATGCTACTCCATGTAGACCAGGAAGTAGATGGAGACACACAAAGTAGAAAGAGATGCAGTAGATGGAGAGGAGGTGGCAGGCTCCCTTTATAACAACATGGTTTTTTTAAAATGATACTTTACTCTTTAAAACTATATTAATCTCTTGATAAGAAGGAGTTCCCATGGCCAGAGGTTTACATGTCAAACCATCTTTCAGTGCCATTACCTTGAAGAATTAAGTTTTAACATGTAGTCTAGTAGAAAAAAACCATGCTTGAACCATATCAGATATCTTCCATATGATTATTAAAGAGGTTGGCAAGGGGTTCTAAAGCCTGAGCTTGGTCTAAAATTCACAGGAAAGCAGAAACCTGCATTTGTGTTCAAATAGTATAGATGAGGGACCAGCAGTGTGGCTGTCATCTAGAGCTTGTTAGAAATGTATTTCCTCTGATTTTCTCCACAAGCCATGATGTTGTGTGTGCTTGTTCAAGTTTAGGAAGCACTATATTCATCTTGTCAATGAAACACAGAGAGAAGACAGACTATAGCTGTTATCTCACCCACGAGATTGAGGGCTGTAAATAGGCTTGGATGACTGCATGTGTGGAGTCAAAAAGTAGCTTCAGAGACCCTTTTCAAGGGGCTCTGTTTCCCTGTTATCAAGGTATGAGTTCTGATCCAATCCATTTTTATTTCATAAACTACAAGTTAATGAGTCAGCTTTCTTCAAACGGAACAGTGAGTTTTCTCCAGGTGCTGTGGAATTTCTCTGGCTTTACTTTCGGCCTCATTGTCAGGTGGACATAGAGAAGGCACAGTCTGTCTTGGACTCAAAGCCTTATTATATATTCGAGCCTATGACTGAAGCACTGTTGGAATGAAGGAAATGGGATTTCAGGCATATCTTATGAAGAGCCTCTCCAATTATTTCATTTCATCTGACCTATAATTTACTTCCAAGCAGAAGATGGGTACAGGCTGTAAAAGACCACTGACTCAGGGAGTTATGGACAGAGGCGAATCCAGAGGGAAGCAGTAAGGAATGGGTTGATGCAGGATGGCTGCAGGATGAGATAAATTGTCATTTTCTGGAGTGGGGTTATAGGTGGAGGTTCAGGGTTCATGTGTCTGGAAATCTTTAGAATATAAGTATATTTTTTAGTTTTCCTCTTCCTGTAAAAAAAAAAAAAGTACCTGACAGGAAACAATGGAAGAATGTGTTTGTTTTAAGGGATACAGCCCATTGTGATGGAGAAGGCACAGTGTAGGGAATGGTCACATCCTGCATCTCAACTATAGTCAGGAAGCAGACAGAGATGAATGTTGGCTCATGCACACCTGCTTTCTTGTATTTCTCTTTGTATTCAGTCTGAATACTAAGCCCATAAGACAGTGCCACTCATATTTAGGGCAGGTCTTCCAATTAAACATCTCAGGGAATACCCTCACAGATACACCTGGAGATGTGTTTCCTGTATTATTTTAAATCCTGTCAAGTTAAAAATGGACACATTAAGAGCAAGACTTTTTCTGCCTCTAATGACCCTCAACAACATCAGAAGAGATGTGTTCATCTCTTCTCCTAGTCTAAGAGTAACAGAAGCACAAACTACCTTAGACTTTGGGGAGTGAAAGAAGAGGAGGTAGAGGCTCGCCTTTGGTTCTTCTTTGAGGATGGCTGTTCCAATATCTTGAAGAGAAGCATATCACCCCAAAAGCTAACCACTTCTTGTTTTTCTCAAAGACGGCTTTTTCTCTTTTTTTCTTTTTTCTTCTTTGTTTCTTTGTTTGTTTGTTTGTTTGTTTGTTTATGTTGTTTTTCTCATTAGAAGACATATGTCTCTGTTCTGCCTGGGTCATCTCAGCTCAAGCATTTATAATCTTCTTGAATGAGTCCTCCATTTGCAAAGGCCACAGTTCCCAGATACACATCCTAAGGTCACATAAAAGTAACACACCATGTGCAGTGTGGAGCCCTGAATCCCACTCACCTAACCAAGGCTTCTTCACTGTTGTCACCAGCCTTTTGCGTGCCAAGATTCCAAGGCTTATACCACAGATGCATGAGGTTGATCAGTAAGCAGTTAGTTCCCTTGTGGTACGGGGAGAATTGAGGGCTTAGCTTATGGCAGGCAAGAGCTCTACCACTGAGCTACCCCTCCCCCGGCTCCTGAAAATGACTTTTTCTATGTAAGAGTGGGGAAAGTTGGATGTCTTTAGGCTAAGTGCCTCACCACAATGTTAGAGCAGCTTTTGCAGTTAACTGAACAATGGCCTGGTGTGTGTGTGGTGTGTGTGTGTGGTGTGTGTGTATGTGGTGTGTGTGTGTGGTGTGTGTGTGTGGTGTGTGTGTGGTGTGTGTGTGTGTGTGTGGTGTGTGTGTGGTGTGTGTGTGGTGTGTGTGTGTGTGGTCTGTGTGGTGTGTGTGTGTGGTGTGTGGTGTGTGTGTGTGTGTGTGTGTGGTGTGTGGTGTGTG